>PISX010000002.1:0-694075 GCA_004024625.1 Mellivora capensis | reverse complement strand
TTAAGGCAGGATCAAGAGAACTGCGGATGTTTTGAAATGTTTCAGAGCAGCTGAATGACTTAGTCTAGTTTTGAAGAGAAACTCTCCTTTGTTTCTCATGCTGCCCAAAGACCAAATAGGGGAGTGTGTTTGGAAAATGCCCAAATTCAGAAGCAGCAGGCAAGAGAAAAGAGGAAGAAATGTCCTCAAGGGGAGGGCAGGGAGTGGGATTGGGGGAGAGTGTCAGGGTGCTTTTGTGTTGTTGTTGTTGTTGTTGTTGTTGTTTTCCCCTGTCCAGTGGATATGATGTTATCAGAATGAGGTAGCCAACCTAAGAGACAGTCCTATCATTGTGGGAAAGAGAGGGAAATTTAAACAGTTCTCAAGTTTGAACGGAGGAATAGCCGAAAGGAATGAGGTGCCTGAAAACGTTGATGGAGATCAAGTGACACTGATGGCACTTTTTTCCCCCTTCAAATACGAAAAGCTTCAAGTATATCGTGACACAGACCCATAGGACCTTTCAGATTTGCGTGTTATGCATGACTGTTGTTTTTACTAAAACAATCCTTGTAACTCTGTAAACTCACATGACAGAGAGGTGTGTGTATTGAGAATGGTGTCAGGCGGCACATAGGACTGTCCGTTGACTGGGGCCGTGAACGCAGAGGAAAGATGATTTATTTTCTTCAGTAAGTCAAAATGGCATTTAAATCTTTGTGCGTGGTGTGGCTGAAATCCGCTGGTCTTCTTGAACAGGGATTGCGACAGGGAGCAAAGGCACTTTCTGATAGGTGGTGCTTTAACAAAATAGAGCAGATCAATCGATTAGGTTTCCATGTGTGTGCCACTCAATTTATTCTGTACAATTTTTCCAGAAATTAAAAGGTTACCAGGAGAGTACCACGCTCCCATCTCCAACTGAACACCGCTTATTAACTGCAACGGTATTTCAATATTAAGTGATCTTCAAGATATTTCGTCTTTCATTTTGAGTTCTGAACTTGAATCAGCATGAGAATGGCAGGGCAGCAAGACAGGGTATGACTAGCTAGGCAGACAGCTGAAGGAAGGGGTAAGTGTCGCAGAGAATTCCTGGGGCTGTTCTCAGTCACCTTGGTTGGTTAGAAACAAACCCAACTAGAGACATTTGGGTTGCAGCTAGAATTTTAGCAAGAGCCTACCAGTGATAATGGGCTTTTTTTTTTTTTTTTTTAAGATTTTATTTATTTATTTGGCAGATAGAGATCACAAGTAGGCAGAGAGAGAGAGAGAGGAGGAAGCAGGTTCACCACTGAGCAGAGAGCCCAATGCGGGGCTCCATCCCAGGACCCTGGGATCATGACCTGAGCCAAAGGCAGAGGCTTTAACCTACTGAGCCACCCAGGTGGTGCCCCAATGGGCTTATGTTTGAAATGGTTCCCAAGTGTCTCTTTTTTCTCCTTCACAGACATGCTATGCACACCTTAGTCAAACATTCAAGGCAGAACTTTCCTGATGCCCCATGACATTATCTAATATAGACAAATCCTGCATTAGTGTGTTGCAGGAAAGGGGTTATTTATGAGGTTCTCCTTTTGTTTACAGATGTGTCGATACAAGTAGCTGTAGTCTTGTTTCTTTATTGAAATGTCTTGCGGGCTTGACTGCCTTAAATGCAAAACAAATCATCTTCAAGAAGTTAGAGTATGCCTTACGGCTTGACCTATAAAATTAATTTCAATTAGATATGGAAGAGCTCGTGATCCTGGTGAGGTGACTTTATGCAGGAATTTTGTGTTTGTTTCAAAATTGTTGGAAAACTGCAGGACCAAAAAGATTTTGAGGGAAATGCCAAAAGCCACATTAATGAAGAAAAACAGTGTTGAGATACTTTTGAATAATAGATAGGATATGTAATGGTCAACCACAAGATAAAATTTTTACACACTATTTTTATGGCTTTAAATTGGCTGCATTGTAAACTAAGCTTACTACTCTATTAAGTCATTATACTTTTCAATTATTTAACATTTCTGGCCAGCCTATCTTCTGTGGTCTTTTTTCTGTACACATCAGAAATGATATGTACAGTAGTAATCGCTGGTTGTTCGTTTGGGGGTTTTGCAGTGGAGCAAGGTTTAATTTTAACTCCTTGGGACAAATGTTATGAAGAATGCACGAGGAGAAAGAATGGGATGGAAACAGACAGAGCCCTATGAGAATGGAGATGACTACAGCATCGAGATGTACCTAATACAATTTGAGTTATTCTCACTAAGAAACCTTGACAGTATCTGCCTTCTAGGTACTGTGCATTTGGAAATACTATATCTCCATTTAAATGCAGATCCGCTGTTTTCTCCAGGGAACAGTTGGTAAATCTTTCAATTGAACCACTGGTATGAGAAAACCAACTGAAAATTTCTCCATGAACAATAGCATCTGTCTTTTCAAAGTAATAATTACTAAGTTTTAGATTAGCGTGGCTTTTTTAAAAAGTCCTTTAGAATATCAAAATCATTTATACAGTAAAAAAAAAAAAAAAAAAAAAAAATCACATCCTCAGCCCTGGTGCAAACAAAGACATTTTGTCTTGTCTCTTTGTGGTTGGTCTTTTAAAACTGTGAGATAATTCAGCTTTGCAATTCGGTTTTTAGGTTAACATGGCCATCCCGGTAGAGTAAGTCGGGCCTTCAGAACCCACACGGGGAATTATGATTAAGTTCTATGGGCTTGTCACGCCGCCATGCTGGCAGGTGGGAGTGAGGTGCTGTAGGAGAGCTTAAGGACCTTTCTCGGGGGTTGATCTTCTTTTGACTATTTTGAGCCTCATTTCTAATAGTACCTGGTGTTGGAATCATTGATGGTGGCCCGGGCCTGTGGGGCCTTCTTTTTTTTTTTTTTTTTAATAAATTTATACTTTATTAAATAATTAATTTAAGATTAATTATATATGTAATAAACTATAAATACTCTTCTGTATAAATGTGCTCCTTCTTTACTATTACTCTTAATTCAGGTATAAACTAAATGAAATCTCTGTATGAACCACATCACATTCTTGATTTATCCAGTAGGTTAAATAATCTTCTCCCTGTAACCTATTTTTGTTGTTGTCATTATAACATTTTCTTATTTGTATTAGTGCCTTAAAAAAATATAAAGACTTCTCAAAGTCTTCTTTGTCCACAATTGCTCAACATCCCTCGCCTACATTTCTTTTTTTTTTTTTCCAGATTTTATGTATTTATTTATTTGAGAGGTAGAAGTAGAGGGAGAGGGAGAAGCAGACTTCCCACTGATCAGGGAGCCCAACATGGGGATCAGTTCCAGGACCCTGAGATCATGACCTGAGCAGAAGGCAGAGGCTTAACTGACTGAGCCACCCAGGCACCCCTCTCACCTGTATTTCTAAAGAGGTTTATTTTCTTGGATAATGCTCTCAGCAAACTGCCTACAGCTGTTTTCAGCCCTTTCTTGCTCCTTGTTCTAGCTCTGTTTATGTTCTATTAAGAGGTAAGCTATATGAAGGCAGGGCCCTTACTAGTTTGTTTCTTGTGGGATCCTAATTCTTAGAACAGTGTCTGGCACCTAGTAGGCCCTCAGAAAATATGTTTACTGTAAAAATTGGATGAATGATTGTAATTCAAATGATGTAATTGAAATCACATCAATGGGTATATTAGTTTTAGTTTTCTATTGCTGTTATAATCAATTACCACAAACTTGGTGGCTTAAAACAGTATAAATTTATTATTTTACAATTCTTTAGATCAGACGTTCAAAAAAGGTCTTCCTCGTCTGATGCCAAGGTGCTGGAAGATTGCATTTCTATCTGGAGTCTCTGGGAAAAGATCAGTTTCCTTGTTGGGTCAAGTTGTTGGCAGAATTCTGTTCCTTGCATCTACAGGACTAAGGCTCCCATTTCCCCACAGGCATTCAGCTGAGGGAAGGTCTCAGCTTCTAGAATCAGTCTGCATTTTTTGGCTTCTGGCTCCTTCCTCCATCTTTAGCCATCAGTGGCAGTTTGAGTCTATCTTGTGTCGAGATATCTCTCTCTTCTTGGTCATTATCTCTCTCTCTGACCTACACTTCTGCCTTCCTCTTCTGCTAAGAGCCTGTGTAATTACATCCGGCCCACTCAGATAATTCAGGACAATATTCTTAATTGAAGGTGTTGGGCCTTCTTTTAAGAGATGATTGCAGAATGTATACAGGCCTTTGATGTAGAATGTAGACACACAATCTGATGGTCTTGGTTGTTCAGATTCAAGTAACTGGAGAAATCTTTGCACATCTTGAAATACATTCCTGAAGTATAGAGTGTGATAATGTTAAGTCTCTGTGTGTCTTCAGCACCATAGCTAGGGAAGGTTTCTTTTTCTTGAAGAGTAGATACCATTCATTTCCTTAACCCTGATGATTTCCAGTGGTGAAAGGCCTCCACCTCCTTAGCCTACCCCCTCTTTTGCATTGGTTATAAAGCCCACCTCCTGTACTCTCTCCGAGGGGTGCCCCCCATTTAATAGTGCATTTATACCATTATGCACGATATAGTTGTGAAGAAGAATCATCCATAGTTTTAAAATCAGGCCTTTGTTTATATTTCTTTTATGATGGATACTTCATTCATTAAACAGGGGAAGGATCATAGTTACCATAAAAGAAGGTTGAATGTCTTTGGAATCTCTGTGATAAAATACAAAACCCTGGAGATTCAAAGATATTTTATTGACTTGGGGACAGTGATGGCTGTTTCCGATGGCCCACCTGCTAAAATAAATAACCCGAATGGGACTCTAGGAAAGGTGCTAATTAATGAATGTGCCTATTTTACTTCCCTTACACAAACACATTATTTGAACTTGGCAAATATGCATGCCTCACATCGTTGTTTTTTTACTGTTTTGAAGATTCAAGCTGAAGATGTTAATGTTATGTGAAGCATAGCGAAACTTTTGTGTTATTCTGATAGATACTTCTACAGTAGAATAAACAGTGTTTCCGGATATCTGTGTTACCAGAGTGGCCCATTTAAATTCAATCTTGCTCTAAGATATATTAGGTTAATAAGGCTGATTTTATGACCAGTATAATTTATATTCACAAATACCTGTTTTTATTAGCACAATTATAGATTGTGAAGCAGATTTCCATATATGTTAAATACTAAGAACAAGAATAACTAACATTTGTGTACCGAGTTACAGTATATAACCATACATTATCCACAAGCTACTCCTTGGAAGAATATTTATGGCACTTTCTTACTCAAGAAGGCAATCAGTTTTTATAATATATAAACATTATAAGAAAATAGATTCTTTTATCAGAATTTCTTCCCTGCTTTCATCTTTCCCTTCCTCTTTTCCTCTTTCTCTCCCTTCTTTTTCTTTTCTTTCTTCTCTTAATGGGGGGGGGATTTTTTTTGGTGGGACATGCGTAATTGCTTATCACACATTTCTATTAAAAAAGGAGCTTTAACAAGCAACCCAACATGATTTTTGGAATATATCTTCTGTCTACCAATGTTCTTGAGGAAAATATAAGGTTGCAGAAGTCATTTCATGCCCTGTATGTTTTCAAACATAAATCAGGAAAATTGTTAGCGAGTTACAGCTCTTCTTAGAGACTGTGGCTATCGTGCTGTAGTAAACACAGGCTATATATTTTTCCAAGTTATTATGTGTGGAGAGAAATCCAAAGTTGGCTATTTTGATGAACAGTTTAATTCAGTTATTAGAAATTCATTTTCTATTTAGTAGGAACATTTATTTTCCAAAGGCTGCAGAAATGGGACATAATACCTGATGATCCTTTGGCTCAATCACCTTCAGAGCTAGAAATTTGCTCTTTTTGGCTAATGTGTCTATGGCTGAACATCGATCTTCAGCTAAGGATGAGTTGAAATGGTCGTAAGCATAGTTTATAGTACGATCAGGTTGTCTTCTGTATCTGAGACCAGGGAACCTTTGTTTCTTCATTTATAAATGAGGGCGTTTGACTTGATGGTCTCCAACTTACTTCACCTCTGTGACTCTGCATTAAATGATTGCTTAGTAATGAATCGACCAATTAATTATACTCCTGTTTATTTCCATTCTATCAACTAATTATTTACTGAAGTCTGGCCTTTGGCCATGACCAGAAATATTAGGAGGTAGAGTAAGAAATGAGCTCAGATTTAGTGGTTTTGAAATGAAAGCCTCATGAAATTTAGACAGTCAGATTTACATAAAAACTTTTCATTTGTAGATCAATTATTAGCTGTTCAAAACACACTTTTTTCCCCTACATAAAACAATCTTAAATACTGACTCCTTTCACTAGGCTAGACTATAAAAGCCTATGTTAACTTATTGGAGTGAAATATTGTATATCAGTGATGAAAAAATATGAAAAAGAGTTCTATTATGATACAAGTGATAAACATAACATAAAGGCAATAAAACTGAATGATAGTTTATCACTTATCTAGACTCTGGAGGGTTGATGTTTAAGAGAAATGCACATATAACTGGGAGTTAAAAAGATAGATGGAAACTATTGTAGAGTGTGTGAAAGGGATTTTTTAGAAACTTTCAGGATTTTTAGAGGCTGGTTGCAAAGTATATGGCTTTCCTTTCCCTTGGAATAGTGTAACATTAGCACTACTTCCAAGTTTATCACCTGTGATAAGATTTGTTTTTTGACACCCAAATGCACTGAAAAGCAGGAGAGTGAATAAAAATGGAGAGAAAAATTATTCTCTGAAGTAATTGGCCCAGACGTGAGAGACACAAAGATGGAAGGTATGTGAAGGTAGAGGAGAGAGGTGGTGTGTGTGTGTGTGTGTGTGTGTGTGTGTATGTCTAACACAGCCTGGTCTGCAGTTAATTGATGGTTGGATGAGAAATCAAAAGGAAAAAGGTGGAAACTAATGTGTGCACATCCTTCCTCAAGGGAAAGTATGTTCAGTGTGTTATGTGGAAAAGCTTACATATCAGAGTGAGGGCATCCATTTTAACATTTTTGCTGGGTCACTTATGGCCTGTATGACGTTATTAAATTCTCTGAATTTGTCTTATCTGTAAAAATGTAAATAATAGAATCATCTACTTCCAAGTTGGCTGTGAGGGTTGAGTGAGACTCTTGGGTATAAAGCCCTTGAGAACTATATTTAGTTTTATGTGGTGAGAAAAAGTCATTGGGTCAACCCAGGTTTGACAGAGTCCAGGCCAATTTGTTGGGCTCCAGAGTGGTCTTTCATAGGCATATTTCTTATTCTGTGATCCAAGAACTATGGTAGGTATTACGTTATTTAGGAAGGGAGCAGGAAGTAGTATGCCATTGGCCAGTTGACTGTAGCAAGCCTGATAATCTTCACTTACACAATGTCAGAACCCAAGGAGAGTATTTACGTTCCCTTGCAGATGGCCACAGTTTGTGTAAAAAAAAAAAAATTGAATGACTTAAAAAGAAATGGTTTTCCTTGTCTCAAACACTGCCTGTGATTTGCACTTTTGCCATGACATTGATATTAATCTAAATTTCCTGGATTTTTGTTAAGGCTGAAACAATCATTGTTTGGCAGTATGTGCTTAAAAATAATGATACAAATTCCAGTTAAAAAAAAAAAGATTTCGGGGCGCCTGGGTGGCTCAGTGGGTTAAGCTGCTGTCTTCGGCTCAGGTCATGATCTCAGGGTCCTGGGATCGAGTCCCACATGGGGCTCTCTGCTCAGCAGGGAGCCTGCTTCCCTCTCTCTCTCTGTGCCTGCCTCTCTGTCTACTGTGATCTCTCTCTGTCAAATAAATAAATAAAATCTTTAAAAAAAAATAAAAATAATTTAAAAAAAGATTTCCAGGATGCAACAGAACCAATTAATGTAATACATGAGTTGAACTCCAAGCTCTAGATACTCTACAGATCTCTTTCAAGAATTTTTTTTAAATTTTTTATTAACATATAATGTATTATTAGCCCCAGGGGTACAGGTCTGTGAATTACCAGGTTTACACACTTCACAGCACTCACCATAGCACATACCTTCCCCAATGTCCATAACCCAATCACCCTCTCCCTAACCCCACCCCCCCAGCAACCCTCAATTTGTTTTGTGAGGTTAAGAGTCTCTTAGGGTTTGTCTCCCTCCCGATTCCATTTTTTTTTTTTAAAGATTTTATTTATTTATTTGACAAAGATCACAAGTATGCAGAGAGGCAGACAGAGAGGCAGACAGAGAGAGGGAAGCAGGCTTCCCGCTGAGCAGAGAGCCTGATGCGGGACTCGATCCCAGGACCCTGAGATCATGACCTGAGCCGAAGGCAGCGGCTTAACCCACTGAGCCACCCAGGGGCCCCCCGATTCCATTTTTTTAAAAGATTTATTTATTTATGTATTTATTTGACAGAGAGATAGATCACAAGTAGGTAGAGAGGCAGGCAGAGAGAGAGGGGGAAATAGGCTCCCTGCCAAGCAGAGAGCCTGATGCAGGGCTCAGTCCCAGGACCCAGGGATCATGACCTGAACCGACTTAACCCACTGAGCCACCCAGGAGCCTCCCGCTGATCCCATCTTGAAGAATATTTTTATTTTTATGTATGATTCAGTGATAAATGTTGAGCCAATTCCTCCACCAGGAGTGGTCCACATCTTCAAGAACAAAATGAAGCAGTAGATCAATGAATTTGGGTTGTTTTATAGATACCGTACTTAAAAAAAAAAAAAAAGAAAAAAGATCCAAAAATGTGCTGAGATTCTACCTGAGCCTGGCCCAGGGCTCTGCTCTGATTCACAGGGTAAGGGTCAATGCAATTCTACAGTTTGTGATCTGTTAATCTAGAGACTGAAGTGAATCTAGAAATCAGGATGTCATAGGATCAAGTTTGAATTTAAAAGTAAATATTTAATTGCTCTTATCAACGTTCATTAGGCCCTCCAAGTAGAGAATACATGCTGAAGAGGAAACAAAGAAAACAATCTTTGGGAGGTTTAATCATGTGTTGTTAAAAACTTTGACAGGTATATAATTATTTGGAAATAATTGAAGACACAGATAGCATGAGTACCAGAAGGCCACAAATTGCCTCCAAATCCTTATTTGATGGGGAGTTCTATTTTTCTGTGACATTGACAGTAGATTGTAAAATGGACTCAGCTTGAGTTTCTTTTAAATATAGGGAAATTTTAAATGCAGAGTATGCTCACATATCATGCTAAATCTGTCAGAATACAAAGTAATTTTAAGATACAGTCACTCTACTCTAAGTCAATCTTTAGGGAAATACAGTATATATATACATGGAATAGTACAATAAGGATGACAGTTTAATGTAGAATTATGCAAAAATGAATTATTTTTGGCAAATTCATATCTATACACTGTGAAACGTATAAAACGGAGTCGGAGCTTGGGTTGGTGTTCAGTGTGTCATTTACTAGGCGTGTAGCCCTTGCCGCTTTAAGCTTTGGTTTTGCCATTTGCAAACTGGGTACAGTTTTATCTGTCTCACAAGACTCTTAGGAGGCTCAAATGAAAAGAGTATTTGAAAGTGTGTTTATGCTTTATGATAGAGATGACACAAACTACAGGAAGGATGGGAAAAAGAGAGCGCCAACCGCACTCGAGCGTCGGGGCCGTGTCTCTGTTGACTTTGTACCCCCCGCCCCCTGCCCGCCAAGTCTGGCGCTGTGCCTGTCTCCCACAGGAGGCTCAGGAAGTGTGTGTGTATGCTTGCATGCCACGTACTGTGGCAAGCCCTTGGCATATGTTATCCTTTACATCTTCACAGTCATCTTGTGCTGTAGATACGTTGTCACCGTTTCCTAGATGAGGAAACAGACATTCAGAGATTTCAAGCAACTCCCACCCTCCTGCAAGTAGGAAGTACCAGGGTCAGGATGAGAAGCTAAATCTCCTTGGTACCAGGGCCCGGATTCTTCTCATTACATCATGTGGGCTCTCCAGTGTAAGGGAATTAGGATTTTTGGACAAGAGCGTGGCCAAAATGAAAAGCCAAGGCCTTGGATAATATTGTACCCGTCGCACAGGCAGCTCCTCGACTGGCTTTCAGATAAGTAAGAGAACACTTCTCTGTGCTGTCTGACACCGTGAACATGGCCTTTTGTTAAACTGTCGGGTCTGATTTCTGCCCTTGGAAGTAAAATGCACAGCAGTGAGAAAATAGCATATGGTATCCCATAACCCAGACTTGTCATGGGGACAGAAGGGAGAAGAAGGGCAGCCAGGGACACAGACAAAGTGGTTCACCAATGGCTTGGATTAAGTTGGTTACACTGACCAGCCTCCCTCTCTCACCCTCTTGTTCTCACGCTTTCCGTCTCTTACACTCTCACTGCCCCTCTTGGATGACCGACGGGCGTTACTCCGAATTCTTCACTGCTAGTTTCCTGTCCGTATCCTCACGGCCTCTCCTTACCGGCGGCTTCTCCTAGGTGAAGGTTTGCAGTCATGCCCGGTTTGTAACGAACAGTAGTAAAATGGCCTCCAACGAAACAGTAACTTTAAGGCTCCAGACTCTGGGCTGGGAAACAGGACACAGCATGAGTACCACACCACGCTCTCCTCTATTTTTGCCCCCCTCTGTTTATTTAGGAGGAACATCAGGAGAGTGTTAGCTACTCAAGATGAGGAACACACTGTGGTTTTGCAAGGTTTACATAAGACACAGATGGAAAAAAAAATTTAAACTTGGGATGCATTAAAAAAAAAAATTCTGTGACAACACAGTGCGTGGTAGGTGGGGAGAGCAGAGACAAGAGACTGTATTTAAGATAAGTGCAGACGATACCTTGCATGCACCGTTGCGGGAGACCAGTTGGTCACAGTGTTTGGTTTCCCGGGAACGGCGCTAACATGCCCGAGATGAACCCCAGTGGGGGGACACCTTCCACGGCCGTTCCGACCTGTGGTAAATCGGCTGGGTTGAATTGTGTGAAGTTGTCAAAGGTTGCTCTGCTCTCCAGCCCTTGGCACCAGCTCCGCTGAAATGTGATGCCATTGGTTTTCAGTAAAGGTTCCTTTCTGCAGGGCTGCAAACACAGATCAGCTGCTACTGTGTATACACAACCGGGGAGCAGATCAACCCGCACAGTGAAAGCAGCCTTTTTAACCCTGAGACTTTCCAAGATCTCTTCTTCACGCAGGAAGTTTCCTTCTCTGTTGTCAGATTTAGCACCGTGCTCTTGTCATCAGATCCGAGCTAGGCTCCCTGCCGCACAGTAGAGAGGCTTCCTTAAGACATTTGTCCTTGAAACTGCACCAAACTCTTGGAAGAACCCAGAACGTGTAAGTATGTATGATTTAGGCAGCAATAGCACGGGGCAAGCTGCAATCAACCGTTATACAATATCCGATTAGCAGTGCAGGAGGGATTTTTCCGACGTTCTGTTACATTCATTTTCAGTTCGTTCTGAGGAAACAAATCAATTCTAGCTTCTGATACAGTGACTTTGCAGTAGATGGGGTTGTAATATGTTAGCTTTAACTATTTGCTGTTCTCATTTAGCATTTAGATGTGACTTGTGGGACAATTATTGCGGGCATTAAACTATAAAACTTCTAAATTTTTATTAGCAATTATAATTGTTGGTCATGTCCATCTTGAGAAACAAGTTTGCTTTGGGGACTGTTTTTAAAGAATTAACCACATCAATTCACAGACAATAGACTGAATTTGTACCGTTCTCGCTCTCAATAAAACATATTAGTTTGCAGTTTTAATTTACTCGTAAAGAGCATTCCACTGAGGTTTTGCCTTAATTGAATCCTACCTAGGGCGGTCTGTTTGGTGCTTTACTGTCTTGTATGTATGGGTATAAGTTACTTTGCTGGGATTGCAGTCTGGTGAAATCTGTGTTTAGGCACTCTGTAGATCCTGAGAACATTCGCAGAAGATAAAGGCTCATGGAATTTTGAGGGGTGCTGGATGTGTTTGAAAGGGTGGTTGTATTACCCTTGAAAGATTTTTCGATGCCCCACACGAATGGCTGTTGGATGTAGACCACAGACCAAATGCTCTCAGAGTCTAAGTCAGGTCTCAGCTTGTCCACTTTCGTAACTCCAACCAGTAAAAGCCCATGCCCCCTTCCTATCAATTTTTAATATGCGCCAATACTTACGTTTATAAGATTAATTTCTCTCAGATTAGTCTGATGGATAGCTGGATTGTGGTTTCTTAAGAGCTTGCTCCCTGAAACCCACAGCAGAGCTGCGTGCCATTTAACTAGTGGATGTAAAAACGGGTAACCATGGATTCAGCCACCACTCGCTGCCAGTGCAATGACTTGTTGTAAACAATACAAATGAGCCAGGAGAGCAGAGGCAACCAGACATGAAATGATTTTAATAGAAATTACGGTAAAAGGTCATGTGATGTGGTATCTGCTTCTGTTCAGTTTTAAAGGGAAAGTCTGTCTTTTCTCTCCGCCGCCCCCCACCCCCGCACACCTCTTTCCAGTCAACCCAAGTAGATGTCTTCCCAAACTTGGCAGGTCCCACACTCTGCTTCCATGGAGAAGGGCGGCCAGTGTCATCCTGTGTACAGTGTGGTGACTTACGGATTTTCACCGGTAAGTGCCTTTATTTTAGAAACAAAAAGGAAATCTGTGTATTTCAGGGCTTCCTTCATGGAAGGTCATGCTAATCGTGGGCTAGCAGTCCTCAAGCTTTGACAGAAGAGGAATAGGTCATTTTGTTCCTTAGCTTTTCTGGAATACAGTTGTCTTTTTTCTCCTTTCCCACGTCTCTGGATTATTTTGGAACCTCGATCTCGCTGAGAACTGTTATTTGCTCTAGAAGCAACTTCTGCAGTGTGGTAATAAGCACACGCAGATACCGGGAGCAGGGCTGGCTCTTACCGTCAGGGTTCTCACCCAGGCATACCTTGGCTGAGTTCTCCAAGGACCAAGTTTTACAGTTCCCTTTGCCTTTCTCTGGTAGAGATGGTTTCTGTATGTGACAATTGTTATATTCATAAATTTGCCTCTGACCAAGAAATAGTAACAACTTGTACCCGTGTGAAGTGTTAACCTCAGGCTTTGTTTGGTGTACCGATACCAGCTATGCTTATTTAAAAGGAAAAGAAAGAAAAAAAAACTCTAGCCGTAAAAGTTAGGGGGAGAAAGGGGGCCCTTAGAAGCCAGATCTGGAGGGTGGACCTAGTGGGTGCCTGGTGCGCAGGAATGAAGGGGCTCAGTCTCTGTGCCGGAGACCCGTGGGCACCCACGGGCACTTGAAGTCAAGGACTGTCTCTAGGTGTGCTGTGTCTCAAGGTGACACAGACCTGAGCTGGTCTCTTGAGCCACACCTCCTGCCACCTGCAGATGGTATAAATAATCGCATCATCGCGGAACAGAAGAGAATGCCGTGTTTATATTTTACCTCCTTTTAACATTCGGATGCTTCTGCATAGATGTGTAATTGTACATGTGTAGATGCATGCGGAGTAATGGAGTTTCAGGTGTTGATTTTTCTGTTACTGCCTCGCCTTCTGCAGACCCAATCAGCACGTGAAAACGCATTGGCTTGTAATTTACAATCTCAGTAGGATGTAAGAGCATCAGCCCCTCTATATGCCCCAAAGAGTTTTATCTGTTGAACTAGGGTTTTTTTTTTTTAATCTGTAAGTGTTAACATAGTGTTTATATTTAAGCTTCTCAAAAATCAAGCTCTTTAAGGTGTTGGAGTGCCACGCTGCATGCTTATACTGAAACATTCTTCAGAAGGTCATGGTTAGCTGTGACCTCATGGTTTACTGTTCTAATACTAGTTTTGCTTATCAACAATAAGTGAAAGAAAAGACTCTAGTAATTCATGTTAAGGGAAAGGGGAGCAATTTCAAAGCAGACGTGGAAATTCCAAGTGGGGTTTTGAGTAAATTATAATTAAAACTGTGTTTTTACTTTTCCTGGACTTGATTCTCCAGGTTGAAGGGTAGGAATAAAGTGTCGGCTACAGGGTAGTTAGGAGCAAAATCTTGGAGTCAGACATGGGTTGCAGTCTTTGCTCTGGACCCCACGATGCTTAGGATTTGGGGCAAAGTTTCTTCATGTCTTTGAGCTGCCCCCTCCTCATCTCTAGATTGAAGATAATAATGCACACCCATGCGTGAAGGAAAGGGTTAAAGGACAAAACGCATAGAAAGTATTTCATACGATGTCTGGCACATAGCAAGTGTCCAATAAACTCTTGCCAGTTTCCTTATTTTTGTTAATTGAGGAACCTTATGCTTAAGTAGACTCCTGCTACTTAACCAGTGTTAAGTATCCTGCTGCCAACCAGTGTTGAACCAGAGAGAGACAGTATTCAGATTATAAGTTGGTCTTTTCCTACAACTGTCTGTGGCAGTAACTTGTCATCACTTAGGTCATGGTGATTCAGTTTGCAGCATAGTGTAGTGTTTTATAGAACCCTTACTAAAAGCCAGAAGTAGCCCCTTTTACTGTATTTTTTTCATTTATTTCCAAATTATTTAGGAAAATTATTATTGTTTTAATTTAGGATTTCTGATGCTTTGGGTATTAAGGCGACATGTACATTCTGTCTGTGATCCTGTTGCTGCGGTTGAGAGCAGAAGGACACTTCAGGGTATAAGAGACTGATAATTACATCAATCCTAAAAGCTTAAAAGTAGTGGTAGATAATGATATGTACTAAAGAGCAGTAATAATTAACAGGCTAGTAAACATGGAGGTTATAAGCTACTAAAGAGACATTTCTTGGGAGGATGGTAGACGTGGTCACTGTGTCCTTTCATCTTGCTGAAACCTAAGAGCCTGATTCCTTCTTTCCTTCTTCTGTCTTTTCCCCCTTTCTTCCTTCTCTATCCCTTCCTTCTTTCCTTCCTTCCTTCTTTCCTTCCCTTTAGCTCTTATATATTATCTCAGCTATATAGCATTTTCTTTTTCCCTGTGAACCATAAAGGTTCAAGGAAGAGAAAAAAGAGGAACAGGAGACCCATGCTCTTTTCATGCTAGCTCTGATTTTATAAATGGAAAGTTTAAGAGGAGTCAGAAAAATCTGTTTTCTTTCTCTTGCTATTGAATTGGAGAGGCACATCTGAGGTGACCTGGAGACCCCAGGGAAGCCTTGCTCAGTAACTATTTGTTGATTCATTGATTAAACGGCATGGAGAGAAGGGACATCAAGCACGGAGATTCCCTCAGTACTGAAAGCTTTGAAACCCCAAGCTGCCATGTGCAGTAGGATGGCTTCTCTGTGACCTTCCAACAACTAATCTCCTTTAAGAACTGAATCAAAGCGGTTAAGGGATTCTGTCAGATGGATTTTTGCCTACAGTTGGGTTTTTGGCAGTTGCATGTAGAACACAATACATTCTTCACAAGGATATGAAATTTTTTTTCTGAAAGGAATGAAGACAAGGTGCCAACAGAGATCTCTAGAGAGGAACTCTTGTTTACCCATGGTGCTGTTCAGGCAGGGACAGCTGCAAGGTAGATGACTTTCTCACACTTCCCGCCAACCTTCTCCTTCACCACCCGTGTCTGATGGTCTAGTCAACAAGCTCACTCATGCAGTGGGCCCCTCTCCATAATATTCTCTTCCAAGGGCAGAGAAAAAGCCTGTGATCAGAATTGATATCCTATGAGTGGCAAAAGGCATCCACTGTCTACTTCTAGGGACATCATAGAGTATAGAAGTTATTTTAATGGGCAAACAACTTACTCAAAGTCACACAACCTATGAGTTGTGAAAACAGGAGTAGGGTTTGGGATTTCTGATTCCCAAACTAGTGCTTTTCAGAGGGCTCTTGCCTTCTGGTGTACAGACTACAAAAAAGAAAGTTTATATTACAGTGGAAAAAAATAATCTAGATTAGGAAATGGCAAATCTGTTCTAAAGGAGTGGCTCAGAAGAGTACTGTAGGTCTGGTTCTAATCCTTCAGTGATAATTTAGAAACCTGTGATCTTCAGGAAAGACACGAAACCATTCTGAGCTATGGTTTCTTTCATTGTAAAACTGATATTAAAATAACTATCATGCGTGTGTTTTAGGTTGCGTTGAGGATTCAGTATGTTTACATGTGGATATTAGCTTGTCCAATGCTTGACAGGAGACAGGTAGCAGTAAGCATTATTGACATTCCTCTTCCCTTTCCAAGGTCAGCGGTGGAGTCATGAATGGTAGAATTATGGGAAAGGGCTTTTCCGGATGCATCCGGAATGGTGTAGCTTGGTGGTGTTCAACATTTTCTTCTGCTGCAACACATATAGGAAATGAATGTGAGTTGTTACCACATGCCTGGCCCAGAGGGATCCATTAGTCATGATATGATGGTGGTGACCATGGTGGTGATGGAGGTGGTGACAAAGATGCTGGTGTTGGTGGGGGAGGTGCACATACCACGGGTGAGCCTGGGGTATGAGCAGCTCCCAAGGCTTTGGCTTGGACTGTGCTGCTGTCTTTCCTACCTTAGAGAGGAGATCAGAATGGTGGTGGGCAAGAGCCAGGTCATTTTAAGTGCAACTACATTCATTTAAGTTAAAAAAAAAATAACCAGCAGCCCTCAGTGCTTTATTCCTGGTAACAATATCCAGGTTGTCTAGAAGATGCTGTCCTTCCTGGAAGAATGCGATTTTGAAAGATGGTTTCCATCACAGCTCTGGAACTAGACTCCATGGGTTTGAATCTTGGATCAACCACTCACTAGTGGTGGTGATCTAAGGAAATGCGTGAGCCACTTTTATAAGTCTCTATCCCCTCACCTTGAACTGGAACAATAATGGTAAACACTTGATGGGATTGTTAGGAGGATTACATGGGTTCACACATATAAAGTATTAGGGAAAATGTCTGGTACATAGTACATGCTCAGTGCTAGCAATTTTTAGAGGTTTCTCTCTCCAAGCTATTTCATGGAGAGTATCCTATCTTAAGATTCTCTCCCAAAATTGCCATTATTAATGTTATCCATGGAGTCATTAGTGTATAAAACTGATATTTTTAGTTTTAACAAAATAAAAGCTGTTCTTTATTGTGCATTCACCACTTACCCAGGCATTATGTCATGTGTGTTCTACGGCATCTTAATTGATCTAATTCCCCCATTACTCTTATGTGATAGTGTTACCCCCATCATACAAATGAGAAAATTGAACCTCCAAGAGGAGATAAAACTTACTCAGCTCATGAGTGACAGAGCCAAGCCTCAAATGTGTATATCTTCCCTACATATCTTCCCCACACAACCTCATTAAGTTGGAGACAATTTGCAGAGGTGGTGGGAAAGGTGTATTTTCTGGAATGAAAGAGAAGTGATGAAATGGGTTTACTGTAGCACATTCAGAAGATTCAGACCAGAAACAGAGAGGATGATCATTGTAAAAAGCAACTTAGTTTCATTACTCAATAATCAGAAAATCTAGAAATATAACTTAATTCTATCTTATGGACAGGAAAAGGTGAGAGACAGAGGTGGGGAAGGATCATGCATAATGAGAAGGAGGAAGACGAGTCAGAGACAGAGACAGAGAGACAGAGACTGAAAGAATGAGGCAGAGGTATACATTAGATGCCTTCCATTTAACACTCAAGCAGTCCCGGAGATAGATAGTCTGGGGCCATCAACCTGATTCTAGACATTATTTTTTCCAAGACAACAAAACTGAAAATAATGGTTTTGGGATTTGCCTTATGATATTTTACCTTTAAACCCAGTACACTCTTCTAGTTCATCATTCTACCTTTGGAGACACAGAGATCAATACAAAGCTATGGATAGATATGTGGAAAGAAAGACTGATGGGTTCATTGACACAAGGACAAATTATGTTAGAGCCCCCTTTTTCCATCTTCAGGTAGTAACACTGAAGATTTTCTAAAGTTACGTTGTGCTTTTGCAACTATAGGCATAAGTTAGATTAAGCTATATACAGGAGATCAGGTGTTTAGTTATATTTAATGGTTTTTATTTAAAAGTAGCTTTTACTTCTGTTATTGAATTGCTTTTCAAAAAGAAAATATCTTGAGTTAAATAAATCACATTTCTTCCCAATTTTACAGATGAAGAAATTGTGTTATGCAGAAATTCAATAATCTCCATAAAATTATAGCAACTTCTAGCAGATGTGAAAGCCATTCTCTGGTTTTGAGCCTCCAGGAAAAGATTTCTCTCTTTCCTGTGATGATCTCTTACAGTTGGTATGGTTATCACATCATCAACTTCTATAAACTTGGGGACACATGATAGAGGAGGGTCACACTGGTGTACATAAATGAGGGCCTGTCTGGGAAGTAGACTCAGAGGATGAACCTTTGGTGAAGGTTTTGCTATTGCTTTCCAGTCTGGAATACCATCATCTGATCTTTGAAGAATGGTGTAAGGGTTATGGTTTTATAACATTTCTGCCCCCTAGGTTGCAGGCTGTGCACTGGAGAGAATCCTGTGCCTTCTTGTGCTTTAGCCTCCTGGGGTCCACCAGACGCTCCAGTGTCTTCCCCAGACAGTAGCCTGCTGCTCCCACATTATGTCCGACTGGCACTCTGTTTGTAGAGCAGATGGAGTTTCCTTCCAAGAGGAGCTTCCCACTCAGCATGTTTGTTTTGAGGATGTGGGTTGGGGTAAGTACAGGGGACCAGGAAAAGAGGGGAGATACCAAATAGGTGTGGAGCAATGAGATGCAGTCCAAGGAAAAAGGAGAGAGGGAAATCCTTGTAATTTCCAAGGTTGATGCCAAGCTAGACCACCTTCTTAAATCAGTTTAAGCAAAATCTCTGAGGTTAGGTCATGAGATGAAGACCCCAGGGTCCTTCTTGGGGCAAAACAAACAAACAAACAAACAAACCTGCCCAATGATCCTTTTTTAGGATGATGGAAGTGGAGAGGAGGGATTGAAAGGAGAAAAGGTGTTGGCTTTTCATCTTTGCCTTTAGAAGGTCATGGAACCATATGACCAATTTCGAGGGAAAACTGAGAATAATTGTGCTTGTTGATGAATAACTTTTTTCTTACCGTGCTCACTGAAATCATGTGCAAAATGACTCCCTTCCACTCTTTTTCTAAATCAAAATACTTCTAGTAATACATGATACTTGTGTAGTGAAAGTTTATGAAGTTACAAATTATCATCTCCCTTTTGTTTTTTTTTTAACAGCTGAGTTAACTTAGCAAGAATAAGTGGCTTGTTCAGAGTAACAGTTTGCTAGAAAGGGAGCCGAAGACGACAAATTGGGCCTTTTCTGACCTCCAGATATGGACTGATTCTACCTCTTAGAGATTCCAGTCTTGTTAGAGGGCCAGCTCAGGGTAGGACTAAAGATGAGTGCGAGGAAAGTTACGGAGGGGGAAAACACCCCGAGATTGTTAGAAGTACTTGCAATGTCTTGTTTTGTGTCGAGGGTGGTATCTATGGCTAACGCTGGTGCAAGGATTCTGATACAGTCTTCCACTGAAAAGTGAGGGCAAGAGGAAGTACCCTTTGGAGGCTCGTACAGGATGCAGAATTCCTCTCTCTACCCAGTCCTCAGGCTTTCCTCTTTTCTACGTCAGGTAAGAGAGGGAAAACATACTCTGGGCCTATCAGAAGAATGGAGTTGAGGCAGCACTAAGTAAGAGAGAAACAACCTTGTCCATGCAAGCTTTGTTCTCGTGTTTACCTTCACACCCACTTTACTATGTAGTAGTAGAGTCATTCTCGTCCGTAACATCATCTCAAAAGTGAAGGGACAGCTAAATGATTATGAGGGTAAAAGGTGCAACATTCAAAAAAAAAAAAAAAAAGGTGCAACATTCTCTCTTCAAAGCAATGAATACCCTTAGGATAAAATCATGTTGGTCTGATACTTAATTAAAATATGAGTGTCATTTTCTCCCCTTTGGAATGAAACCTTGTAAGTCACGTGGATATCAGAAGGTGAAGTTGATGTGTGCTCTTTCTCACATGAGCTCTATTTTATTAACATCAGTTAAATAAGATCCTAATACAGCTCTGAGTAGTAAGGTGAATTTCTTGGCTTGGCTTAATTCTAAGACGATGACAGAGAAGTAATGTATTTGATAATGGCTCCGAAATCTTCAAGTTGATCTGGCATTAGTCAGCATTTGACCATAGATTCCCGGTAGGAAGTCCGTTCAAGCTATTGCTAATGCTTCAAAAGTACTCTGTGTGACTAGCAGAGTGAACAGCCTGGTGTCATATAGATGTCAGCTTTTTGCCCTCAAACCATCATTAACCAGAAGCAGCTACCAGCTAATATTTCAACATTACTTTCAGGATGTCAAACTATTAGTCATCATATAGACAACAAAGATGTTCACTTAAAAGATGCCTGCTTAAAAGCAAAATGAGTCTTGGTCGGCCTCAATGCTGTTTGTACACTAGAGGTTTACTCTGAATTTCTCTCCTTTGGATTATTTAATAACCATTTTAATTTGAGTAAAGTTTCACTTTAATACTCCGAGAAATTAGAGGAAAATATTGCCCACGTTCATTTGCTATGTTACGCAGAGACAGTGCCCAGCAAAGGTAAAAGATAAAAGATCAGTTCTTCTGGATCTCCCAGTTCCAAGCTTTTGAGGCTGTATTTTAGAAACTTTGTAATTATTGTGGGTAATCTTGCAGAAAATTAAATGTGGGGTTTGCGGATGTGAAGAAGTTTGGACTCTCTTGCTCGCCATAGCTCATTAGTGCTTAGCCTCTCGCTGTCCCCGTCAGGCTTCGGGTTGCCCTCCACTGCCTGTCAGATGCTCTTTGTGGCATACGTGAAATCCTCGGCGGGGGGCACACCATCGTACGTTCGAGGCATATTTTAGAGGCCAGTGGTTCTCCGCTAAGGACAGTTCAGCGCCCCTCCCCCAAGGACATTTGGCAATGTTTGAGGACATTTTGATTATTACAACTGGGAGAAGAGGAGCCCCTGGCATCTACGGCAGAGAGAACCATTCTTTGTTCTCTGCTGAACATAGCATGCGTGGGGCAGCTCCCCACACCAGAAAGAATTATCCAACCTCAAAAGTCAGCAGTGTTGAGAAGCCTTGTTCTAGATTCTTCCAGGGGTGCCTGGGTGGCTCAGTCGGTTAAGCCGCTGCCTTTGGCTCAGGTCATGATCCCAGGGTCCTGGGATCGAGTCCCCCATGGGGCTCCTTGCTCGGCAGGGAGCCTGCTTCTCTCTCCACCTCTGCCTGCCACTGCCTGCTTGTGTTCTCCCTCTCTCTGACAAATAAATAAATAAAAAAAATCTAGATTCTTCCAAATTTTAAAGGGTAAAGGAGAGGGAGGTAGCTTAACTATTTTCAGATTTTTTAAATGGTTGATTTTTTAAAGTAAGTTCCCCCCACGGGGTATAGACTCAAGGTGGCAAATGCAAACACGTCACATATTTGCTTTACAAAAATATTCGGAGTGTAAGATCTGTGCTGTGGCCAGTTGTGCTACACGTACCAATCACAGTTCTGGCAATGTTAATAGCTGCCACTCCTCTAGCGCTTACTCCGTGCCCGACGCCATCCAGAGCGTCTGTCCAGGCGGTGATTCGGTTACTCCTCGAAGAAACTCCGTTGAAGAGGTACCCTGCCTGGGCCCTTCAGTACTCAGACGCTTTAATACTTGGGTGTGTAGGAATAAGGTGAGCTCCTGGCGGGAAGCGTAAGGAACAGAGTATTAGCAGCGTATCTGGAAAGAGGAAGGCTTTCCTTCTCTAAATGCCCCTGGTTGCTCAAGCTTTTATTCTATCGCACTATTATTGCAAAAGTGCTTCTCTGGAAACTAGGATTGCCATCATAAAGCAGGTTTATACTTGCTTCTAGAGGATGAAAAAGAAAAAAAAAAAAAGGCTTTATAACTCCCTGCTTGCCGGTTTTGCACCGGGTCCCGTGCCTGTCTGTTTTCCCTGTCTGCTAGCTCTTCTTGACAGAACCGGTCTTCGGGGGACGTGTAAATGACAAAAGGTGAGTATCCGGTGCAACTCAGCCTTGGAAATAAACCTGCTGCCCTGACTTTCTAAGTTGCCTGGGCTCTGAGTCTCTTTCCTAGAGTTTTCCAGGGATAGGAGGCTCTCCCTTGAAAATTTTACCATCAAGGGGCACCTGGGTGGCGCAGTTGGTTAAGTGTCCGACGCCCGATTTCATCTCAGGTCATGATCTCAGGGTCCTGGGATTGAGTCTCATGTTGGGCTCTGCACTCTGTGTGGTATTGGCTTGAGATTCCTTCTCCCTCTTCCCCTCCCACTCATGCTGTCTCGCTCTCTCTCTCTCTCCCTCCCTTTCTCTCAAATAAATAAGTCTTCAAAAAATTTTTTTTACCCTAAAACCTCTGTTTGAAAGAAAAACAGGTAAAAATCTCTCTAAGCAAGCCTCATGGGAGATTCTCCAAGAACACATCGAACACTGGAATTTTCCCTGGAAATGCCACAGTGAAGGTCATATTCCCAGAGGGGTTTCTTGTGGGAATTAGGAAGTGAGCTAGGTTTGCTGCTTTCACACCTACTGAGGTGTTTCGAGTCCAGAGAGTTAAGTTTGTCAAAGCTGACACATCTTACCTGTGCAAAACTGGTCTGTTGTATGAAACCTCAGTTGCCATCAAAACCCGGGAAGGAAAACATCACAAATCACTAGAAATATATCAGCATTCTGAGCTGTAGGATTTATGGGGCACTAATGGATATCCTAGGCTGTTTATCTTCCTGTAGCCATTGAAACACATCTGCCTTTTTCTTACTGTAAAAGGCCTTTCTGTCAAGGAGTTGTAGGATCCCTAAGCCTAGTAGTGGTGGCGTTGAGGAAAAATGGCACTCGGGTCCTTGTTTTCTTTCATGTCTTGTTGTCTTCCTCTTTATGCCTCTTTCTCTTCCTCATTGTAAACCCAAAATAAACACGGTAAGGATAGACTCAAGTTTGGCAGTGGGGGGTCTGTACAGAGACTGGCACAGATGGGGTACAGAATATTCTAGAATGAGGCCCAATTCACATATTCTTTACCTTCTGTTTCAAAGGATAGTCCTAATTCATTTTTTTCATAGTGGGCTTCCGTGTGTCTAAAGGCTGATTCCCACATGCAGTCCATATAGGTTATTTTGTTCATCGAGTTCCAGGGAAATGCTCTGAAAGAATGCTCCTGCTCTGGGGGACTTCTGATATTTCGCACCGGTTAGCTTTAGCCCTTTTTTGAGCTCCTGGTCCTGCTCATTCTTGTCTTCTGTGGAGGAAAAATGCAAATGAATTCCAACCACATCAGGAGGGGCTGTAGCTCCTTTGAGACTTTCCCTCACACCTGCTGCCCTTACCCTCTAAGTTGGTTGTCCTCTGAGTCTCTTTCCTAGAGTTTTCAAGGGATAGGAGGCTCTCCCTTGAAAATTTGGTTCCATTTGGTAGCTGCAGATTTGGGTTCTGTGCCTGGCTTTGCCACTTATTAAATTGTGACCTTGGATCAAATTACTTAACATTGCTCAGTTTCCATGACTGTAACATGAAGCAAATCTTAAATATATAGACACACAAGATTAAATGATGTAAAATATGCAAAGCCCAAAATTGAATGGGTAAAAGGTTTGCTGGTTTCTGGGGTAATATGACTGGATGTACTCCTGGAGTCTTAGGCGAATTGACTCTGTACTTAGCTTAGTACAAAATGTAGCCCAGGGACTACAAACTCAGAGTCCCCCCTGTACTCATTAAAATGCAGATTCCATGCCTCCTGCCCAGAGGTCCGAAGAAGAGTCTCTAGAGAATGGGATCCAGTACCTCATATTTTTCGAAACACCTCATGTGACTCCCATACACTCCGGAATCGGAGGAGTACCCGGTCGGCCAATGACCTTTCCCGCTCCGGCACGCTCTGTCCCTCCTGCAGCAACAACACTACTTCTAGAGAATTCTAGGCTCTCTACTTGCAGGTTCTTCTTATCCTGGCGGAGTCTGCCTTTGAGCCCGTGAACTCACTCTCCCGGTCCATAAACAGTCCTTTTGATGGTAGGCCCCGCGTGGTTGGGTAACCTAAATAATGTGATAATGAGGAAGGACCAAAGGTCACAAGATTGTTAACATGTGTGAGGAGATTGTAGGCTTAGCCTCTCAGGTGAGGGAAAGGTTAGCACACCAACTGTATCCACACTTCAAAGCAAGCGGGTAGTTTGCTGCGCTAACTTAATTATCTGTGCTGTTGATGTCTTTGACTGAACATATCTATACCCCGGATCCGGTTACTTCACAGCGGGAGAGAGCGGGACTCGGCTTGTTGAGTTGCCAACTTCCTAAAATGCTTTTTAGAGTCAGCTGGGTTGCTTAGGCCTCTCTTGCTCTTGGATTAAATATAAAAATAACTATGTAAAGCATATCAACCCTCTTTTCCCTGTCTGCTGAAACTGCAGTCTCCCGTGCTTTTTCTAGAACCCATTAAAGAAGGAGGAGGGGAGGGGTAACAATATGTAAAACCCCAAAGCCCACGCTGAGATCCTCCCAGAACGGATCCTGCCGTTGGATCTCGGCTGAGGGAGAAAAGAGCTGGTCACGTCAGTACCTGCCAGTTCCCTGTTGACTGGTTAAGGCTTGATGAAGTAGCTTGTCCTTGCGGTTCTCCCTCATCTCTGGAACCACGTTAGCCTGGTTGACATCTTCCCCAGAAGCTTGGAGAGGAAAGACATACGACCCAGATCAGGTGATGTTTTCATTTCTGAGCCATCAAAGTGCTGGACGTTAGCAAACATTTGAAACGAGAGACCAAAAAGAGGGATTTGTCTCTACCCTGTTCTTGCCGATCCAGACTGGCTTTGCTCTTTGTCCCCGTTACCACAAAAGCAGCAGCCCCGCTTTGCAGGTGTCCAGAGAGAAGGACTTCCCTCTCTGCCGCTCCCCTTTGCCTGGAGCTCTTGAGGACGGATGTCCTCTGCCAGGTGTCGCTTTCACTGTTTTACCGACTCACAAGGGGTGTTTTTGTGTTCCCGGACCCGAGTGGTGGGCATGATTTTTGGAGCAGTCGATCTGTTTTCTGCAAGTGGTGTGATATGAAATGTGGGGAGGCAGGATTGACCCAAACCCCTCCCTGCCCCGAGATGGAATGCGGTGCCCGCTGGTGAGAAGTGCCGATGTTTCATAGGCGGAGACGGGGGAGAAATTTTCAGCTCTTCATCCTTTTTAGGCTTGTAAAGTCTCTCACACAGGACGCCACAGCTTTTGAAAACATGGTCATTTTAATGATAAAAATGCTATGGAGAGAGTGCCGGAGCGTCACTTAAAACCAACTGTGGCATCCTGCGTGACATTCCAAATATTAATACAAATAGAATTAATTCACACGCCAGGGGTGTCTCGGGAATCTGTTTTAAGTTGGCACTTAGCTTGGACTTGAGATTTCCCCGTGACTGCCCATGTTGAAAAATGTTTGCTAAACAAGGCAGGGCTGGGCTGCCCCCGATCTATAAATTCGCTCCAACTCATTCATTAACAACACTCGATAGCAACGAGAAGCAAACGTCGGTTAAAAAGGAGATGGCTGTAGGGACGCCTGGGTGGCTCAGTTGGTTAAGCGGCTGCCTTTGGCCCAGGTCATGATCCCAGCGTCCCAGGATCGAGTCCCACATTGGGCTCCTTGCTCGGCGGGGAGCCTGTTTCTCCCTCTGCCTCTGCCTGCCACTCTGTCTACCTGTGCTTGCTCTCTCGCTCTCTCTCTCTCTCTCTCTGACAAATAAATTAAAAAAAAAAAAAAAAAAAAGGAGATGGCTGTTCCCTGTCTTCAGTGAGCGGTGGGGTTGTTGCAAATGTTATACCTGGCCTATCACTTCCAAGTTCTTGGCGAGGGAGCAAGGATTATTTAATGACATCATTTCTTAGTTTCATTAAGGACTTGCTCTAGGCTTTAAAAATATCTCTGGCATGTAGATTCCATAAAGAGGATGCTGATTCCTTGTATCTTGCATTACATTGAGTTTGTGGCTAAAGTAAGACTTCATGTGTCTTGCTAGTTCTCCCCGGCCTTGTCTTTCTATTTCTGCACAGTGAATTTAATAAAGAAACTATCTCGGAGTAATAATTCTGACAAGCCCTGGACATTCCTTTGGGGGAAGGAGGACTGACCTTTTCCTGTTTTTAATAAAACTTCTGTGAATTTGGGCTTGCCTCTTCTGCGGTCCAGCGCAACTGTCTTTTTATTCCATATTTAAGGGTGGGATGAGCCCATTTATTTCCTCTGAATTAGAAGCAGGAAAGCAGTCCCGGGAAAGATGGCTGTTGTGAGGTTTGTTTTACTCATGTCTGTTAAATTGGGTACTTATTTACATGTGCCTAGCTACTTGGTTTTATGTTTTCTCTTTCTTGTTGTTAGATTTTGTTCTTTATTTATGATTTATTGTTTCACCTATTTACGAAAGAACTGAGAAGTGGTGCTTTTGTAATATGGGGCTCAAGTCTGCTCTGGTGATTGGCAGGCTGTTTTATCCTAACTGTGACACTGGTGATTTTAAAAGCTTCATTTCTGTCTTAGTCTTGAACGAGGAGGATTTTACACGTTATTACCTCCTGAAAATCCCACTGGATGGATAATTTGGAGTTCAAAGAATTCGAGACCTTTTGGGAGAAGAAAGAACCAATCCACAGAATCTCTATGATTATTCTTTATGGTCACTAAAAATATTTAGCATACTAAATATGATAGCCTCTCTGTGAAAGTTTGGTATATTTTAAAATAGAATAATGGGTATAAAAGAATCATTTCTAAGGGATATCTTCTCTGCAATCTCAGGAAGATACCTGTAAATCTGTTTTGATTGTTCAGGCAAACTCAGAGACATTTATTCCCTTGTGTCTGTCTGTCTCTCTCTGGTGTTCAATGTCGTTTTGATTTTGTAACTCAAAGTTGACTCTTTTCTCATGAGTCCTGGCATATTCTCTGAGAAAGAGTAATTTAGATGCTTGGAAAAGCAAATGCTCTGGAGAAGCTTCATTTAATGTATGGAGCACAACGAGCAGGTCTGTATTAAATCCCAGTAAAACGGGCTTAGGGTACCTCTACCATGATCAGGGCGTTGGGTCATCCCCCTTCACCCACTGAAGACCACAGTGTAAGGGTCATGGTTTATCTTGCGTTGTTTTCCTTCAGCATCCTCAGCTTAATTACACAAGTATGAAAATCAAGTAAATGACGGAGACATTAAGAAGTTCAGAGGAGGGCACCAGGGTGGCTCAGTGGGTTAAGCCTCTGCCTTTGGCTCAGGTCGTGATCTCAGGGTCCTGGGATCAAGTGCTCCATCAGGCTCTCTGCTCAGTGGGGAGCCCGCTTGCCTCTCTCTCTCTCTGCCTGCCTCTCTGCCTACTTGTGATCTCTCTGTCAAATAAATAAATAAAATCTTAAAAAAAAATAAAAAATGAAGTTCAGAGGAAAGGGGAAATCACTGGACTCAAAAACCTTGAAGTGGATCTACGTTATCTTCCTAATGAAATATAACTCTGCAAAGACTTTTATTGACCTTCACAGTATGACCTCAGTCATCATTTCCTAGCATTGTTTTCTACTTCAACCATGTGTTTTGTGATACCTTCTCAGTAGGAGACTGGATGGCAGTGAGAAACACAGTTTTTTAAAAAATATTTTTATTGTAAATAAAACACACACAAAAAACTATATGAATCAAATGAAGGCCCTGATTAAGTATTGCAAATTTGCATATTGTATATATATTGTATAAAATCTTGTGTGTGTGTGTGTGTGTGTGTGTGTGTATAGGAAAATTTTGTATGTATTGTATACTAGCCTGGACAAAAACTAGACTTTTGTTACTCATAAGCCTCTCCCAATCACACCTTTTGTACCCCCCATAAGTAATCATCATCCTATTATAATAATCATTTCATTATATTGCTAGAAATATGCCCATCACCCAGTGTGCCTCCCAGATGCTATAGTTTAGCCTTGCCCATTAAAAAAAAATGGATATGCCTTGTAAATCTCTTTCACTTTGTAAGTTCCTCCTCAAGCCCCTTTTTCTCTTTACAGTTTATTGAGGAACCTGGGCCATTTGGCCTATAGACTTTCCCCGAGCCTGAGTTTTACTGACTACCTACTCATACTGAGCTCTAACCCATTTCCCTGTCCCCTGCATTTTCTGCAGATGGGCAGCTGGATCCAGAGACTGGATTACACTCAGGTTTGATTCCTTAGGCAAGACTGTACGTGGTGCTGGCAAGGTAGTTCTTACTGAAGCTCATATTGTCCCGCTCTAGCCAGTGAGGACCTCTTCAAGTTGGATCTCAAGTCTTTTTGTCATTGCCTTAAAAGCCTTTGATAACTTCCCTGCTATCTGATAATACAGGAAGTTCCAGGTTCCTCTTGTACATTTCCTGTCCCAGACGTGGAATCGGCCATTTTTCCAAGAATCCTTATTTCCTTAGGTAAGAAATGTTTTTCCAAGTCTACAGTTTGGGTGCGAGGGACGCTCATTGCTGCTGGGTTGTTCATTGTTTCTTAACCCTTTGTGGAGGACAGAATTGGAGTTTGATCGATCGATCGATCTATCTATCCATCTACCTACCTATTATTAAATATAGGTACCTATATTTCATGAGTATATCTATATTTTATTAAATATTTTATGAATTTATGCATTCATATTGATATTCCAATTCAGATTTGGCATTACAGAGTTTTATATAACCTCTTCTTCATTACATTAATATATCTTCCCTTTCCCAGGAGTCTTGATTGACATGGATAGAGGGGATAACGGAATTAGAACAGCCCATACTTACCCCCTTGTTTTAAACCATGTTAGCCACATACTTGTCTCAGGAGAGCAGTACTAATACTAGTAGCAATGCAGTTATTGAAAACATTAAAAACTTTTTTTCCATATAGTCCCACCCCAGTCCTTCCCTCATTTTAAAATAGTTGTGCTGTATATAACTTGTCAGAACATACAGCCATTAGATACTCTGCTTCTGTCTCTTAGCATACTTTTAATCTTAATTTCACAGGCAATTATATATTTTAATATTCACCACCAGTCTTTATGTTGATGGTCTCTCTAGTTGTTTTGATTGCCTGAAGCTCATTCTCTAGTATGTTCTTCAGAAAAGACTCTTGGGAACAATACTCCTTCAGTTCTGGCCTATATCCCTAACAGTTTGTTTGAATCCTTTATACTTGCAGGTCAGTTTTGCTGGATATAAAATTGTTTTCTTTCCTCTAGGATATCAAATAGGCAACTTAATTTTCTTCCTTTTAAAGCTTTGCTTTAGAAGAATCTGATAATTTAATTTTCTTTACACTGTAAGTCATGTACTTAAAGAGTTTAATTTAGAACATGTGTCAGTATTGGTTTTGGGGGGATTAGTATTGTCAGGTACATGGTATAATTATTCAGGGTCATTTCAAGCTTTTTTAGAAATTTCAGGAAATTTTCTTGAATTATAGTCATTAGTATTCATTATATTCACTTGCTTTGATTCCTTCTTCAGAATCTCTTTTAATCCATATGCTCAATTTCTTTGCTTATCTTTACTATTTGTTTTTCAAACCTTTTTATCTCTTTCATTTTTTTTTAATTTTTTACCTTCCCTCCTTTTTACCTTTAAATTTGTTAAGGAATTATCTGTTGTGTTTATTTATTCCGAGTTTAGTTGGCATTTATAAAGTTACTTTTTTTCTTTTATTTCTAATTCTTTCCTGAGTCCTGTCACCATACTCATAAATTCTTCTAATCTGACTGTGGTGTTCTTTTATATTTTATATCATTTCTTAATGTCTTTAAACTTCTTTTGAAATGACAGGTTATAGTTTTGATCTGTTTTATGAGAATGTCTTTCCAGCATGCTTGTTTTGTCTCTAGGGATGTTTTTCTGTTCCCTATTCTTTTTTTGTAATTATGATAACATTGTATGGGATTTGACCTTGATACTTTCCCATTGTTCATTTTCATGTGAAATTAATTTTCCTGACCTTTTAGAATGAGGTATAGGTTCAGGAAACAGAGCTTTTCCTCTGTGTGTGTGTGTGTGTGTGTGTATGTAATGTAGTATATAAAAATATGGTAGATTCTTTCCTCATTGCCACTTTGATCTTCTCTTTCTTTCAGATCTTTTATTCCATACAGCTCAATGTTGATGGCACTTTCTCATTAGTGGGAGCTATTCTGGATGGGAACCCTGGTGGCTTGACGGGGTTGTGGCAAATAAACTGCTCCATTTCTTTCAGTCCTTCTTAGCGTGGATGGGCCCCTTGCACCAAGGTGTTAAAAAGGACAAAACCCCTCCCACTTATAGTTATTGCTTCAGATGGGCCCGCTGAACTTTCCAGTGAGTTTTGTTGGCTGTTTTAAGGTTCCCCTGTTCTTAGGTCCATGAGATGCCACTCCATTATTTCCTCCTTCCTCCCATGCTGATTCTGTGTAGGATTTGTGACTCTTGGTGGTTTGCCCAATCAACTGGTTTCGGATTCATGAGGAAATTTTGTCTCCTGTTTTGTTTTAAAAGTTGCCCATGAGTTTTGGGTTTTGTAGTCTAGTCGTTCTCTTTTTATCTTGCTCAAAAGGTTGAAAAACTGTGCCACCATTGCTGCCAACATGCTCTGTCATTGTCTCCCTTCATGGTCCTTGAAGCAGTGCCCTATCTGATGAGTGGCATGCATTGCAGAAGCAGCAGCCCAGCAAAGAGTAACAGCCTGGCTCTCCATAAAGGCCTGCTTCTGTATAAGATGACGACCTCCAGTAGGGTGTAACCCATGAACACAATTTCGGAGGCACCATGTTCTAGCCAACTTAGCTAGTCAGCTCAGAAATAGTAAAAAAAAGTTTTGCAATATTTTGTTTTTTGTTTAGGTCTAAGTTCAGATTTTTTTCCCTTCAATAAACATGAGTTTCTATGTATATCTAGACTTCTATTATATCTAAACCAACACATGGCGACCCACAAAAATAACCACAATAATGAGATAAAATACAATTAATAATATCTGGAAGAGGGCATGAATCAAAGTAGACTATCTACTGAAACAAACATCCTAAATATCTTGGTGTCTTAAATTATTTCTCATTTATGCTACACCTGACTTGGATTGGAGGGTGGGGTGAGTGGGGTGGTCTGCCCCACATTGTTATTCAGGGACTCAGGGCCATCCCCAAGGGCCTCAGAGTCCGACTCATTGGAAGGGAGTGGTCAGAGAGTATCCCAGGGGAGGATTTTAGGGACTGGTGTTGTCATACATACGTCATTTCTACCCACATACCACTGGCCAGAGTTCAGGCATGTAAAACTATTTGAGCAGGGGAATATTAAAAAAAGGTAGTATAATTGTGTACCCAGACAGGAAAGGAAATGCGGTTTGGTGAGTCCATGATCTGCGATGGTGAAGAAATGGGAAAAGAGAATCAGAATCATTTACCAGGTTAGAGAGGGCATTTCAACCAGAAAACAATAGTATGAAGACTTGGATATAGGGAAGCGTATGTTGGCTTTGGAAAACCAAGAAAATGTTGGTAGGGTTGGCGTACCAGATGAAGTCAGAAAAGGAGGCCATGGTCTCATCAGAGTGGGCTTGCATATTAGCTAAGGATTCTATCCCTTATCTTGCATGAAGAAAAGGGCTGTCTGTGATTTGTAAGCAGGGGAATGCCATAGTCCAATGTGTGTTCTAGAAAGATCATTCTGGCCCCCAGCAGTGTCTCTGAAATTATAGAAGAAACCTCTTCCAAACCTTTCTTGATCATGCACCTAGTTCTACAACCCAGGAAAACCAAATTCCCCTCTGCCTGTGCCCATCTAAATCATGCTCACTTGGTAGGCTTCCATTAATCGGCTACAATCACAATCAGAGTCTGCAGTGAGTTCTATAAATTCAGACTGGAAATGTAATTTCCGATCTCATAGGGCCTGTGTTGTTTCAGTGATATTATAATCAATGACTGGTGCTCCCTTTGAAGCTCATAAAGTGACCTCTTTTGACATTGATTTCTCATCTGTTTTTTCCTCTGACCTTTTTTCACCTCCTATGTCTCTTTATTTGCTAAGGCATAGTATTTTATTGTTTTTTTTTTTATATGGCACCCTTATAATAACCACAGTAGCCATACATTTAGCTTTGTTCGGGTCATTACTAAATGGACACTGTTGTGTCAAGATCTAGTCCTAGGAACCGGTATTGCAACACTCTCGGAGGGAGACTGTTTTTCTTCCGTTAGAAGATAACAAAACTTGCTGTCGAGTTATCTTCTATGCTTCGACTGGAGTCTAGGCAGGTGGCCACGTGCCTTTTGTCCTTTCATTTGAGCTCCAGACTGAGAACACCTCAGAAAATGATCCCAAGTGTGGGATCGAACCTAACATGGTCATTTCCAAGATATTTGCGTGTCTTGCTGAAAGCCCATCGGAGATTAAGTAGGAAAGCAAATGAAATGTGCACCTTTCTTAGAGAAGTGTGCGGTTTGTCTGGCATTTATGCTTCTCCCAGTGTGACCTTTAGAAGAGAATATGATCGATAGCCTATTGGATCATCTCGAGTCTGGCTGTCAAGGTTCAGGAGGGGGAAGATGAGGAATTTGGATGAAAACACCTGAAATGGCTAAGTGCAACCTTAGTAGAAAAAGACTCGTGTTTTTTCAATAGTTTCCAGAAGGTTCCTAAGCACCTGATGTATGATGGGCTTTTTCATTTTGGGCATCTGCTATCTTTGCCTAGCTCAACATTCCAGTGAGGGTTTGTTTTTTTTTTTCAGCGCTCAAAATTGAACATGTCAGCAGTGAGCAGCCACCCAGCTTTGTAAAGAATGCCACGGCTGACAACTTCACAGCTGCTGAGGAATCGGCTGAGCCTTTCTTGTAAAGCAGTACCGTACACAAGAGCCTTTGTGTCATGGGGACCCACCATGGAGTTTCCAAATGCCCTTACTCCTGGAAAAATGTGCCAACCCCTCCTTTCCATGTTGCCCCAGTCTCTGGTGATAATACCCGTGACTGTAGCCAGCCCTTTGGTAGCTCCAGGAAGAACACAAAAAGACTCTAATATATTGTCAGAGTGAAAAACAAAACAAAATAGAGCAAAAACAACCACCATATTTTAGGAACAAGACCCTTAGTTTTCTTTTTTAAATCACATCACTCAAATCGTTTGGAACCAAAGAAATAAGCTCAGAAACACATATAAAAGTTCTGTTTTAATATTCTTGAATAATTCTGTAAAGGTCTAATGACTACAGCAAGAATCACACAATTTTTCTACAGCATTTTAAGGTTTTTTTTTTTTGTTTTTTTTTTTTTGGCAACTGCTTTTAGACATATAATTCTGCTCTGATTAAGGAAGAATGAGTGAAGGAAGATGAAAGAAAAGGATCTCTTGTTCTCCACGTTCGTCTCCAGGTGGCCTATCTATTTTCATCAAAAGTCCCGTAATATGCAAGAGCCATCTTAGTGCTTAAGGGTGATTAGTCCGTGGATTCTGGTTGGAAGACATGGGATTCCTGAACCAACTGCCCCAAAGTGTCTCTGAGAAACCATTTAAGGAATGCCCTGCTGTAGTTAACTCTCACCGTCAACCAGATTATGGTCCTCATTTTGCCCCACGCCCATAACCAACTGTCCTTTTCTCCAAGGGCTTATTTGGTCATTGAATGCCAGTTACCCTTTAGGGACTTACTGGAAATGTTCCATCAAGTCAAGGGAAGCTTATGGTTTGTTTGAAGGACTCTTGGATATTTTGCCAGAGATGTTCTTAAGAACCTGGTTCTGAACACACAGATCTCTCTTAGGTCGTTTTAGAAAAGTGGGACTGAGACGGTGACATTGTACCATGTGTGTGATTATGGTTGCTACTCCCCTTGTAACAAGAAATTCATTTGGAATAATTTACAGGTGGAGGGTCCCTTGATGGTGATGCATTCAGTCACTGTGAAACTTGTCCCAGTGTCTGTTTCATGGTTGCCCCAGTGTCTTTGGATGTGTGCGGATTACTTTCTTACCAGATCTGAAATTCGGTCTGTTCTGAATCACCCCAGTGCGTCCTGTGACACTTCTTCAAACGTTGCATAAACGCTTGCTCTATAGTTTTTAAAATTCAATCTCAGAATCCAAAGTATATTTCCATTTTACTTTCTTATGTATTCTTAGGAGTCCAGGAAGCAGGCCTTCCTGTGCCCATTGAAATGATTCTAACAGGGGACTTTCTTCCAAATGCTTTTTATACTTTTGAGTATTTTGTAGATGGGAAATGGGACTCCTGATGCGTTAAGTTGCTTTTGCAGGACGCCATTTAGCTGTTTAAAAGCACAGTGCGTACGTGACCCGGCTGTCTTGTCTCTTAGGTCAAGTCCTAGGCCATGTAGCCGAGCTTTTCTCTGTCACCTCAATCTCGAAAATGGCACAGTGACTGTCTCAGAAACCTAAGTAAATGATGGCCCGTGCTGGTGGGCTTGTGCTCACTCCTAATCACTGCCCTTTTAATTTGAGGCTCTAGCAGATGGAAAATGATTTGGATGTTGCAGTAACAGCAAAAATAACGTTGGCTTCCTCTCGGCTTTTGCCTGGAGAAGCCCAAGAGGCCTGTTCTTTATAATTAGAAGGTTCATGTCAACTTCAACAGTAGCACAGAGCCAGCCCTCGTAAGCATGAACTGATTCACCTTTGAGAAGTGACAAGGAAAGCATCAGCCTGAGGTTGCCTGGAGCTTTCTTCAGGATAAGACCCGAAGGGAAAACCCTCATTGGTTCAGGCCAAGAATTATCAAATGACCCAGTCTTACCTACTCCCCTGCCTCCCCTTATCCACACCTTTCTCTCCTGTCTCAGAACCACCTGAGGACTTAGAACTGCTGACTTCAGCTCATTGGCCAGTGTGTCGGGCTGGGATCCTGGATGTGAAATAAGGAGGAAAAAAGTCTTTTACAAAACCTTCCTTCCATCATTCTGTTCTTTCCTCTTTGTCAGCCTGTATGCGCACCTTAAAAAAAATGTCTCTACTTTGGAGTCTCTTCTGGTCACGGTTCTTCCCCACGCCTGGCTACTTACCACCTGACGGCCAAAGCAATATTCCTTGACCAGAGCAGTCATTTTAAACGGCACTATTTTTATCATGTGGAGCCCTAGAAAGGTCTTTTAATAGTGTATGCAGGCCCTCAGATCCTAGTGACATAGTGAGTTAGGCCATGACTACCGCCAGATTTCCTGATGTTTGGCTTAGTGACTGATTCACCTTTGTGAGGGTCCCATTTGCTGTGATTATTTATAAACAAGCATGTTGAGGAAAAGACAGATGATAACCGAGCAGGGGAGATGTGACGACTGGATCTACACCTCTGCTTGAGCGGTGCTTGGCCTCGATCTCCTCCTGCTGCTGTTCTGAGAGTGTTGGGTTTTGGAGGTTGCCATTCCTTCCGCTGATCCACAATCATCAGCTTTTCTGTGAGTTTATTTCAAGCAGGAGGAGATTCTTGGCTTTCCTGGCAGCCACCTCCAGATGAGGAGTCATTCACATGCAGAATGTCTGACCCCCATCTGTTACTCCAACTTGAGTTGTCCCCTCATGACCTAGGACCTTAGATGATAAAGTTGCACAGGTTATCTGGCCTGTCCCGTCTAATAGACAATAATGTAGTTCTGCTGGGGAAGGACTATATTTTATCAAGCTCTTTCTCATGTGTAACCTAATTTTTGTTGGACCATGTTTAGTTTCACTACATCAGCAACTTCCTGGGCCAAAAACTCTGTTTATTAAGCTGTGTTGCCAAAAGTTCTTTTCCACCACCCTGGCTCACATATCTTGGCATGTCACTCTGGATGATCCTTTGGGTGCAGGTCAGAGGATCACACAGGTAAGATTGCCTTCTAATAAGGTTCTTTGACATCTTGGTTATTAAATTCCCTTGAATGGGGTTCAAGCGCATCTAACTTACAGTGAGGTTTGTGCCATGTGGAAAATGCCATAAATCTTCTGATGGCAAGTTTCCTCATATTTCTATTTGTAGATTTATTTACTCTGCTTATCCAGAATGATGCCACCTCTTTCCTGGAGCATATGGTCTTCACAGGTGGGAGCAGAGAAGACCAGCTTCCACTTACCTTTCTGCCTCATTCTGCCTTCCTTTCTTTTCTTGTGACCTCTGTCTTCTGGTTGTCAGAATAGCTGCTGTTGACTTTTCATGAGTGTCACTGGCTGATCTCCCTGGATTGGAACCTACTCTAGTGCAGCCTGTGGCTTGAGGAGAAGGTGCTTGGAGGCTACAGCCAGGGGCCGTGGAATTGGGCTCAGGGCAGTGGACAGCGGGGAGATCGTGAGTGCCCTACCTGGGCACCTTTAGAACTTCTTGATGGGGCCATTGGCACACCAGTTATATTCTTTCCTTTTTCCTCCCTATTCACTCTATTACTGTGTTTATGACCTCCTCAAGAGAGATTCAACATGGGAATTTTCCCACCATGGGAAAAGTATTTCTTTTCTTCTCTAAGAAGCCTTCTCAACTCTAGTTACTCTCTGTTCTTTGAAGAGACCCGAGTCTTGGTTCTGTGAATCTCATGAGTCAGTATTTACCTACTGCTTTCTTGAAGGTACTGATTCTCGGAGACAGATACAAGTGATCCAGATAGAAAGGTTTAGGAAATGGTGCACGTTCCTTCTTGCTTCTTTGAGATTCACGATGGGGTCATAAAGGCTCTGGGAATTCCTGAAGTCATGAAATTAGTTTTTTTTAATGTAATTTAGAATTTTCCAGGGATAAAAATTGTAGTCAGAGGAAGCTTGCCTGAAGAAAATGTAAATTCTGACTTAAAGGATGAATGGAATTTGGAGTGGGGGAGGGACTCTGGTGGTAATAATATAGGCTGAGAGTATGCAAGTTCAGGAAATTCTGAAGACCATTATTATGATTGGGGAATAGTGCACTGAAGTGAGAGGGGAGTTGGATGAAGCAGGAGGTGGGGTAGTGGAGAGCATAGGAGGGCCTGATAGGAAGGGCTTATTGGCCATATTAAGGATTTTGATCTCTATCCAGTGGGCAGAAGAAAACCTTGGAAGGGTTTTCATAATCCACATGGCTTAATTAGATACCCATTGTCAAAACACCATTTTGGCTACAACTTGATAGCAGATAGCAGGAGGGACAGTGTGTGTTGCAGGCGGAAAACTTACACTGGAAGCTTCTATTCTTCGTGAATAGCAGGGGAAATACTTCATATCCTAATCTCTTCCAGTTTTAAATCATTTTCTTTCATTAAAAATGGTCCCTTCCAGGTAAGCACCCAGTCAGAGTTATCCACCGTGTTTCTTTCTCCCCAAGATGGCCTGGTGGAATGGGAAAGCTTCCAGTGCCTGGTATTGCGTATGGGTCTCGATCAAGGTGACTTTCTGGGTTCTTAACTGCTGTCCTCTGTGGGAGTCGTAGCTCATTGTATGCCTGGTCGCCACTGACTCCCTGCCAGTTGAACTCACTGTCTGTTGTATTTCAGCTTGGTTAGGTCCTGGGTCCTCTTCACTGCCTCGTTTGCCCTTGAGCTCTCTCTGGCATTGTGGCATCATGACTGAAGTCTGGCTCTGTGTTCCATCTAGACTCCAGTATGGTACCCACCACCCCCCAGCCCTGGATCCTGGTAGGCTCCCTAGCCAGCACCATCGGTGACTACCCTTGTCCCTCCCCAGAATTCACCAGACCTTCTGTACTTCCATACTACACTAAAGCCGAAGGACCTAGGTCACTAGACTCGGTCTTCCTCTCCACTTACCCTTGTTTCCCTCAACTTACACTCTGCTGGGTTGCTCTAGTTTGGGAGTTGGGGAGCACATGGCAAGATGGTCCTAAACAGGAAGCGGAGAACAACTCTTTAAATACCTACCTGCTCCAGGACTTCACTCCAGAGAAGTGAGTCAAGACACATATTTCATGGTCTCTGCTACTGCTGTCTCTGCCTCTGGTCTTCCTCCCCAATACTCGGGGCTGGAACGGTCGGCTAGATTTTTTCCCCCGAGTTGCATTTTCTTCACTCTCTCTTTCTTGGCCTGTAGTCAAACACAAAAATCTAGTATACAAGCCAAAGATCTTGAATTGAGAATTCCCTTTCTTGTACTCTCCAAGGCTTAACTTTTGAGTCTTTTCTCTATAGAGGTCGTGTAAATCAGCTTTGAGACTCAAAACTAAGAGGTGTGCTCTTTCTACCTGGTCATGTCCATGTCCTTCTCCCACTGGAACAGTTATCCTCATGCTCATCTGTGGAAGTGGAGAGGTGCAAAGGATTATGATTTGTTATTTCCAGAATACTCTCTCTGTTGAAAGTAGGAACAAGGTCTCCTAAGAGATATTTATAACTTGGACTTGGGTGATGACAGTAGAGATGGAGAGAAATAAATGAATTAGAAAAATATCTAGATGTTAGGATTGATAGTATTTGGTGCTTGGAATAAGGTGAATTGATCAAATGTGAGAATCTCAAGGTTTCTAGTTTGTGTGGATGGCAATGCCATTTGCTAAGACACAGAACATTGGAAAAATAATTGGTTGGGGGTACTAGACCACTTTTGGATGTGCTGCATTTAAAGTTTTGTGAGACATCCAAGTAGAAAGTAGTCAGTAGAATGTACACATGTATAGTTTAAATATGAGTATTTCTAAAGGAAATCACATCATAATTGTAAGATTGGTAGGTAAGTAGGAAATTAGAGGAGTGATAACTAGATTGACCAAATGGTAGACAGTGTGATGCAACCATCATACTGTAGACGGAGGCTTACCAATGAGACCAGATGAAGAATAAGTGTATTGATTAATACTCTCTCTCCATGCCACATCCCATGGTTCACCACTCTACCTTCTCTTTGAAGGACACAGCCTTCATTTACATAAAATAATATATTCAGTCAGTTTACAGCAAATCTTATCAACTCGGGATTAATTTGTTCTCTTTCCAATGATGTTGCATATCTCTCTGTTCTGATCCCATTTTGTGTTGCTTTTAAGATTTTACTCACAAAATTCTATTTTACTTCTGTTGTTACTGTATTCCCCCAACACTTGCAAAAATGTTGCTGAGTGATGAGGCTAGAAATGTAGGGTAGGAGCTAAATAAGCAGAAGATATTTGGACTTTATTAAAGGAGAGTAATGGAGAGCCACTGAAGGGTTTTAACTCAAGGAGTTAGTAACATATTGTGCATGTACTTGTCTAGCATGAGTTCCTTGATCTAGTGCCAGCAAGTTGATTCATGCAGTTGATTCAAAACCTGTGTATTGATCATCCCTTTTGTATTAGCTACTGTGCTGGATGCTATGTGGATATAAAATTAAAAGGTAAAAAAAAAAACCCTCCAATTATTATGCTAATATCCATTTGGGATATAAGTAGAAAAAGTTAGCACTAATTTTAGATTTGATTTGAAAAGGAATGCACAGCACAGGATGTCAGTGGCTCCTGACACAACTCCTTCTAGTGAAGACATGCCTTAACCCTTTCAGATCACGACAAGCTCAATAAACATTGTTGTTTCCAGCACTGGAAGTGCCAGCCTTGTGTGTTTAGCTTGCCATTTAGCAGAATTATTTTATTTTTCTTTAGGTCACTAATGGAAAAGCATCTCAATATATACCAACTGTATATTTTAACTTTATTTTTAGATACGGAAAAGTGAAAAGTCAAACAGACCCAAGACATCTGAGTGAAAATTCTATATTTCAAAAGAATCAAGGCAGGATAGGAGAGTGTACCCCTGAGAGAGAGTAGCAAAGGGATCCTTTCAGGATTGGGTTTTAACATCTCTGGCCAGTTGGGTAAAAATTGTTTTGAAGATGTATTACATTCCCTGATCAAATGGAAAAAAAAAAATGACACCTGCCATCGTATCTAGGAGACACCCAACTAACATGGCCAAGAGCCATACTCTCCTTCCCACATGGCCTTGTTGTGAAAGCCTTCCACTATCCCCTCCTTGGCAACTGGGGCAACCTCATGCCTCCTCATGGAGACCAGCCATCTCGGAAGACTAGGGAAAGCTCTAGACTTGCCATTACTTTCCTTTGGAAGTTCCCAAGTGTGGTTAATGGGTGATCTTTTCTTTCTAATATTTAACCTTGCACTTCTCCCTTTTCTGCCAGTTTTAAGACTTGAGTCAACTTTGTGGAAACTTGCACTCTAAATATATTAGTTAGGAGGTTTTGCTGGAACAGTGTTATGTTAAAAATGCCTAGGCATTTTTAGAGGCCCTTCAGGGTCGTGTCAATATTTTCCTGGGTTTTGAATGTCCTCTAACCTAGTATTATGTTGTTGTTGGGTTGTGGTTTTTTTTTTTCTTCCAGTCCTGCAGGGGTTAATTTTCTTTGTTGCTGTTAGTGTTTGATGTGAATCCTCCTATATTAATGTGGTTATTGAAATGAAAAATCCCTACATGCACAAAGAGTGCCTTGGATAGTTTTGCATTTGCAAATAAAGCCCTAACAAATGCTCATTTAAAAAATATATTTTCCCAGCTGAGCACATTAAGGCTATATGCTGCATCTTTGTATTCACTTCAATAAACCAGGTGTGCTTTTGGAGATTAGCTATTTTTTATAAAGAATGATTTTGAAATAAATGACAATGGGCTCATTTCTCTTTATGCTGAGGATAACATTAAAGGAAAACTGCCGTGATTAGTTTTAATATCTCAGATAGCTTAATGAGTACTTACTAAAAATGTGTGTGAGTGTGTGTGTGTGTGTGTGTGAGAGCACACAAACACAGAAGGTAGATATATGTGTACACATGTGCCTGAATAATTTTCCAACATGTTAGGTAATACCTGTCAGGGATTTTAATAACCCAGTGCCAGTGAATTATTCTGGTGGCTGTTTTGCTGAGGCTTTCAGTAGGAAGTCCATTTTCCCACGGAGCTGGGGTTCTTTTTTGTTTTTTTAAAAGTGCCAGTCAGAAAATATGAAAATGGCCTGGGATTTTATGTGTCAGTTATAGTCAGTGATTGTATGCCTCTCTATAAGTGATCTGGAGTTCTTTTGCTCCTTATGTCTCATCTGTAACATGAGCCAGAGGTCAGGTGAGGGATATGGGGCATATAGGTTAGGTTTGGAATAGTGAGTATGTGGATTATATTAGGAATGAATTAAGAGGTGGATTAAAGATATCAAGGAAGGGGCCACATGATTTTGTATAGAATGAGCTTGGAGTGGGATGGGACTGAGTCATTTCACAGATCTTTCTAGGGTAGTCCTGCAGTTCATGAATAGAATCAGGTGCATCCGACGGTGGGAGGGGCCCCATGGTTGAGAAAGTTAGGTAAACCAGAGAGCCTCAGGTATTAGTAGAGCTAGTGTTCAAGAGGCTAATCACAGAGGCCAGTCTGGGTAGGGATTCCCATGAAGCCAAAGGGGAAGGTGGTTAGCAGACGGATGATTTCAGAAGGATCTATTGGTCATCCTGTGGAGGGGGAGGAAATGTCTCGAGTGTCTGCATTTCAAGGTCTGCTACCCAGTTCCGCTGAGAGGTGATGATTGCTTTATTCAGAGAATTGGCTAAGTCTTGTCTGAAAGATTATCCAGGGTGTAATAGTCAAAGGGTCTGTAGTTGGTTTCTTCCTCTTTTTTCTTGCCTTTGGCTGTGTGAATGTTACTGGTATTCTTTCTAGAAATTGAAGAGAGAAAGTTAAAATTTAAATCTGGCAGCTGTTTTTTGTTGTGGTGGTGGTGGTTGTTCAGAACTCTGGGTGATGGTGTGAGTGAAGGGATGAGATTGCAGCTGGTGCTGATATGCACGTGGGGAATATCCAGGAAAGGTTATTATCCCTATTTTCTGCAACCAGCTACAATCGATCTCTAGCTCTCCACGTTGAGTTCTTAGTTTTTGTCTTGTTCCCATATGGGCACAGTCTATAGAAAGATCATTAGCACTTTGTCTCTAGAAATATGACTTAAACTGCCATCTATATGTGTTTTTAAGAACCAGGATGTAGGTGCAAATAAACCTAATTCTTCTGCCTTTTATCCTGAGAAGGGGGCTCGAGATGAGAGTAATGAAAATAAGGGCAAAAATAGCTAAATTTAAAATCTGGTTTAAGATAATGGCTCTTTAATAAAAGTGTGGAGAAACACCGTTGTCACAAGATTCTTTATTGGCTCTCGTAAGACTGGAAAGGGTCAACAGTGATGTACTTCACTTCAGGAAGTACGGCTGAGAATTTTGGTTAACTAGAGATAAGTTATATAATATTCATTTATTATGGATGGGTTTTGAAAGTGACATAGACTTTTCAGGTGGAGTCTGGTGATTTTATATTGTTTGTGTCAATGGAAGAGAGAGAGCCTTCCTCTCTCTGCAGTGGAACCCAGCTTCCTTCTTTCCATTTATGGAAAGTGTCTTTGAGGCCCATTTTAGCTGCGACCAGTGAGGGTGTCCACTTTGCTGTGTCCAGGAGTGGAAAGTGCAGTGATTGCCCCAGAGATGCATGAAGTGTCTTTTTTGCTGAGTTTTCTAATGAATGTTGGGGCTTGAGCATCCGTACATAGATTATTATGGAGCGTTCGTTTATGCTTGTTTGCTTGTGAATGCCAAGAAATCCTTAATGTTTGGCATTGCCTTTGAACTGGAGCCGGGATCAAAAGGAGAAGTAGGAATTTATGAGATGATATTTTTGAGGATGCAGGGGGAGAGACCAGGAAACTGAGTCTAGAGAAGATGGGGACATACCATGACAATTGATGGAAGTCGTGGCTTTCTTCGCTAGGAACTTCAGAAGCATACCTCACAGTCCAGGGGCTGAGTCGATAAACAGCAGTTACTTGGCTGTGTCACCAGAGCTCATCAGTCCTTGCCAACCAGAGCTTCCTGCTTCCTGGGTGCTCTCATTTAAATAAACCCTTTTGGAGAGGATTTTTGTTTGTTTGTTTGTTTTGGGTTTTCTTTGGTGAATGGAACAGGTTTCTAATTTTAGCTGTGACAGCTTATAATTAGAAACCTCTCCAAACTTACTTGTTTACAAACACCTGCATCAGTAGTTCATGTTTACCATTTTGGAATGGGCTATGCTGGCACAGAAAATGGGGGTGAAGGGGTTGCCAGTCCCTCCATGGGCACATTCTCTTATTCCTCCTGGATGCCACAGTGTAGGCTGTGTGCCTTTGTGCATATATGTGCGTGAGCAGGTGAGTGTGTGTGTGTGTGTATGAATGTTTTCTTTACTTCTCCCCCAGGTGGATGCCTTCAGCCCATCCAGCAAATGCGTTGGCCTGTGTCGCACTGCAGGGCTCTCTCCTTCTTGAGAATCAAAGAAATTGGTGGTCAGTTATTTGGGACAAGGTTAGATTTTAAATGACACCCTAGAGAGAAATTTTAGCAACTAATTTTAGCAACTCAGGATCTGCATTGGATAAAATGCTTTCTCTATTTCCATAATTTCTATATTTATATGTCATTCAGCATACTGTGTAGCTGAGTGATTCAAGAAAAACAAATAGGGAGAGCTATCCATAATATAAATAATTCTACATTTTATCAAAGCAGAAATACATATCTGTGGTTAGAATGAGCCCACCTAGTGAAGTGATGGCTTCTTGCCGACCGAAATGGAATGCTATCAGGGATCATCAAAAAGATGACAGCTGTGTGGTCGAATGATAGAACACTGTCCTGTTCTCGCTGATTCCAGATCATAAAATGTCAGTGGAGAACCCACTGGGTGCATTGCTTTGAATAGAATCTTGATGCTTTCTTGGGACAAGCATAGTTATTCCCTTCAAAGAATGTAAAAAAGATATTGCATGCCAAAGCAAGATTTAAAATAAGAAGTAAAATTAGAACACAGACTCACAGACCAATATCTAATTCTAATTAAAGTGGAGATTCTGTAGGAAGCCAAGCAGGTGTGGGCCTGAGCTGTGACACTTGAGTCCGCCAGCTGGGAGGGTGACAGTCAGATGCCTGTTTACTCTCCACTATCCGAGACCACTTAATGTTCCCAGGAGGAAACAAAGTAGAAACAATAAACAAATGCTCTCAGTGCTGGGCTTGTCGTGGAGACTGATCTTTCCCAGAGATGTGAAAGATGGAAAAATCTGCTTCTCAGATCTAATCTGGACATAGCTAGCTTCTTTGCTATTACACCCGAGATCAATTAGATTAAATGACTATTTTAAGTCTCTACCAAGCCTCATCCTTTCCCAGCCATGAACCATGTTCTATACCGATGGATGTGTGTGTATGTGTGTGATTACATATGTAGACATTCTTTCAACTCTTAAAAATGTACTACCTTTAGGTACAAACTTGCAATGGATGTTTAAAGGATTTAATGCATTTGCTGCCTTGTATCAGAAGAATGATGGAGAGATTCAGTGAGGGAAAAGGGCTGTTGGCACAGCCTGTAGGCTGTTACTTTCACCAACTGTGGTGTCAGCTATGATCTTTTTTCAGTATTTCTGACTGTAGGGCCTCTTAGCTAGAGATCCCTGGGTCTTTGGGATTTCATTTTTTTATTAAAAAATAAGAAAAATTTCCTGCTTTTACTGAGCATCTACTCTCTGCAGAGTTTTTTAAGTCAGGATTGAGGGGGAGGGCATGAACGAATACAGCAGATTATCCCAGCTGTGGAGGATGCCCGGTATTGAAGAGAGGATCTGAATATACTCTAGGGCAGTGGGATGCATTGCCAGAAGCTACAAATAGAGCTCAGTATTGAAGTATTTGATCTGGTGTGTCTTCCCTTTAAGCCTAGCAAATTTCTGAGCCTCCCTTTGGGTTGAGTGGAATATGGACAACAGCATCTATTGGGCACCACTGTGTACCTCACACAGATATAGGGAGTAGATTCTAGAGTCAAATTAGGTTGGTTTGAATCCTAAGCCAAACACATGCTCATAGTGTGTTCCTTTGGACAAAAACCTTGAGCTCCCTAATAAACAGTTTTCTCATCATCAAAAAAACCCATCTCTGGACTTTTAAAAAAGATTTTATTTATTTATTTGATAGAGAGAGAGAGTGAGAGAGGGAGCTGGGGAGGCAGAAGCAGCCTCCCTGCTGGGCAGGGAGCCTGATTCAGGGCTCGATCCCAGGACCCTGGGATCATGACCTGAGCTGCGGGCAGACACCCACTGACTGAGCCACCCAGGTGCCCCATCTCAGGTTTTTTTTTTTTTTTTTTTTTTTAGGTAAAAGGTTTACTATTCTTGTGAACATATTTCATAGGAGAGGAAAAAACTCAATTGTTGATGGAAAAATCTTGAAATATTTCAAAACTAAGACTTTTTCATCAGTTGACCAAAAAAAAAAAAAAGTTTTTGATTGCTAACTCATTGCCATAAAAGTTTAACTAAAGCAACAGCTCCACTTATTAAATCCCACAGTAGGAAGATGAATAATTTGAAAAGAGTGAGAAAATTCCAGTTGGAAGGCAGGTGAATGTGGAAAAGGGAGTGTCGAGATAACACGGTGTCCTTTCAGTTTTCTTTTTCATCAGACCGTAGACAGTAGGCAAGGTGGTGATTTCAGAACTTTCTCAGCCAAGCTGCTGAAGAGACAGAATTTGAAGCCAACAGTTCAGGGACTTTCTTCTTCGATGACCAGTCCAGTTCAGTTGCTACTTATATAACTCACTTTGAGACCACTAGTCTGAAATTTTAAAGGAAAATAGTGTCATAGTTCTTATGAAATAGAGGCCAAGAATGGGAAGTCAAATATATGTGTTGTGGGAGATGTCACTACATATTAAAATTAAACTAGTAGCTCTTGTCATCCTCTCTCTCTCTCTTCCCTCCTCTCCTGTGAGTGTTGTGTTTTGTGAGTGTGTGTGTGTGTGTGTGTATGGTTTATCTGTGTAGTTTATCTAAGTTCCCATTGAGCCCAGGCTACAAAGATTCAGAGAGACTTGGTACAGTCATGTCGATCACTGGTTAGAGAATATTCCTATTTGGGAGGCACTGAGACAGGGCTAAAAAGTAAAAAGAAAAATAAAGAGATAGTCTTCAGATTGTAGGAGCTTATGCTCATGGTGCAGGAACGGAACGTACCAAGTTGCGGTGTGAGAACATATTAAAAGTTTGTGAAATTGATAGGGTAAAGCTCGTGTGCGTAAAGGCTTTGAAAGAGAACTCATACTAGATTTAGTTCAATCATAAGCAAAACAAAACAAAACGTGTGGAGTCCTGAAAATACTCTTAAAAAAGGTGAAGGGGGGGGCACCTGGGTGGCTCAGTGGGTTAAAGCCTCTGCCTTCAGCTCAGGTCATGATCCCAGGGCCCTGGGATCGAGCCCTGCATCGGGCTCTCTGCTTGGCGAGGAGCCTGCTTCCTCCTCTCTCTCTCTCTACTTACTTGTGATTTCTGTCTGTCAAATAAATAAATAAAATCTTAAAAAAAAAAAAAAGGTGAAGGGGGCCTGTTAAATATCTCCCCGATCTAGGTGTTCACGATGCCTCTCCGGAGACCAGATGTAAAAGGGAGAGCGAACTATTTGTCACTGGGAGGCAGAGTCAGGTTCTACCCAACATGCTGAGCCTGCAGCCCAGAGGCCAGCAGCCTGGGAATGATTTCTTTGACCTTGGAGGAGGAGTCTTCTCTAGTGGTCTCTGTTTTCCAGCTGGGATTCAACTTAGCTCACAGGTCTGGGCTCTCTTGTAGAGAGCTGACAAAGAACAGGGTGGCCCTGGAAGAAGAAATCCCATGATGCTGACTGGTTGACTTTGTGTCAGATACTCTTAATCAGGGGGTGTGGCCTTTTGGGCAGAGGCTCCAGTGTGATGGCGCCTTCTTGGGAGACTTTCTGGTCTCCTTTAAATTCTGAGAAGTACTTTAGTCTTTCTTAGGAATAGCTCTGCCTCCAGCTCCCATTTTTTCCACACAGTCACCTGAGTTTTAACTTGAGTCAGGTTTTTAACTTTTGTGTTAAACCCGAACATCCTGTTAAATATGGCAGGCCCTAGTGAGTGTCCTTCTCTGTATATCTCAGTTCTGTGACCGGAGATCATCGAAGGGTCTGGCCTTGTGGAGAAAATTGTCTGAAGACCACTGGCAGGCGTGCTTCTGGATGGGCACTGAGTAAGCCTGGTCCCATTCCTCAGCTGCCCTAATCCACTACCCAGACCAGCAGTAATGACAGTAGCCATTCGTTATTTTAGAAGTGCGTTAGCATTTTGCTAAATACCATTTTAAAAACTGAGATATAATTGACATACAACATTGTCTTTGTTTCAGGTGCATGAAACGCTTTTTATATATCACTCATTTAATTGTCCAGGCAATCCTAATGAAGTAGATATGACTAGTCCCACTTGAAGAGTGGCGAGTTTGAGACCCAGGCACGGTCCGTGAGCTGGCCAAAGTCGCACCCCGGGGATGTGAACTCAGGATTAACCTGCTCTGTATGGTCCTCCCTTTGACAAGGAGACTCTGGCGTTGAATTAGAAAACCTCCTCAGATACTTTCAATGTGTTAAAAACCTAAGTAACTTAACACAGGAGAAGGGAAGGAAAAATAAACTCAGATGAAAATAGAGAGGACTGTAAGAGATGCTTAAGTCTAGGAAACAAGCAGGGTTGCTGGAGGGGAGGCAGGCGGGGGGATAGGGTAACAGGGCGATGGGCATTAAGGAGGGCATGTGATGTAATGAGCATTGCATGCCTTGGCAACTGATGAATCACTGAATTCCACCCCTGAAACTAATAATACAGTATATGTTAACAAATTGAATTTAAATAGAAGAATTTTTAAAAGAGCAAAGTAATTTGTAGATAGAAGACGTTACTTCGCATTTTTTCCATACAGCACAGGGAATCCTCATTCTTCACGCTCTTGTCTATGGTGGGCTGTTCATTCTGGATTGCTGGCCAACAGCTCCTCCCTGTTGTTGAGTCCCAGGAAGCACGCGGTGAGCCTGCTGTTCTGCAGGCCACTCTGCGTTCTGGCTCCAGCTCTGTGCCCGTAGAGCCCTGAGTGCCACCTGAGATGAGGAAAGGGCTGACTCTCCTTGCTCCCATGCCTTGGGCTGCCTCCTACTCTTGTCCACCTGCCTTAGAAGGTTTTGTGGGAGCAAGTTGGCTTTTGTCTCCGGGGAAGCCACGATTGTCCCAGCGGTTCAGATGTCAGCACCCGGATGGTGGGACAATGTGTTTAATTGCTCTGTGGCTGGCGTGATGCTTCCTGCATGTGCCAGGCCCCCCAGTGGTTCACAGGACTAAGCCGAATTGCGAAGAAAAGTCCCCTCAGGCCGATCAGGACTTCAGAGTCAGGAGTGGCACGGTTTGAGACAGACCAAGGGGAACAAAGACATTTCAAAAAGATATCTATGGAAACAATAAAAAAAAAATTCAAAGTCGGACTTTGACATAAAAGGATTTCAGAGTTGAAAAGGGAGGATTTCAGTAATATGGGAGAAACGGGAGTGTCCTCAATATTCAGAGACTGTCTCAGCTCGAAAGGCTGGGAGGACACCAGTAGCTCTGTGGGGGAACGGCCCCTGGGATCACGGGTTTGGAAAGGGGCCTCGATGGAGCACGGGTATCACATGGGGCATTGGGGGAGGCGCTGCAGAGAGGAGGACAGGTGCTCCTGTGGGGAGGACGGCTAGGATCCAGCAGGGACACTTCTCTTGCCCCATCCTCCTCCCGTCCTGGGCACGTGGGCTGCTCCCGGCACCTCCCCTACCAGGCTGCACTCTGGGCAGAAGGTCCTCGCTGGGACCAGACACAGCACTCAGTATTGCTAATGAGGTTTCTGGGGGTGCTTTTTCTAATATAAATCAAAGATTACAGGTGACCCCCTTTTCATCCACCCCTCCCTGCCATAAGCCTTAGTCATGGGTTGCTGCGGGCTCCTGGCCACGGGGGACCGTCTGTGCCTAAGGCTATCAGTGAAGATAGCTATTTAAGAGGTTTTACTTTTATATCTGAGCAGCCAAATTGTGCATGTAACAATGGGGACCAATTATTGCACAATAGAGCATCCCCAATGAAACAGAGAGAGTGTATGTTTAATATGCAATGAATGACACCATCTTCTCCTAAACAATGAGAGCATTTCTGGGCCACTGGGGAGAATGGGATTCCATCCTGAAGTTTCAATTGTTTGTGAAAGTGATATGTACTACCCTTTCATCCATGATTGTGAAAACAGTCACCCCCAACTAGTGAAATAAGTAATAATAAAATATCACTATTTGTGGTCGCGTATATGGGAAAGAGAACTTTTCTGGGTTTGAAGTATCATTTCTATACCCTTTTCTTTGGAAATCGAAACTTGTTGGGTTCTAATTTATCTCCAGCTCAAGTGATTATAGTGTTGCATAGTTTAAAATACTTAAAAAGTTCCATCCTGTTGACAGTGCTTGCCCAGTGGTCCTGAATTGAACAGGAATCCTGAATTGAGAGTCCTCGTTTCCCTCGAGGTTCTCGAAGTCTGCTCTTTTATCCTCCAACAGAGGTCCCTGGCAAAAAATTCACCATCCGCTCAAGATATTTTACAGAGGAAAACGTGTTCTGGTGAGGATAAGAGATTTAATTCAAGATCATAAAATGAAAGAACTGAATGGGCAATGGAGGGCTTACTGAAAATTTAATTTTCTGTCATTAAAAGACAATGAAAGTAGCAGAGACAAAAATTCAGGGTGCAGCTTTGTTAAAGAAGGTATGTCTCTAGAAAAACATGGGGTAGGCCTTGCATTTTTTTTTTAATGTAACATGATAGCATAGTTTTCATTGGTAAAATTTAAAGTGACTGACTTTTCCTGGTTTGCCCAGGATGGTCCTGATTTTTTGCACATTAGCATGGGGGAGTGCTTCGAACTCCAGGACACCTCTTAGTCCTGGGCAAACAGGGGTGCTTGGTCACACCGAATTTGGCCAAAAAAAAAAAAAAAAAAAAAAAGCTACATTATTAGGTTAAAGTTGTCACATTTTTTCCTTGGAAGCTATGTTTCTTCATGCTCAGCTATCTTAAGAGGGAAACTGACGAGTCTGGACTATCCTTTCCATCTTCTAGAATTTTCCTCATAGTCTCTTTACCACATTTAGGACTTTGTGGAGATACGGAGATTGGTGGGGGAATTCTGTCCAAGCATAATTTTTCTGGCACTGCATCCAAGACCAGAGTATTGAGAGGACAGCAGTGAGGGAAGGTCGGCAGACTTTCTCTATAAAGGGCAAGTTAGTAAATATTTTAGCCTTTGCTGGCCACACATAGTGTCTATTACATGGTCTCTCTCTTTTAAAAAAAAACAACTCTTTGAAAATGAAAAACTCTTTTTAGCTTTCAGGGTATATAAAAATAGACTGTGGGCCAGATTTGGCCTCTGAGCCAAACTCCCCTATAGAGCATTGCTGTCCAACAGAAATATAAGGCAAGTGATTTTTTTTAATTTTAAATTTTCTAGTAGCAATGTTAAAAAAATTAAGAGTTAAGGTAAATTGAGTTTTAATAATGCATTTGATTTTACCCAGTATGTCTTAAATATTACCATTTTAACATGTAACTGGTATAAAAATTATTAGTGAAATATTTTGCATTTTTGGATCCTAAATCCTGGAAATCCAGACTAGCCACATTTCAAGTATGTAATGGCTGCATATATATGGCCGGTGGCTACCATGTTGGATGGCACAACACTGGGGCATCTTTATAACGTATAATGTGACAAATCTTCAGCCCTTCTCCTTTAGTCCTTTACCACTTCAATGAACACAGACACAAAACAAAATAAAACAAAAGAACAAACAAAACAAAAAAAGAAGATCTTAGAACCAGAAGATGGCTTAGAGGTCATCTAGCTTCACACTTAATTTTGTAAATGAGAGAGCCGAGGCTCAGAAAGGCTAAGTAGTTGGCCCAAGATCACACAGCTAGTTTAGCAGCAGATCTGATACCAGGACTTGGGTTTCTGGACCTGCCAGGGGCCTTCTCCTCACCCCCCCCCACCCCCGCAAGGTCTCTCAGTTCTCTAAAGTTGCCATTAATGACCCTGTGCCTGGGAGTCATCAGGAAAATGGTTGATATTCCGGTCACGGTGATGTGTTTACCTATGCAGAGCCCAGTGTTAGGTGCCATTTATGATCTGTGGCAAACATGTGAGAGGTCTTGCTGGAATAAAGGGTGGTGTCTATGGCCATAGAGGAAGGGAAGGGAAGGGAAGGGAAGACCTGTGTTTTGATCTCCTGAACAGACAGGCAGTTAAGAATATGTGGGCACATGCTTGTGTGTGTTTGTATCTTTATGGGGTCCTGCCTCTGGACCATCTGATTGCCTCTTGAACCCAGGCAGCCTCCTAGATAAAGGGTGGGATTTGGGGGCTGGCATCTGCTATGATGGAAAGGATACTGAGTACTGGTGGTTCTCTTTTCTTTGCCTGAGAAATGCTTGCCCCTTGTGCTAAAGGAAGGAGTAAGCTGAGTAAATATTGGTTGTGTAATCAGAGTAAATGGAAGAAAGAGAAGTTTCGTTGCTTTATAAGTAGCCCAAACCCCTGCCTTTCTTTGAGCATTTTCTTTCTTTTTGGTCAGTGTGCATTTTTCTTTTTTGGACCTGACTCCTTTTCTCTCCACTTAAGGGAGTTACAGACCAGCTAAAGAATTTTATGAATAGGAAAACCCTGTAGTGCATTTAGCTTGGGGAAATGTCCCTTAGAATAGATTGTTTCTGAGTCAAGTGTATAAATATTCTGGCTCAAGACTATACCCTTTTTTCTTAATGAATTGGTCTGGCGGTAGTTAAAGCCAAGTGTGGTCTAGCAGAGTGCTCCAGAGAGAAAATTGAATGGACAGAAAGCCCAGTCATAGTTTTCAACTTTATGTAACGTGTTTCGCAATATATTAGAAAATTAACTTAATGACAAGTGGCAGGACCTGTTGTGTAAGCTGGTGGGTTTGGAGCAGTTTGATGTCTTTTCTTCTCTTCCCTGACCCTCCCCGTAGAGTGAATTTTGAAGACACAAACAGCTGCCATGGGACCTGCTCAGTTTCCTGGTGACTCATTCAAGTTTATCATCCCTTGCAGTCAGTTTCTGAGCTAGCCAGGCTAAAAAAAGGAATTTTTCATGGACTACTTTAAAAGAGGGCTGCTAATCAATTTTTCTTATTATTTTATGCCCTCTGCTTTTTACACTACCCCCACCAGCTGGTTAATCATGCAAAAGCTGAACACTTCATTAGCTAGTACACGGTCGCCCATGGGCATTTCTGTTGTAAATTAGTTCTTTCTATTTATACAGGTAAGTCATGGCCAAAAGTCTTATAAGGTGCCAAAGGTAAGGGTTAGAATTAATTTCTTCTTCTTCTTCTTCTTCTTCTTCTTCTTCTTCTTCTTCTTCTTCTTCTTCTTTTGAGTTTTTCAGAGAACTCTTTTTAAACTCTGAGTTCTAGTGATGGGCAATTACTTTTGAATTAAAGAGGAAATAGGAGGCAAATATTTTTCTGAAGGTCCCAGTGTTGTAGTATAGGCACGGCTAAAGTGGCTTTAGGTGCAGCCCTTGCCTTTCAAGGCACCCTGCCCTGAAAGTGGGGGCAGAGGGTGCCAACACTTCACATATATATATATTTTTTTTTTAAGGCAAGGCCTAAAAAAATATTTGAAGAGACTCTTGCAATTCAAGCAGAAGGCAGGAGAGAGGCTAATCAGAGTCTTCAACAAATTCTACTCAAGAACTGGTGCCCATAGATACATGTAATTAGGTATAAGGCCTATGCAAAAACCCAGTAACTACATCCGGGTTTCTTTATTATATATTTTTTATTATTATTATTATTATTATTATTATTATTATTATTATTATTTGGCTACTTTGTGCTTATTTCCAGAAATTGAAAAATATTCTTTCATACTTTTATATTGCCAGGAGAAACTCCTTGTGTATTTGGAGGGAAATACTGGGGGCTGACTCCTAAATTTGCAGTTCCTATCCACACAAAATTAAACTCAGAAGTCTCTCTCCCCCTTCTCCTGGGAGGAATTATTTTCATGAGGGGCTCTACAGTTTTACAAACTCTGCTAAAGCGCAGACCTCTTCTAAACTTGACATCAAATCTTGGTAAGTCTGTCCTCGAAAGGAGTGTTGGGCTGCGTCTACCAGCCACGGTTTTCTGCAAGTATGAGTAAAATTTCTATCTCTGATGTGGGTTCTCTTAGACTGTTTTCTGCATAGCTTCCTAGCAGAAGGGTCTTTTGGCAATATCTCTTCTGGTTGTTTCCTTCATGGATGTTTCCAGTCTTCCAAGATCTTTTCCTGGAGCGGTTATGGTGATAGAGACTGGTTTTTTTTTCCTTCCATAAAGCTGAAGTAAGACACTCTTCTGTAATGTCTGATTCCCTTTAGAGATTATACTACGTAAAGGTAGATGCCTGGTGGAGGGGACGGGTAAAGGGGGTTGTATTGAAATTCTAGGAATGGGATTCAGAGAGAAATGCAAACCCAAATCTGCTTATCACTGGGATTTTTGTGACTCTTGTTAAAATTTCTAGAAAACGGGGAGAAATATCAGTTGATTGTTGTTATTCTTTTTTTAAAAGATTTTATTTTATTTTTAAATCATCTCTATATCCTGGGGTTTGAACTCACAACGTCAAGATCCAGAATCACACGCTCCACGGATAGGGCCAGCCAGGCGCCCTGATTGTTGTGATTCCTTTTCCCCAATTCTAATAATAAGCCATTGGTTTAGGAAGCCTTGATAGGCATGAAGATTAGAGAAAGCCTAAATTGACGCAGTAATTATGCACATGACCCTCCTGACTGGAGAAGGCATCTTTCGTGTGTTTAACCCTTAAAAGGGCAAGTGTTATATTGTATTGTTATTTGTCTGCCTTATTCTGTCATATTTTTGTTACAGGGGTTTTCACATAATCCCATCCTGCATTAGGAGCCTGGGATTTGCCTCGCGTGTTCTAACCCCTTTCCGATCCGTGGGTAGCTGTTTTTCGCCTGGTGGGCCAGGAGTGAACATTTTTTCCTTTCACACGCTACTTTAATTCCAGTTTAATGGTGTGGTTTGTGGCTCTTTGCTTGCAGTTTCAGTTCCTGTTTAAATACTAAAATCTATTGTGTGTGTCCCTTTCTAGACAACATAATTGCATTGCTAACTGGCAGGGGCAATTAAGTGTACAGTATTATGAAAAAATAAAGGTCCCACGCCCTAAGATGTAACTCGATTTCTAATTGCACCAAATCCCTTCTGCGAGAGTGGCAGATCAGGGTTGAAGAAGGCCTAAAACAGAGAATTAGGGTGTAAGGAGAGAGGGGTATAATTCAGCCGATCTTCTTGGCACTGGTGCCTGTCAACGGGGGAGAAGATTTGTAACCGTTTCTTCTTTTTATCATAGACACTCAAGCTTTATTCATTCTTTTTTTGGGTGCTGGAGACAGTAACAAGATTGTTCTCTGTGATTTTTTTCCAAAATCAGTAGAGTTGGTAGGAAGTCGTTCCTGGGGACAGTATGTTTTGGGAAGAGGATGAACAGCATGGCCTTTGGAGTGGGAAATATATGTATATATATTTAAAATTTCCAGATAGCATTTCAACATCTTGCCTTGTGAGATACATCTTTTCAAACAATCTTGGGGAGATGGTCTGCACTAATACCTAGCAAAGAAAGGGGTCAGCCGGGTCACAGAAATTCTGGCAGTTGAGCGAAACCACGACAACCCTAGGCTGAGCCTTTCTTCTGGGCCTCAGCCAGGGCTGGCAGGGAGGGCATCCCCTTTGATGGAATGCAAATTCCCAGCGGTGGGGCTCAGCGTGGAATGTTTTTGGTTAAGCAAGTAATCCATAAGGCACCCTAGGCTGTTTGTGTGTAGCTGTACTTTGCAGGTGAAGTTAATGTGGTTAATATTCAACTGAACTTTTGGGGGGTTACTAATCCCTTAGGCAGATTTGCTAGAAAAGGCTACATATTAATAGCCCTCCAAGTCAGACACCCCCAAGTGGATAGCAACAAGTTGATACCACGTAAAACATTACAAAAGTCAGCCGAACTCAGGGTAGAGGTTCTGTTGAATCATCCTTTTGCTGGAGGCCTGGCCTTCTCTGAATCCATAACTCTTCGTCAAGGAGGGCATGGTCTTGAGCGAGTGTACCTTTGCAAAACTCTTTAATTAAGGCAGGAATGTCTTTAAGGTTCTAGCCATTTGCAGGATCTTCCAATAAGTGGGACCAACTTGGTGCTGACTTTCTGCTGCCTTTAATTGAAATAGAGCTTTTCTTCTCTTTCTTTGCCTGAAAGGGAAGGATGTTCTGTGGCTCTGTTGGGCCGATGGGCTGGACCCAGGAGGGGATCTGGTCAGCAGGTACAGTGATGGTGGTCTCACGGGCCACAGGTGAGACAGAGCTCTGTTCATGCCTCCAACTCAGGTAGGAATTAAATCACGAGTTGCCCAAAGTTCCATGGGGCTCAGCAGGCCAGATGAGAGGTCAGGAAGCAAGAGGCAAGGTTTTGAGTCACCAAGCATGGCTGACCTCAGTGGGGAATAGTGGGGCAAAGGTTGTTCTCGGCTGGGGGTCTTGGGTATAGCTTTTTATGGTTTTACAAGGATTTTCCTTTTTTGGCTCTCTCTTCTTTCTTTGTCAGCCACATGTTCTTCTTGATAGGAATAACATGTAAAACGGAGAATAGAAAATCGGAAGGAAAGTAACCTACTGTGACTGTCGTAGCCATGTAACCTTATACTAGCTGTTCTCCAGAATCGAAGATAAAAATAATAAAATAAAAAATAATAAAATGATTTATTAGTATAATTAACATTCATCCAATATTTTCCAGGACACTTCAGTTCTATTTTTCTATTACCATCAATGGTCCTGATTCTTATTTTCTATATAATGTAAATAGGAACCGATTTGGGTCCTTCACAGACCATGGGCAAGTAGAAGAGGTCAGAGAGGTCAGGCTTATCGATATCACTCTTCTACTGATGAACAGCAGCCTTCCTGGGTAGTGGAAAAACATTAACATTTGAAAATGATTCAAATGGAGTTTTCGATTATCTGTGGACATTTTTGGCTTTCCCCACTGTCCTTGACCACAAATAGGTGAGTTAATTTTCTTGTGCATATACTTTTTCCACAGTACATATTGATTTACCCCAGAAGTTAGAACCAAAAGGCCTAGACTGATGTTACTTAGGATTTTTAAAAAGGGATTTATTTCTGGCCACAATGATGTGATATAGACGTCACCCTATTGAGCTTTTATTTTTAATGACCAAAATTTGCAAAAATCACCCTGCAGAGACACGTGCTAAATAATTCTTGCCCTGTTTCCACAAAACAAAAGCGGTCTGTGGATGCTTTTCCTCTATTCCCTAATTTTCTAAAGACTTTTTTTGAGCCAGATGACACTGTAGACTTCAAGACCAGCTAGGTAGGGTTCTTGGCCTTCTCAGTTATCCTGGTCGCCCATGCCTTCTAACCTAAGGGTCCTTGGCAGAGTGTTGAGGGAAGTGGGGAGGTATTTAAAAGCTCAGACTTCACAGTCAGGTGACCTAGTTTAAAACCAGGTGCTGTTCTTGCTAGAGGTATGACCTTGGGCATGTTGCTGAAACCCTTTGGGCCTCAGTTTCCACCTATGTGAAATGCGAAGGATGTTGCTTAATACCCCCATAGCGGTTGTGAGGAGTAACTGAGACAGAGTCCATAAAGTACTGAGCACAGTGGTCGGCCCATGGTAATGCACAGTAACATTTAGTAGTTGAGGCACTGTATATAATGGTTAAAGGCCAGCTCCTTGGACACAGCCTGCCTGCTTTATAATAGGTCTCTTGCTGGGACATTTGGGTGGCGTAGTTGGTTAAGCGTCCGGCTCTTGATCTCAGGTCTGATCTCAGGGTTGTGCGCTTGAGCCCTGCATCGGGTTCTACGCTCAGCCCAGAGTCTGCTTGGGACTCTCTCTCTCCCCCTCTTCCTCTGTCCCTCTGCCCGCACTCTCTCTATCTCTCCCTGAAATAAATAAATAAAATCTTTGAAAAATAATAAAAAATAGTTCTCTTGCTGATCAGTTGAGTAGTCCTGAGCCAAGTGACCCGCCTCAGTTTGCTCCTCTATAGTAAAATGGGATAGTAACAGTGCCTACCCCCTAGGGCTTCTGTGAACAGATGAGGTGGTGAATAATAAAACATTTAGAAAAGTTCTTAGCTTCATAAGTGCTGCATAAATCTTGGTGTTATTGTTATTATTCTTATAGCTGCTGGGAAGGAAGACCTAAGGTACCCAGTCAGTGAAAAGATAAAGATTGAAGCAGATGAGTGGAAACAGAAAAAAAGGAAAAATGGGGCAGAGAAAGATAGAGATTAAAAATCAAGAAGAAAATTGTGTTTGATGGGGAATGATTGAATGCTGCCTGTACACCCAGACCTCAGAGTCTTCATCTCTTGTTCATGGAAATTGGAGTGGGTGCCGTGGGTGGGGGCGGAGTGAGTGCTCCCTCTGGGCTCTAAGCTCTGTAATGTCATCGGAAGCAGCCATGACAAAGAAAACCCACCTATTTTAGCCTGAAGTACATACAGCTCTAAGCTTTCCTTGGAAACCGTATACTGTTATGTCTCCACCGTTCATTGCAAAACCATTTTGTTTTCCAAATACAACTTCGAGGTTTATGATATCTCTTGGATTTCTTGCCATGTCACAACTCTATCTTCTAGTTGCCATCTTATTTAAAAGCTGGTCTGTCCACTCATCCCTCACCACTTGTGGTGACTTTGCACAGAGTAATCCGAAACTGCCCATTAGTCCTGATGGGCGGTCCAGGAGGGCTGATGTGTGGCACAGACTGTCTTTACCAGTTACAGGTTCTCGGTTGTCCGGGGGGTGAGGCTTGCCCTCGCTCACCCCCAGCTTTTAGTCCGGGACCTGCGGAGTGGGAAGGGGAGTGGATCCTATCACAACAGAAGCATGTCAAGGAAGTCCCCAATCCTGTAGCGGTTCCAGGAAAGTGTCTCCAAGAAGGGGATTTCCAGAGTCATTTGAATATGGGTGGAAGATGACTTTGGAAATTTTAATTGGTATTACATAGATTTAGCTCTTAAAGATTTTGCCTTCCTTCCAAGTAGTTCCAAGAAACAGTAAAAACTCACCCTCCCTCTGACTGATGATTTCAGTTTCTCCAGGCTGAGGACAGTGGAACTTGTCGTACCCAGAGGAGGAGTAAGTGGAGGCCGTAGGATGCCCCTCGGACACGCCGGGGATCCAGAGCTCTGCCGCATACCTTCCTTCCTATACCCTCCACAGTGGCTTCATGGCTCGACGGCGAATTGATACACAGATCCAGCTGAGTTTATTTCTTAACATATACCGAGACATAAAATGCAGGATAACTTGAGATCTTTTAGAGGCACACTGGGTTTTGTTCAAGCCTAGCATCCATTTTGATAGAACAATGCCTCAGAGTAAAACACCAATGACCCTCGAACAACATGGGTTCAAACGGTGTGTGTCCACTTCCCATGTGGATTTCTTGCAATAAACATGTAAAGTCCTTATAAATGTAGTCTTTCTTCCTCATCATTATCTTACTAACATTTTCTTTTTGCTTACTTTATTAAGAACACAGCACATAATGTAACACGCAAACTACGCGTTAGTCCACTGCGTTATGTGTAAGGTTTCTGGGCAGCAGTAGGCTATTCGTAAAGTTTCGGGCAAGTTAAAAGTTACGCATGGATCTCTGGCTGTGTGGGGTCGGACAGGGAGGTCGGGGCCTCTGACCCCCACCTTGATCAAGGGCCGACTGTATAGCTTTGCTTCTTTCCTCCATGGTGAAGGGATCTTGTCCTAAGTAGAAGGATGTAACCATGAGCTAAAAGATAGCTGATTTGGCAATTTTCTTCACCTCCCTCCACTCTGGGTTGGTTTTCAGAAATGGGTCAGTCGTAACCCACAGAAGAAATCTTTGTAGAGAAGGTGTGACGAATGCCTCAGTCCCACTGGGCTGTCAGCCGGCCTGCCTCGTCTCCCTCCGTGCCTGCGGAGGGCCTGCGGTGGGTGAGTACCGCTCCAGATGCTCGGGGTGCCACGCTGAGCGCACACAGCCTGCGTGGCTTCCTATAGCCCTGAAAGGGCCATTTGACTCGGTTGTGAAATCCTACGGTCGCTAGACATACCTGTCAGGGTGCCAGGTAAGCATGGGGTCAATGCCCCCATTAAGCGGGCCCCGTAATGCTGTCGCCTCAGCCTCCCGGCCGTGAGGACCGTTGGGAAGAACTCATTTACTATAAAGTACAATGAGCATTAAAAGAAATGACCATCAGTAAATTTGGGATGTCTTAGTTTTAATTTCCCCGCCTCGCTGTGTGCATATGAGCGGTCTGCCATTTGCATATGGGGACCCTGTCATAACAGTTTCAGGAAGTGATTTGTTAATAATCAAGTTCTCTGAATGGCCCTAAATCTGTAATTGATGTGGGTCTGGATAAAGCAACCCTTCCACCCGCCTATTTTGGGGGCCATTTTTTTTGGCAGGGACTGAGCCAGAATGAAAACTAGCCATCAGAACAAAATTTAGGACAGCTGGGATGCTTTGCAGCAAAGACTTTTTGGCTCCACAGTTCAAATAATCACAATAGCAGCTCAATTTAGCCTTTGGCTGAATGGCTTTGGCAGGGCACAATGAAAAATAATTATTTCATGGCCTGCTTATTTTTCCCTTAACCAATAAACTCTCAGACCTCGTCAGGCTTGTGTAAATATTCTGCTGTGGCCGAAGCCGAGCTCACCATAATATCCCTATTTAGGAAATGGTTGTATCTCACCCTTGTGGGGTGGAAAGCAAAACTCAACAACAACTTCTGAGATATCTGTTTACAATGGGGAAGAGGAAAACGATGGGAAGAAATTGCGTGGCTGGAAAGTGAGTCCACAGCCACAGCTGCAGGGTGAAGCAGGTGGAATTTCGGGTCCTCACTTAGAAGGCAAGGCGTTAGGACGCGTCGCCGCGTCTGGTGGGGCCGGAGGAACATTGCGCAGACGGTGCTAAACGTAGTGCGGTGACAACGAGGAACAAGAGTCTCATCTTTTGTAGCTGCGGCTTTCTTGGCTCTATGTAACAGTTCTCAAACTTTGTTCAGTGCTTCCCCGGTTTGCTCTCCTTACATCCGACGTGCTGTAGCTCTGTCCCTGTTTCGTAAGACCTTGCGTTTGCCCTGGGTTATTTGAATGGAGTCATGGAGAGGTGGATGGGATCAATTAAGTATGGCCGCAAGCCTAACAGCCACCCTAGACCTGAAGCCCTTCAAGGTTTTTGCTCAAATCCCATCAGTCTCCCGTATTTTATGTCTGCCTTTTCAGGTCAGCCACCTCCTGGGGCAGGGTGTCTGTGCCGCCTGATGACCGGTTCCTATTCGACGAGTCCACGGCTTTGCAGCTCGGTTGGTCGAGGCAGAGTGTTAATGAGATCGGTCATGGGTCTGACCCCTGCAGGAGCCAGTTAACTCCATTCTGTCCGATTAACCCCTGCCAGCTGCCTTAGGTCATGGGCAGGATGGGGTGAGAGAGTATGAATGGCTCCCTGAAAGCCATCCCCGTTCCTGGGCAGCCGACTAGTCCCACTGACAGGGGGTCTAGCGTGTTCTCTCTGAGTGGCAGCAGGTGGGGCATTAGAAGCGGTGGAAGACCATGAGCTTAATGCTGCTTGTCCTCCCCTGTGTGTGTGTGTGTGTGTGTGTGTAGGAGGAGGGGGGCGACAGGCTGGGGCACAGGGTTTGGGAAGGGTGTCGGGGTTCCTACTATCACGGAAAGGTGGTTTTTCCTCGCTTTGAAAAGCTTGCACCAAATAAAACTCATACGATGATCCTCATGATGTGGGTTTAATGAGTGGCATTTCTTCTCAAAGTATCTTTAAAAAAAATCAGTAGTCATGTCATGCATCAGGATGAATTTCTAAATGTAAATGAGATTCTCCCAGTAATTTATTTACATTTGTTTTCAGCACAACAAATGAGACATCACGTAGCTTCATAATTTTCCATGACCGAGTCACCAGCATGCAGTGTGTAATTTACCATGATTTAAGATGCTTATCTGTAGATTTTTCAACAGTACCTTATAAGGCTTCAGCAAGAGCAAGAGATCCTCTGTACCGTTTCACTTCTTGCTCTCCCTGACATTGCCACCCCAAGCAGATGTACCGGGGCCCACTAAAATGTTTATTCTTGCTTCCATCTTTGAAGGACTGTACATGGAAGGTGGAAAGTATTCTTTTCCCATTCCGAGCAGAGGTGCCATCACTGACGAAGCTCTGGTGGAAGAAGAGGAAGACAGTATTTCCCTTTGGATATTAGAATGTGTGAACTCGCAGAAGTTACTGCTCGAGGCTGGGTTTCCTCATTGTAAAATGTTACAGTAGATAATGTTGAGGGCTTAGGTGACATTCCAAGTAAGGTGGATGATTAGGCTGAGTTTGATGTGTGAGTGATTACTTTACATCTCCTTTTCAGAAATTTTGAAAACGTGTTCCATTTTCCTGCATTTTGGCATTTTTCTGTTTAAAATGTGGCACGGTACTACCAGTCGTTCTTAATGGTTAACACCCAGGTCCAAAATAAAGAGGAAAAGAGCTCCTAAAATTCAGTATGAGACACTTAAATGCTGTTTACCCCAGTGATTTTTTTTTTTATGCTTGTTTGCTGAATTGAGCAAAACATTAGTGAGGCTGTACCTGGACCTTTGAGATTTAGGGCAGAGCAGGAAAGGGAGATGCCATGTAGTTGTTCTGTGGCTTTGAGTGAGCCTGTGGCTGAAGATCCATGGAGAGAGTGATATTAGGGATACCAGAGTTCTGGTATTTTATCCAGGTATCTTATCATGAATAAGTCACAATATGGCCTTGGCCTTTGCCATGCAACCACTGAAAGAGGTAAATTCAAAATACTTATTACAGCTAAGTTGCAGAAAGAGTTGTCCTTTAAGTATGTTCTCCAAGTCAAAGTTTCTGGTTTTGTTCAATGAACAAAATTAGAGCTTCCTGTGAAACCACCCCTGTACCAGGCACTGATGATGAATAAGGCATAGGGACTCCCACCGGTGCTTGCTAGGTCCCCTTACTGTGAAAGAAAAACATCTCATTTCTAGAAAGAAAGAAAAATAAAGTAGAAGAAAAGAGAAGGACAAAAGTGGCAGGTCCCATGTTTTTTAATACATAAAGCATCTTCTTTAATTGTTTGTCCCAGATTCACTTGGAATATACTGGTTAGTAGTTTCACTGCGTAGTATTTGAATACCTGAGACAGATTGTTTTGGTCCTGTCAGGCTAATCTTTCAGTGGTATCCTTGTATACACTAAACACTGTTCTGCTTGGAACATTGTTCTCCTTACCATAGAGATGCTTGCAGGATTTTTCAGGCATTAACATGTAAACAAATGTTATCAAAATAAAAAATCTCTTTTGGAGGTGGTAAGAAAGTCATGCATTTCTGGAAAATTCTATGGGTCTAAGTCCCCCTTCCATGTCTTTGTCTGCTGGAAACTTGAAAGCAACTATAAAGCAAGATCTCATTGGCCAAATTCTAATCTTTGTCTACTGCTCTTGATACCTGTTTAAATGCTCTGTGTTTCTAGTTTGGTTAAGGAAGCAAGGTCAAAAGCAGAAAATTTCCTTCAGCCCGAGTACCAAACTGTTGAGAGTTTTTTCACGAGAACCACCAATAGAGAACAAACCCCCAATTTGTCTTATGAATAAATAACATCTGAACCTTTCTCCAACTTGAATGTTAGGGGCTAGTGGCTTTTCAGATACATTTAACACCTCTAGTTTCGGTGAAGAGTTCTATGAAGCACTTTTATTCATGAAGCAGATATTTACAAGCATGTGCTCTGTCGAGAGTCTGTCCTAGTTGCTATACTGAGGATTCCTGAAGAGTCAGGGAAAATGGGCAGATGTCCTTGTGCCATAACGTGGCCCATGTGGCGATGTGGCAAGGGCATGACAGCAACAGGCCCACGTTGCAGTGGGAACTCCGAGGAAATGTGAAGAGGTCAGGGCAGATTTCACAGATAAGATTTTGTTTGGGAGAATACAAAAAGTAATAGTAATAGCCCCCTCCCAGGACCTAACATAGGGAGATAACAGTCACTGTGCAAGGCTCAGTGTGGGCAAAAGAGCAGAGGTAAGAAATCATTTTCAAAGAATTGCGAATTGTTTGGCTAGACTAGACTGTGGGGTCTCTGGACTGTGAATGAGGCGGATGAGCAGGAAAGAGAGGCAGGATTCAGGTCACAAAGGCTTTGTGCACTATATTAAAAAGTTTGATTTGTATTGGGTGGTCTTATGGAAGGGCGTTGAAAGATTTTAGCAGGAAGGTGACAAATCTCAATTTTCATTTCGAAAAGATCACTCACTACTGGGTAGAGGATGGATCGCATGGCAGCTGGGAGACCTGTCAGAAGAGGGTCCTCCTTTACTTCGTATTTTTGAGTGTTTGTCTCCCCATCGTGCTGGAGCCCATGGCCCAACCATGCAGACGTTGTAGAGAACTGAGAGAAGAGTGACGGGCTGGTGGAAGAGCTGGTGATCCCGTCAGCGGGGAACGTGAAATGGTCAACCGTTGCGTCAAGATGCAGAAAGGCGAGGGGAAACTTTAATAATCCTATTTCCGTGTAAAGTTTCGTTCAGGTATGTCAGTTGATTCGTTCAGATCCAAAAATCTATGATTCACAATTCTGAAATCCAAAAGATGCTGTTGTTGGTTTTTATTTTTTATTATTTTTTTAATTTATAAATTTGGTCACAGAACTTATTTGGCAGCGAAATCTGACCTGATCGGACAGCAGGCTAATTATGGTCTTTTGTTTATTCCACTAAGTGTGATTGTTTCCATTCTCTGCTGCACAAATATTCAGGGTCATGTGATCAATGGTATATGACCTTTTGTTATCATTACCATTGCCGCTAATGCTGCCACCAATAACTATCACTGTCAATTAACGTTTCTATAGCATAATAGAGTTTTCAGGACATTTTAATATTTTTAACTGACTTTTTCTGAAACCTCATGGGAGAGATATTATAATTATTGCCTCCATCTAAATACATGGGGAAAAAAAAAAAAAACAAGGCACAATCAAGTTAGGTGACTTGCCAAAAATAGCAAATTTAGGAAGGGGTCAAGCTAGGAATTAACTCTGATTTTTCCTTAGGTCACTTTAAATAAAATCGGTACAAATGCTCCACGGGTCAACACTGCAAATAGTAGAATAAGTTCCCACCCATCCTCCACCCCCCTTGTTTTTTTGTTTTTTTGTGGTTTTTTTTGTAGTTCTATAGACTTCTTCAGGGATCTTATAAGTAAAAAATCAAGATAGATTCTGTTGTGTCTGATGTGACTCAGACGTGATCCTGTCTGACAGCAGCATGAATAACAACACTTTCATTTATCCTCAACGTGAACGAGGCTGAGAAGAGTTGTTTTTATTATATTCCACTCTTCTCCATTCGTGTGTTGGTGATTTCCACTGTGATGTGTTGCATTTCCCCCTCCCAGGCCAGCAACGGGCATTCCATGGCCAGAGATGACACACTCATCCACGACAGAATGCAGCTGCTGTGCTGGTCATTGGATAAGATGACCGATGTCTACGGTTCTAAAATAAGAAGCTTTTTAGTTGTTTGTCATTGCAGAGTCTTCTGTCCCAACTTCTGGTCTATACTGTGCTTACTGCTGAAGTCAACATCCTAATGTTACCAAGGAGTAAAACCCTACCTCACTCATTGATTTGCAGTCTGTTAAAAAGTGACAACAGGCTTTTTTGGGGTTATGTTTCTCAGTAAAAGCGTTCGCTTATTGGATTTTCACTTTTCCTGTATTGTATGAGGAGAAACTGCATAGACCTATGCCTGGATATGTAGAGATCAGATAGCCGAGTTGGTAATTGTACTTTGCGAATGAATTCTGTAAATACCCATATTATACTCAGATGGTGAAATTCTTAATGCCATTGGCCAAAGTGGATCCACTTAGAATAGAATTTAACCACTAGCTGTGGAGACGTGATCAGTAGAGTCAGAGCGAGGGGACATAAGGGAAACATCTTTTTTTTTTTAAATTTTTTTAAAGGTTTTATTTATTTATTTGACAGAGGGAGAGAGATCACAAGGGGACATAAGGGAAACATCTTTTTTTTAAAATTTTTTTAAAGGTTTTATTTATTTATTTGACAGAGGGAGAGAGATCACAAGTAGGCAGAGAGGCAGGCAGAGAGAGAGAGAGAGAGGAGGAAGCAGGCCCCCTGCTGAGCAGAGAGCCCGATTCGGGGCTCGATCCCAGGACCCTGAGATCATGACCAGAGCCGAAGACAGCAGCTTAACCCACTGAGCCACCCAGGTGCCCCAGGGAAACATCTTTTGATGGTTCTCTTCCTGCAGGAACCAGGTGCTGAAATGTGATTTCCAGCCTATACATTTACTCCAAGTAATGATGAAGAAGAATGATAATGGGGGGTCAGAGTTGGAGGAAGAGTGAGAAGATAGGGAAGAAGGAGGGGCACCCGGAGGGCTCAGTCAGTTAAGCGTCTGCCTTTGACTCAGGTCATGGTTTCAGGGTACTGGGATTGAGCCCCATTTTGAGCTCCCTGCTCAGCGGAGAATTGGCTTCTCCCTCTGCCCCCTTCCCCCACTCGTTTTTTCTCTCTCTCTTTCTCAAATAAATAAATAAAATCTTAAAAATATAGAAAAGGAGAAGACAGGGAAGCAGGAGGAAAATATCTGTAACAACTTAATTGGGAGAACAGCTTACGGTTTCACCTGCTCTCAGAGGTTGTAAAGTAGGCAAGGCATCATTTTAAACATGAGCCTTAGTCTCCACTAAACTGTTACCTTCCATAAGGTCATTTATTTGATGGCTCGAGAAGCCAAATTCCAGCTCACTGACTCAAAGTTCAGTAATTGTCCCATTACGTGATCTTAAAAAAAAAAAAAAAGAAAAGAAAAGAAAAAAGAAATGGTACCTATTTCATAAGATGTATGCACAATGCTGGTCGTACGGGCTGGAAGTTACTGATGTCTCAGTCTACGTTACGATAATACATACCTCACTTCTTCACTTTCCTGACCTCTTTCATTTTCCCACCCTCTCTCTCTACGATTTGTTCTTCATTGGACTCGCTGGAATTTCTGCATTAAGATCCAAGAACTAGGTGTCTCTTCCAGTGCCTTCCCCATATCAGCATTTTCAGCCTCAGGAATGAGGAAGTAAGACCAACCCCAAGGCTCCTTTTGAGCACTTCTCTCCTGTTCTCACTACAGATTTCGCCAAAACCATCTCTGGTCCCTGAAATGTCAAACCATGCTCTGTCATGCATATTTAAGATCCCCACTTATATCTTCCTGGGTTTATATGTATTTTCAATTAGTTAAAAAAGTATGGTAGAGTATACTGTTTTAGTTTATTAAGCAACATGTCATAAGTCAAGATGGCATACACAGATACTCCGTGTAAAGAAAAAAGAAATCCTTGTATAAACTCCCACAATGGAAGGATTAAAGAAATTGTGTGAGTTTGAGCCAGGTTTTGAAGCAGGCGTCTGGGTGATGGTCCTTAAATGCAACATTTGACATTCGTATAAAAGGGAGCTAGAGAAGACCAATGAAGAGATGGTAGAAATTGGCTGCAGCCAGAAAAATACAAAGTAAGGCAAACCCTCGGCCCCGGCACTATTTTCAGAAACCCAGGTGCTGACCTCTTTGGGGTCCTGGGCTGTGTTGTTCTGTGGAGTTCTATAGAGAGGTGCTTGTCATACAGAAAATAGATGATGGGATTCAGGTTTCTAAGAAGCTGACTTGAGAGCAGGGTTACTCTTCATTATTTGCATTGCTTATTATTCCGTGGATTTTCTGCTTTTTCTCTTACTTAGTGGTGTTTGGAAAGTATTCAGAATTCACTTGATTTGGGGCTATAATGAATGGGGAGTTGGGGTCATGGGCTATAGGAGATTTGAGTCTGATTAGTATTGGGTGTGAAAGTTCTACATTTTATTTAATCATATACCCAACTGTCCAAAAGGCTAGAAAAAGTGGAGGATAAATAAACAATTAAAATTAGATAATTGAACCCATTTTAAGCCTACAGGAACCAAATATGCCTTTTAATGTCATATGTGCATTTTCGTATCTCTGGAATTTCTTCTTTAAAAGCCTCGGGTGAAAGCCTTGTCCAGTAAATACAGCTCTGGCATGGAGCTCTGTAATTATACGAGTTGGAAATTTCTTGGGGAAAACTTTTCAGGGCCTTTTATTACTTCTGTTTCCCTACCTGTACAATTTCAGAGGGAGCCAGGATCATAGGGAAAATGTGAGGAACAAGTAACCAATGAGAGAAAGCAATATTGGAAGGCACTCATTTTAAAGCAAACAGTTACGAATACATATGCAGAACAAAACAGAATGAAAACAGCTGCAGGTTTTGATAGGTATGTTAGAAAAAAGTCACCGAACGATTTCCCGTTAATTCTAGGGCACTTACACTATTTTTAAAATATCCCACAAACCTTTGCCTGACAAAGGAAGAGTACGAAGTAAAGCCTTAGTCTCTGCAGTGACAGCTGTCTCCATAGCAACGTGCCTGTCAATCAACACCCACTTCATCAAGCTTCAGAAAACACCCCCAGAAATAAATGTCAAAAGTCTTATGCGGGTTCCAAATTTAAATCAAAATTTAAAATAAATTAAAATAAGAACCCAAACACCCACAGCAGTCACAAAAGTAAATTTTGTTTTGGAAGGAAGAGAAAAGGGGGGTAAAAAGGGACAAGGGCCAAAGGAATTCTCCAAACCCAGGTCCAAGAAGGAAAAGAGGGGAGGATAGGCACCCCTCAGCCCTCCCCTAGTGTTACCCGATGAGACGTGGTTCACCCAGAGGAACATCAGCTGTAATCCAAACGTAAAAATCTTTTTCCTCTTGCTTTGATGCTTGGCTTTTATTTTTGTGATCACATCATATTCACCTTTTCCATCCGCTGTGGTGTGCTAATGGCCCAGCCCCTCATTTTGATGGTATGGGGTGAGACAGGATGCTTAGAGCCAGTTGGGTGGAGGAACGTGCTTTTTGATTCTTTCACAGGGATGACATTAAACAAACACTTACTGGCCCTCTTGGCAATCAGCGTGATCTCACGTGCCATTTTAGGTCCTTACATTGCTGTAGTGTACTCCAAGAATAGAGCCCTAGGCATTCCTTCCTCTTCTATCCAGAGATAAGATACATTATTGAAAGCCTAACGCCATACTTCAGGGGTAAGTCTATTGACTTCACGTCTCTCTTCCATGAGTCTGAAGTTTCTTAGCAGAAGGACCTTTTCAGGAACTACAGTTTGACAGAGACTATAGAATCCTCATCCTTCTCAAAGTTGGGACATGCTGAGTGAACTTGTTAAGATGTCTGTGGACATGGAAGCAAATTGACATGGGTTACACAATTTCACATTATTTGCCAAATTTGGTATAATTGTCATTCAACATCCTATCAGTTCCTAAGCCTTTGTTCTTTGCTATTAATGAAATGCATTCTTCAAACACTTTTTGGCATTCTAAGGTGACATGTGCTCAGAAAACTCCCTTGTATAGGGTCACCTTAGCTGTACATGTGTTTTTTCTCAGTGTGTAGTAAAGAGAACATGTGATGGGCCTGTTGTGGGTTGAGGTGTGTCCCCCCTGCACCCGGGAATGTGACCCTTTTTGGAAATAGGGTCTTTACAAAGGTAACCAGGTAAAAAGGAGGTCACTAGGGTGAGATCTAAACCAACTGGACTCATGTCCTTGTAAAAAGGGGAAATCCGGAGTTAGAGACCGAGCTGCATGAAGAGACTTAAGGAGACCGCCATCTTCCAGCCAAGGGGCACATCCGGAAACAGATCTACCCCCACAGTCCTGGGAAGGAACCAAACCCGCTGACACCTTGGTTTTGGGATTCTTGCCTCTAGCTCTGCAGCAGTGGAGTTCTGTGGTGTGAGCTGCCCAGGTAGTAGTAGTTTCTGTGGCAGCCCTAGCAGGGGAGTCTGAAGGGTCCGCTTTTGGTGGTGTTGAGAGAACTCAAGGATGAGAGGGCAGCAGGCCTTGCTCACTGCTCAGTGTGTGGAAGAGGCTGCAGAGCATAGTTCCTGAGGGCAGATGGGGGGGGGGCAGGGAGGGGGGGCGCGCTGAGAAAACTGTGGAAGGAGGGTGGGGAGAAATGGTCCTGCATGCTCCCGTTCCTTTAGCCTAAACTCAGCCTCTGAATTTGCCTTTTCTACATTGCCAGTCTCCAGGTCAGCTTCCTGGCATCAGTAACGCAGGACTCGAAACCAGGGTTTTTCTAAGTCTGTTGGGGGAAGAGCTGCTTTAGATTTTTCCAGGTTGGGTGTGTGCATCGGTAACTGTTTCCAAGATAGGAAGCTGGGTCCAGGGATCTCTTTTTGCTTCATTTTATGCATTGGTGGTTTGGAACCTCTATGGTTCCCTCTTATCAACACTTTTATGATTTACATCAGTAGACATTGGTTGTGTGCCTTTTGTGGGCAGAAGCACTTGCACATTTTCTTAAATTCTCAAGTTCTAAAGTAAAACAAAGTCTTAAGTATTATGGAAATAGGTGGGATTTTCAGAAGAGCACCCCCCCCCCAAAAAAAAAAAAAATCAGCGGTAGTCTACTAGAATTATGGACTTCCAGTTAGGGCCAGGTTTACTGAGAAGCTGATGAAATTTAGGCACTAGAGCATCTCCCTTGCCTGGGTTCCTTCCAAAGCTTTGTTTGTTATTTTATGTGTATATTTCTGTATTGTTTTAATTAAAGACAGCCCCTCTCTGATGGATACATTTCAGGCACCTCAAATCCTAGATGTGTGCTTGGTTCCAGTGATGGTAGGTCTTCTAGTAATCAGCCAGTCCTGGAAAAGGGGGCAGAAAACCAGAACAAGGGGAAGTTAAAACAAGGCTGAATACAAAGGTCAGGACCAAACATATGATTAGTCCAAATGAACAAGGGCTCAAGGACCAGTGTTCTAATTGGGACAAGAGGAGAAAGAGGAGAAAGACAATTACAGTTTGAAGGTGGGCGGTCAGGGACCATGGAGGTATTCCCTGGGGAATTTAAATGTCAAGTACCTACAAGTGAGGGGCTTTCTGTGGGGCATGGAGGGTGGTGTGCGTGCGTGTGTGTGTGTGTGTGTGTGTGTGTGTCTGTGCGTGTGCGTGTGCGTGCACCGGAAATCTCTTTTGTCCTTCCCAGGACAGAAACCAATCCCAAAGCAAGGAGAGAGGAGGGAGTAAGCTCTCAATGAACTAAAATGAGGGGTCCCGATTTTTTAGCCCTGTTTGGGAGATTATCTTGTTAGGTGCTTTGCAGGTAGGCACTGGACCAGTTAGCTAGTGTAGAGGGGAAACTGGTGGTGGGGGTGGGTACACGAGAGTTTGCCCTCACAGCCTCTGTTCCCTCCAGAGCCTGTGAACAGTCTCAATTCATGTCACAGTTTTCTTTTTTTTTTTTTAAAGATTTTATTTATTTATTTGATAGAGAGAGAGATATCACAAGTAGGCAGAGAGAGAGAGGGAAGCAAGCTCCTTGCTGAGCAGAGAGCCCGATGCGGGGCTCAATCCCAGGACCCTGAGATCACGACCTGAGCCGAAGGCAGAGGCTTAACCCACTGAGCCACCCAGGTGCCCCTCATGTCACAGTTTTCTAAGTCAGCACTCACATAAGCTCTGAGAAGGCCATCCTGGCTTCCTGGCATTGTAACATGCACTCTAAACCTGTTTACTGAACGCCAGAGAACCCTTATTTCAGTTGGGACTTCCTTTTATGTTCCAAATAAAACCTAAAAGCAGGAGAAACAGGTTTGGAGGCCAGCATTTTACATCACTTTCACTTGGCTTCTTCTAGTGATAGTCAGGCAATGTGTCATTTTCTCTGTAGAGTACGTATGCAGCTGGGAAATGAGTTATTTATAATAATAAGACTTTGCACGTATGTGGATATTTGCATAGTAAGCAGATCATATGGAGTTGGTGGCGTCTGGTGGGTAACCTTGGAATCATGAGTGTATCTAATTATTTAATGTGGCTTGTTGGAATTTGCAGGCTGTTGCCTATGAATATTTTAGCCTATTGGTGGTGAAACCTGTCGACCAGAGATCAAAGGCATTTTCAGAACTATCTCAAGGGATGGGTAAGCAGGTAAGGGGCTGACACTATAGAGAAGAGAATCGAATTTTCTTGTCTTCCCTTTTTCTGCCTCAGCCTCCCCTGACTCTATGACACCCTTGGCTTATTTCCTGTCATTTTCCAATCAAGGTCATTGTTTCTCTGGTCCTCGGCTATTTTACTCAAACTCCCTTTGCCTCTTCAGACAGTCATTCAAGGACTGCTGTTCCCAGGGCCAAATTGGGTGGGAAGTTACATCTCCCCCTTTCATTCTGTACCTTTGAATGACAAGATAACCTTTCACGAGGCTCCGTTCTGTATGTAGATCCGCGCTAGCACGTTGCCTGACGGGCGGCATGTATGTGGGAGAATTCATCTGAACAGATTTTCCATCGAAGGATAAATACACCCCCAGATCACAATGGTAATCAGAGCCAGCCGCCTCATTTCTGATGATTTTACGAATCAGTTGGGCTTCAGAGATGCGTCAGCATGACACTGTTCCCACACTGAGTTGTTTTGGCTGTAGGGCTGGCTGCTTTTCTCTCTCTCTCTCTTTGCGTTCCAGCGGCATTTGTGAGTGTTTTCATCCTTTGCTAAAATATGCTTCTCAAAAATGTGATTAACAGTCATTTTCAGATACAGATATTGGCTCTCCTTCGCCAAAGAGACACAGCATGCAAGAACAGGCAAACATCAAAATAATACAAAAGGGTATGTTTATTCATCGGAAACTGTGTTAATGACTACATCTGCCCCTCTCATTTTGGGCTGGCTGGGATCATCTCTGCTCGTCTGATTTGCTGGTGTGTCCCCCTGCAGTGAGATCTCTTCATTTTGTACCCCATAAATAAAAAAATCCCCATGGTTGGTCTGATGTTTATGCTCTGAGTGTAAGTTAGAGCCATTTAAAATTGGAAAGCCATACTCGATGGGATATGCTCACGAGATGCATAGATGTGGAGGTCTGCTACTCTGAGCATTCCTTAAAGAACTTTCAGATCACAAGCATTCATGCCAAATACCATGGATGGTAGACAATGAACTGCTGTACTCGCAGAGCATTGTAAAGCAATGGGAAGTTTACATTTGCTTTACAGCCTGCCCTTTTTATTTGTTGATTTTTCAAGTCAAATAAAATAATGACCTTGAGTTGCTTATGGGGCTTGGCTTTGGATGTTTGGGAATTGAGAGTTTTAAAAGCCTTAAAGCTAGTGACTTCATCACCAAAGGAGTTGCATCTCCTCTAGGCCAGTTTCAGCAAAAGTGTCCATTATCTGCCATCCTATGGAAGGAATTTTAAAGAGCCGTCTTTGAGATCATACCTTAAAGGAATGAGTCAGCCAACACAGAGCATGCCCCTGCAAGCCCTGCATTATGCTAGGTGCTCTGAGAGTAGTAGAAGGAGTTAATGTCCAGTCTTAAAAATGTAAAATTTATATCAGATTGACTGGAGCAGGAAGTATTTTAGTGACAAGGAAGCGGACTGAAATTACAGACCTGGAAATGCACATAACACGCTGAGACATAAAATGTTTTTCTTACCATAAAGAATGAGGATGTTTTAACTGCTTTCAAATAAAAGTTTGGACATCTGCAAGGTAATCCGCCCAAATGTGTTCGCATCAGGTGACATGAAAACGGGGCCACTAAAGTCTTTAGTCAAAATTTTAGAAATTTGTTTCTTGGGTTTCTAAATCCTGTATAGAATTCCTGGTGACTGGTGGCAAGGTGCAGCAGTTAGTTGGCTGACCCTGGTCTGTTTCAATAAGTTTCTTGACCTCAGAAGGAAGTGGGATTTGTTTCAACTCAGTCACGGTGCAGAACCTTGGAAGTGTGGACTTAGGTAGAAATCAAGGGTCATTGTGTCTCATTTCTTTTTTTTTTTTTTTTAAGATTTTATTTTAAAGGATTCTCTACACCCACTGTGGGGCTCAAACTCAAAACCCCGAGGTTGAGAGCCCCGTGGTATGCTGTATAGACTGAGCCTGCCAGGCATCCCTGTCCCTGATTAATAAGATAAGACTTGTACCATTTTTGGAGGTGGCAGTTGGGATGGTATTTGACTCAGAAGCTTGTCATCGACACCTGTGTTGTCTTGGGGGGTTCATTGATTATCTGTATTGGTCTTCCCTACCCTCCTACTCTCCTTTCAAGGGTTCTGACAGCCACTGGCAGCACCAGCCAGAGAGTACAGATAATCTCAGGAAATTCTATGTGTTTCCCACACAACTTCAGGGAAATCTTCCTTCCCTACCGATTACTCCACTGTGTGGAGATTTCGGGCATCACTGGAGGGAAGAGTTTGGATTCAGCTGCTCTCTCCTGACACTGAGGATATATTCTGACGGGGTAGACATAATTCAGCCTATGGCAAGAGCTCTGCCTTTGGAATCAGAAAGTCGGTATTTAAGACAGCTTTGCTATTTAGCCTTGTGACCTTGAACAACCCCTTTGGAACTTCCTGGGTGTCAAGGTACTCATCTGTAAAATGGAGATAGTAAGACTTAGCTTGCCCATATCACACACCAGCCGTCAGGCTCAAAGGAGTGGAAGAGTGTGAATGGTTTGTAGCGGCGAAGATTTCAATGTCTTCTGCCCTGCATTTGTGGTGTTGGTGTTGTAGCTGTTTTGTCTAAGGGCCGTGTTCCTTTAGGACATGATTGAGCACCACGGGTTAAAGGTGATAAAGCGATGTGGGGCTGGATGCACAGGACAGAGGAGCTGAGGTTTCTGACTCCCCTTAGGTTCTTCTTGCTTGTGTCATGGCTCCTCTCTTGGATACGCTGTGAATCACTTACCATCCTTCTCCTACAATTCATTCGCCCAGACCTGGATCCCATGATTGGGCTGGGAGTGTTTTTCCTGCTTGCCCCTGGCTCTTCCTCAGCAACTGGAACAAGGTTTGGCACACAGTAAAGGCTCGGCACATTTGAATGAATCGGTACATTGTACTGAATGTATCGGTACATTGCATTGAATGAACATCTGAGGGAGGAAAAAAGGGAAGGAAGAAAGGTAGAAAGGAAGGAAAGAAGGAGAAAAGAAAAGAAGGAAAGAAAGACATCCATCTCTTTGATAGGTTTAGAAAGCTGGGGTTTATCAAAGAAAATCCACCTAACAATGAAACAGGAGGGAGGAAAGTTTAATGGAGACTGCCTTGATAAAGATATTTACAAAACTGAAGGTTTTCACTCCTTAATCCTTTAAAAGGAAGTCACAAATTTCTTTTTACAATAATCCTCACAAGTGCTGATATTTTCAGGCACTGAGCTGAAGATAAGGATAATATCCTTGAATTATTCAATAGCACAATAACAACCTTCGGAAGTTTGCTATGAAAATGCCATTGACTTAGTGTTTCTTTCCTGTCCCCTCTTCTCCCTTTAGAAAGAGAAACTAAAGTTACTGAATTAGTAATTATGTGGCAGCGTGGAAAAATGTCTTAAGAATTTTAGATTGAAACTATATGGTAATAGTTTCTCTTTCAGTTCTTTCTCTCTCTCTCTCTTTCAACTCCCCCACCCCCATAATTTTCAGAGGAATTGAGAAGTCAATATTCAACAGGTCTTAACATGCTGGGATGGTGGGACATTCTACTACATTAGAATACTGTCTGCATTTGTATCAGAAATGATGAAATACCCCTTTTGCTCTTTTTGTGAATGTCCATGTATTTAATCTCTACTCATCTCTGAACTCATTTCACTCCTTTTATTATTATTTTTTTAATTTTAATTTTTATTTCTTGGGGGATGGCAGGGAAAGAGTGAGAAAACGAATCTTAAGCAGACTCCATGCCCAGTGCACAGGCCACTGAGGGGCTTGATCTCAGCACCCCTAGATCATGACCTGAGCCAAAAGCACGAGTCAGATGCTTAACTGACTGAGCCATCCAAGCGCCCCTATACAGACCATGTTTAATTACTCAGGATGCTGGTAAATATCATGGATATTAGGTCTAGATTTTAGTATTAATTTCATTTTTCGTTTAAACCTCATACTTTGTTCATTCATGAGATTCTGATTAATAAGATAATTATGGGTATTCATTGTGAGTTAAGCCATATTTCCAAGCCAGAGGTTATAATTCAGCTAATTATATTATTGGAATTAATAATGACTTCCAATTTTTCATTGGTTTTAGTCCAACCATGTAGCTACTCATCATATCATCTAGTCATTGAAGTTATTCAGTTTAAAAACGAATCTCAAATCTAATGAGCTACAGTTGTTGATTCTAGAAAGTATTTATTTGGATATTTCCTCTTCCCCGAATTTAAATGACATTGCAGTGACCAATACCAAGTGAATGACTGATTATAAATACTCTGAGTATTGGTTGGCTTAAGGTTAGGCTTGAAACAAGCCCAATATTTAGTATTAATATGAGCCATGAGACAAGCAAATAACACTTAGGCACACAAATTAATTTATTATTATTATAGTGTTTGCCTTGTCAAAACAAACATAGCTCAGATTCATTTTAATAAAAGGGAAACTGATGTTTGGTGAAGAAAATTATTTGTCCACATCGCCTTCCTTAACCTTCTCAACCACAGAAGCTGAGGCTGATTTTGCGTGTTTGGTAGATTGAGAAACTGAGGGCTGATTAGCTTCAATAATTTGCTCAAGCTAATAAATGGCAGAAACATTATTCATTCCCCCCTTTTTTTTTCTGATTCCAAAGTCCATCCATACACGCTCCAACATGCAGTGCTCCAAATGAATACTTTTTAGTCCTAGTGTTTTAGTCAAGTGAAAGTTTTTGGTATATATTTTTGTAACTTCCCCATGTAGTTTTATCTAGTTGTGATCTTACTGCCAATTTTGGGTTTAGTTTAGAAATTCAAAACATGATTGATGAAAAACATGTTGTAAGGCCGCTTCCGGCGTAGCCATGGCGGCTAGCGCTACCACTAGCCCGTCGTGGCTGCTGCCTCTAGTGGAAACACACCAGAAGGAAGAAGGATCGCTAAATTAGATCAAAATTTGCTAAATGGAAATAATATAACAATGCTGGTTCCTGGAGGAGGAGGTCCTGAAGTATGAATGGATTTCCTTGACTTAACTGTTTTGTGTTATAATGACAACAAGATAGAAATTTTTTTTAACCCTTTAATGTTGGATTCTGTAAAGCGAAGTTTCCCGTTAAAGGGAAATGTTTTGAAGATGCATTGTAAATGCCCATTTTTGTAAGTTATAATCATTATTATCTTGGAAAAAGAAGAACAGTTTGTTCTTTGAAGACTAAAATAAAAGTGTTTTTGGTTAAAAAAAAAAATGTTGTAAACAGTAGCTAACTGATGACCCCCAGAATATTTGAATGTTAGAAAATATGACAGTTACCTATTATTTAGGTATGAATTAACCCCCAAACTTACTGGTTTCAAACACTAATAAGGATTTATTCTTTCTTATGGCTTCTGGTGGTTTGAAAATCTAGAAGCAGCTTTGTTGGGAAGTTCTGACACGGGGTCACTGAGGAGGTTTTGTGTCACCTGCGCTTGGATGTTGGCCAAGCTACAGTCAAAGGAAGGCTTGAATCGGGACTGGAGGATCCCCTTCCAAAGTAGCCACTCATACAGCTGTCACGTTTCTTCCTCTCCATATGGGCCTTTCCCAGTGACATGGAGGCTGGCATCCCCTTGTGCAAGTGATTCGGAAGAATTAGGTGGAAGCTTCTGTGTCTTGATAACCTAGTCTTGGAAGTCACACTCCGTCAATTCAGACCTATTGAGATGGTCCCACTGACTGGACTCAGTTCACTGTTCACTGCTGACACAGAAGTGTGACCATCAGGAGGCAAGGGTCGTCACAGGCCATCGAGGAGGCTGGCTATCACAGATACAAATACTGTGTATGTGTAATCTTATAGATAATGTTATATTGATACCAACTTCTTAATTTTAAAGAGTATGAAATAGAGCCCAGGACTTCTTCATACTCCTATAACTTTAGGGAAGAATCTGCCTTAAAATGAATAATGTGCAATGCGTATAAACTCGGTCTCTTATTAAAGATACAGGAGTGCGTTTGTCATGATGACCACAGGGTAATGTGTGAAAGTGAATCACACATTATTATTTTAGTACGACTAAATTATTTTAGTCGTACGCCTGAAACTAAGATAACACCGTATGCCAACTATACCAAAATTCAAGTTAAAAAAAACAACAAACCCCACAAATTATATACATATCATTTGTTATATGTATATGATATATATATATATTATATGTGTATGCGTGCGCACGCGTGCGTGCTAAACTCATTAACAGTTGGAGATTTGAGCTTGCCTTGTTTCTCGTAGGGATTCCTTGCAAAGGTCCATGTCCATGTGCTGAGCTGGGGGGAGCTGTTAATGCTTAGCAATTCACTTTTTGAGCAGGTGACTCTTCTGAGGCAAACGATTTTATTTTATTTTATTATTTTTATTTTTTAAAAGATTTTACTTATTTATATGAGAGAAAGAGAGAGAGTGAGAGAGAGCATGAGAGGGGAGAAGGTCAGAGGGAGAAGCAGATTCCCCACGGAGCCAGGAGCCCAATGCTGGGACTCGATCCTGGGACTCCGGGATCACGACCTGAGCTGAAGGCAGTAACTTAACCAACTGAGCCAGCCAGGCGCTCCAAATGATTTTAATTCACTCTGTTCAAAATACTGTTATGGTTCTCCAGTTCTCTCAGGAAACTCAGATTATTTCATGATGTCCAAGATGGCCTGCCCTTCACTGGCCCCTGTCTCCTTCTCCTGCTCTCTTATTCCCTTCCCCTCATGTCTCCACTCTAGCCCCTCTGGCCTCCTACCTATCCCTTGCACTTACCAGGTTTGCTCCTGCCACAGGGCCTTGGCATTGGCTGTTGCCTCTACTTGAAATACCCTTTTATATAGCCTTATGATGAACTCCTTCCATAATTTAAGCGTTTCTCAGATGTTACCTTTTCAATGAGGTCTACATTGACCATTCTGTTTAAAATTGTTGCCCTCTGCTTAGAATAAGGTACCTGAGACATGGTAGGGGTTCGAAGGAATTAGAAATGAAGGCATAGGGAGGTGCTGACGCTGTTTTTTACTGCCCAGGGCACTTTGGTATCATCCACTTGGCTCATTTTCAGATGGTGGTGATTGGTCTTTGCAAAGAGTCTCTAAACATAGTGATCAAGTGTGAATGTTCTTTATTTCTGTGGGAGATAGCCTGTCCTTCGGAAGTCAGCACCATTTCCATCCTCATATCTTGAGAGTTCCAACACAGAAAAAAGAAAAGAAGAGATGAGAAACACTTCTACTAAGGCATATTATAGGGGACAGGTTGGTATTATTTAAGGGAGGGAATTAATTGAGCCATTTCTGTGGACATTAGGCAAATTGTTTCACTTGGAGTTAAAAAGCAGCTGGGGAGTATTAAAGTATGGGGTGCCTGCATGTACTTTATGATGATCTTAGCTTATGACCTTATATTGCTTTTATTTCTCTATTAAATCAAGATATATCTCATTGAGGCTGCCATCCCACCTGACACAGCATGATTGGTTTTGGTGCATGTGAACAGAATTGTCTCTGAAGGAAGGGAAAGGCGTATCTGTCTTTGACATGGGCATAGTGTGGGCAGTCTCCAGGCTGGAATTTGGAACCACATGAATCTCCATGGAGTGGGAACAGAGTGCATATACACCCTCACCGTGGGAGCCGAGTGCTTTGCTGAGTTTCTGCCGTCCCTACCCCTGAAGCTGTGTCTTGCCTTCTTCTCTGTGAGTTTCCAGTGAAATGTCCCTACAAGGTCCTTCGTTTGGTATTAATACAGCGAGAGGCAACTGAGCTTTTCCAGTTTATGAAACATCTACAGAAATTAAAACTATGTAGGAGATAAATGTCATGGGTTGAATTGTATCCCCCTCCCAAATGTTGAAGTTCTAACTTCCAGTACCTCAGAATGTGACCAGAATCAGGAATAGAGTCTTTGTAGATGATCACGATGAGATGAGGTCTTTAGGGTAGGTCTTAAGCCAATATGACTGGCATTCTTGGAAAAGAGAGAAATAGAAAAGAGAGAAATTAGAAAAGAGAGAGGCACCAAGAGCATGGCGTGTGGAGACGAGTTTTCATTGCTCTAAGCCAGGGAACTTGGGAGATTGCCAGTGAACCCCCAGAAGCTAGCTGAGAAGAATGGAACAGATTGTCCCTCCCAGCCATGTGAAGGAAACAACGCTGGTGACATTTTGGTTTTGGACTTTTCACCTCCAGAACTGGGAGACAATACATGTCTGTGCTTAAGCCATCTGTCTGTGGCACTTTGTCACCGTAGCCCTAGGGAGCTAATAGAGTCACTGTTCCCTCACATATCATAAAGCAGGCCTTCAGCAGCACCCGGGTAACACCAGAACAATCGACTTAGCACACTTTGGATGTGAAAAAATTTGAATACAAGATGTATGGACTAGATTAGGCTCCTGTAATGAAGTAATTATTTAACTCACATTTCCATGGAATGCTATTTGTGAATGACGGTAGCTTAATATTGATGTCCCTGCTACAGAATGACATTAGATATTATTTGGGTATTAGAATAGAAGCATGAAGAGGTATTACCCCTTTGGGACCAAACGTGGAAATGATCTAGTCTATTTTCTTCATGTTATAGAAGAAGGGACTAGAGGTGAGTAGTCTGCCGCAGTAGGACCACAGGAACTAGGAAGGAGCCTTGATCTAAGATTCCCAACCACTCTTGTTTTTAAAGCCAAATTTCCTCTCAGAAAGTCTGAATCATCACAGAGTAGCTACTCAACCAATGTTTGCTGGAGGAATAAATGAGCCTTAAGAAGTTTTAAGTCAGTCTTTAGAGTTTGGGTACAATATGAGATATTTTTCATTAGCTGAAGTAGTTCAAAATGTTACTACTTGGGATAGGACGACAAGTGGACCTGGCCTGGCCTGGCCTGGATCCCAGTGTGCCCCCACTTTGCTCTGTGAATATGAAAAGGTCAACCCTTCTAGGCCTTAGGCATATCATCTTCCCAACAGAGATGAGACTACTTTGCAAGGTTATCGTTAGGTATGAGATCATGTATGTAGAACATGGAACACAGTTCCAAGCACTTAAGTGTGGGGTAGTGGCTCTTTTCATTTAATCATCTTTAAAAACTATACATACAATGACTAATCTCTTCACATACATCTAACCTGTGCTGTTGATATGGCTGGTGCCTTTGAGCCTGGTTTTGATTATAATAATGATGGGGTGTGAACCCAGTGGCACCTCTTATCTTCCCCCAGTTTTTCCTTTATCCGGGTGATGGGGGCTCTGTGGTCAAGAGGAAGGGTAAATTGAATAGTTCACATAAGAGTGAGATCCACACCCTTCTCTTTTCTGACCCATTGTGTACCCCACCCTAAGAGTAACAAATGTTCAGAGGTAACAGACAGTGCCCGGTGTGGTTATTTGAGGAGCACTCAGGATAGGAGGAAATGGCACACTTGCTCCAGCCCGGGGTTCCTGGGTGGCATGAACCACGCAAACGTTGAGTGTCTGTGTTTGGGTATCGTTTCTGAAATCTGCTTCAGAGACTGGTTATTACCCGGATTGTCCTAATGGTCATTTATAATTTCGTCATAAATCATGTAAATGTGTTGAAATGCACTCTGAATCCATTTCTGTTTTTCTTACTTGTCCAGTACCTTGGAGTTTAGGAGAGCTAGTTTACTTCATGCTGTAGGAAGGAATAGTTCCACTTACCTCTTATAAGTAGAGGGATTAAGGGTATACTCATATATACACACTGCTGAGCCAAAAAATCACTGGAAACTGATTCTTTTTTTTTTCTTTAATTTTTTAATTTTTTATTTTTTATAAACATATAATGTATTTTTATCCCCAAGGGTACATGTCTGTGAATCACCAGGTTTACACACTTCACAGCACTCACCATAGCACATACCCTCCCCAATGTCCATTACCCCACCCCCCTCTCCTGACCCCCCTCCCCCCAGCAACCCTCAGTTTGTTTTGTGAAATTAAGAGTCACTTATGGTTTGTCTCCCTCCCGATCCCATCTTGTTTCTTTTCTTCTTTTCCTACCCACCCCCAACCCTCCATGTGGAAACTGATTCTTAATAGTGAGAATATAAATAATAAAATGTGAGCAAAATGCTAAATTATGTAGGGATAATGAAACAATAGAAAATATTAGAAGTGGCTTTATAGTTGCAAAAATGAAGTCATGTCTGAGTAAAGTATGCCGTTTTCAAAACCTATTTTTAGACTGATATCACCCAGCGAAATGAGGCTAGTACAGTAAAATAGGAGGAATATAATCGTCCCATGTTGGTAGGCCAACAACACTGGCAAAGGTGTAGAAAGTACGTGTTAACATTTGGAAGTTCATTTTTAGTTTCTTTCTTTCTTTCTTTCTTTTTCTTTGTCCTAACTTTCTCCTGCCACTTCAAGGAGGAGAGTCATAGACAGGGTTGGTATCTGTTCCTCAGCTAAATCAGCTCTTTTACATTTGAGGTATTAAGCTTTTCGTGCATTTTATTGTAAGAAACAATTGCTTGAAAACAGGGCCTTTGTTTCTTAAGAGGGTAGCGGCTTCCACTTGAAATCACAATCCTTTGTGATATTAAAATTAGCTCCTTAGCAGGAACTATGATGTCACTAAAGGTGGAGAAGCAGCCAGGGGGAGCGGCAAGTGGATCAATCCTCAGGAAACAAAGATCCTGTTTTCATGCAAATACCTTTCGTGATTAAAAAAGGGAAAAAAAAAAAACAAAAAACCGAGCATAGGTGAAAGAGCTGTTGGTGCTACATTTTTAGAGAACTAGCTGGAAGCTATTTAGGCATGTAAACTGGTGACCTTTACAGTTCTCTCAAGGTTAATGGGGTCCAGGAAAATGGTAATGTAATAATTCCAGTTTCTTGGATGTCCCGCTGCCTTACACCGTATGTCCCTCAAATTTGCTCGCATTTTGTAGGGTTGCTTATAAAATCTATCGGGAATCCCTCTGTTCCTATTCTAAGCTTCTTTCTATTTAGAATTACCCAAAGAGAGAGGAAAGATGACCCCGGTGAGGAAATTATATACATTTTCCCTTTGATTCGTGGTAAATGTGAAGCTGTGATTTGTAGCTCAAATATAAAATAGCAAGGGGTCTTTGTTGTGAGAAATCGGTACTGTAACATCACAACTCTTCAAGTGTAAGACCTCCAGTAGCCAGAAAACCTCAAAGCTTGGGGATTCAGGAGATGCGTGTTCCTGAAATACACATCTCGGTCTCGGGTCTGTACCCTGCTGCAGGGCGAAAGGGGAGCTGGTCTCGCCTCTTCTGAACATCCAGGGAGAAGAAGCTGAACGTGGCTTTGTGTTTCTGTCCTCCGGGCTGCCAGGTGAAGTGGCTGCTGCCTCCCCAATGTCCTGCTGGTGTCAGGCTCTGCAGGGCCACCTTTAAGGAGCTCTTGAGAAGCCAAGTGTTTTGGTGTTATCAAGAGGGGCTCATTACACAGAGGGAATCAATTTAGAATGACTTTAATGGGATTGGGAGTCGAACTGCGATAGAGCCCTATGACAAAGAGAATTTAAAGTACCCTGTATTTATTATGCCTTTCTCTCTTTAATTATGTCTGTCTTTAATATTCAACTGTTAGCTCCTTTAATGTTTTTCTTCTCCACGTTTTTGGCATTTTTATGATTTGCAGTTCCATTCTAAATGGGCACATGTCATAATGTCATCTAATTCTATTGAGAAAAATGCCCCCGTTTCCTGTGGCTCTTGGCCAAGCCATACTTTGATTAGGATATTTTTTTTTCTACAGATTACGTAGGCTGTGCAATATGAAATAGAAGATTCTTTCTGATCTGAAAAGGAGATTTAATGCTCTCTCTTGCAAGTTCCTTGGGGGCATAGGTGATAATGTCTTACAGTCCATTTCTTTTTTTTTTTATTCTTAATTTCTTTTCAGTGTTCCAGCATTCATTGTTTACGCACCACACCCAGTGCTCCACGCAATACGCAATATGTGCCCTCCTTAATACCCACCACCAGGCTCACGCACCCCCCTGCCCCCTCCCTTCCAAAACCTTGAGTTCCTCAGAGTCCATAGTCTCTCATGGTTCATCTCCCCCCCAATTTCCCCCAACTCCCTTCTCCTCTCCATCTCCCCATGTCCTCCGTGTTATTCCTTATGCTCCACAAATAAGCAAAACCATATGATAATTGACTCTCTCTGCTTGACTTATTTCACTCAGCATAATCTCTTCCAGTCCCATCCATGTTGATACAAAAGTTGGCAATTCATCCTTTCTGATGGAGGAATAATACTTCATGGAATATATGGACCACATCTTCCTTATCCATTCGTCTGTTGAAGGGCATCTTGGTTCTTTCCACAGTTTGGCGTTACAGTCCAATTCTTAACACCTAACAAAGTGTCTGGTCACTGGGAGTGCTTAGTAACTGTTGGTTAAATAAATGAATAAGTGAATGAATGAATGAATGAATGTCAGCATTCAGACCTAATCACGTTAGACTCTCAGTATTCATGTAAAATAGGTGTTGCCCTCTGTTGTCTGGGCCAAGGGAGAGCCCAGCGTTTCAGGGGTACAGTGAATGCATGACATGATAGACTGAAATCAAAGTCCAAACACTTTTGGATATTCCTTGACTTTTTCTCATCTTCTCTTCATTCATTTATTTATTCATCTGTCAAAATAAGGACCCTACTATGTGCAAATTATATGGCATTTTTCCCTCTCCTTTCTTCTTGACTGTTCTTTGTCACTTCTTCTCTATCTATTCATTTCTTTTGATTTTTACTCTTGTTGACTCTTGGATCTCACCTATCTCCCTGTCATCTACTTTTTCTTCCTTGCATCGCCTTACTCTTTTCTTGCTTCCCACTTTTCCCTTGATCTCCTCTAGAACTTATTTCTACTTCTAGTCCTCTGCATACGTACATGTCACACTGTCCTTTCAAAAATACATCCTCTTGTCTCCTCATCTACCCATTTCTTCTTTTCTTTCCCTGTAATGTCCAAAGAAGCAGAGACATAGTCTTATAAGGAATCATCCCAGATGCTTCACCTTCATTTCAAAACCTTGCTTAGGTTTGTTTATGACAACCGTTCATCAGATCTATTCTGTCATCTTCAGGTAAGATTGTGCCTAAAACCCTTCAAGCACAGGATAAACTGTCCTTTTAGAAAATGTCAATGAAAGCCCTCCCCAAAAGGCGTTTGACTTTCCATAGTGACCTACCTTTTGAATTTTGGCTTTGACTGGAGACCCCGTTCCCCTCTATATTTCTGTCATCCTCTGCTTTATATGCAGAGAGGCCTTATAACAACAAAAATAAAAACAAAATAGAATTTGATCAAAATATAAGGTTGCTTTATAGTAGAACCAAAAGTACAGGAAAATAGAGCTATGAAAGAGAAAAAAAATGCTATAAGCCTTCTTAAAAGTCTGACCTCATTGATTTATTCATTATAATTAATTAAACTCTCAATAACATATTAGTTGACCAGGAATTCAACAGTGAATAAGACCAGACTCCTCCTAAGGGAGATAATATTGAAGCATAGTGTGGGAAGGGACCTGATAAGAGTGTAAGAATGGCACCCAACCCAGAACTTGGAAGCATCAGGATTCACCCTTGAAAGAAATGACAGGTACTCTGAGTCAGGAAGGATAATTTAACAGTAACTAGGAAATGTAGTGGAAGGCAGTGGTCGTTGGAAGGATTACAGGAACAACATGGCTGGGGCATATGGTTTCTGTGATGTGAATACAGGGAAGGAGGCCATGGGGTTGAAACCATCAAGGTCTTAGTGGCTATGCTAAGGAGAATGGAGCTCATCCTGGAGCAATGAAAGCCACTGAAGGATTTTAAACAGGGGTGTCGTGTTTGGAGAGATGTTCTGGAAGAATCACGGAGAATGGATAGAGTCAAATCACAGATGGTTACCGTGAGGTGGTTGCAGTCATTAAGGGGAGAAATGGCAGTCACCTTGCCAAGGTGGTGATGGTGGCCGTGGAGGTGACAAGGAATTGAGGGCATATGAAGAGGATAGATGCACAGGCCATGCTGATATATTGGATGCAAGAGATGAAGGAGGAGTAGGGCGGTCAAGAAGGGTGTTCAGTCTCTTGGGCTCTGAGGAAAGGTGTTATTTCGGAGGAGACATCTCCGTTATCTTTGATCTTTAAGTGTAGGTCAGTGTTCCTAAAAGCTTCCACGTGGACATCCCTGAAGGCTAATGCCATCTTCTGTCTCGTCACAGTGAACAGCAGGGCTGGCTTCTGAAGGTGCTCTCGTCTGTTTGCAGAAATCCCGTTCAGCAGCAGCGGGACCACCGAGGGCTAGGGACATACTCGTACACAGTCGAGCAGCTCAGATGGAATTGAGTGTTGTCAGATAAATGGTTCAGAGAGATTTCTTACTGTCCCTTATGGATGAGTTCAGTCAAAATCAGTGTCCCAGGATGTCTGTGTGTGTGTTTACACGTGTGTGTGTGCACACACGTGTTTATACAGGTATGTCCATTCACAGTGTGCACGTGCACGCGTGTGTGTGTGTTTGGGTCTAGAAATACGTCTCTTCCGGTGCCCCCATCACTGGGAGGATCTCATTTAATGCCCCTGAAATGCTGGTGGTGCTTGTGATGTGGAGACCTACACGAGCCACTGGAGAGGAGCCACTAACCCATTTCCACAAAAGCAAGCCGGTCAGTTATAATGATTTTTTTTTCCACGGCCTAAAGTCTGGACTAAATTTGCACTGGTGACTTCAAAGTGAGTGACTCTGTAGCCCATTACCAGTCCCCTGAGATACGTAATCCACTTTAAAGATACATTTTAAATAGTGTACTATGGGAAATGTAGTTAGCAAGCTCAGATATGCTTGCATTTAAGATCTCTCAGAAATGCACTTGCAGATTTAAGAAAAAAAAAATCTTTGCATGGAGTAAAATGCGCATGAAAGATGATTCGTTTTATTAGAGCAATTAAAACATTGGCTCCTATTTTCATCCATCATAGTCATGAAATAAAAATATATTGGAGAAAAAGTGATATTTACCTGGAGATAAAATTTAAAATATAAGGAAGATAAAAGTCCATTTTTTTTTTTTTTGTGAAAGAAGTAACTGAAAATCTGCCATAGGTTATAATTCAGGCAGAACCTCATCATTATGGACCAGGAGCCGGAGTGAGATCATTGTGGAACAGGAGCCAGGGTGAGCGCAATCTCTACCCAATATTTTTTGAGGCACAAGTGTAGCCAGGAGTGAGTCATTCAACAGGGTACCTCAGAGGTGGAGGGTCTTGGATATAAATGGGCAAGACCGCGTTATAGGAAAATCCGACACCTTAACCTTGGACGTGCCGTCATCAGCTCCCGGTGAGTTCACAGAAATCAACTTCTCCGATTTCGGTCCGTGCTTTAGGCCGTGTCCACACTGCAGTGATGCTTCAGGTGACTCAGAGATGGCTCATAAATTCGACTGTCTCTGCTCCCAAACTCCAAGTGATATAACCTTTCTTTCTTGGGTTGCAAATAAGTTATATAAAAATAATATGGGGAATGATTAATCTGTGTGGACTTTGCTCATTGCCTTCCTCTGAGAACGTGCCAGTGAAGAGAGAACCGGAGTCTTGGGTTCTGTCAAGGAAAGGTAGGAGAAGGAGGGAGAGGGTCAGGGAGGGAAGGCTTTCCCTCACCTTGTCTGTTTGTTCAACATTTGACCATGCGGGGTATGAAGAAGGACTCGGGGGCGTCTGGGTGGCTCAGTGGGTTAAGCCACTGCCTTCGGCTCAGGTCATGATCTCAGGGTCCTGGGATCGAGTCCCAAACCGGGCTCTCTGCTCAGCAGGGAACCTGCTTCTCCCTTTGTCTCTGCCTGCCTCTGCCTACTTGGGATCTCTCTCTGTCAAAAAAATGAAATCTTAAAAAAAAAAAAAAAGAACAACTCGGGACTTGGAGAAATATGTGGGGCTGAATGTACCACTTTGCAGACTTATTTTAAAGGGTGAATGAAATCATTCATAGATTCATTCACTCATCAAGTATACATTGAGGTTTTACTCAATGGTAAAAAAGTAAATAATCCAGTTCCTGCTCTCATAGAACTTATGTTCTAGTGGTTGAGTAAATCAGATACACAACTGAACAAATAAATATTTAAAATATCAGCAGGTGGGTGATAAAGCAGGGTAAGGAGTGAGAAGTACCAAGTGGTCTCACATATGGTGAGAAGGGAAGCCTCTTCAATGTCAGAGGTGTTCTTGTTCAGTGCCTTTCTGAATAAAGCAAAGAGGGAAGAGTAGAGGGAAGCTTCTAGCACAGTGCTGGGCACATGGTTAGCACTTAATCAGTTGTCGCTCTTCTTATAATTACTGTCATCATGATCCTTGATGATAATGGTACGTATTAAGCCTGCATGTCCTTTGGAAAATATTATAGGGCATGAAAGTCTAGAAAATATTATAGGTATTTTTTTTAGGGCACACTTATATTGGAATTCTATATCTGTATATATAAAGATCTTTTATTTTCAGTTACAATTTAACTTTGAGGATAGCTAATCATATTCAAAGGAAAATCAACAAAAGCTAATTGTTTTGTATGGTTAAATATCTTGAGACATTTTCCCCCCTTTTTTTACAATTAAAAATGTCTTACCTACCTACATCGTGTCACACTCTGGGGAAACAAAAATGTAAAATTGAGACTTTGCCCTCAGGAAGCTTATAATCTTATTTTTTTCCCTTAATAATTCAGAAGTCTTGCACTGTTTGTTTGAATAGAAACTATAGGAGGGATTTATATGCTGACAAGGCTCTGGAGAGTGTAGAAAAACAAGTTGCATTTGAGTGTTAACTTTGATGTTTGTTTAGTTTTATAAAATATGTAAGAGGCTTTTCCATTAGTGAATAAGACTTTCCAAAAGCTTTCAGAGTCTCATGTCACAAGTAGTTAAATATTGCTAAAGGGGGAGTCACCAGGACTGACGGCTTGGAAACCGCAGTGCTGTGTCTGTGGTTTAGGGACGTGTGGCCAAAGTGAAGCCCCCACTCCCGTCTGAACTGAGGTCGCTCAGGTCCAAGTGAATCATTTGGTCTGAAAAATCCAGACAACATGGGAATCCAGAATTCGCTTGGCAGCCCTCTATTATCCTTTGGCCTTTGTGAGCAGCCTATCACACCTGTCTGGGGTGAGCTAGGGATGGAATTTCAGCTCAGGTGTATGTCAGTGCTGGAATGAAGTAGAATTTGGGAAAAGTGATATGCACAGGAGAGGCACGTGGGGTGCGTCACGTGGCACAAATAAAACACGCCTAGAAATGGCTTTCCAGGGTCTGTTCCCGCTCTTTGCAAAGTGTGTTTGGGTTTAGTTTAGGTCTGGGACCGGACATGGCACCTGCTCAGAGAAGCTCGCCCTCCCGTTAGCAGAGCCGTGGCTCGCCCCGCTACCTCACCTCTCTGGTTTTTGTTCTTCAGAGGAACATTCTGTTCTATTCTATCCTGTTCTGTAGTTTCCTATTAGGTATGCATCTGCGTGTTCATCGTAGATCCTATTATATGTGTAAGCCTCGAAAGGGCAGGAACTTTGCTTATTTACCTTTGTATGCCCAGTGCTTGGCCCAGAATGGGCTCCCAATGAATATTTGCTGAATTAATGAGGTGTGGCGATGAGACGCGATAGAAGCTGGAAGTACCAACAGTAAAACCCGTGGGACTCAAGAGAGTTTAGCTAAGGACGGTCAAGATGGGAACTCAGAGCAAGGCTTCTAATGTCTGTTTAGATGGCAGAGCACTTGGTGCTCTATTCAAGACCATACGGAATAGTGACACATGAAATTAACTATTTTTTCTACACTAAGCTATGAAGGTAGTATTATGTGCCAGACACTGAAAGAATTGTATGGATGGAGCTTAGTCATTTGCATCGGTTCCTTTTAATTATGCATACTTTTAACCTTTAAAAACTTTTTCTTTTTAAATTTTTGGGTAAGGGGTATTATTCAGCTTTAACAATAAGACTCATTGATTCGGGTTACAAAGCATCCAGGTCCTGGATTGGGGGCGCACATTGATTACAAGCCACTGCTCTGGCAACATCGTCCTTGACCTTCAAGCTATCCTTCAGGTTCTATACTTTGCTGACACAACTGACAAAATCTGGATGGTTTGACCCAAGAGTAGACCCCTGCTGGCAAAATCCCTAATAATGAGATTCCTTTGTGAATTCAGATAATTTTAAGAGAATTTGCTGGGTACGACAGAGGTTTTCTTAATGTTGCTGTAGGTTATTTATGTAGCTTGTTAATCATCCACATTTCAACTAAGAGTCATTCTAAAGGGCTCAGGATATCTCCTTTCCCCCTGAACCTCACCTCCTTGCACATCAGTCATCTCGCTGAAAGCCAGACCACCTCTCCCAGAAAGTAAACGTCAGGCAACTGTTCAAACACGCCAGCAATTACTGATACAGAATACCGTTCTTCTCACCAGTCCTTCCCAGTCTTCTGCATATCTGCCGTTGATGCATAGAGCAAGCTTGTGGGCATGAAGACACTGCTGGGAAGCAGCAGGCGAGCTGCAGGAACGTACTTCTTCTCTGAGTATAAAGGAAGAGGTAAATCATCCCTGAGTTGTCGGGCACAAGTGAGTGATGTGTAAACATCAGAAGGGAGGAAGGAAATTAGAGGCTGCCTTTAAACACACTCATGTATACGTGTTATCAAAGATGTGGACTGAGCTTTTTGATTGGTGGTATCTCAAAAAATCATAGGTTGCTTAATGAATTTAACTGGAGAGAGGGCGATACATTCAGTAAACCTAGAAATCTCTATATTTGAATGAAAAGATACTGGTGTGTGATGCTTAGTTTCATCTATTGACAGGAATTCCCTCTGCTTCCGTTTTCAGACAAGGAGTGAAATACAGACAGTAGGCACGTGGGCAGGCCGGGACTCCCTCCGCAACATCTGCCCTTCAGGTATCATGGCGGAGGTGAGATTGTTGCCATTCCAGGTGCGGCTACGGCTGGGGGACGGCAGTTAACTCTTGGCCTTCCCTTGAATGGAATAAAAAACCAGAGGCGCTCCAAAAATGCATATGAAGCTTTTTCTTGTTCTTTCTGCACATGTATTTTCCCATTCAGTTTTATCTGAATAAGAACTCATAATAGACATTCTCCTTGAGATGCAGTGAGTTACTAGGGATAAAGGGGAAGGCTGCCCAGAAGTGTCTCATTCTGCTCCCCAAAGACACAGGTCACCTGGGAAGAGATACCAAGAATAGCACCTGGAAGGATCAGAATCTTGAGCAGGGGAAGATACACGTGGGAGGTTACCCAACCCAGAGAATGATCCACAAAGAGAAGCCAAGTATGAACTGAATAGTCAAGGCATCAAATCAGAACCCACTGGATCTGGGAGGGGGTTTCCCAAACAAAAGGGCAGAAATTAAGAAGGAGGTCAGAGTCAAGTGCTAGACAAACAAGGAAGCTGAGGAAGGAGCCCCATAAGGCAGGTAAGAGGTGGGGGACAGTAGGCTTATTACCCACTCCCTGTATCTACAGGCAAAGCCCACCCTGAGTGTTGAAAGTGACAGTGAAGGAAGTAAAGGGCAAGTATGAGGGATCCAGGCAGAGGTCAGGGCAAGATAAAACAGTCTGTCACAGTCCAAAAAGTCTCTAGTTTTCATGGAATGCTGATGGTAAGTTTTCTTCCCCCTGAAGTCTCTGAATCAAGGTGACTAGAAAGCAAAGATGCTGGTGGTTGCATACAGCTTCTGGACTTAATTATAATTAGTAACGTAATAGTAATTATGCAACTCCGGGTGTGTCTTTACTTTCTTCCAAATGTGTTTTCTCTCTTGAGGCTTAAATACCCCAGAGCCTTCGTTTGAATTCCCACAGAAACAGAGCCCAGGACAAAGATCCGATGGCAGGCAGTTTATTTGGGAAGTGATCTCAGTAGAAAAGTAAAGAAATAAGATAGAGAAGGGAAGGCAACCAACAGAAGATTTTGTAATCAAGGGAGTTGTAACCAGAGCTCTGTCCTGCTGGAGAACTCTGGGAAGCCTTAGAGGAATGCACCAAGAAGGGAAGGAGATGCAGTATTTGCACACCAGCTCTTGTGTCACTTCTTGGTGAGGGCTTCGGTGGGAGATGATCGCTTGGCACATCACGATGTAAGCAAGCGAGCAAGTAAGCGGACCATCATGGTGGTCAAGGGATGCCTTCTAGGGGGAAAAAAAAAGGGAGGTGATGGCAGTTGAGGTAGCCTATACTGAATTGGTAAGGGAGAAGGGATAAAAGCAGGGTACTGGAGGCCTCTGTCTATCTTTGAAGTACTTTGGCTAACTGTCCTGGTCTTAAGCCCACATGGTGGGAAAAAAAAAATGGTAGACATGAAATGAGTGTCCTCATTAAGCTCTGAACCTGGACTTTTTCTATAGGACCTAGATGGACAGCTTAGATAAAACCTTCAACATCCCTTCACAGGCCTTTTCTCCCTGAAATTCAGTTTTCCCCTTGAAGAGGAAGTATGATTGTAATGGAATCACATCCATTATTACAAGACACACACCCTAAGATGTTCCAGACCTTCAGCACTGGACACCTATTTCCAAGCAGGAAGGGGAAGCTGGACCAGGCAACAGCAGTGATAATTCTCGCCTTGGAGAATCACTGGTACCACTAGCATTCTGCTTCTTTCTGAGTTGTTGGCTTTTTACATTTTTGGTTCAAGCATGCCTGCATGATCCCTCTCTTGAATACAGCCATGCTAGAGAAAGCATATAAAATTAAAAATTGCAAATTAGCTACAAAAGTGAACATTTGTTCCAAATGAGAAAGGAAGTCACAACAAAATTTAAATTTAGCAAAGCTTACACTATCAAAATATTAAAAATTCAGAAAAGTAACAAAAATTTAATTAGCTCTTTGACATTCCTCTGTAAAACAGTTTTCCCACCTTTTATGGCTTCATGCTCTTTGATTGCCTCTTCATATGACAACAAAGATTTTGTAATATAATTTTCTAGAGAGAGAATAGAAAGATAATTTAGTCTTTCCTCTAGCATGTTGATTGAAATTTGCTTTTTGTTATTGATAGTTTAAGAAAACTTCTTTCAGTTACAGTACTCATTATTGGCAATGTTATGCAAATTTTTAGGATTGTTGTCAAGTTTTGGAAAAACTCTGTCAAGCTTCTTTCATATATGAGCTATGAAACTTAGAGAAATCTTCTAGACTATAACTTGTTTCAGATATTTCAAACCTTATTTTTCTTCCATGACCACATATAGTCAGTAACCCCAAAGGACTCCTTTACCCCTCTCTATGACCCTTGGCTCTGTATTCTCAGACATGTTGGTACCAATGTTTAATAGAGTGGTGGGAGTCCTCTTGTGGGTTACTCCTGCATGGGGTGACTAACGATAGTTCAACTCTATGTGGACATGATTGTGAGCCACATAGCTAGACACATTAAACTCAAGCGAAACATACAACTAACTCATCTGTCTCCTAGTCAAATGCCAAGAATGCCTGCAGTCGCTCTAGGCCATCCAACCAAGGAGAGTATGGAGGGAAAGTCGGAGCTCAGTTGTTGTTGAAATTTCTTGCTTTAGGAAATGTCACCCAAATATCTAAGAGTGTATGCACAGGACCTTGGGAGGGATCTCCGTAGTGAGGACACCTAAAGCTTAGATCCCCTTAGCTTTACTACCTTTGCTTACTGTACAGTTTTTAGAAGCTATCATGGTCTTTGCTTATTTCACATCCTGTCCGGAAGACCTGTATTCTAGCTCCCAAGGACTGGTATACATCTCTCTGGATCTTGCCTGGCCTTTTGCTTCCCAAATTGTTGCCTGTCTCTTTGTGGCAGCCTCTTGGATACAACCTGACTCTTCTGGATCAAGTCTAAGGGAAAGGTTTTAAATGGGTTTACCCTCTTAGGGCTTTGTCATTACTGTCCTGAGGGCTGCTCCCTCACCCCTCTAACCACCACCACCCCCCCACCCTGCAAGTGAGTGATAAGATTATGGTAACTGATACCATGAATGACACCCAACAAAGAGCTTTTAAGCAAGACTTGACCACTACAGTATAGAAGAGGTGAGTTTGAACCCACTTAGCTTTATGGAAAAGCCATGTATTAACTGAAAACGATCAGCCTGTCATTTACATGAAAAATATAGAGGTGAGGAGGATTTTTCCATCACAGGAAGATATAAAACCATCAACTTGAGTTTAGTTATCAGGGAAGCAAGTTTGCCTTTGAAATATTTGGATAAATTTGTACCTCTTCTTCCTTTCCCAGTGTGGGGTGTTCTCTGTTAGCTAAAGAATCTCTTACCAAGGTTCCTTTCTTGTGGGGCTGGGAAAACCCAAAAGGTGGTTTATAAAGCTGTTCAAAAAACTTCTTGCTTTTCCTCTTCAGCCTCTAATACTTATAAATACGTTTTGAAGTTAAGAGTAATTCACAGACTCTCTCCACGTGATCTTTGGCAGATTTGGTTTTGTGCAAGTAGCCTTGGGATCTGGACCCACCATGAAAGGGCCCACACTGGCAGACTCTACCACAATCTTGAAGTTGGAGCCTCACTCTTGCCTGTGAGGAAGCCGTTGTAATTACAGGGAATAATGGTTACATACGCTGGTGATTTGTATGAAATTATTCTTGAGTTTATTATTTAATAAAGAATCTTCAGAAATAGGCAAGTAAAAAATGTCATTTATGTCACAGATGGAAAAGCTACATATATGTATTAATGGACTTCATTCACTGGTTTATGGACCCAAACTTCTCTTGGGACTCCACAAATCCACTTGGCACGTAGACCTCTCTCAGTTTGACAGGAAGGCAGATTCGTCACCAAATATTATCTGTGAATAGTCCTGGCTTATGCAGAGGATTCTCTAGGGGGGCTCAATATGAGATTCTCTTCTGTAGCAGATAGCCTAGGAAAATGTTGAGGGGAGTCAGCCCAGAGATTTTCAGCGACGTTGGTTGGTTGTGCTTTTGCAGAGCAGAAAAAGATACCTGGGCCATCCTCACTGCACAAAGAATCTGTGTAAACATTCCTCTGGTCAGCACTTTTCCATTACAGGAATGGTTCAAGTTCTCGGGTGTCATTCCCCAAACAGATGTTTGTTTCTGCCGAAACATTGTAGAAAGCATGCATCTAGAAAAATGGGAGAGAAACAGATACTTGAAACTGCCGTGTATACTCTGCTTGTTAAAGACTTTGCCGAATAAAACTTTTTTTTAAAAAGATTTTATTTATTTATTTGACAGAGACACAGCAAGAAAGGGAACAGAAGCAGCGAGAGTGGGTGAAGGAGAAGCAGGCTTCCCTCTGAGCAGGGAGCCAGATGTGGGGCTTGATCCCAGGACCCTGGGATCATGACCTGAGCCTAAGGCAGCTGCTGAATGACTGAGCCACTCAGGTGCCCCCCAAATAAAACCTTTATGTGTGGGAGTTGTTTTGCATGAAGCCAGCGCAAGCTCCCGTGAGCAGGTCATTCCCTAAGTGTGGTGTGAATGCAGTTGGGGAATTAGAAGGTCTTAAAGGGATCGTAAAGACTTCTTTTGAGCTCTCAGTTCTTTAAAAAAAAATTATATATGTATATATGTATACATATATATATATACTTGTGTGTGTATATATATGTGTATATATATTTTATTTATATATATATATTTTATTTATATATAAATAAATTTTATTTATATATAAATAAAATATATATATATATATATATATAAAGAAGGATATGTTCCTGCCAGAGTTTCAGAGAAACCCGGACATAGCTCTTGTTTCTTTTGTTTCCGGAAACAAAGCGTGAGATTTGCTTCAATCCTGCATGGGAAGCGCTAAATGTAGTCACGCTCTTTGGTTATTTTTAGCGCGTGGGTCTTACTCTCCCTTCCTATTACTCTCAGCCCCCTCCCCCAGCACCGTGACCCTATATTTAGATCTGAAGCATCATCATCAGACGCTGTGTGACCACAGCAAGGTTGTGCCTGTACGTGTGGCAGGATATGGGCTCATTTTGCCTAATGGAGGAGAGAGCCATTTGGGATAGTTTCACCCTCGGGGGGATAAGGCTTTGCTGTATGTAAGAAACTTAATTAGCAGGCAGGATCTCTTTAATATCATTTTGTAGAAGGAAGTGTTTTTTTAATAATCTGGCATTCATTGTAAAAAGCATTGCTGTCGTGTATTACCAACTTTTTGGAGTCGATTCTTAAAATATATATGTGTATATATATATATAATTTATTTTATTTACATATGTGTATTTTATTTTATATTTATATTTATATATAAAAACTCCAGAGGAGAAGCATTATTTTATTCATATTTGTGTATCATAAGAAAATTCTGGTTAATAACACGTTTTTTCATGAAGAAAGATGTATATCTGCTTTTGAAAAAAGAAAATAAATATATGAAGATAGATCAGGAAATTAACAAAAAGAAAAAAAAATGCCACTGTGTTTGATACTAATTTTATGAGTAGCTAAATATGAGCTCAGCACATTTTACAAATTGTTTCATTTAATCACCGCGTGACATATCCGGTGTTGTAGTAACACGCCCATGGTACAAAGAAGCTGACGCTCAGCTCGAGAATCCATTCAAGGTCCCTGATCAGTCAGGTTTCAAACTCAGGTAGGCTGACCTGGGGCCAGAGCTTTTAGCCATTATCCTCACTGCCCCCAAATAAAATTTTCTGAGGGTTTATGTTATCTTGTGTGTGCGACAAAATTGATTTTGACCTGGGGATCTGCAGGTGGCTGACAAGACCAGAACCTGTGACGTCACCCTTTACAGAGGGAGAGTCCTTCTTGTCCATTAAACTCTAGGTCTTGATTCAGAAATAGAAAGAGGCTTTTAATCTGTTGCTTGTCTCGGGGGAGAGTCCTCCCCCATAGTTCTCTCACTAGAAGCCGGTCATATGACTGAAAAGAATAAGTTTGGAAGCTATAGATTTGTTTGAAGTAAGATGTTCTTTGACGAGCTCCTCTTCCATTCCATTAGGATAATTTCCTTTCCTTCCCGTTTCTCCTGAAAGTGCTTTAGAAAACCACATGCTCTTCAGAAATTGCCCTCGTCACCCATCAGATGCATCCTTGGCCATGCAAAAGGTGTCGCGATGACACTCCCTGCACAGGGGAATGGGGAGGGATGCACTCCACACACTGACGGGCTTTGTTTATGGGGCAACAAAGCAAACAGTGGGAGAGAAGCTCTCAGGTTTGTTGTTTAGACTGGCATGTTATTGCCCATCTAGGACACAAAACTTGCCTTGTTCCTTTGCAAATCTTAAAAAAAAAATTTTTTTTTACCCTTAGAAAATACCCAACTTCACCTGTGTGCTTTCTCTCGAAGGCACTACTGTGGTATTCGTATCCGAGAACTTGCATTTCATTATTTTCTACTTCTGAAGAGTGGTGTTGGGTGCAGCTAGGCAGTTGTAGACTTGACATCAAAGTCTCATGTTTGAAAAAACACCCAATTTTTAAAATGGGGAAAAAAATCCTGGCATTTTTAGGGAAAGGTTTTCTCTGAAGGAGGGAGGAGAAAACTATGGAGAATAATGAATTCATCAAGCTGAAAATGCACAAGGCAGCGGAGCGCTCAGGCTTCAATACGTGGCAAATGGAAAGAGAGCTCCCATTACTGTCGAGATGCACGGACACAGCCCTGCTAATCGCTTGGTCATGCTTGGGAGACACTAAGTCATCACAGGCCATGACATGGTGAGAACAGGGTGCCAGGGGTTTGTTGTAAGAAAAAATTGTTGATTTAACATCCATAACCAGAAGCACTCCCTTCCCCGACCCTCATCCTCAGACAACAGGCCTTGGTTGGAAAAATGCTTGTGTGTACGGGATTAACTCTTTAAGGTCAACACAGTCGGAAATCCTGTGGGAGGTAAAAAAATTGTTGAGGAAGCGACTGCTTGAACCAAGAGATTAATTTTTATTTATTTCCACAATTTGTTCTCTCTTGTGTATGCAGATGTGCAGTATTAAATATAAAATAATAAATGTTGACATTTATTGAAGAGTCGCTTGGAAGCAGGTGTTGTTTTGAGTAATATCTGTTTATTACCCCATTGATTCCTCCCAACAGCCCCATGAAACAGGGTACCACTCTGTCTCCATTTTATAGAAAATAAGTAGCCTGCCCAAGGTCACATAGCTAATGAACAGTGGGACCAAATTTGGAACTGAGATTATCTGACTCCAAAGCCTGAGCTGTTGACTACTGTGCCCTGTATTAGATTATGTCCTTTGAAAAATCCAATGAAACCAGATGACAAATTAGTTGAAGAGACAAAGAGTATACTTTTCCATTCTTTCAACATGTATTTTATTGAGCATTGTGGTAAATGATGGTGGAGTGGAAAGACAGACATTAACATTCCTCCAACTTAATACCATTCTTGCTATAATGGAAAGATGCATTAGGGCCAGAGGTGGCATGGAGGAAAAGGCATCCCTGTCTCCCAGGATTGCTCTCATGTGCACAGCTGTATGACTAGTGCCTAGTATGGTATCTGGCTCTCTTAGTAGTTACTCAATAAACAGTAGAGTCAGGAAAGGGTTCAAATGTGTAATATTTGAGCTGACACTTTGTGGATAAATAGAAGTTTTCCCGTGGTCTTGATAAAGAAAAGGAATTACAAGGTGAGAGAAAAACGTGTATATTTGAACTGTTTTGGAAACGACACTGGTTCTGTGTTGCTAGAGTGTAAGATGGAAGATGATTGAGTGTAGGTGGGAGAGGGAGCCACGATTGTTCAGCCAATGGGCAGAATTATCATATAGACATTCCATACCATGCAGTTGGATGTGGGTTTATTTGAAGGAGTGAGGATACCCTTGAACTAATGTGAGACAGTGGAGGAGTAGTCCGTTTGAGGTAGGGAAGCAGCACCTTGGATGATGGCTGGAAGGGGTTGGGGAAGTGGTCAAGACCGGAGGGGTCCTGAGTGAGATTATGGGAGTGTGAGCTGGTGCAGTGCCCGTGGAGTTGGAGAGGTGGGAAAGACTTAAGCAACCTGTCAATAGATAGACTAGACGAGGCTGATGGTTTATTAGATGGTCAAAGAGGAGATGGGAGGCACTGAAGATAGATGCTGCCATTAATTTGATGAGGAATACCAAAATGGTACAGGCATGGCTTCAAAATTGTGAGTTTAATTTTGTCAACTTTTTCAGGTTTGAGGTTCCTTTGGGGCATGGTTGGAGATGTCTAAAAGACAGTCGGATACACATGACTCAAAGATAAGCAAAAGACCATGTCTGAAAAAGAGCCATCAGTAGACCTGGAGGTCGCAGCTAGTGAATTTTACTGAGCAAGGTGATCATTCCTTGCATGGTGATGTAATACAGAAGGCAAGCATTAGTATTACACGAATTCACAGATCAGAGAGACAGAATAGGGTTTAGTATGCCTCCAATGGGGTCATTAAAAGGACTTCATGGAGAAAGGGATTTGGGACTAGAAAGTTAGGCTTTCCATTGGGTGGAAAGAAGAGAGGGGGAAACAATAGTTTTGTATAGCAAAGTCCTTGGTCTAATGTTTTAGAAGCTCCCCTTGGGGGAATGTCCATTTCACATATTGGATTGTTTCTGGAGGTTATGGGACTTTAGGAATGACTTGAAAAGGAACTCGGGGCTCAGTGACACATGCACAGTAGTATTAAATCACTGTGAAGCCCTCTTCTGAAATTGGACAGCTGACTGTACGCCTAAGGTGTTGGTGACAATTTTCCTCCCAAATAAAATTTAATTTTCATTCCAATGACCAAACACTTATGCTAGTTCTTATGATGGCCTCAGTCTTAGTTCTAAATACTTTATATCTATTAACCTTAGTTTTCACAATACCGATGAGACAGGGACTCTTATTATCCCCCTTTTGTACAGGAGGAATCAGAGGAACAGAGTGTTAGTGACCTGCCAAGCAGCTAGTAAGTCACCCATTCTGGATTTTGAATCCAGATCTCCTGGATCCACTATCCTATACCGTGTTCTCTCTCTGATATGATGTCCAGATAACCTAGGATTAAAGCATCCTAGCCATGAGCAACCTTTCTGTCTTTTGAGACTTTCAAGTGATATTTATGACTGGCACATCATGGTTTAGAGTAGGGACAGGGGTGGGAGTAATACTGTGATACCATATTGGGGCTGTGTGTTTAATGCCAAATCCAAAAGCAGAACCCTGGTAAGTTCAAAGGAGAGGCTTCATGCCCCAGAAGGCCAATCCTGAGTCACACATTAACAGTATCCAAGGAAAGGCCTGTCTGGCATGTCCCCACCATGGAAGTCTCAGGAACTGGGGCCAGAGAAGCCAGTGCTAGAGAAAAGGGGAATGCTAGAGGGACAATTTTTAGAGTCAAGCCGGTCTAAGCTACATCTGTAAGTCTACCTGGCTAGCTTCCAGGAGAAAAGAAAAGACAGGGGGGAAGGGAAAGGGAGACAAAGCATAGGAACAAACTTCTTTAGGGCGGCTGTCAGATAACATGAGTGAGCACCTGCCTGCTGTGGCCTTCAGCTCCTGGAGTCGTTCACCCCTTTAAGCATGCAGCAGATCAGCTCCAGGCATGTGTTCCTCTGGAAAGAAATGGTGGGAAGGAGAGAACAGTAAAGGTAAGAGAACTTGAGCTCCTTCTTCAAGAAGCCAAAATAGCCCAGAGTTTTTATTTCCTCACTTGATACACACACACAAAATTTCTTACTCGATACAACATAGCTGTACGTTCTGGGAGCCTGTTGGGATATGTGCATAGAGATGGCTCTTTCTGCCCTGTCATTGAAGAGACTGGCATTCAGAAGCATGGCGCACAGCACTGGGAAACAGAGACACAGGGTTGGCCATGGGGTTAAGAATGTGGATAGAGATTAAAGATAGATAATGCATGTGATTTTGCAGTTAGGACTCAGTGTCTGGGAGATTGTTCTAGACTCTGATAGGATTAGTGTAGCACATTTGCATAGATGATATTTTATTCTCTGTGTAAAAAGAGTGAGATCTGGATTTTAATACAGAGTTTGGCACTGACTGTATACTTTAGGCTGGGAACTAGCAAACTTGTTGTGTGAAGACCAGACAGTAAATATGTTCCTTTTTCTCTTCAGCTCTTCCATTACAATACAAAAAAGGCTTTAGGTAGTAAGTAAAGGAATGAGTATGGCTGTGTCCCAATAGAACTTTATTTAAAAAACAGATGGGAGTGTAGGAGTCAGACATGGCCTGGCGACAGTTTGCCAACCCTTGTTTTAGGTAAGGGGCTTGACATCTCCGTGTCTCGTTTCCCCATTCATCCCATTGGTAAATTATTCTCACCCAGCAACTTAGGAGGTTGCAAGTGCCTGACATTATAAATAATTTACAGACCAAGGAAGACTGGGTAGGGAGTCAGGACACAGGCTCTTGGAGGGCCAGACGCCAGCTGGCTGTGGGACCTTGGCCTTGTACTTACTCCCACATTTTAAGGAACTTTTTAGCTCCAACGTTCCAGATAGTAGGGTTTGAGAAAGTGCTCTCCAAGCAGGAAGTGCAATTAAGACTGTAAGTGTAATTAGAAATTTCACAAAGCAGTCCCTTCGTTTCTTAGGTTAAAAATGGAAGGACAGGTCCTCACTGGAAAATTAGTTTGTGTACTCTCCAATTTGTAAGGGTTTTTCCTCCCAGTATCACTGGGTTGCATTAGACCTTGACTGCAAAGAGGTTGGCAGATAAGGTCAGATGCCTTTGGAGAAGGCAGAGGAAATGTGCTAGTCTAGAAGTTTGCAAAGAATGTTTCACTTAAAACTGTTTCAACCAGTAATGGATCAAGTATCATTTCTTCAAACAATGCAAGAATCAGACATGAGAGAGAAGGAAATGACATTCCACTGCCTTGAACCCTTTTAGAATATAAATATAACAATTCTGAGCATAGTATAAGGAGAAGATAATTTTATCTTTGCTCTGGGTGCTCCTTACTCTGGAGTCCACTGTGATTAAACTAACGGGGGGGGGGGTGTGCACGGGAGAAGCTCCGGGTTCACCTACTTCCCCTCCAGGGCACTTGATTTAAAGCCGGTTACAGAATGGAATATGCCTAAACACTCTCTTTCTCTCTCCTTCCTTATGAAAGTCTTACGAGTCATAAGGAGGAAAGACAGATTCATTTGAGTACAACCCATCGTTTAAGCACAAAACAAAACACAATCCTCATTATTGAAGAGTAATAAAAATGAGTCTAAGTGGCAGTTAGGTTCCTACAAATAAAAATTGCTACCACGGCCGCCGTTGCCTGTCGTTGTGAAATGAAGAGATGATGCTACCTTTGTTCAATGAGCCCATAATTAAGAGGTGTTTAACATGGAAGCCTATTGCTTTAAAAAGATATTGCTAAGTAAATGTCAGGCCAATGGAGACACCGGGTTATGAAGGTTACACCTGCCAAAGATAAACTGAATCCAGTAGCCAGTGGCACGGACATGGCTTAGAGATTCACCCAATAGCTAAATATTTGCAGTCTCATGGAGGAGCATCTTCCTTTCATTCTTTTGAACTTGTTTTTCGTTGAGCCTGGGTGTGCTAGAATAGATGGGGGAAGGAGGTACCATGTGTGTTATATACACACACATGCGCACACACGCACTTTTAAGAACATTTTCTCCATTGACATGCTAGATACTCATACAGCTTCAAGTGAGTATTAACTTAGAATTATGAAAGTGATTGATATTTTTCATGGTTATACATCTTCTATACCTAACAATTTCTTCATACTTTCTGTGTTAACACAAGCAATTTTGTTGGATAGACTTTGCAAGGAACTTGACTTGGATGTTTCTATTAGTTGATGTTAGATAGACTGCAAAACATGCCCTAAAAAAAAAAAAAACAACAAAACAAAACAACAAAACAAAACATTGGCCCTGGGAGAATTGCAGAGCTAATGAACTTACAGGTAGTGGTTGGACCTATCACGGACTGTAGCCCATTTTGCAGTCTTTGTCATAGGGTCATAGGGTAAGACAATTTGATGCTGTGCTTTTTGGTAGGAGGGGTTAAGGAGATCTGTCCCAGGAATCTGCTCTTTGAAATAGAATTATGTAAAGTACCCAGCAAGTAGTGGGTGCTCCACAAGTTGTGGTCCTTTTCCATGGATGTACAAGATGGTCTGGTTATTCAATCAGTTGTCTGTTTTTTAATCTGAGGATGGCTCTTTGCAGTCAAAGAGATTGGATCTCAGACCTCTGTGTCTCTAGTACCTCCCCTTAAGGCTTAAAAGTAGAACAGCAGAATACTAGAAAGAACTGAAGTGAATACTCCCGAAATTCTGTGTCTGTCTCCTTTAATGAGCACTGAGTAATCCCAGAGTGTTTGGGAATTACTTACTTCTCTGGCTAGGCAAGAGCTCAAGGCCAGAATAAAGGAAGCAGCCTCCAACACCGTTCACTGAATTAACAAGACAACTACATGTTCTGTACTTTCTGGTTTACTCGCTTTGGGCTACTGGCTTTACCAAAAATGAACAGAATCTGCTTCTTTTTCCTCCCCTTTCCATATCTGTCCTGGATCTGACCAGATTGTTTTATTTAAAAGGTGGTAAAAGATAGGACATTGAAAGAAGAACTTGAAGTAGAATACTGATCATTCCTTGGTTGATAAAGCAATCTGATCTCATTTCTGAGTCCCCAGTTAATGTTTGTTTTTATTAAAAATGTCTGCAAGGGTAGCTGTTCCAAGTGTATTATCCAAGATAATGACATTAACTAGCCTTGCTGCAGGATCAATAGGAGTAACAAAAATATATGTCTGCTGATTAAGAACGACACAAAACAAATGGTTAACTAAGACAGCCTAGAAAGTTTAAGCATACATCATATGATGTTTAAATTCTATCCGCAGTTCCTATTTGGGGGAAAAATTTATAAGTTACTTTTGAAAGTATTTGTGTTTGTAGCCTGCTGAAATAATTCTGGGGGGAAAAAAAAAGAAAAGAAAAAAAGAAAAAGAAAGGACAACCCAGAAACTGTCTTCCCTGTCCTCCGAGGGAAGAGAATAAGAGAACAAGTGGGGGGGGGCGGTGGGAAGAGAAAGAAACTTGTATACTTCATCCAGGGAAAGTAATTGAAAATGCTAATTCTGTGCCCACAGACTAAAACTTTGAAGGACAGGTCCTTGTCATTGGACTCCTCGAGAAACAGCAGAGCAGAAATAAAAATAGATCATTGACCAAAAATATCCCTTTCCAACTGAGAAGTTTTAAAGTGCTGCTGCCCATTTTTCTGTTTAAAAAATTATAAACCAGCCTTTTTATTCTTTACCTTGAGAACTTTGGAGTCTAATGTATGTGTGGTTTAGGAATAGAAACACTGTGATTCTCAGTTTAAGAAATGTTGAGATCTTTTTAGTGCTCTTTTTTTTCCCCTTCGGAAAATGAATTATCTGCAAGGGTCAAGTTCAGGTTATCGTCACGTCAGGCATTTCAGAGGCTCAAGGCAGTTAGCAGTTTTTTTTTGGAAAGAGAAACATGGTTGGAAATTACCTACTTTTTTTTTCTTTAAATAAACAGAAATGTTAATGACCACGATTGCAATTATGATAATCATTTCTTTCCACTTTAGCTTTAAGCACAGGAATTACAGGGGTTTGTGACTGAGTTCAGCTCTGTAACCAGCTGGGTGGGGACACTTAATGGCAACATGGGTTTGGGCAGTGCCTGACCACTTACTCCGTTAAACACGAGGTGTAGGTATAACTGGTTGGTGGAGGTTGTCAGAATGCAGGTCTAGGTTTGGAATCCATTCATTCCTTCTTGATTTCCTTTCTTCTTTGACATACGTGTATGAATCCAGCACTCTCCTGGGCACCCAACCGTGAATAAAGGAGGCAGAAACTCTGCCCGCTTTGAGCTTACATCTAGGAAGGGAGTAAACAAAGAAGGCAGTATGTCAGACGATAGGAAAAACCAGACAGAGGGAAGGAGGGTGGAGATGTACTTTTCACTAGGGTGGTCAGAGAGGACTCCACTGAGATGACATTTGCAAAAAGACCTGAAAAAGTTGCTGGGGTAGTTATGTGGCTGGTAGGGAGCGGTGCTCCCAGGTAGTGGGAAGAGCAGATACAAGCATCCTGAGGAAAGGAGGTGCATGATGCATGCAGGGAAAGCGAGGTCAGCATTGGGGATGGAGGGAAGTATGCCAGGGAGAGAACAGTAAGCGGTGATGACGAGGAAGAAATAGGGTCAGGGCTACGTGCCTGGGATCATTTAAGTCATTGACATGGCTCCGACTGGTACTCGGAGTGAGATGAAGCCTTTTTTTGTGGGGGGGGGGGGTGATGAGAGGAATGACATGATTTCACTTAGCCAAGGATCATTCCAGCAGCTGTGTAAGGAATAGACTGGGGAGAGGCGGGGCAGAAGGAGAGAAACCCACCGGGAGGGCGGCTGCATGAATCTAGAGGACAGGGGACCGTGGCTTGGACCCTCGGTCCATGGAGGTGGGGAGAAGTGATAGGGTCTCTGGATATACTTTGAGGAGGTGCCACACGATTTGGTGGTTTGGATGCGGGGGAAGAGAGGAAGGAACTCTTGGAACTGCATGCAGGCTGTCATCCTGCAACCTTGAAAACCCGAGAGAGTTGCCCGGTCTCCTGTCAGGGATAACAACGAAAACAAAGATGTGCACTTTGCCGTACTCTAAAACTTGGAAAGCTTTTCTTTACATTATTTTGTTGACCTTAGGCAGTAGGTATTAACTCGCTTTTCTTTACATTATTTTGTTGACCTTAGGCAGTAGGTATTAACTCATCATTCAAATGAAGGAACAGCCGCCCAGTGACATTAGACCCTCTGGGCGAGTCCCGCACAGACCAGACCGTCAGCGGTAAGGCAGACACGTCCACTCAAACCCCATGCAGAGTCGGCGTCATAAAGACCTTCTTCCTTATTAAGTGCTGGGGACCATAGCTTCTGGGGTTCCAGCATTTCAGTTGCCTGAAGAGTCCTTTGAGGAGCTAAGTCAATGCAAAACATCTCAAACACTGCTGTTAGGAAGTCTTACGGTAGGTGAACATGTGTTATTCTCTTTTGTCTACAAAGACAGAGGTTCTGACCTACAGTGAAGTACATCTGGCCATGAACTTGGTGTTCTTTTTTTTCTGGTAACTAGCAATCGATTTACCCATTTTGGGCCACTGCACTCTCATGTAGAGATTCTTACAAACACCGGTAGCAGTTCTCTGTGGTTTGGGAAGGCCTTCTGAGTTATCCGTAGAAATACAGCAAGACCCACTGGCCTAACCAATGATGAAAAATGTGACTTCGACCACTGAGACTTAGAATGCTAACCAGCTGATGAACCTATCATAGTTACCATCATTTTATGAGTGGAGGCAACGACTGGCACTGTTTTACCATATCAAATGCTTTCTTAGTTGAGAAAGGCAAATGGGCACACTTCTTGGTCTGATGAGTAGATTCAGGGCTGATGAGCAAGTTGGACTGTCTATTAGTGGAAAATATTATAAATAGGGGGAAAAAAGCCCTACCGATTTAGTTCATCAGAGGTAATAATATCTAAACACCTTAACCTCAAAATCATTAGTCTTGAATATCTCAATCAATATGGATTCTCTCAAAAGTCAATTTGCCGCTACAAATATGATTGTTTAATAATTCACAAGTTGTGGGCCTTCAGGCTAGAAAAGGTGAGTGTAGCTGAAGGAAAAGAGGTAATCTCCACCTCAGATAAGATTTCAATTAAAAGAAGAGAACATCTATGAAATAGAGTTTAATGTTAGACGTGACAGTCGCGCGCGTGTGCGTGTGTGTGTGTGTGTGTATGTTGAGCTGTCTGTCCTCCTAGGGAGATACCCATTTAGTTCAGTTTCATTGTTCACTTTCAGATTGAGCTATTTAGCTGTTTTCCTGAAGTATCATAAATATTTTATTAAAATAAACTGTAGCAAATTTCGGTTTTACTCACTAGATTAAAAACAATAATTTTAAATAGCTAATGACTGGTGCCAAATCATACAGACATTTTTCTCTGCAGTATTGGAGAGAAAGGACGTATGAATCTTATAAGGCATTTTGGTAACTGTTTCATGGCTTTTGTATTTTTTATAACCGAGAAGGTGATACTGTTTTGTTAATTTTGCCTTTGGAGTAGCCAGATTCCCAGTCCTTGTAATTCTTTCAAACATGTCACTTTCATGACAAATCTGTTCACTGAAAAGATGTTTTTAAGCCCGGCTTCATGAGAGCTCTCCCTTATCCTGCAGTTACACGATGTGGACATACCAATTACTAATGGTTCTTACAGGTCATGCTTTGATTCTCTTCACTCTATTCTCCATCAAGAATCTTCTGGCTCAAGAATCTCTTTAAGCTGTTATGAGGAGAGATCTTTTCTTACATATTTTTTCCCTTCAAACAGCAGTTTTTGCAGCCACGGACTAAAATGTTCCTTCTACATTATTTTACAATGGAATAGATAACTATTGGAATGGGGGTTGCGGGGGTCACTGCTATACACCCAGGAGAATGTCCTGTCACCTGAATGACTTGGTCCTGCCCCCACCCTGGGCCACACCCCCATGTAGGGCTGGGTGACCTTTCTGTCTATTTGCATAATCTTCCTTCCTTGGATTTATTCTCCATGCCTGGGTCAAAAAATGGGGCTCATTAATAAACATTTATTGAGCACCAACAGGGTATTATGTTCCAAATATATTCCCTTCCCTGTAGGCTTGGAATCTACAATTTTGGCTCCCAGCAGTCACCTCTGCCCTGATTTTGAGAAGAGTAAGTTACCTAAGCAATTGAAAGGACATTCAAATATTTGTGAACTTCAAAGGGAGATAGTCCTTCATCTAAAATGTCCTTTTAGATGGCTAAAATATCTAAATATTCTACATGTCTAGGAAAGTCCAGTGAACTGTGAGTTTCTGGGATGCAGATAACCCTGATAAGGTTAAAAATATTAACACTCATAGATAATAATTAGGTTATCAAGTTAAAAGCATCCGGTCAGTTAGGTATGAGGATGATAGAGAGAGAGAGAGAGGGAGAAAAGAGCCTCATAAAAATTGAAGAACATTGTCAAGGTCATTGGCATATAATTTTTAAAGTCATTTGGGCTAGGTACTGTTCTGCTAAAAATTCGATCAGTAGGCAAAGTTGAAGAAGACACTGTTGTTAGGATGTGTGAAGCTTTTTACTGAAGCATGATAAATAATTGAAAATGCCTTTAGCAAATTCACGTTTTAATGGGAAAATACTTTGTCATGCAGTTTTTCAATTAGTATTCACTAATTCAAATTGGTTTATCATTTAGCCAACTGCACATTAGATTTTTAGTGATGCATTTTCTCCTCTTCATTTTTATTTGTGGATTTTCCACTTGATAGTAAAACTTTCAGTGGCTTCACTGACGTTTCTGCAAGTGATTCATTCTTGGCACTTTTCTGCCTCTTGCAACACCTGAAGGAGTAAATTAAGCAAATCACCATCAGTGGCTCCAATGAACCCGATTTTGGTGAAGGGTTATGGGATGGGAGCTGTTTGAATTAGAATCTGGGGTAGGGAAAGGGATGCATTTTAATTTGAAATAAAGAAGGTGTTGCTACTTTATGCCCGTTCCCTCAGATTCAGAGGAATCCATCTATTTCAGTTTTGAAACACATTCTCCATCTCAGATTTAACATTCTTCTTTGCAAATTTCTGTGTGAGGGCTGAGAGCCTGAAATGCGCTTCCTAAACAGCAGGCAGGCAGTCATTTAAGTATTCCTTAAGCATTGAAGGTGAACTCATCATTAAACCAGCCCAGGGGCTGCCATCAATAGAAACATAAAAGAGATTCTCTAATTTTTTTAATTATTATTTTTTTTACAATTTGGTGGAAGAAAAGGCTAACCAAAAACCAAGTTTCTTGGCCCCGTAAGGGACTTCGACATTCATTTATTCGTTGTTCAATGAATACCTCCACAAATCCTTTCCTGCTGTCAGATTTCATGTTTAAATATTGTCCCTTTTCCCCATTAGAGTAGAAGTTCTATGAGGATAGGGAACTTCATGGCTTTGCCTTATTCCTTGAGCTTAGAGTAACAACTGGCACATAGTAGAAATTCCGTTATCTGTTTGTTAAATGAATGCTTGAGTGAGTGATTGAATAGATGATTAAATATGTACTTACGGGAGATTTCTCAACAAACTGACAAGTCATCTGAAACCTGAATGTTCAATAGACGTTAGCCTAAGAAGAGAGAAGAGTAGAAGTAGGAGAATATGTCTTGCAGAAGAACAAGTGGGTGACCGTAGCATTTAGTAGTGAATGAATTTCACAATGAAATACTCAGGAGCTAATCTAACAAAATGGGTACCAGATCTCTATGAGGAAAATTACGGGACTCTGGTAAAAAGAAATTGAAGAACTAAGTAAATGGAGAGCTATCTCTTGTTCATTCCAGGGACCCCAGGAAGATGCTTAAATGAGGAATCTAGTGCTAGAATGTTGAGCAGGGTGTGAGGAAGGGAGGAGAGTCCCTCCGGGACTTAGCTGTGTTGCTAAGTCACAGGCGAGCCTGCGGCCGCTGAAGGCACCCATCTTCCCAGGCGGGGTTGGGGGGGGTGTCAGATTTCTCTTCTCTTATCCAGTGCCCCTAGTTTCTATTTACAAGAGGGCTATGATGAAGTAGAGCTGGTGCCCAAGGCTTTGGGAACAGTGAAGAGGAGGGAGTACGAATGATAGGAAGGACGAATCCTCACTTTGTTCACAGTACCAGAATTATAATCTAGGAACAGCCTGGGCAGCTCTCTGGTGCACTGTTTGAAGCAAAATTAATGGAAACAATTAGTCCTTTGGGAAGACTTTGTAATCCGCTCATCCCTTATGATGAGATTTCTATGAAAATGCGCAGGTCAGGGATGACAGAAATGCAGGGATGTGCCTAGCATTTTTTTTTAAAGATCTTATTTATTTATTTGACACAGAGAGAAAGACAGCGAGAGAGGGAACACCAGCAGGGGGAGTGGGAGAGGGAGAAGCAGGCTTTCCCTGAGCAGAGAGCCCGACACGGGGCTTGATCCCAGAACCCTGGGATCATGACTGGAGCCAAAGGCAGATGCTTAAGCGACCGAGCCACCCAGGTGCCCTGGGATGTTCCTAACATTTGCTGGACACGGGCAAGAGTGCATATGGAGGCTCACATTACTGCAATTGTTTGAAAACTACAAATCAACCTAACAAAGAAATAAAATGTCTGTTGTTGTACTTTGATGATACACTGCCATGGGCCCTTTTACTTAAAATGTGATACTGGCCATACCGGTTTCATCTTGGAGCTCATTAGAAATGCAGACTTTAAGGACTTAACCTCGGATTTACTTGAGTCAGAATCTACATTTTAACAAGACCTCCATGTACTTGGTTAGCACACCCAGCTTTGAGAAACACTGCTCAGAGTGACCCAGAAGGCCAGGTTCTAATGTACAGTCCTCAGCCCTAGAACATGGTAACATGACAAGACCTGTCTCTCAACCCCCATCTCCTATCCTGACTCCTTTTTCTTTTCACCCCTAGCTCCTTCCAGTCTCTGAGTGCCTCGTGCACACATGGATGTATACCCCTGTCTACGCATTCATACCCATTGAGATAGCTACTCTTTGGCTTCCCTTCGAGTCTAGGAATATACCATTGGTTGGACAGTCAGCCACTGGGAGGATGAGTTCAGGCCTGAACCCCTCAGGCTTAGGATCTTAGGGCTAGAGAATTGCAGGGTCCCAGGATTTAGAGGGTCCAGAGGTCGGACATAGACTCTAGGTGGGCATATCCCCATGACCCTGTAGACTTCTCGTGCAATGGAAAAGGGCACAACCAGAGAAGGGCCTGCTCAAGTGTCTGGCCCTGGTCTAATGGTAACATTGGTAACAATGGTAACATTGGACAAATATACCTTTTTCTCTGGGTATGGGATCATTGTGGTGATGGCATTCAAACTAGAGTGTCTTCAACCAAATCAGGTAACAAATAGATGGAAGCGTACCCTAGAAAATTCATCTACACATTAAACACATAGAGCTGTTGAAAGGCATCCAGGATCACCAAACATCCTAGGGGCTGACAACTCTAACTGAGGCCTGAATATTCTGTCATTCAGGAGGAAAGGTACGTTGTGAGTGAGTTAGGAGATTGACTCCTGCTATAATGAATCTGAGGAGTATGTGTGTGTACAGTGGGGACATCTATGACTTCTCAGTTGCATGATATTTGATGTGCCCATAATAAATTTGGCATGCATGTTCACGACTAGTCTAAAGGTAGCTCCCTAAAAGATATTCTGTACCCTCTTTCAAAATCTGACTCTCCATCAAATGGAATTTCCTTAAAAAAAAAAATGTAATGAAATGTGATTAGTGCAAATGTCTGTGAAATTTATTGTACTATTAAAATCCTATTGGGTCTTTGTTTATGAAATGTATTTTTCTGTATTTGAGGTTTAGGGAGGCTTGATAATGAGGCTGTGAAGATTCATGGCCTCTTTTCTATGGCTTAATTTAGGCTCTATATCAAATATGTAAAATAACATTATATCTTCCCACCACCTCTGTGGATCATACATTTTGTTATTATTTCCCTGCCAGAGTTTTTTTTTTCTTCTTCTCTTCTCCTTTTATAAATACAGAACTACTAATAGTGAGAACATTTTTAATACAGAGAGCCGTTATCTAGAGCCAAGAGGAGTAAGTGTGGATGATGAGTTCTCCTTCCAGGTGTGCCTGTAGGGTTAGGTGGGACACACGGCGGTTTGCATTCAGTGTCAGCTGTTACCCTCACCCCTCTCTACAACTCATTCATTCTGTTTTAGGAAATGTATGTTTCATGATGTACTGGCAGTCCCCAAACTCTCGGTGGCGCCAGCATTCAGTTTCTGGGGGGACAAATGACTTGCTCATCAGAGTTGCTGTTGGCGGACAAAAATGGACATGGATGGTCCACTCTGCGAGGAGATAAGGGTGCTGGCAGCACACCTGTGACCTAAGGAGCCACCAGTGGTTTTGGATCCTCTTCTATTTCATCAAAAAGCATGAAGGCCATTCCTGTCCCTTCCATAAGCAATTCTTAGGTCCTGTGATTTTCTTTTTTCTTAACCTACCTTGCACCAGTGACTTTACATTGCCCTAAGGAAGAAGACCAAAATCTTAAACATGGCCTCAAAGTCCCTGTCTGGTCTGGCATTACCCAACTCTCTCACCTCATCTCGCTCCTCTTCTCCACCCCGTGCACCTGTCCAGGCTGCCTTCTTGTAGATCGTTGGACTCAACATACTCGCTTCTGCCACAGGGCCTTTGTACCTGCTGTCGTCTCTGCTTAGAAATCTCCAGTCTTTGCCTGGTTAATACCTACTGTTTCCTCAAATATCTGCTCTGTCATCTCATCGTATTCGTCAAATCCCTTTATCGTACACTTTCAAAGCACTTATTTTCAATAATGTGGCTTTGAGTAATGTCTGTCCTTTCACTGGATTGAAACTCCTTAAGGGCAAAGGCTGTGCCTGCTCTAGCTTTTCCTCTGTCTTCCCAGTACTTTCCTTACAACCCTGCACAAAGTGGGTCCATATTGTCCCTTGTGGGAAGAATCAGAGAGCATTGCAATTTTCCTCTTCCCTGAGTTTTTCTAAAGACAGCCCTACATGTTTAATATTTGCTACAGTTTCATCAAATTACTTTTATAGGCTGGTGACTCATTTAAAATGATTCATTTTGGAATAACAGAGGGGGCTAGGCAGGTGTTCATTCAACTTTCACAAGAGAGAGCCATTAGGGTGGGAGGTTGGGGGAGCCAGGTGGTGGGTATTATGGAGGGCACGCATTGCATGGAGCACTGGGTGTTGTGCAAAAACAATGAATTCTGTTACGCTGAAAATAAATAAATTTAAAAAAATAAAAAAATTAAAAAAAGAGAGAGAGCCAGTAAATAAAACTATATGGCTTGATACTATTTGGGTCCCAGAAAACACAACAGAAAGCTGTCTTTAGAAGATGAAACTGGGGGGGTGCCTGCGTGGCTCAGTGGGTTAAAGCCTCTGCTTTCGGCTCAGGTCATGATCCCAGGGTCCTTGGATCGAGCCCCACGTCAGGCTTTTTGCTCAGCAGGGAGCCTGCTTCCCCCTCTCTCTGCCTGCTTCTCTGCCTACTTGTGATGTCTCTCTCTCTCTCTGTCAAATAAATAAATAAAATCTTTTAAAAAATGCTATTAAAAAAAGAAGACGACAGAACTGGCTGTGGAATTTTATTAACTTTGAGCCCAATTTTTATCCTCAGTGGCACCAGGAAGTGTCACATATTCTATCCCTCTACCTGTAGGCAAGATTGTTTTAATTCCCTCAAGTGATGATGGTTTTTACCTCAAAAGTCAACTCTGCTCCCTGCCTTACAACCAGTGCCATGGTCAGGATACGTTTCCTGCTTCCTAATATAAACTCCTCTTGCTATAATTTAATAAGCCCGTTCTCTTTGTCCTTTCCTCAGGGAGAATCTGTTTTGATAATTATTCTTTACCTAGATGAATCACATTTATACAGTGCCTTACAATTTACAGAGTGCTTTAAGTACGTCATCTCATTGAATTTTTGAACGACTTAGTTATTTCCCTCCCTCTCTCAGAACAGCCCAGAGAGATGACAGAACTTACTCAGAGTCAATCACTTGTCCATGATGCAGATGGACAGATGGGTCTTGAACCCAGGTGTTTGCATTTCACAACCCCAAATTGTTTTCCTGATATGAGGAGCTGCCCTCAGTACGCAAGAAGAGTGATCGTCTACCTGATTCTTCTCTGGCTTATGATCATCATGTCATATTAATGTATGTTTTCTCAGTTGCCATTTTCCACAGCTGCCTTCGATGTCCCTGTCCTTTTCTCAGCTGTATGGTTTCCATGTGTCGTATTAGCTACATAGCCTTGAAATACAGTGTCTTAGAAACAACAACACAAAAAACGAACTGTGGAATGATTAGATGTCAAGGGCTCCTTCCATGGCGCACTTATATTCATGCATTCTGCTGTGTTGCTGGCTTTGTTGTTTAACCCCAGGATTTGTTAGCCTAACAGTAACTTTTATAAGTTAGCATAAAAAAGGAGGTCCCTGCTTGTGGGAACCCAAGATCTAACGTATGAGGTGCCAGAGGCGGGGCTTTACAGATTGACTATCTAGGCTGACGTGTTCATTTATATCCCTCTGTCTGTCATGCCTTCATGTGGGAACATGTCTTTAAACATTCACAGACAAGGGAATTTTAAGCCCTTGGGTCTGCTAAGCCCTGTCTTCTTAGAATGAAAACAAGAGAGGAAATCAGAAAAAGTCAAAGTATTACCCGGAAGGAAGCCAGTCAGGTTGAACTAAGCAGGTCCCCAACATTTGGCGGAATGTGGACGACAGTGGGACCTCCCACCGCAGTCACCAGCCTGGTGTTGACCTGGCCCCCAATCGTAGTGCGAGGGCTACTCCCCTACATCATCCTTCAGCAGCTTCCGTCCCCCTCTCTAGTTGTATCCATTCCTTTGGGTTTATTCCATCATTTAGAGCTAGAAAAAAACTTAAAACATGAACTAAGGAGAACAAAGAACTGCCAATTTTTCTTTATTTGGATTGTATACATGAGGCCAAGTTGGACTCTTACTTCAGAATCATTAACATTATTTTATTATTAATTATAACATTAACATTATTAACATTAGCAGATGAATTAGGGAAAAGAATTGCAATAATGATCTTGTAAGAAGAGCCATACTAGGTGATTCTTTTAAAATGAATAATCTGTAGTAAGATTATGTCACAATTTATTTTGTGTGTATATGTGTGTGTGTGTGTGTGTGTGTGTGTGTGTTTCTCTCTTAGCCAAATGGTTTTCAATAGCAATTACTGAAGGTTCAATGACCTTCTGGTTCAATTGAATTAAAAAACTTAAATGAAGTTTTACTAGTATCAGTCTTTGCTGTCATACAGGTAATTGAGAACATGATGTATGTTACAACAATGCCACCTATAGTTGGTAGCCTTTGTTTAAACCAAGGTAAAATTGTACATAAGCTGTAACAGAAAACAGCCTGAAATGAAAGTCTGCTCATCAACAGTGTTTATGGAGCACCTGTTTCTCAAAACACTAGGAAAAAATAGACAAAGAAACAGTAGGGTACTTAAATAGTGACGACTTCAGGGAAGATGGGACCATGCTTAAAAAAGAAACCCTTAATTAGAAATAGATTTTATGTGTTGTAAACATCGTCTAAGAATTGCGGCTTGTCCGTTTACTTTCTTAATGGTATCCTTTGATGAAAAAATTTTCATATACATACATTTCATTCATTTAGTTAGATATGATTTACCATTCTTTTATTTTATGATTACCCCTTTGTTGTCAAAAATAATGTTCTTCTTCTTAACTGAAGGTCATAAAGATAGTCTCTTATGTTGTCGTCTTAAAGTTTCAGAGGTTTGCTTTTCACAGTTTTGAATCCATCTGGAATTTGCTGCTGTGTATAGTCTAAGGTAGAATTTCTTTTAGCAAGAATCAGTGATCTCAGTGCCATTTACTGAAATAGTCCATCCTTTCCCCACAGATCTGCAGCTTACTTTTGTTAGATACCAAATTACCATCTAGTGTGGTCCTGTTTCTAAACTCTCTGGTTCCATTGATCAATTTGTCTACCCTTCTATAAATATCATACCGTGTTTTTTTTTAATTTTTAAAATTTATTTGAGAGAGAGAGAATGCCTGAGCAAGCATGAGTCGGGGGGAAGGGCAGAGGGAGAGGGAGAAGCAAGGGAGCCAGATATGGGGCTCGATCCCAGGACCCCAGGATTATGACCTGAGCCAAAGGCAGCTGCTTAGCTGACTAAACCACCCAGGTGTCCCATAAATATCACATTGTCTTATACTAATTTTACAGTATGTCCTTATGTCTATAGATGTCAGCAGAAGGATGGACAAATAAAGATAAGTTTGGTATGTTCATAAAATAGAATATGATAGAGCAATGAAATCAGTGAACCACAGTTAGGTATCAACATAGATCCATCAGAGAAGCATAACATTTAATGAGAAAACAAAAAAAAAACCAACCAGGCAGGAGTGCCTGGGTGGCTCAGTCTATTAGAAGTCTGCCTTGGACTGAGGTCATGATCCCGGGGTCCTGGAATCTGAGTCTGAAGTCATGCTCCCTGATCAGCAGGGAGTCTGCTTCTCCCTCTGCCTCTGCCCCTCCCCCCGCTCATGCTCTCTCTTGTTCACTCTCTGTCTAGAATAAATAAATAAATAAATGAAACATTAAAAAAAACACATGACTACATGCAGTATGATACTATATTGAAAGGTCACATAGAAGTAAATCTAAGCTACACATTATTTAGGGATACATCTTGTAGTAAGATTTCTAAAAGAACAAAGGAATAATATGTACATGATTCAAGATAGCATTTTCTTCTGGTGAGGAATGGAGCCGGATGTGGTAGAGGAAGGGTCCATGATAGCTTTCACGGTCTTGGCATCAAGGATGGGAGATTCATGAGAGTTCACTGGATTATTACATTTCATAATATACATATGCGATACATAAATTCTCTTTATATTAACTATTACAAAAATAAAATTTAAAGACTAAAAATATGTATGTTGTGATAATTTTATAAAAGCATATGGATATTAAATTTTTAAAAGCTCTAAGGGACTAGAATTTTCTGTTTGTATTCTAGACTTCTTTCTTTAATGGTTTATTTCTAATTCAAATTAAATCTTTACACATATGTATAGTTACATACATATATATTATCTATGCAAACTGATATAATATAATCCAGTTTAAATCCTGGCCGTGGAACTGACTAGCTGTGTGAATTTAGCTAGTTCCTTAAACACCCTAAGCCTCCATTTCCTAATCTGTAAAAAGGGAGTAATCTCTCATGGGGTTCTTGTGAGGATTAGTAGTTTCTAGCACGTGGGAGGCACTCAGTAAGATTAATTAATTTATCTATTATTATTACTTTATTTAATATGGTTCTTAGCATATGGTAGGACACTCAGTAAAATTAGTTTATTGTATTATTTAATAGACTCTCTGTATATGTGTGTACATGTATGTGTATAAATATATATAATTTTTCAGGGTGCCTGGGTGCCTCAGTCAGTTATGTATCCAACTCTTGATCTCAGCTCCAATATTGATCTCAGGGTCATGAGTTCAAGCCCAGTGTTGGGCTCAATGCTGGCCATAGAGCCTACTTTAAAAAATATATATATTTATATTTTTTCTATATATTACATATCGATATAAATTATTTTAATTTTTTCATTGTGTTCTAAAAAGTCTGGTTCATGTGTTTACTTAGCCTTATTCTGAACAAAAAAGAAACTTGTCACGGATTTTAGCTTTGTGTTTGGAAGCATAGTTACAAGGGATTTTTTCCCCTTTTAAATAGATATATTTGCACCTTTTGAAGAGAAATACTATATAGTTGAAGACTACAATTTCATGTGTTTCAGTTTGCAAACAGTCTAGGCAAGAAGTCTCCTCAATACTTTTAGACAGTAAGAAATTGGTTTTAGGGTCTGGGGATATGGTAGCAAACAAAATGTTTGTGCAATGAATGGGTATGCAAACAAAGATTCCTTTTCTCATAGAGCTTACATTATAGTAGAGGGAGATAAGCAATGGGCAATAGAAAGAGAAAGAGGGAGAGATAGAAGGAGGGGGAGAGAGGGAGGGAGAAAGAGAGAAGGGAGAGGGGATGGAATCAAGGATGAAAGAAGTAAAGTAGGTAAAGAAATAAGTTTAAAAATAATCAAATCTTAATGCTACGTATTAGGAAAAAATGAAATGCGTAAGGGGAATAGAGAATGCTGAAGATGTGGTTGCTATTTCATGCAGAACATTCCACAAGGCAGTAAACAAAGTAAGTAAACAGGCAGGTGGGAATATTGGATGGGAAGGTTCCTGCAGAGGGACAGTGAGGAAGTTCTAGAATGGCACCTGCTGGTTTGTTGAGGACAGAGGAGGCTGCAGCAGCCAGAGCGGGCAAGAGCTGTGGTTGAGGTGAGATCATGGAATTCCTTGGTTGCAAGCTGTATTGTCTCTTAGTGGATATTGTAAAGATTATGGCTTTTACTAAGTGAGCTGACATGCTCACTTGGATGACTCTGAGTGGAGGAGTTTCAGGTTTCAACAAGTCACTAGTTAAAATGGGCAAAAGACTTAAACAGATACTTCAAAAGATAGACAGATGGTCAACAAGCACATAAAATGTGTTCAAAATCAATAGTTATCAGAGAAAGGTATATTATACCCACAGAGAGATACCTTTCATATCCACTAGAATGGCAGAAATTGAAACAAACAAGCAAGCAACAACAACACCCCACTGACAACGAAATGTTTGTATATAAAGCATTCTGACCTTTCATTCATTGCTGGTGAGTGTATAAGATGGGACAACCATTTTGGAAAACAGGTAGATTCCTATGAAATTAAAAATATTCACCGTATGACCCAGCAAGGCTACACTTCGGTATTTACCCAAGAACAGTGAAAGCATAGGTCCAGAAAAAGAATTGCACGGCATCTTTGTAGAATCTTTGTCCATACCAGCTAAAAACTAGAAACAATTCCAAATGCCCATCAATAAAAAATGAATAAATTATAGCCTATTTATACAATGGAATACTGCTCATCAATAAAATGGTATGAACTACTAATACATTCAATGACATAGGTGAACCTTACAAATTTTATGCTATGAAAAAGGAAACCAGGCCCCAAAATGTGCATTGATGTATGTTCCATTCATGGGAACTTCTGCAACAGGTAAAACTAAACTTGATCATGGAAATCAGAACACTAGTGGCCTTCGTGTGGGAGGTAATTGACTGGAAAGGGACATAAGGAAAAATTTCTGGGGCAATAGAGATGTTCTGTAATTCGATTGAGGTGGTTTCAAGGATGTATACATTTGTCAAAGCTCATCAGTTTGTACTCTTATTATCTTTATTTTATTGTAGGTACTAATTAATTAGTAATTTAATATTTTTGTGTAGAAAAAAACAAGATAGTATTACTCTGGCTTCTTCATAGAGCATAAATTAAAGAAAGCCATTATAGAGATAGGGAGTTGGGATGTCATTGCAGTCGTCTAGGAGAGATGTGATGGTGGTGTGATCAGGGTGGTAAGGGTAAGGCAATGAGGACTTCTCAGGCTCTAGATACAATGTAAAGGAAGAACATATGGACTGTGATGAGTGGTATGGGAGAAAGAAAGAGTCAAGGATGTTTCTCGAGTTTTTGGTCTGAGCAACCAGAAGATAGAAAATTTTGTGGGAGGTTTGGTGGAAGGGTAGAGTTCATCAGGAATTATTTTGGAAATCTTAATTTTGAGATGCAGAGTAAACATCTAAATGAGGTGTCCTGAGTTGGAAGATGGAGAAGTAAGTCTTGAGTTCAGAGGAGACATCTTGGCTAGATTATAAATTGGGAATTTATCAGCATAAGTGGTATTCAAAACCACATATGGAGTCTTGCTATGACCCCCTAGGGGGTGAGTGCAGAAGATGAAAGAAGAGGTACAAGCACTTAGTTTCCTGAACAGTTAGAGGATGGAGCAATGAGGAATAATCAGCAGAGGAGACTGGGAAGAAGTAATCAGTGAGGAGAAGAACAAAAGGAAAGCGGTATGCCCAAAGTTCAGCAAAGAAGGGTAAGAATCTAGTTGAGCCTTTTCCACTTCTAGCTTCTTTGGCATCAGTTTTATCCATTGCTTGATACTTTTGGCATCTCGGTGGTACAGTGCTTTTCATAATCTGTCTTTATAATCTGGGGCTTTTTACCACCATTAGGATCAAAAGTCTAATTTTTTTTAAGACCCTATTTATTCATTTGACAGAGAGAGACACAGCAAGATAGGGAACACAAGCAGAGGGAGTGGGAGAGGGAGAGACAGGCTCCCCGCTGAGCAGGGAGCCCGACATGGCACTCGATCCCAGGACCGTGGGATCATGACCTGAGCTGAAGGCAGATGCCCAACAACTGAGCCGCCCAGGTGCCCCAAAAGTGTAATTTTAAGATGACAGTAGAATATCAGGGTTTCATTGTTTTTATTTATTTGTTGTTGTTTTTTCCCCAATTTGTTTAAAATTTGGTTTTGTGTATTCCTTGATTGAAAACATTTGGCAGCTGGTTGGTTGACACAGGAATTGTTCACACCACCCTCTGTTAGGTTTCAGAAGTTGACAATTTCTTCGGAAAGACACGGCCATTTCTGTGGTCTGTACGTACATTGTCAAGCATGTGACAGGCTGGCTTCTGTGCACGCAATGGCTTTATTTCCAGTGACGCACCACAGGGCAGGCAGTATCTTTTGAAGGCATTTTAGGAGACTCACATTTAAGTTAAAACCAACTCCATATGCTGTTGCCAATGCAAATAATTCCAATGAGGTGACAATCCGATGGACAGCTAAGTTCACACATGCAGAGGCAGGATCACTACGGAGATGTCATAACTTTCTCCTCTGCTGTCAGCTGGCAAGCACCTCCACTGAGGAAACAGCACATATATTAACATGAACTGTATCCATTTATATATGACATCCTTGATATTCTGAAGCATTCATTGTATATACATTCGGAGCCCGATTAGATAATCAGACCATTGTTCGAACGGTGGAACACTCATGCCATGATCATGGACTCATTTTAGAATCCCCTATTTCCATAGGCCTTGATCAAGTAATTAGGAACTTTTAAGTGAATTATTTTGAAAATTGCCCAATACATTCTGCTCTTGTTTTCTTAGAACAGGCCAAGATTCATCCTGTTAAATTAAGCATCAAGAAAGAAGAATAACAATGGTATTTCCAGAGAATGGAATGAAACAACCTGAACTGGGTTTTGATGGCTTCAGGGCAGGAATAGGGATTTCTTGTTGAGTGTCTTCACAGAACATTCCTGAAAATGGCCACTTGCAATGTGTGATGCTTCTTCAATGGAGAGGAGCTGTAGTCCTGTCTTTAAAAAAATGTTATTATACTGAATTATTACTATGACATTTTTTATCCATGCAGCCTTGCAATTAAAAAAAATAATGATAGAACTCATATTAACAAGTCCATTATGTCATAATTTGAGAAAAATGTCCAGAGATAGATGTTATGATGCAACCTTACTCATAAGCTAAAGAACCAAGATGACAGTTAATTGATGTTGAGAGATAATTTCTCTTCCCTTTAGCAATTAAAATACAGGGTTGAGCATGAGTCTGTAGAGAATCCTAAGTCTTGACAGTAAAATGTAGTGTCTGGGGCATTTTTCGTAAGCTTTTCAATGTTTTCCTTCCTCTTGGTCTTAGGATTTTTTTTTTTCATTGCCCCCCAAATCGATCCCTCATTAGTGATGGCCCATGTTATCAGTTTTAGTATTTACAACTGTATCTGTAAAAAGGGCTTGGGGTTATTCATTTCTCTAAGCATTTTAAAATGAGACTTGAAAGAATAGTTGAACTACATTTTATATTATTTTAAAATAATTTTGGCATTCCTCCGCCGGAGCCTGTGCTCGTACAGCTCTTTGATTTATGATGATCTCACGTCCTTTCAGAGACAACATTATTATGTCACTGAACAGGAAGTGCTGAGGTCACAAGTACACGTGAAGTAATTTTGGGCCTGGAAGACCATGCTTCAGTTCAAAGGCAAGCAAGCAGGGCTGAGCAAGAGGCTGAGGGATTCAGGGCAGAGGGGAAAGGAGAGAAGAAAGGAGCAAAGCAAATCCTAATATATGCTCAGGGGCGTGAGCAGACATTTTACCCTCAGCATTTTCATACTATGCTTTGGGAAATGAAAAAAAAATAATGAAGGAAAAAAAAACCAGTAAGCCTTTAAAACTTCGCTCTCTGGCATTACTCAGAGAGGCTTTGGAAAACAGAGGGGTTACATAAATGAGAGCAGGTGCGGTCGTGCAGAGGTAACCATTCAGCATATGTAAGTGCAGTTGGAAAATCATTGTCTTGCAGAGAATACTCGAAATTGGTCCCTAATGGCCTTGGGTTTTGTCATATGGTCTTGATTATAAGGCTAAAATTGCATTGCCATGCCTTTAGTGTGAACGAGATGGATGGATAATTATTACGTGTGCTGAATACCTTTCTGCAAGGAGGAACCAGGACATCCCCGGCCACTGGAGCTCCCATTTCGCCCAGCTGTCAGAAAAGCTCGGAGCAGGCAATTCCTCACTCTATTTGTGTGGGGGGAGAAATGGAAATGTGCCTCTCTGGTTGGGTGTGTTCACTCCCACACGCATAGACATACGCAGATGGTGGACAAACCAGAGTGGCCCCGTGTGAGGGATGGCGAGTCAGTGCTCACAGAAGCCGTAGCATTAGTGGGCATGAGGGGCACAGAAATGGAACCATGAACTCTGCAGAAAATTGATGGCTCTCGGTGGCGTCCACCTGCTAGGAGCTGACACCAGAGCCGTGCTGGGAGAGATCTGGGGCTCGGGTCGAAACGCTGAAGGAAGTTTCAGATGATTGGCAATAGGCGTTGCCAAGCCAATGAGAAATATTCGTAAAGGAACAATGTTTCTAGAGACACTAAAAGGAAAAGAAAAATCTTCTCTTCCCTTTCATTACTATGTACTTTTTAAACCAATCTTGCTATTTCGCAAGCTCTGGGCTCCTCTCAGAAGGTGGGTATAATGACATGAACTTGAATTCCAGCGGTTGTTGCTGCTGAGAATAAATCATCTGGGAGAGTTGCTACCCTCACCCTTTCTGGTGAGGACATCAGGGGAAGGCACCCGGGGAATCAAGGCAAACCCAGTGCTCTGTCCGGAGTGGGTAAGAAACATTCAGGACTGCACTAAGATCCCCGACCATGACCACACGACCCATTCATCATGGGAGTGTTTATTATGGATCCTGGCCTTGAAGGCCATGGCTTCCCCTTTCTGTGTGGCCCTTTGCAAAATATGGGCAATTAGCTTCGAGGGCCACTGCCTCGTCCACACTGAGCCTTGAACTTTGGAGCCAACACCGAGGGGAGAAACAAATCACAGTCTGCCGAACAGCTCCTGCAAAGTCTCATGTGAGAGCAGATATGGGTTTGAGAGAACAAGGTGCTGAGTGCAAAGTCAGCATTTGGAAGATTTCTGCTTGTGGTATGGGATTTGCCAACTCAAAGCACGGGCTGTGTATATCCAGAGGGGTCCCGTGAGTCGTTTGATGAGCTAATTGGCCAATCACCCAGCTGTTCTTCTGCTAATACTTTGATTGGTTTTGATGCAGCATTTATATTATTAGGTAAGGAGTAGCCAAAACATTAAGGAGGGATGTTTCTTTGTAAATGAAAGAAGAAGAGGGGGGAAAGGAAAAAGAAAACCATGGAACCTCTCTCTCTACATATACACACATGTAGAACCGGTATATGGTGCAGAACACACATGTGTCTATACGTAGTGTCTGTATGTTACTCTATAAAATTATTTAATGGAAAGCATTGAAGAACCTATAATAATTATTTTAGCACATTTAATACAAGCTTTCCTTTTCAGGTATATATATAGTGACACATGGCTTCATTATACCCATTATTATGCTACCTATATTATATATAATATAGCATATATTATACCCAATATATGCTATATTATTAATATACCACATGGTAATTAAATGTGGGATTCTAGGGCAATACAAGATGAGAGTTACACTATTTTGGTGCTGTTTTTAGCTTTCATTTCTATTGAAAACTACTAAATTAGGAGCATTTTTTTGATTCCTGATTTAGCTCTTTTAATAAGAAGCAGAAGCTAAAAACAGCCCAACCAAGCAGTTGAAGTCTTATCACAAGCCAGTAAGATCAATAGCTAAAAAAAGTATGAAAAGTTTTTGAGTGACAGCTTAAAAATGGAAAATTTAAATATATATCACTGCCTTCTGCTCCATTGTGTAATGCATAAAGCCCACTTTGGCAGTATGTTTTTAAGCAGTCAAAAAAGTGATTTATTATTATCACTAGATTTGTGTTTATGTCCTGTGCTGTAAACCATGCTTAGAGCAATATATCTGTATTAAGGCATTAATACTAGGAGTGCTACCTAAGCTTAACATTTCTAATATTGTTCAAAGTAGAGTTTATTGGGCTATAAATAGTAACATCGGTATTGACACTTGCTGCATCATCTCAGGGCTTGGATAACGGGGTTTGATGCTAAATGACCATGCTGCTGACAGTATATAAAACATCAATAGTGACTACGAGTGATATTTCATGGCTACTGCTGGTGTTCCTACTTTCCTTCCGTCTGCAGGTCAGGAGATCTCTGTGCACCGAGACCTTGCTAGATTTTCCCCGTGTTTGCTAGAGGGAGATAGATGATTGGAGGAAATCCAGTCTTAGTTTTAAACATTCTTGTTTCCCAGGACCCCTGATGTTATGTCATAAATACAGAGAAATAATCATGGTTCACAGGAGTGGAAGGGAAGTTAGCAAATCAAGAGTTGAGTTTGGTGTAATCTACACTCATGTGGGGTCTTTTTCTTGATACGAAGCTGATGGTGGTTCAGTCATTCATTGGACAAGTTTTAATGGAGGGTTGACTACTCTCTTTGTCCATTTGGGCTGCTATACCAGAATACTATAAACTGTGTGGCGTCTAAATAACAGAAATTGACTTCTTAAAGTTTCGGAGACTGGGGATTCCAAGATCATGGCTCTGGGAGAGTGGATGTCTGGTGCGGTTTCCTTCCTATGAAAGCTGTCTTTTCCTTGTATCCTCACATAGCACAGGGGACAAGGGAGCTCTCTTGGGCCCGTATGCTAAGAGCACTAATCCCACCATGAGTGGGGTTCATCCCCATGACCGAATCACCTCGCAAAGTCCCCACCTCCAAACCACCATGACCTTGTACATTTTAATTCTGCATGAGAATTTGGCTCATGGGCACAAATATTCAGTCCATAACAACTACCTTTGGTGGCCACCGGTTCCACGGGCAAACATATGTGCTAAGTTTGATTTCTTTTGTTGGTATCAAGATACTATTTCAAGTCTGTTTGAGTTCTACCAGATACACTCTCCTTTATTAATGGCTATAAACAATGGAACCACTCTTTCTTAAAAGTTGCCTTCAGGAGACATAACAGTCACATAAATCATGAATATGCTAGTTTATCAAGGCGCTTTAACTTTACTTTGTAAAGGCTAATGACATATGTCGAATTAAGCTTGGAGTTCATTACTGTCAGAAGAGAAGAGCCCTATCTAGTAATTCATTTCTTCATTCATTCATCATACTTTCACGGAGAACCTTCTGTGTGCTAGAAACTGCGTGGCCCTCTGGAGAATTACGAAGAAATGGGGCACATCCCTTATCCTAAAGACACAGTCAAGTGATAGCCCATTTTGCTGAGTGAATCCATAGGAATTACAAAAAAGTTATTTTTTTAACTCCCAAACTAATAAAAGAGGTGAATTAAATGCATGAAATGGTAATGATCAAGCATATTTTTGTTAGCTTGTAATTTCTTGCTAGTTGGTCATAGAGTATGATAGAAGCAAGCTCATCGAGATGCTAAGATACTCGCATACTGCCTTTCTCACCTCAGATACCTTATTTCTTGGAGCGGACTGGATGTCTACAAGAAAGCTACTGGTTTGGGTAACCCATAGAGGATAGACAGCTTATGATGTAAGATATTAATGCCAGGTGTGCCTACCATGCTCATCATTATTGATCTTATTAAAAATGAAGTTAAGCAAGCATTGGCTGCCTTCTTTCTATTGAAAGAAGGTAAGTGCCAGAGTAGATGGCAAGCCAGGAGAGGGGACCTTCCCATCCAGAAAACTCGTCTTTTCAAAGCCGTGCAAGATTGTGCCCTAAGGCAACCTCTCATTCTCCCTTAAGGAAACTTCAGGATTATTTGATTTACTTTACAGTAAATAAAGCCACATCATTTAGGTGGGGGCAGATAGCGACTGTGAGGTTAATGGACAGGAAACAAAGACTGGGGGAGTCACCACGAAACTCATCTTTCTCTTTTTCATCCACATCCAGGAGGGAGCAGGAGGTAGGTGTGGCTGGTCAAAACAGCACTGGTCCAGAAGCCAGTAGGAAACCAGAAGCATTAAATTTTCCAGGGTCAGGATGGGGAAGGTGTTGGGAAGGCAGGATGCTCTGTTCTTTTCTAGTTGGTTCACTGACAGCTTTCGGAATAGCCTTGAGTCCATGGTAGACACCTTTCTCCTCCCAAGTCTGGCAGAGTTCCATAAAGAACTCAAAGCATGTTAAGCGTATGTTATTGTTTCTTGGGCCCTAAATACAGCCTTGTAAAAGTGCACCGAGTGATGGCAGAGTGGAGGCTAGCAGCCCGGGGACCTGTGAAATCCAGTGCTTTCTCATTGATTCCTCATTGCCTCCTTTATTCGTTGAAATATTCAGCTTTGGTCTAAAAAGCAGCTAAAAACCTTATGCAGAGAGCTTGTAAACAAACACCCACTTGAACCATCTGGTCTTGTAACACATACAAGTGATTAAGCTTCAGAGCTATGATTGTTAAATTTTTAAAAACACAACAATCCCAAACACCCCCAAATAGACTCCTTATACAAGTTTATAGGGAGGAAAACATGGGATGATTCCTATAGTAAATAATATGGAGAGATTAAACAATCTTTTGATTTCCCTACTTCCCTCCCTCCCTTTCTTTCCTCATTGTGAGTGTTATAGAATGAGAAAGGCTTAAGATACAAACATATAGACTAAAAATACAATTATAATTCCACCATACTGAGTTTACTTGATCAACAACTTAGGATAGTTGCTTATCTTTACCTTCATGATTATTTTTGCCCTTGCTAAAGAAACGTGTGCTAGAATGTATGTGTGTATGTGTGCACGCAAGGGGGTGTCTTTGTTCCTTCTAGAATATATTAAGCAATCCAGACTATTTGCAAATAATGAATTCATACTTTTTGTCCATAATGACTGAAGAAAGTCAGGTCAGGGGGAAATTAAATATGTTAAGAGCTCTCATTTTAATTGTATAATATCGATACTGTCTTTAGGGTTAATTTCCTTGACAAGTTGTAGGGCCTATGGATTGGATTCTTCATATATTTCTAACATGAAAATGATTCTAAACTGCAACATTTCATTTAGGTGACATTACGGAAGTGAAAAAGAATTAGCTGCACACTCTACCACAAGCATGTGGAAATAACACAGCTTTCTAGCAGATGACTGTTGAAAGGAATAACACAGAGAACCAAAAACACTCATGTGAAATAAAAGCTCTAAGCGAGAAATTAATAACATATTAGGCCCCCGTTTCTATCCTCTCAATCTTGACCAGTCCTCCTCTGTAGATTTAGCTAGATTTATTCTATCAGCTGGAAGGAGGAAAGACAATAGTTGAAAGAAGAGAAAGAGGGCGGCTGGGTGGCTCAGTGGGTTAAAGCCTCTGCCTTTGGCTCAGGTCATGATCTCAGGGTCCTGGGATCGAGCCCCACATCGGGCTCTCTGCTCAGCGGGGAGCCTGCTTCCTCCTCTATTTCTGCCTGCCTCTCTGCCTACTTGTGATCTCTGTTAGATAAATTAAAAAAAAAAAAAAAAAAGAAAGAAGAGAAAGAGTGTTTAGTGATGACAGTAGTGACTGGTGTGACCAGCAAACCACCAAAGAGTAAATGGATCAAACATAAGTCCATTTAATCCACAGTGGGTGGTCCTGACTGAAGTGAGTCTCTTTCAAGTGGTGATTTGAAGGCTGAGCTCCCTCTGTCCTGTTGTTCCCCGACTTCAGTAAATGGCACCCAAGGTTGCCTGTCGAAAGGGGAATGCTATAGAATATCATGTGTGGGTGTGTTTTATGGTCCGCCTATGGGGAAGCTTCTGTCCCTTCTGCTCTGTATCCATGGAGGAAAGCTCAGTCACATGACCACACCTAACCGCAAGGGGGGCTGGGGAATATGGTCTCACCCTGTGCCGAGCAATACGAGAAGATGAGTTTGGTGAACTGGTGGCTAGTCTCCACCTTAAGAGGAAAAGACGGAAAGATAGGTGCTGATACAGGGCACTCTATAGTATTTTTTATTTGTTAAGAAGGAAACAAATGGAAGCCTTTTTCAGTGATGTGGTGGTCATCTGTCTCTCTGGAGGGTAAAAAAAAAAAAAAGAAAGAAAAGAAAGAAAAGAAAACCCACCTGATTTGTAATGTTTGCTGATTTCTGTGGTGTAAATACTCCCATGATGGCTGATTTCAGGCCACCAACATGAAGTCAAGCAACATGGACCTGGGAAGTTCTAGTAGGCTGGAACTAGCCGTCTAGCACCATTCTCAGAAAGAATTCTGAGAAGACACGTCTGAGGCAGCCCATTTATGAGCAAGTCGTGAATGTGCGTTTGCCCTTTTGTGTCTGACCTCAGAAAGATTCACTTCAGAATGGGTTCTTTATCATTTAAAATACCATCAATGTCCAGGTGATGTATGGAATTGTATTGTACACCCGGAACTAATATAAAAATATTATATTTTTTAACTAACTAGGATTAAAATTAAAACTTTGAACAAAATTTAAAAAATTGAAACCCATCAGGGCACTCGGGTGGCTTAGTTGGTTGAGGGCAAGCCTCTTGATTTGGGCTCAGGTTGTGATCTCAGGGGCATGGGATCGAGCCCTGTGTCCAGCTCCATGCTCAGTGGGGAATCTGCTTAAGATTCTCCTCACCCCCCCAATAAATAAATAAACAAACCTTTAAAAGGTTTTAAAAAACATCAATGTGATATGTTCATATCAACAACAGATGGGAGTATACAGTTTTTGAGTCAGAGAAAAATAGCTCCAAGGTCACCAGGAGTCATGCTACCCATCTGTACTGATCCTGGGTCACTCTCAGGCAAAATGTAAAGCCTCTAGAACAAGTTTCCAAAGAGTGTACTAAGAAGTCACATGTTACGCCTGGAATTTCATATGATTCTTCCCGTAATTGTTTTCCCCAAAGAGGAAAGGATTTGGAGATGGGATGGATAATGGTGATGAGAGGAAAGAGATGCCAAGGAAGATTCCTTTGCTTCTGTCTGTACAATGAGGCGGATGGTGGCAACATTCCCTGTGAGTGAAGCAGAGGAGTGATATGAGCTGGTCTGTGTTTAAACAACACCACCAAAACCTCTGAAATTCAAATGGATCCTCAGATCTCAATTGGTGAATAATTAAGATTGTTCTTCATAGGCCAATGGCTGTATAGTCTCCTAAAATCGCCACTCTTCCTTGTCTACCTTTTTTTCAAGGAGTCAAGTCATGTAACGATCAGTTGGATTCACTCTTACCTTCTTGATCCATGGAGATGTGATGCTCTTGAATCAGAGTGCAGTAGTCCAGATGGGGGATGCACTTTTTGGCTTCAGCCCTGTGGTTTTTGCTGTGTGTGGTTTTGTTTTCAAGTGTTAGCGTGCTTCAAGTGTTCAAGATGTAGCACCTCTTGACCTGATGGCATGGGCTGAGTCAGTCTGCACTGTTAAGGCTCAGGGTTTCCTTTTAGGTGCTCATCGCTCTGTGTAGTGTAGATGTTAGAAAAACATCAGCAAGATTCCAGGGTGAACTCTCTGGTTGGAACACCAGCTGAGGCCAATCAACACCTAAGAATGAACGAGATCTGCAGTGCATCGGCCATGGTCCATTATTGGTTTGTTTGAGGCTGATTGCTATTTTGGGAAAGTGCTAAAACTGATGGACTCAGGCATTGAGGTTTCTCAAAAAGTTAATCCATTCACTTAGTAAATAATGAGCTGTTCTGGGGAATAGCTCTCCACCTCCCATATTTTTTAATGATGGTGAAAAGTAAGCTTCTCCGAAAACTAACTTTCTTTATGCCAACCTGCCCTATTGGTTTTTTTGTTTTTTGTTTTCCTGAACTGTGGTCTGCCAAAAAAAAAAAAAAAAAAAAAAAAAATAGAACTAGGGCTTGGCACACCAGTTTTGATCAGGCCAACCATCAGAATCGGAATGTCCTAAGTACAAAGCTCACTAATTGAATTTCATTCACTGGACTGAAATATAGCAGCCAAGACAGAGAACACTGTCGGCTGTTTTTTATGAGGTCCAGAGTCTAAAGTCATTTGTAAAATGTGAGTGATGCAATTTCTTGTATCTTTCATTTAAAATGCTACTTGGTAAACAGTGTTTCAGATTAGTGTATTTGTAATTTAAATGAAGACAATACATCAAGCTGAATCTGAAAAGAAGGAAGTTTAGGAAATGATTCATTCCTCTTTTTGTGTGAGGTACTGTAGAAAATAATAAATTAATAGCTAAGGAGGGGGGTGTGGGGAAAGGTTTGTGGATTTTAAGAGACAAAACTGAACTATTTCTAAAAACAGAGTCAGTCCCAACAGCTAAGTCTTTGTTTTCTTCAAGCAGACTAATACCTTCTGCCTAATTCATTTTTTATTTTCTCTTGGGGTTGGCTTGCAGATTTGCCTCAACAAAGGAAGCATCATGTTACATCTTTTAAATAATTGATGGCTCTCAGTCCAAGCCAGCTTGAAGGAAATTCTGAAAATAGGTACTGATTGAGCAAATGCCTCCTTCCTCCTCCCCATTCCCTTCTTGAACACTCCTCTCTCATCTCTTCCCTCCCCCTTTGCTGCTTTGCCTCCTTCTTGACCGATAGAAGATGATGATATCATTTGGACTTAGGTTTTATCTACCACTTGGTATCCCTCATTTGTTTCATATCCAATATATTTTATTAAAGATGGGGGCACTGTTAATTATAAGCTGACTGATGTAATGAAGAGTTCTTAATTAATCACAAGAAATGTCATAATCACCACCAGAGATGGTTTGTTGGGACTATAAAACAATGAGACTTTGAGCTTGTCCCTCGAAATTCAAAGTATGCTGTCACCGAGGGTCAGGTTGCCCCGGAAGCTGGGTCGGCTGTGGCCTTGCCAACTCCAGCTTTTCTGCAAGTTCAAATACTGTAAGCTGACCCATGTTTCCATACTCCCCTACCCCCAGAGAGAAAGGCACTTCCATCTTACTTCACTGTTGAGTCATTAGCTAATGTCTACAGCCTGGAAAAACCCTCCCTGCTTAAAGGCATCTTGGTCGGTAGTTACTTTGGGCTGGTTCACTGTGAACCTGCCTTCTGGTCATGACTTTGTGAGTCACTTTGCCTTCCAAGGCCTCCCTTTCCTCACTGGGGAAATGTAGGCTTCGGAGTGGATTATCTCCAACATCTAGCCCGCACTGGTATTCTTGCCTCCTCCAGACACAGGGATGAACCACAAAGAAGTTGCTCTCCTTTTGAGAGCATTAATGTACTTCAACTTGGAGTGAATATACTATGTGCTTGTTCATAGTTATCTTCCTCTTTCTTTTCATTCTTTTTCTTTTCTTTTAGCCTGTCACTTACTTCTTCTTGTCTACTACTTACACCCTTTCCTTTTCCTTCCTGACTTTCCACACTACCAGGGTCAGGGTGGAAGGAAAATGATTGGCAATGTCTTAGAGTCAAGGATCTTAGCCTCTTATTTTTAAAATATCCTGCCTTCACAGAAGAGCTTCCTCCCTCAGAAATTGCATCCCAGGATAACCAATGTGATTGAATTTGGGAAGACTAGCTATAAAGTGGCAACTACTGGGAGATCTAAGTCTAGAATTCTAAGTTGGAGCTCAGTTTAACTGGGGAAAGCTTTGCATTATATCCATCACTGAAAAAGCTGTATCAAAATTGATGGATTATTGTCCACTCTCAAAATATCATGTTGCTTACATGGTTCCATTTTTTTCTCTCAGTATGGCGGGCTTGGTGAGGGGTGGGAAGCTAACGCCATCTTTGCCCCAAATCTTCCCAATAACCAGTAGCTTGTTTGAATATCCCATGCGGCCGAGGAAAATATTTTCGATTGCCTCTATTGAAATCTTGGGGAAAAAAATCTTCAAATAATCAAACCTATTTAGAGCCACACGAACAACATATGGCAGGGAATCTAGAAAGTTGAAGAACTTCTTCTGTGTATCTTCTACTATCTGACAGTATTCTATCTAAAGTTATATTCAGAAGGATTAAAAGGACTATTTGTGTTTTCCCTTTTAAAAACCTACTGCTATCTATTTGTTTTTGAGACTATATTACCCACAGGCTTTTGTATCTGTATGTAAGTAGATTACAGGTAATGTCTCCTGGTGAGATATACTCCTAAGGTTTCAGAATTCAAAATGTGCTTTTCGCCAAGGATGGCAATGCTGTTACTAGTTGGGTTCCACTGTAGTGCTGCTACATTTCAGGAGCATTCTGTGCTAGGTGGCCTCTCTTTTTATTGGAATATCCATTCTTAGCACCATTTTGGGACCCAAAGATCAGATCTTCGGGTAGGGAGGTAATTCCCTGTCTTCTCAGGAGCTGACTGCAACAACATATTCACTATTGATGGTGAAGATGGTGAGGTTGGGGTAGTACAAGTCCTATAGCCTTGGGATCAGTGACTTTGAGTGAAGGGCCCCTGGATTTGCTCTAAAAATGTCCTCTGGGGGGGTTCTTGGGGGTTCATTCAGTTGGGCATCCTACTCGTGATTTTGGCTCAAGTCATGATCTCATGGGTCATGAGACTGAGCCTTGCACTAGGCTCTGGAATGCTCAGCCAGAAGTCTGCTTCTCTCCTTCTCTCTCTCCCTCACCCTCTGCCCCCTCCCTGCTTGCGGGTGTGCGTGCTCTTTCTCTCTCTTTCTCCAATAAAGAAGTAAATCTTTTAAAAGTTCCTCTGGGTTAGGGAAGGGAATCCAGCTGCTTCCTCCCCTAACCTCTGCTATGCAACCATAGTGGGGTAGCACTCTTCAGGCTGTAATCTATTTGTAGGATGCCCCCTAAAGTTGTGCAGTGCAAAATCCATGTGAATGTATCTGGTAGTTTTTAACCCTGGAATTGATTTTTTTTTTTTTTTTGGCAATTCAAGTTGTCTAATCTCAATAATTAGTTGAATATAGATGGTTCCTGGCTTACAAAATAGTAGCGTCCCATGTACATTTTAACTGTTGTTTATAATTCAGAATATTTCCAGACAGAAAAGTTACATAAGTAGTAGTGAGTTTCTAGATTAGCCACAAGAAGTTTGCTTACTCATACTGTAACTGAGCTTCTAGAAGTTTCTAAGAGTTTAGTTTTCTACAGTAAATCACCTGCAGTATCGATAAAGAAATCTTCCACCTGGATTGGTTGTCATAATTTAAAATGGAGTTAATCTGGGGAAATGTAGGTTGCATTTTGTTGTAAGAGGAGATCTTTGAGGTAATGGGAACAAATTCCCATACTCTTCTAGTGCCCATCTTCTTCCCTCTTCCCCAGGTCCCTTGAATGGGACAAACATGAAATGGAGCCTGAGATGTATATAGTAAAGTTGGGGAAAAGTAGTCCAAGAGTTAGATTCTAATTCAACCTTCCCCCTCCTCTGAAGAATTCCTAAATAACAAGCTCCCAGTTGCCCCATGAGACAACTAGTTCACGTACCTTTGGTCCTAGAAGACAACACATTTTTTCAGGAATTCTAGAAGCACTATGCATCCATTCTTTCTCTCCTTGCAGCAATTTCTAAACACCTTGCACGTGACTGAAAGGGAGTTGAGTAACTAAGGTGGTACTGCTTCCTCACCAAGACTCTGAGAGCAAGATGTCACTGGTGGCTGATGTGGGCTGCCTCCCGTGTGTAGGGGAGCTCCCAAATAACATGATCCTGAGTGGAATGCCTCTGCTCAGACATGAGCTCGATGTGTGGGATCAAAAGGAGAACTCATTCCAAAAACTGTTGTCATCACGTGAACATTATTTTCAATTTTCATTAATTTCAGTAGTAGGTTTTGACAACTTGTGTATTTCAAATGTTACTGTGAACTCATAACCATGTTGATCATGGCCATTGGCAACATCACACAGATAGCAACTTCTTGTCTGATGAAATCAGTACTTGAAGGATTTTTGATCCTCTGAATCCTTCTTTTATAAGATATACCTCATTTTAAAAAAGAAAAGATTTTGTTTATTTATTTGACACAGAGAGTAAGAGAGACAGCAGGAGAGGGAATACAAACAGTGGGAGTGGGAGAGGGAGAAGCAGGCTCCCCGCTGAACAGGGAGCCTAATGCGGGGCTCCATCCCAGGACCCTGGGATCATGAGCTGAGCTAAGGGCAGAGGCTTAATGACTGAGCCACCCAGACACCCCAAGATCTACCTCATTTTATTGCATTTTGCTTTATGGCACTTTCAGATACTGTGTTTTTTACAGATTGAAGGTTTCTGGCCACCCTGCTTCAAGCAAGTCTACTGGTGTCATTTTTCCCCCCATTTACTCCATGTCACATTTAGCTAGTTCTCCCAATATTTCAAACATTTTTGTTCTTATTATATTCGTTTTGGTGATTGGTGATCCGTGATCTTCGATGTTACTACTGTAATTATTTTGGGGGGCCACAGACTGCACTCATAGAAGACAATGAACATCATGGATAAATGTTGTATGTGCTCTGACTGCTCCACCAACTGGCCGTTGTCCTTCTCTCTCTCCTCTCTGGCCTCCCCGTTCCCTGAGACACAGCAATATTGAAATGAGGCCAATTAATAAGCCTACAATGGTCCCTGAGTGTTCAAGTAAAAGGAAGGGTCGCAAGTCTCTCGCTTTACATCAAAAGCTACAAATGATTAAGCTTAGTGAGGAAAGCCTGTCAAAAGCTGAGACAGGCCAGAAGCTAAGCCTCCTGCTCCAAACAGTGAACCAAATTGTAATGCAAAGGGAAACTTCCTGAAGGAAATTAAAGGTTCTACTCGTGGTGAACACAGGAGTAATAAGAAAGTGAGACACCTGTTGTTGATACGGAGAAAGTTTTAGAGGTCTGAATAGAAGAGCAAACCAGCCACATAACTCCCGTAAGCCAGAGTGTAATCCAGAGCAAGGCCCTAACTCTCTAGTCCTACAAAGTCTGGGAGAAGTAAGGAGGCTGCAGAAGGGAAGTATGAAGCTGGCAGAGGTTGGTTCATGAGGTTTAAGGAAAGAAGCTGCCCTTATAACATCAAAGGACAAAGTGAAGCCCCAGGTGCTGACTCCTGATTTTAGTTCAGAAACTGCATCAAGTGATCCAGGAGATCTAACTGTGATAATTTGTGATGGTAGCTACGCCAAACAGCAGATTTTTAATGTCGACAAAACAGCTTTCTCTTAGAAAAAGATGCCATCGAGGACTTTCATAGCTAGAGAGGAGAAGTCAATGCCTGGCTTCATAGTTTCAAAAGATAGGCTGACTTTCTTGTTAGGGGCTCATGCAATTGGTGACTTGAAGTTGAAACCAGTGCTCATTTACCATTCTGCAAATCCTAGGCCTCTTAGAATTACGCTTAGTCTACTCTGCCTGTGCTCTCCAAGTGGAACAGTAAAGCCTGGATGATGGCACATCTTCTTACAACCTGGTTAACTGAATATTTTAAGAGCACTGTTGTGACCTACTGCTCAGGAAAAAAGATTCCCTTCAAAATATGATTCCGTATTGACTATGCACCTGGTCACCCAAGGACTCTGATGGAGATAGACAAGATTAATGTTTTCATGCCTGCGAACACAACATCTGTTCTGCAGCCCATGGGTCAAGGAGTTATTTTGACTTTTGACTCTTATTATTTAACAAAAACATTTTATGGGGTGTCTGGGTGGCTCAGTCATTTAAGCCTCTGACTCTTGATTTTGGCTCAGGTCATGACTCCTGATTTTGGTTCAGATCATGATCTCAGGGTCATGAGATTGAGCCTCATGTCGGACTCCATACTGAGTGTGTAGCCTGCTTAAGATTCTCTCTCTCCCCCTCCCTCTGCCCCTACTGGTGCCCGCCCCATACACACACACAACCTTCCCACTCAGGCTTGTGCTCTCTCTTAAAAAAAAAAAAAAAGGAAAATAAGTAGATTTTATAAGGCTACAGCTGCCATAAATAATGATTCTTCTGATTGATCTGGCAAAATAAATGGAAACATTTGGAACAGATTCACCATTCTAGATGCCATTAAGAACATTTGTAATACCTGGGAAAAGGACAAAATATCATATTAACAAGTGTTTGGAGGAAGTTGATTCCAGCTCCCATGGATGACTTTGAGGAGTTGAAGACTTCACTGGAAGAAGTAGCTGCAAATATGGTAGGAGTAGCAAGAGAACCAGAATTAGAAGTGGAGCCTGAAGATAGGACTGAATCGTGTAACCTCGTGGTAAAACTTGAATGGAGGACGAGTTGCTTCTTGTGTCGGAGCAAAGAAGGTGGTTTCTTGAGATGGAATCTAGTCCTGGTGAAGGTGCTGAAGAAACTGTGAAGATTTGAAAGGACAAGAAAGGGTTTAGAATGTTTCATAAGCTTAGTAGAGGCAGGGTATGGGAGGATTGACTCCAGTTTTGAAAGAAGTTCTACTGCAGGTAAAACGCTATCAAACAGAAGCACATGCCGCAGAGAGATCATTTGTGAAAGGAAGAGACAATTGATTCGGCCAACTTCATGAGCTTATGTCCAGCCATTGTCTCAGCCACCCCAGCCTTCAGCCACCACCGCTCTGACCAGTCAGCAGCCATCAACACGGAGACAAGACCCTCTACCACAAAGAAATCATGACCTGCTAAAAACTCAGATGATGGTTCGCACTTTTTGGCAATAAGGTATTTTTATAAAAGGGTATGTATAGATTAACACAGGACATATAGTGTAAACGTAACCTTTATATGCTCAGGGAGATTGAAAAATCCCTTTGACTCGCTTCCTTGCAATTCTTGCTCATGGTTGTGGTCTGGAACCCAGAGGCAGTATCTCCAAGGTATGCTTGTACTTCTTGAGTTGTAAGCTTTCTTTAAAAAAAAAAAAAAAAAGTAACAACCTAAATTAGTTCCCCTCAGACTTCTTACCCTGTAGTGTCCGTTGGGTGAGTTCTCTCCTCGTGTTTCCTTAGACTTAAACAAATTACAGCTTTTTAACATGTCTTCTGTGTTCAGAGTCCCAGGAAATAAATAGGGTTGGATTCCCACGTTCGAGTCATCTTACCTTCTTTCTCGCTTATTGGTTGTCCTGGAAACGTCCTCCTGTTTTTATTTGCAAAGCACCTTTCTTTCCTGATTCTAGACTCTGCCAACTTCCAGTCTCCACTGCAAACCTTCTTGGTCTCTGGGCTTAGTAGATCTTTGGCTCTCACTATCTGCAAGAATTTATTTCCAAATTATCCCTTGTCTTCCAGTAATCACGTCGTTCCTCTTCAGCATGAAAGCAAATGATCAGAGTTGGCTTCTAGTTGCTTTTTCTGTAGTCTGGGGGTATTAAGGTGTAGTTGGAAATGAAACCTCAACTTGCTTAGTTGTCAAGCATTTTACTTTTAACTTCGTTCTTTAGAAAAGGGTAGAAGCTGGGACGCCTGGGTGGCTCAGTTGGTTGGGCCACTGCCTTCGGCTCAGGTCATGATCCCAGGGTCCTGAGATCGAGTCCCGCATCGGGCTCCTTGCTCGGCAGGGAGCCTGCTTCTCTCTCTGCCTCTGCCTGCCACTCTGCCTGCTTGTGTTCTCCCTGCCCCCCCGCTCTCTCAGACAAAAAAAAAAAAAAAAAGAAAAAAAAAAAGAAAAGGGCAGAAGCTGTGAGTGTGAGGTGTGTCTTCCGTGCACATGATTTAGAGCCCCTCCGAGAATCTTCAGGCATCTCTTTGAAGTGTCCACTCCCCAAAGGCTACACTACCACATTCATGCCTCAAGGGGCATGACAGAAAAGAGCCCAGCTGCCCCCTGATGAACCAGCTTCCACATCTTTCACTTAATAAACTGCACTGGAGCATCTACCAAAAAAATTGTTAGAGGCCCTCCAGTTGTCCGTTGCTCACAACCTTCTCTCTCCTCCTCCCCCCTTCCCTGGGCTGCAAGCCCACAGCGAATTTCCCTGGATGTCCAAAGGGGCCACGTTGTTGCTCTGAAGAGTTGTCTTTTAGAGGAGGGTAACGATGGGAGAGATGTTCTGTTAAATCACGTGGAATTTCCTTGTGTGTCCATCAAGATGGGTAGAACGTTGATAGCTTCATGGGGCTCCACCTCACCATTGCTCCTGATAAACCTTCTGTCTTGAACAGAAGTGCATTTTGAAAGGCATGCTTGGCTAAAACCCGCTGAGGAGTTATTTAAAACAGAAGCCTCGTGTTTTTCCCATCAGGGCACTCATGCTCCTCAACCTGCTCTTTTTTATCTTTTCTGAGGGTCAGAGAAATACCCAACCGGACCCTAATATTTGGAGAAATCCATCTGTTTTGAGTCTGATGTGAAATAAGTAGAGAATCCGTTGGTCCCTGTGTTAGAGTTTTTTTCCGAAAGTCATAAATCGGAGTTATCATGGAAACTGCTATTGAAACCCTAACTGGAGCGTATAAATAAGAGAGGACCTAAAGATTAATAAATCTGATAAAACTGAGAATGAAGAAAACTTAAAATAAGAAATGAGGACCGGACCTTAGTTGGAGTGTTAAGACGGCTCTGAGTCTATATATAGGAAAATCAAAGACTTGCTAAAGGCAGGGCGTGCGAAGCCGTAGCTATTAAAGTGTGCTTAACTCGATTGCCTGGGAGATTTTATTAAATGCGGCGGCCAAGGAAATTGACCTCACTTTTTTTTTTCCTTTTTTTGGGTTGGATCCTTGCTCACGTCACATAAATGAATAGAGCTGACAATTTACTGGCTCATCAATGAAACAATATTAAATTATGAAGATGTAAGGAAAAAATCCTACGCTAACATTGTTGCAGTTTGAAAGGTAAGCTGTCCCCTACAAGAGTAGGAGATATTAATGTTCATTTCGAAAATGATATAATGTAATGCCAGGTGGTGCACATTATAGGGTTAAGTGCCCTCTTGATAGCTGTGATTCACGGTGGTCCTGGCACGTAGCTCGTCAGCCACGCACACGGAGAGGCTCCCAGGTTTCTCTCATTCTGTCTTTTAAAATGCAAAAACGTCATTTTTAATGCTTTTAGAATGTTTTAGGGGATATTCCGACAAATGGGACTTTGCAGAGTGTGTATCACGGTGATCGTGGGGTTCCTTTTGGAAGGAACCTGTGTTTATTGATTTATTATTTTGACCTTTAAGCCTGGCTGTCAGGGTCAGACTATTTCTTGATTCCAGTCTCTGGGGATGCACCAAAAGCAAAATACAGTATTTTTCTTTATGTCGGGTCCTGTGCTTAAGATAAGACACCTTCTCTTCCTAATTCCGTCTTCTGTGAACTTACTGAAGGTACTTGGTATGACTCCTGTTACCACTTAAATACCCAGTACCTAACAAGTATTCCTAGACATTAACGTTAAGTCTTTTTCACATCGTTTTTGAAGGAAAATCATCTTCCTGTTCTTGGCCACCTCCTGTTACTCGGTTGGTCCACCAGACCCAGGTCAGCCTCTTGCATTTACCAACACCATTATAGTGATGTCCCACAGGATCAGAGGGTGGAGGGGTCTTTAGGTGGAAACAGCCCCTGCTGCCATCTGACTCTCAAAGGGGTCCACAGCCCAGGGAAGGTGACAGACCCCCACCCTAAACGGTCAGCTTTTCTGAGGTATATCAGTTATTCATTTGTTACCCCCTTCCCGGCTGCAGAGGCTGGAGCGGGGTAGGGGGGCAGGAAATCCCTGTGCCCTCGCCCACCGCCCACGATGCCTCTGGGTCCTGCTCAGGACCGAGCCCGCTGCAGCAAGTCCGATTTTCTGAACAGCATTCGGCAGATTTTTGCTTCAATGTGGAAAATGGCACTTTAGAAGTCGAATTACCTTTTTCATGGCACCCGAGTTGCTTAATTTGCAAATTGAGAATAATTTAGGCAATGGGAGAATATGTTTCCATGTGTGAAGTGGATTGAAATGAGTGTGGTGTTCTCTCTGCTCCTTCAGCTCAAACTATCATAAAATGGAGTTCTGGCCCCAAAATCACTCAGTTATAGGATTCTGAAACATCGTCTGTTGTTTTGTGTGGCATCGGTTTAGTTTTAATTATTGGTGATACTTAAATCTGCTTCTGGTAGACTTCGGGTGTGCCCTGCTTCAAGGAAGCGGAATGGGCTTCAAATTCATGCTCACGGTGCCTTTGCGTGAAGGGGCAGTTATTGGCACCTAAAAATACCTCGGCTTTATAAAATAATTTATCACAGGATTCCTTTAAATAACCAACTCTCTCCGAGCATTCAAAATATGATTTGATTTGAAAAATCAATGTCCACTCACTCAACTTTTCAAGAACACATCTGCTTTGTCGCATGAGGCAGGTGAAGGGAGAAAAGGGAGCGACAAGGAACGAGGAGGGTCTTAAGTGAGCTGAATAGGAATTAATTTTAATTTAGAAACGAATTTACCTTTCTAGAGTTTCCCAGGGAAAACACCTTCACCTTGATCACCTCCAAAGTACATAAGAGGGGAAAAAAAAAAAAAAAAGCAGGCCAATTTGAGTTTGGAGAAGATAAATCTATTTCTTCGGTGGGTCGCATTCTGCATTAAGCATGTGCGTAGAAGTGAGGTTTGCTTTGATCCTATTAAAAGTTTATTTTTAAACTCAGACTGGGCAGGCCTCCAGCGATGCTTTCTCCCTGTAGCACATCCTGGTTTCAGGTCCTCAGCCTGGCGGAATGCAACTAAGCAGCAGGAAGTAGTTGAAAAGTGTGGAGACTTGATGAGTGTTGAGGGTTTTTGTCCCCCCTCCCCCTTCCTCCCCTTCATTTTTGAAATTCAAATTGAATGCAATTTTCAGCTCATTTGAGCCAAAATATACTGTTGTTGAGCTTCAGTGGCTCTTAAATTCAAACTCACAGGAGAAAACAGATATCATCTGTCACAGAGGATGGGAGAGGGAACACTCCCGCATTTTATTCATGGGAGGCAGAGCTCTAGTAACTAATTCAAACCTTTCTGACTAATCGACTAATCATTCACCAGCAAACTTACCAACTAATCAATGAAACCTTTAAGACACTCATCTTCGGAAGTCGGGAGTAATCCACCCCCACCCGCCAAAAAAAAAAGTCATTGTTCAAGTCTATTTTTGTATGGTTGGGATTTTAATACCTTTTTTTGCAACCTGAAACGGAATATCATGGCAATCTTTTTCCTGCCCTTCCTGATGATTTTATTGTTTCCATCTTTAATGTCTTTGTCAATGCTTTTTATTTATGACTGAGGATTAGCAGAAAGCTTACTGCTGGCTCAGTGAGGCCAAAAATTTGGAGTTTTTTCTTCACTAAACAGACTGCCTGGAAACTAGTCTTCTTTCTTAGGGCAAATATAAATACCAATTAAAAGAGGAAGACCCACTCGTACAGCCCTTGAGTTTCCAAGTGTGGCTTGTCTCCGGAGTGGTTGCCTCAGCAAGGCTTGAGACTGGCTCTCGGGAAACTTCTGCCACTGGATATGAGCCCAGGGAATGCAAATGATTTGAATAAATGATAATCTGAAATCCCTACTCTAATTTCAGAAAGGATGTGATGTTGCAGTTCTGGTCCTGAAATATAGGTTTTATGCCTTACTGCTTACGTGCTTATCTTTGACTGTTTTAATGTCATCCAAAATTTCCATGGGAACATAAAGTCCATTAGCCTTCTCTTCCTTCTCTTTTTTTTTCTTTCCTTTTTTTTTTGTCGAAGTCTGTGAGAGACTATTATGATGTTATTTCAAAGTAAGCAGGAGAAAAACAATTTGCTCCTTAAATATCATCTCTAATGAAATTAGCTCCTCCCTATCACGTTTGGAGTTTAAAATGCTTCACAGTGAGTATATGGTCACGCCATATATATTTATACTTACCTGTGTATGTGTCTACCTGTCTCCGAGGTGTCCAAGAATGTGACAGCGGAGTTTCTAAACAGTCATTTTCAATTAATAAAGGCATCAGTGGCTGTCCTCTGAGTGGTTATGTGCTTGTGCGAGTATTTGGCCTCTGGTCAGACATTTCTTCCATTACCTTTATCAAAAAGAATACCCTAACTTGTTAACCTGTTTTCTCACTATTATACTTTAAGACTGTATTGTTGTTTCTTTGACTTCAACGTAAGAAGCCAAAAACCTACCTTGACAAGGAATCCCCCTTTTTAGGTAATTGCAAGTTAGTTAACAGAATTTTAACTTTTCTTCTAAAATGTGGGATTGCTTTACTAGGCAAGTTATTACTGAGTGCTTACTATGTGCTAGGCATTCATTGTGCTCAGACTTGTAACATACACAGTAGTGACTTCCTAAACCTGCAGAAGTGGGCGATAAAGTATCAGCCTCAATTAGGCCAGAGAACATGAAGGTTGAGAAGCCCCCAGGTTCTCAAATGATTCTCATCTACGCAGTCCCTCTCCTTTTCCTCAGGCAGTAACCACTGGTCTGAAACAAATATGATCTAATTTGGAGTTGGGAGAAAGGATTGTACACAAATAATCAGTGAAAAGGATAAGAAATATACATACTTAGGTGCTAAATGTATCCTCTTCTTCAAAAGATGCTGACATCACCGGGTAAGGGAAGGCCAGTGGGGGCTGTAATCTTGCACTGTAAGGTGGGTAGGCCAGAGGTCAGTGGAGGGAAGCGAGGAGACCCCGTTCAGGAGGGAGGAGAAGCTGGAGTGGAAGGGAGAAGGTTCGAGGTGGGGGCTCAGTGGAGTGCTGGAGCTTGCTCACACCCCCGAGGGCCAATTGTTAAACTTCTAGAAATTCCAGGAGCCAGCTTTTATGACATATGATTAAATATTAAATTACATAAACTTACAATAAATCTATTCTGTTTAAAAACAAAAGTAATGAATACTGAAAACTTCTCACTTCCTGATTATTTCCCCTCCTGCATTGCAATCAATCACCTACGCCCTTGAGGCGTGTCTGTCCTATCTGGATGGTGAAAATCTGTGCCGCTCTCCTGTCCTGCCCATCTCCTCCCCGGGGCATGTACCATGATGTCATGTTGGTTGCTTGACCTCAGCCATGGTAAGAGAATTTATTCCACAGAAATTGGCAAGTGCTAAAAATTGGGGCCTTTTTTCATCTGAGAGCCGATTATTAAAGACAGACCAGACAAGCATGGGGGGCAGGGGCGGGAGTGGGGCTCAAGACCTGGAAGACGTGAGAGGACACATAGCAGAGGGCAGGGTTACTCCAGGACCATGCTTTTCTGTTATTGAAGAGCAGGGCATTTTGTTACCTACATGGTTCCCAGTGATGGAGAAATCACTGGGAGCCGCTGGCTATTTTTAACACACGTTATTATTATTATTCTAATACACGTTCACAATAGAAAACTTTAAAACAGAATAATAGCTTACACTTCTCTATAATTCTTGGTATGTGCCCCCACACTTTTTAAGTGCTTCAAATATGATGAATCATTTCATCCTGAAAGTAGCCCCATCAGGTAGTTTTTATTATCCCATTTTATTTTTTTATTTTTTTAGATTTTATTTATTTGAGATAGTGAGCAAGTGAGAGAGGGAGAAGCAGGCTCTCTGCTTAGCAGGGAGCCCGATGTGGGGCTCCATCCCAGGACCCCGGGATCATGACCTGAGCTGAAGGCAGACGCTTAACCGACTGAGCCCCCCGGACGCCCCAACTATTATCCCACTTTTTTTTTTTTTAAAGATTCTGTTTACTCATTTGACAAACAGAGATCACAAACAGGCAGAGAGAGAGAGAGAGGGAAGCAGGCTCCCTGCCAAGCAGAGAGCCCGATGAGGGGCTCGATCCCAGTACCCCGGGATCATGAGCCGAGCTGAAGGCAGAGGCTTTAACCCACTGAGCCACCCAGGTGCCCCCATTATCGCATTTTTAAACAGGGAGACTGGGTACAGAGAAGTGCAGGACTCCCGCCAAGTAAAGGATTCAGGTGGTTCCACCCAGGGGCTCACTCTGGTCTGCTGTTCCATGCAGACATGACATCCAGCGAGGACCCGCCACCTGGAGCATTTCTGAGAAACCGAACTAATAAAAGCAGGATTATTTAGGAGAGAGAGGGGCACTCCTTCAGTTGTAGACAATTAAAATTTGGGGTATGGGGAATCTAAGGGATGAGGTTCCCTTAGCAAACCAGCTTAGAGATCTGACTCCAAGCCCAAAATAGAGAAAACCCATGTGCGTGGTTGTGAGAAAATACTCATCATCACGTGGATTAGGCAGAGAAAGAAGAGCTTTAGGGAAAAAGTAAGCCTTAGGGAGAAAAACAAGAAAAAGAATCCGTGGCAGAGAGAATGAGCAATTGGAAAGGGAAGAGAAATATGGGCGGGCATAGCGTCCGGTGTCAGGAAGATAAGGTGGGGAGAGTTTGGGGAAGGAGTTGCTAATCAACAGCACCACGGGCTTCTGTGAGGTTTCATAATGGCAACCATATAATTGACCACTTTGCGAGTGAAGGGGGTACTATTACTAATTCGGCCAGGAAATAAACATAACAAGTCTACAGTGATCTATGGCCAATGCTAGGTTTGCAAATGGATGAAATTGATAGATTTCTAAGAATTCATGATCATCTGGAAACTATTTCTCTTTGACCAACATTTGCTGAGCATCTACGGTGAGGAATGTAAAGTGCTAAAGATAAAGATACATATGGCAAAGTTAAAAAATATATTTTGTTGGGGGGAAAACAGAGAAAATTGGTGGATGAAGCATAGTTTTCCTTTACTACACACACCCAGAAGTCGTCACTGTTCACAGTGTATTAATAGCTTTTTCTACATATTCCAATGGTTATAGAGATATCTATCTAACTAGTTTTGTTTCCAACTAAAACAATGCAACATGCCACATATCAGCCTGCAACTTACTTGTTACACAAATATGCATCTTTTCAGGTGAGTGAATAGTTAACATCCTCTTAAATGAGGATACCTTGTTTGCTTATTCTCTTTTTTTTTTTTTTAAAGATTTTATTTATTTATTTTTCAAAGACAGAGCGAGCGAGTAAGCACAGGAAGAGTGGCAGGCAGAGGCAGAGGGAGAAGCAGGCTCCCCGCCGAGCAAGGAGCCCGATGTGGGACTCGATCCCAGGACGCTGGGATCCTGACCTGAGCTGAAGGCAGCCGCTTAACCAACTGAGCCACCCAGGCGTCCCAGTTTGCTTATTCTCTTATTGATGGACATTTAGCCCGGTTTTGGTGCTACTTCAGTAATGCTATGTACGTCCTTAGTTCTTGTGTTCTTATTTACAGAGTAGAGAGAGCTAGAAGTAGGATTGCTGAGCTGGAGTAGTTTTACAATAAATTGTCTGTGGATTATTTGAAAATTATATAATATACCACTTCTACCAACCTTCTATAAACACCCATTTCCTAGTTCGCCAGAGTGCTATGGGACTCACATTTTTGACCAATTTATTATTGGGAAGTGGTATATTATAGTTATTTTAATTTGCATTTTAAAAACTATTAATGAAGCTGAACATCTTAATTTTTATTGTTTGTATCTTTTTTAGTGAATTTGCACTTTCTTTCTTATTCTGTTGCCAGTTTTTTTCTGTTGAAATAGTCATCATTTTCCTTATTTGTTGAAACTTCTTGCACACTAAGAACATTAACCCTTTTCAATGTTACAAAAATCTTTCCCCATTTTACCTTTTCATTTTGCTTTTGATTATCGTCAAGAAGTTGTTGAATATTTTTTGTTTTATTTTTTGTGGCTTCACATTTTTCTCTCTTGCTTAGTTTGATCCTTCTCCCTCAAAAGAAAGAAAAATAGTAGTAATTTTATTCTAAGTCTCCTACGTGTTTTTTGCACATAATACTTGATCCCCACAGCTCATAGACTAGTTGTGAAGATGACTGCAGAGTGGTCTTTCCATTTCATTGGGTTAGAACTCTCACTAAGAGGTACCCCTCAGAGCCATGAGAATCCCAAAGAGATACCTGGATCAGTAGGGTGGTGGGGGAAGAGGGTGCAGCTGGGCTTCCTGATGGGTTGCCATCTGAGGTGAACCTTTAAGCTGAGGTAGCAGTGGTAGTTAGGGTCCCCAGCTGAGGGAAATGGCAAGTTAAGGAGACTTGGCCACTTTGAGATGGCAGTATGTTTGACGGAACAGGGAAACAAGGGTCATGTGTTTTCATGGCGTGGGTCAAGGGAAACCATTTTTAATATCAGAGGAGAGCTATTTTTCTGAATTTCTCAAAATTTCCACAAAGAGGAGATATTACTTTATGGACAGGAAAAGTAATTTTAAGATGAAAGAAAATGAAAACTCTGAGTGTGGGATTAAAGAAGCTAAATCACAATTCAATAAGGGTGGGAAACAACTCGACCTCCAAGGTTGGGGATGGAACAGAGAGGGACAGGAATCTGTGTTTGAAGGTTGGGAGGAATGTGCATATTGTCCTTCAGATCCATGGGTCTTCCTCCTGTTCCTCTGGGGCCAGATGGTGATAGGTGCCTGTTCACTGAACTTGGCCTTCAGCCTTTCAACTTTCAAGGCTCACTGCAGGCCACAATATCCCATTATCTATAATGAATCTGACCAACGTGGCAGTGAAATATCCACAGCCTTGTCTCATCACATGCTTCTGGTTTTCACACACCATCGTGTTCTTCTATTCTTCACTAAGAAAACACAGAACCGCTGTGGGACCTCATGTGGGACCTACTTGCCTCACACTTGGGGTTCCTTCTCTGTGGGACCCCTCCATAAATCTTTGTCAGGCCTCATGGGATCCCAGTTACCCTTCAAGACCCGCTTACACGTGTCTCTCTTCTGTAGCCTCCCCTAACTTCTTCAGCGAGAAGAAACCTTGATGTTGAAATTTTTCCTGGCACCATTTCAGGCTTATCCTAAGGCAACAAAGTGGAAAGTGTGTTTCATAATGACATACAGTGATATATGTTCTAATGACAGATAGTGATCTAGCTATGTGTTCATCCTAAAACAACAAAGTATATAGGGACAGTGTTCCTAACTAGTTTGAAATTTCTATAAGGGCAAGAACCATGTTCTGCTTTTTGGTCATATTCCACTTGAATACAGAGAAGTCCCATCCTCCCTTAAAAAAAGGGCTGGAAGACAAAGCCCATTTGCAGAAACAGACCCGTGGACAGCGAAGGCAAGAGAAGGTGCAGGATGAAGGAAAGCACAAAATAAATGGCATACATTTCCTTAAAATATTTCATTTCCTTAAAATAAGGGGATAGGAAGTTGAGGAGAGCATAATTCCAAATAAGCCTCTGAAGAAAGTGAGCCTGGGAGAGCACTGGGCACAGATAAGTGGATCACCTCGTACTCGTGGCAGAGGGCCCAGATGAAGTTAGACAGAATGAGCTGGAAATGGGCCACACTCACATGTTCCTCAGCATTTGGTGGCCAAAGAGCAATATGGGTGCAGAAGAGACTGGAGAAGATATGAATCAGAAAGAGTAAGAAGAGAGATTAAAGTGGCAGGAGAAGAAGAAGGATATTTGTGAAGAGGGAGAAGTGAGTCAGAGAAAGGTTCTTCAGAGGGGATGTGAGTCAGAGAGGAGGATTACATAATCAACTTGGCAGAATGTTTGTGAAGTGAGGACAGTGGTGGGGACGTCAATCCTGGATGAAGACAGGAGAGAGATCCAGGGAAGCCATGAGGGGCCTAATAATTGGGGGGAGGTCAGAATGACATGGTGTGGGTAGGGATGAGGGGGGCTCTGGGGCGAGGGGAATCAGGCACAGTTTCTGTGAGGACACATGGGGAGGATGGTGGCCTAACAGTCCAGACAGCTGTGCTTGGAAAGGGAGTACATTTAGCATCTTTGCAGTTGAATGGCGTCCAGGAAGAGACCGGGGAGGTCTGGTTCAGGATTCTCATCTGGCATTCAGGGAAAAAGTCTGAAGTGTTAAATGTCACCTCTGAGCAGGCCTCATCACAAGCCTCTCTGCTCTCCCTCTACTCCAGCCAAGCCAAACTGCTTTATGGATATCCCCCACACCTGGCTGTTCTTTCTCATTCATACCTGCAGTTCACCGTCTGGAATGTTCTTCTATACAGTCTGTTATTTGCCTAACTCCTATTCAAATTCTAGGTCTGTGCTCAAAACACTATTTATTTAAGACATCCCTTCCTTGGGAAGGATTACATGTTCCCAAATGTTTGTCTGTTTCTTACCTTACATGGGACATTATAGTTGTTTCTTGACTGTTGCTTCCTAGATTGGAAATTCTTTTTTATTTTTTAATATATTTTTAACTTTTATTTTATTTTATTTTTTAAGAGAGAGAGTGTGTGTGTGTGAGAGAGAAAGAGGGTAGGGGAGGGGCATAGGAAGAGGAAGTTAGAGAGAATCTTAAGCCTGGAGCCTGAGGTGGGGCTGGGTCTCACAATCCTGAGATCACAACCTGAGCTGAAACCAAGGGTTGGATGCTTAGCTGACCGAGCCACCCAGGCACCCCCTGGAAATTCTGTTTGGTCCCATCTTTGATTACTGTGCTGGTCACAGAGTGGCTGCTGGGGAAATATCTCTTGATGGAAGGAAACAAGGAAAGAAGGAAGGGAGGGAGGGAAGGAAGGAAAATTTTAAAGTTTCACCCCCAGTTGTCGACAGAGCCTGCCATGCTTTTTCTGAAACTAAGTGCAGTCAGGCTTGATTTAGGTATGACTTGAGCATTCATACACAGATTTGGATGGTTGTTTTTTCCCCTCAGCATTTTAACCATTGCTAAGTATATATTTCAGTAGCATTAAGTATCTATGCATGGTTTTGCAGCAGTCCATTCTTACCACCACCCATATCTAGAACTTTTTCATCATCTCAAACAGAAACTCTGTACCTATTAAACAGTGATTGCTCACCCCCGCCCCCTCTAGCCTCTAGCATCCGCCATGCTACTTTCTGACTCTGTGAGATTTGGTTACTCAAGGCACCTCATAAGTGGAAACATACAGTATCTGTCCTTTTGAGTCTGGCTTATTCATTCAGCATAACGTGTTCAAAGGCCATGTTGTAGTATATATCTGAATCTTGCCCCCTTCTCAAGCTGAATCATAGTCCATTGTATGCATATTTCATGTCTTGTTTTTCCATTCATTAATCAGTGGATATCCAGGGGAGCTGTTTTCACTGGAGACCATTATTTTAAGTCTTAGACACAAAAACTATCATGTACTCTAGTACCTGGGGCTGGTCAATGGCACCAAGGCTGGTAGATTCAAGGCAAAGAAAGAGTAGATTGAGGAATCTTCCACATGCGTGGCAAAGTCAACAAAAATGTCCAAGCACATAGAGACTAGACAGGAGGGAGAAGAAATGCTTCCACTGGGCCATGGCAGCCCCGAGGTGGAGAGGGTAATGGAGATACCTGCCGTGAATTTCACGTGGTAGTAAATCTTGAGAAGTAGTTGGAGAGACACCCATTTTTCCCCTTTCCTTGTTATCAAAATGGCAGATGGGGATGGATGAGAAGGAGAGGACAAAATGGAACATCATCTAGGAGAAAGAAGGGAGAGCTGGATGGAAGATGAAGGGGAATTTGGCTCCATAGGGCACTGGGGAGCCAGTGAAGTCTCAGTTCAAAGCCGTTCAGCAATTTTCATGCAGGAAGAGCCCTCAGTGCTATGAGATCAATGAATATCTATTCTGTAGTTCATTACAGTGCACAGAAAGAGATTCCACAGCCACCGTGAGGCGCCACATGAAGATGTTCAAGATTTTTTCTTTTCTTCACCTAGACTAGTGTGGGCCCTTTTCTTCTCCTTGACTTTTCAGCAGCTGGAAAATAATCATTCATACTCATTCCATCAAAATCCCTTGCATGCCCGAGTTCTCTCTCAGTTAAAGATAGGAACTGGGTTAAACTCTTTTCCCTTAACGACTTCTCAGTTACCGTTTTCCTAAGGCTTTAATGCCCTTTGCATTGTCTGCCCTAGGTTCTCCCGGGTTAAAGAATAGTCAGATTTTGCCGCATCCTGTTTGAAGCGAGTGTTCTCCTTAATGATCAGGCAGCTCCATTTCTGTTGTGCCATTGTCCAGTGTCACGCTGGCCTTGCCGCCCAGAGAAAGAGCGCCATTCTTTTTCTGCGAGCAGCTTGATGAGCAGGGCTCATTAGGGGCCCTACCCGGCAAGCTCAACCTCTCAGCCGAGAGCAGAGCAAGTCACTTTCCAAGAGCCTGCTGGCGCTGAGATTGTGTTACCTTTCTGGAGGCATCCTTTTTTTTCTTTCTACTTCAGAAGTCCAGCTCATTGGCCCATTTCAAGTTGCCTCTGATCTTTAACTGCTGATCCTTGGGCCCCTTGCATCCCTCCTTGGGGAGGCGTTCCCTGGTCACTCTGCAGAGTCCCCTCAGGCCTAAAGCCTCCCTCACTTTGTTTCTACTTAACCCTTGCCCTTCACAGTGCTGAGGGGCCATCTCTGGGCTGTCTCCCTTGTAGTCTGTTATTATTTGCAGGTGATTAGCAGGCGGCTTCTAAAGCAAAAAGGAACATTGCCCCAGGCTCTGCTCTCCCATAGGCTCTTGCCATTTTGCTGCAAAAGAGAAAAATGGAGCCTTTGAACAGTGTATAGATACTATTCATGTCCTTAGAAAGAGAGGAATGTCTATAAAATTTCAGGAGCAGAATTAGATTTTACTCCGTTATCAGAGGGCAGAACTATTGGGTTATGGCACAGACTGCTTTTGGAATTAAGAAGAAGCAGTTGCCATAGCTAGGCATCTGGTCTTTTAGTAAAAGCTTATTTGAGAATTTCTCTCTAGACACTAATCCCCCAACAAGTTGTATTCCAGTGAGGCAGAGCGTCCATGAGATAGCGTAATTGTGGTGAGCTATTCTCTTGCGGGGGGGAGCCAGCGTGGTGACAGCGGCTGCGTTCAGCCTTCTGCCTGCTCTCTGGCTACTCATTTGAGCAGATGAAAGCTCCCTTCTCGACCTCTGTCCTCCAGCCTTTTTTGTCACCTACCTTGCTACCTTCAGATCCCCCAGGGGAAATATTATACGCTTCTTTCAACATCTTGAGCTACTGTCCCGGGCATTAAGTGAATCATTATCCTTTCTCTTTTTTTTTTTGGCATCTCGAACTATTGCTGTGAGTGTGGTGTCCCTTTCAGCTCCCACCACCGCCCCCACCCCAGAGGAGCCAGTTCATTCACCTGAGTTTTAAATGGCTAGTTTCTCTCCTATTACTATTAGTTAAGAAATAAAAGCAAAACCCCATCAGAACTTCCTCTCCTTCCCTTCCGTGGCGAATAAGCATTACCAAACCTCCCGGTATTTGGATTTGAGGAGTGCAGGAACCACGTGAGCGTACATGCAATAACTCCTTTCCACGGGTGTTCTCAGTGTGCCTGGGTGGGAAGCTGGCTGTGTAGCAGAACAAGCCAGAAAACAGTTCCTGAGCTTCTTTGACTCTAGATTAAATTCTTTACTCCTTGATGAAGGGGCACTGTGTCCCTCAGAGCACCTGTTTCCGTGTTTCCTGCAGGCGTCCATCTTGTTTCGGTGTTTCCCAGAGGTGCCCAGAGCTGCTGAAGCAGAGTCCCCAGGGCAGGAGGCTGGCACTCTGTACTGTAACACGTGCCGGAGATGCCCTTTGGGTCTGACAAGCCTGAGAAACACTGTTCCATTCATTCCTGGGTTTTGCTCATAGGTGTACTGGATCTCAGGGCTGCCTGAAAGGGTGTGGAGTTGTTGGTGTGGCCTTGTTCTCTTGCTTGGCTTGGAATCTTTTGTCCCAAGGAGATCATGAACGTTGAACAGCAGGCCCATTTTAAACAAACCAGGAAAAGAAGGAGCCTGCTTAAAAAAAAAAAAAAAAAAAAAAAAAAAAAAGGACGAAACAAACCCCCCAAATCCGAAACAAAGACTGAGGGGCGTGTTCTCTTTTATTTGAGAATGACCTTAGGAGGTATAAAGTTAAAATAGTCCTCAGGGCTGCAGCTGCTGTCTTGCGGGTCTCAACATGTTTTATATGACAACAGTAATAAAGGCTGTTTTGCCATCCTGTTTAAATCACAAAACCAAGTGGATTCTTTGTTTCCCTGCATGAGAACTGCATGTGGTTCCTAGTGCCTGATAAGGTGGCTCAGAAAAGTGACCTGTTGCGATGACCTGGAAATCTTCTCTAGTATAATCCTCTAGATAGGGGTCGATGACAGAGAAGAAAATCAAGAAGCTTTGACATGTGCTGGGGAGAGCTGCCAGATGTAAGTATACATAAGGAAGACAGTGCACTTTTATTATCTATTGAATAAGGCAGGCCGGGGACCGAGGGACAGTTGAAAACAGTATCTTGGGTACATAATTGAGTTTCCGATTTTCTCACCTTACCCGTGTGGCTCTGCTGTCTGCCCAATTCACATCTCTGCCCTGCCATCAATAAACCCGGGCTGGGCCTACAAACCGTATCAACAACAACAAAAAAGCCATGACAGGAGCCTTTCGCGTATTTGCCGCCCTCCTTGGATTGCCATGGCAACAATAGTTTTAATTATGGAGAGCCAAAATGATAACTTGTGTATCAGATGTGGCTCACTTTTCCCTGTGGACAAAACTCTGATTCAAGAGCAGCTTTGTATGTGGATTTTCCTTCTAGGCTGGATTTTATTATCTGCTTTAACAGCTCTTTTGCTCATGGAATGAACCAGAGGACGCCCAAGTAGTTGGCTGAAGGGGCTGCTGGATAGAGACCCTGGTGGAGACGAGCTGGACCTTTTTGTCTCAGGGGCAGCCTGATGCCCTCATCCCTTGTGAATTTCAGAGCCAAGCAAGCCGTGGCTCTGGAGGGCTGTGTTCGACTTCCCCCGTTAGGGGGGAAACCATGCATTAGGACAGAGACTTGTATGAAGTACCATCGGGTAATCATCCTCGACAACGTTCAGGATTCTGCTGGGGGGCTGCCGACAAATAATTCCATTGCAGTAGTAGTCATGGGATACAGCCATCACAGCGGCTCTCCAATCAGAGCCGTGGAGGGGAAAGGCAGGAGAGAGCATGTCTTCCCTATGCACGTGACCTGCCCCCCCCACCTTTGTTTCTGGATCTGCTTGCCCATTCTTTGAATTTCTGCTCAGCCTTGGAGAGGTATCCACACCATATCTAAATATTTCTGGGCTTCCTCATTCTGGAAGCTCTTGCAAACCTAAATAATCTTCCCCTCAGGTAAACATAAATCATTGTCTACCTTCTTTGCTCCTTGAGTAGACCTTTTGATACATTCATTAATTATGGCTGCTGCCTGGTGGCACAGTGATGGCTGAGTCACCGCGGTGAGCATCTTTCCTGGAACACCCCCATTTCTGATACCGAGCCCTAAAATCCCATTCGGGGTCAAAGAGGTCATTCTTGGCAACGGACAGCTGGATGGTAGCGAGTAAGGGAGACGTGCCTGCGAAAGGCAGGATTGTGGTCTCGGGAGTGACGGTAGGAGAGGGGGGACACAGGGGACGTTGATGGAATGATGTGGTCCTTAAACATGCTGCAGCTGTTTCTAATCTCTGGCAACCCCAGAATAAGACCTTGATCCTCTGCTCTGTAGGTTTGTAATGTGCATCAATAGGCCAGTTCATCACAATCCCAGCTTTGGAAGGCCAGAATGCCCACGCAGAACTGTCTAGAAACAGGCACTATGGTTCTGCTTTCTAATCCTTTACCACATTATTAAAAAAAAAAAAAAAATTCCCGATTTTTGGGCAATCTTGCTTAACGAATGATACAGTCTCTGTTTTGCTTCCACATTCAGGAAGCTTTGCGGCTATGATTTTGACTTTGGAGTTTAGGCATGTTAATGAGGCCTTTGTTTGAAAGCAGAGGGGTTCTGTTTCTTGTTTGTTAGTTTAATAAGATTTTGTGTTAAGAATGGCACTGAGAATCTGTCAGAATTAGCTTGGCTGCATATGTGTAGCTCAGTGCTTTGAGACTCTTGAAATGTCTGTTTTTAGGACATCAGCAGGGGGCTAATGAAAAGGCTTTGTTGATTTTAACGAATTGCAAGCCACTGTAGCCAAAATAAATATAATCTGCTTTTTGGATTAGTTGTCACAGATGATTTTACCTACTAACAGTGATTAAGGAACCCGAGTGGACCAGAAACATAGCAGCTCTCCAGTGACTCTGCTAAAATAGCAATAAACAGAAGTAAATAAAGACTTAGGGCATTAGTTATCTTTAATAAACAGTGACACCAAATTTACTGCGTGCAGGTGTGAAGAGGTGGGAGTGGGGGGTTAGGGAAGATCGCGGGGTCAAATACCTCCAAAGCACTCCATTGTTTAAAAAAAAACCCTAGAATGTTCTCCGATAATGTTCATCTGTTGTCATTGGACCTCATTAGGAAGCGGTTAGAAACCCAGGGCCATCTCCTGGTTGCCCAGCCCCCTCTTGAACACTAATCCCAGTCATTGTCATTCTGCTCTCTTCTTCTGGCAGATTCTGGGACCAAAGTTGAAATCCTCCAACTATAGGATTAGAGTATGAAAATCAAGGACATGTTAATTACTTGTGTAATTATTAACCTCTTTCCTGCAGGAATGCTACCCAGTTAGTGAACAGGAGACTAGCACTGTATCCTTCCCTGTGTTTTTCTACCCTGATGAAAAGAGCGACTTACTCCACTGGGCAACCGTGGTGCTCAGATTTCCTCCAGAAAGTCTGATTGTGTTTTCCCTTATTGCTGCTTGACCCAAAGAAGAGGATGTAGGTGAAACCCTCTTAGGTGGTGTGTGAGTGCCAGCCAGAAAATGCCTTTGGTAGGCAGAAACATCATAGTCTTTTTTTTTTTTAAATTTTTAATCCTTTAAACATTTTTTTAAATTTAAGCTCAATTAGCCAACATACAGAAGATCTTTAGTTTCAGATGCAGTGTTCAGTAATTTATCAGTTGCATATAACACCCAGTGCTCATCACATCACGTGCCCTCCTTAATGCCCATCGCCCAGTCACCCTTACCCCCAACCCACCTCCCCTCCAGCAACCCTCAGTTTGTTTCCCAGAGTTACGAGTCTCTCATGGTTTCTCTCCCGTCTGATGACTTCCCTTTCCGTTTTCCCTCCCTTCTCCTGTGACGCTCTGTGCTGTTTCTTATATTCCACATTGGAGTGAAACCATATACTTGTTTTTCTCTGATTGAGTTATTTCACTCAGCATAATCCCCTTCATTTCCATCCGGCCTTGCAAATGGGAGGTGCTCATCCTCTCTGATGGCTGAGTGATATCCCATTGTCTGTAGGACCGCATCTTCTTTATCCGTGCATCTGTGGATGGACATCTCGGCTCTTTCCACAGGTTGGCTGTTCTGGACATTGCTACCATGAACACTGGGGGGCAGGTGCCCCTTCAGATCCCTACATTTTCTGATTTTTAATTTTACCCGGTGTTTTAACTCATGCTGTGGATACTTTTTACCCCAGATTGCAGAGCAGGTGGCAGAGCTTTCCCTAGCTTCTTTCTCCCCTGGAGGGTAGATGTTGTTGTATTTGTTTGCAGATGCAGAAACTGGGGTGCCTGAGGCCTGCAAATGAGTCACGGCAAGGCCTTCTACTACCCCCAGGGGAAACCCAGGTGTTAGTTGCATCACGGACTGGTCAAAAACAGTGCATGTGCTTTTTTTTTTTTTTCCTTCAGGGTTACAAAGATTATAATCTTACCCTTGGTTACCACCCGTTAGAACGAATAGCTCTCATTTATTCAGTTCTTACCGTGTGCCAGGCACTGTGCTTTGCAGATCACGTGCTGATGCCTTACAACAAATCTGTTCATTCTGTAAATATTTACTGAGCCATCCCTACTCCCCGCTCTGCTACAGAGATACAGTAGGGAAAAAATCAATATAAAAACCTGCCCTCTTGAAGTCTTTGCTCCGGTGTAGGGAGTTAAGACAATAGGATACATTTAAAAATAGTTATTATTTTAGAAGGTGATAAGTGCCGCGGCGGGAACGCTGGGGGTAGGGGGGTCTGCAGTTCTAGATGACGAGAGGAGAAAAGGCGAGCAGGTGGCATTGGAGCAAAGACTTGACTTGATGGAGGCGAGGCGGCAGTCACGTGGGTCCCTGAGGGGTGGGTGCGAGGGAAAGTGTCCAGACCCCGAGGAAGGAGCCAGCCTGGCGTGTTCCAGGGAAAGAAGGGAGGTATGGGGAAGGTCAGCGTGCGGAGCAGGTCAGCTCTGTAGCAACGCGCAGCCGCTTGTGAGGCCTCTGCCTTTTACCCCAAGGAAGATGGGAAGCCCCTGGGAGTTTTAGGCAGAAGAGTGTGGTGCTGTGTTTGACATTTTCAGACCCGAAGGGGCAGGTCATGTTCCCCCATTTCACCGATGGAATGCAGGGTGCAGAGGAAGTTCAGTGGAGTCCTTGTGACAAGTCACCGTGTGACTCGGGGGCGGAGAGCCCGCCGTCTGTCCCGCTAGCGGTCCCGCCGCGCTCTGCCTCCTGCTCCAGGACTGGCCCCGTGTCTATGTGATTCTCTCCATCAAATGGGAAAGATCCTATAAATCTTACTTTTGATGATCTCTTTTGAGTATCTGGAGTCAAAGGCTTGTGGAACTGAACCACTCAGGATAACCTGAGCCTCATTAAATTAATTTTCCAAACGAGAGAGGGGATAGGCTAACCTCTGTGAACGGTGTCACGGGGCTGTGGGTCACATACGCAGGGAGTGGTCTGGGATTTGAATCCGGTTCTGCTGCCTGACTCTGAATCGCATGCCCTGCTTAGGCCACTGGACGGCCTCGCCTGCACGTTTGTCACGCGGGGCGCTACGGTGCGTTCAGCTGGTACAGGGAACGAGGTGGTCCCGGCCTGCACGGAGAGCGTGCCTACCATAGTGGCCTTTCCATGTGGCTTCTTCCTTTCCCCACTCCCTCCATACCCCAGGGCATGTCCGACTACCAGATGAGCAGGGATTGAAATCCGGGATCGGGGGAAGGCGGTGGTATGATAATTGCCATCGCGTTGCCTAACGTGGCCAGCTGGGGACTGTCCCGAGATTTCCTTTGCTGTAACTCGGAGATCTCTTTTCCAAATCCGAGAAGCCACCGCTAAGTGATAACAGATCTTATTGGATATCAATAAGGGTCTATTCTTTCAGGACGAATCTGGAAAGCAAATCGGCATCTTTGAACATTCTAGACAGATCCTGAGGTGAAAGGCCAGGCCTCGTCAGACAAATCCAGGCACCCGCCGTGCAGAAGGACCCGCGTACATACACGTACACCCCCACCCGTCGTCTACATCTGGGCAGCTTTGACAGGCGTTCGTGATCTTGACCAAATCTTTGGTCAGATTTAAATAATCTCGCGCTCTTCTGCGAGGAACCCCGGGCTATGTCAAGCCAAAATTCTGGGTGTGGCTTTTAAAGGAGATCCTATTATGTCTAAAATCTTTTTTTTTTAAGACTTTATGTATTTATTTGACAGAGACAGCGAGAGAGGGAACACAAGCAGGGGGTACTAAAATCTAAAATCTGTAGCGTTTTGAGGGACTAAACAGCAGTTTTGTAGCAGGCGTTGAGCATGGCTAGTTTCCTTCTCTTAAATAACCTTGGATTTCGACCTCGTCTGTTTTACCAAGGAAACGCTGCTAACATGAACGAATGATCTACAATTTCATCTTGCTTCTTGCGGAAGTTTTCCCCGAGTATATTTCTGGAGTCATCACGCACTGTCGTTCTCCCTTTCTGTAGGGTTTGCATGTCCTTGACCACCATTTCCCTGAATAACATAAGGGGATGTCCGTGATCCTCAGCCCCAGACTTACTAGAATAAAATGTAATACAGGTGCTCTGTTAATTTTCCATGGAAGTCTTGGGTGTCTGGCATTTTGAAATAAGAGGAAGTAATTATCTTGTTATACTCCTATCCGCTGACAGGTGGGATGGACCTGAGCAAAAGCTTGATTCTGCTTAAAATTCAAATTAACACCCGGTCAGCTCTGCAGTGGTATGGGAACGTGATGTTCCTCCTACCTGCAGGAGTAATTTGGATAAGCAGTGGGATTTGCTTTTGTCTGATTTCCAGCAAAGCGGCCTAGCTATGGGGGTAGCCTGTTTGTCTTTTCCTTACATTCTTTGAGACAAGAATGGAAAGAGTCTATTCTGTTTTGATAAGTTATTAAGGAAGCAGACTTTGTTTACTGGAAAATACGGCTCCCTCGCACTGGATTGATCCTGGTTTCAGAGCTGGTTTTCCATTTGAGCTCGGGGGTCTCATTGTATGGTTGGCCTCTCCCCACCCAAGCCTAACAATGGAGGTATCTCAGTTCGAACCCATAAATGCGATTCATGGAGTGATTAGCATTTTGACAAATTGAACGTAGGAGTACTGGTGCCGCACTGGTGCCGCGTAGATGGCATTTTCCCTACAAAGGGATGGACAACTGTCCTTTCCCCAGCAGGTGACTTGGAATTAGCAAACCCTTGGCTCTGGGAGAGAGAGCTCGAACCTGATCAAATCAGCTTACAAGGCCTCACATCTGTGATCTTCGAAGTTATGGCAAGCTAATTGTCCATAGTTTCTTCGGTGGTTAGCTATAAATAGTTTTCCTCTGAAATGGATAATTAGGGGAGAAAGTGGATTTATATCAGTTTATATTTGAAACTGAGATAAAAATATGTAACAGCTACTATCAGATATTTAATTATTATCACCAGTATTGCCTGTAGTTTATGAAATGTTATATTACTCACTTGATGTTCATAATAAGTCTGTGATGGGGGGAGTATAGGCTTCATTACCCTCATGTTAGAGATTAATAAAGTTCAGAGTTTGATTTGTCTAAGGTCATAGAGCTTACCTGGTTTTCAGATTTTCTTTCTTCTGTTTTCTCAGCTTTTCTTATTTGAAACATAAGCATTTTAAAATTCTATAGCATTGACTTTTACAGATTATTATTATTATTATTATTATTAACCTAATGCTCTGCCTTAGGGTATATATTTGTTCTATTTTAATTCAAATTGCAATTAGCTTATCATAGAAATTTGAGTCATGAAGAAGTCCCTTAGATTGTTAGCATTTTTTAAAACTCATAGTGGAAAGGGTAAAGAATAATAGAGATTAGGGTGCCTGGGTGGCTCAGTGGGTTAAAGCCTCTGCCTTCAGCTTAGGTCATGATCCCAGGATCCTGGGATCGAGCCCCACATCGGGCTCTCTACTCAGCGGGGAGCCTGCTTCCTCCTCTCTCTCTGCCTGCCTCTCTGCCTAGTTGTGATTTCTCTCTGTCAAATAAATAAAATATTTAAAAAAAAAGAATAATAGAGATTAGAAAGACAGGAGAAGAGGGTTTGATGAAGTTTGATGTCAGAAGGAAGAAGAGCTTACAGTGTCCATGTAGTGAAGTGTGCACAGTCTAGAACCGGAGAGAAGGAAGTCTGCACTTTATTTTCCCCCTTACAGATAAGTAACATATGGCAATCTCCCTCTCTCTTGCTCTCATTTTTTATCTCATCAAGGTACAGAGTTGAGGTAGAATGAGATGACAGAGGTTTTCCTTCAGAGGGACAGTGGGTCACATATTGGTTTTCTAAATTCTCTATGCACACATAACTGATTATATTCATTAATATGTTTAAAATGAAGGTGAAGAGAATTTTGAGTATCTAAAGAAAACTTTTAAAGTCTTTATCCAAAAAATGGGAATTTTCCCAAGTATAAACAAATGAACTCTCCCAGAAGCTAATGTTTGGAACAAAATTACAAATGCCTTTGTAAATTTTGAATTTGGCAAAACATGTTCTACCATCATTTAAAAATAACAACTTTAAAGGGCTCATAAATAAAGACATAAAAGGCATTTTGACATTTAATACAAAAACAGCATTTTGATGAACTGGGTAAAAATGAATCATAGACATATGGATTACATATTACTTATAGCGTGCCTGAGTTTTAAAATTGAGGCAGTGGAAATCTGGCAAAATATTTTTGGGAAATTTGCTATATATACTATATTTAAAAAGAGGTGAAGATGAACTCCAGACTGCTGTGATTGCTCATGACATTGAATTTGATAACTTTTCATTCGCATCTAAGAAATTCTTGTGAAGTAGCTCAATCTGTTCGTGTGCTGTGGAATTGAGTTGTTGGAGACAGTGTAGACCAATTTCATTGGTCACATACTCAATCAACTTAGTACTTAGTACTTAGGACGAAGAACTTAGTACCAGGTATTCCCAAAATGCCTGGATTTGTACTAGGCACTGGTACAACTTCCCGTCTAGTGACACCACCCTCATGGGAAGGGTAGATAGTGGTAGATAGGGGTTCACAAATTTCTGGGTCATCCAAGGACTTTGGGAAACACAAGAGAGACTGTATTAACTAGGTATCAGTGTCTGTGGTAGCCTTTAACATTTATTATGTTTAATTGTTAGAGCTCCATAAAAATGAGGATATTATTATGGATGGAGAAAACCATGTTTCATCAAAATGTATAGATTAAGTGATTTGTTAAGTGGTGGTGGTAGTCTTCTTTGTTGGTGGCTCCAAATGACCCCCACCTTCTGTATTCTCACCTGCAGTGTCCTTCATGCTCCTTGAATCTTCACTGACCTTGAGATTGACTTGAACCAATAGATCATGGCCAGAAGGGTACTATTTCAATTCCAGACCTAAGCCTTCATTAGGCCTAACAGCTTCTATTTTTATAGTCTTGGGAGTCCTGAGTCATCCAGGGGAGAAGTCTAGTTACCTGCTGGAGAGCTCCTGTGCTGAGACCATGTGGAGAGACATGTGGTGTGGCAGAGTCCCTGAGATCTCGGGGAGGGGGAGAGGAAAGGACAGCTGACCTCCCAGCTGAGCCAGCGCATGCGCGCGCGCGCACACACACACACACACACACACACACTGCCAACCAGCCAACTGACTGCATCCATGTCAGGGACCACCAGTAGCATCAACAGAACAAGAATCCATGTTTTAGACTTAGGAGCAAATGCAATGGTGGTTGTTTTCTGCTGTAGAGTTTTGAACAGTCAGGTGGCAAAAAGAAGACCAGAGTGGTGGCTGAGTACGATTTGAACCCAGGTCAGTCTGACTCCAGTTCAGGTTTTTTCTCACTGTGTTTGCTCTGTGTTTGAGTCAGTGGGGAAAGGGGTGGGGCACAGAATGGAATTCCATGATACGTGAACACATCCTAAAATGGTGTGCATCTGGCCTGAATGAATTGTGAAAAGGGAAGAGTTTGAAGACTTAACTCTGTGTCTTAGAGACACATACCAGTAGCAGGACCCTCCCCCCCAAATTCCCCCTCCCCCCCACCTTGGCCTTCTTTCTTGTTGCCTGTACCTTACACTTCTTGTGTCAGAAGGAACAGGAGCAGATGGCCCCAGATTCTCATGCCTGATACTCTTCCTGGGCAAATGCCATGTAAATGTTTGTATTGACTTTATTTAGAATTATCAAACTAATAATGGATGCTAATGAATTCCTGTCATTCACCTGGGGGTTTATAAAGTGAACGTGGATAGGACCTTTAAAAAGTACACAAGTGCGACACACACATATACACATGGGGGATGTTATGAGCGGTGGCTTGAAACAAATGGTGATCAGAAACTATGAAATGGGGGCAGCATGCAGCGGTCAGGGACAGTAGAGGGTCCCTGGCTGATAACACAGGGGAGCACTTGAAAGGAGAGTTTTCTGGCAAGTCCACGTTTGAAGTGATGTCATCTTTTTTATTCTCCCAACTCGGTTGCTTCTGTGAAGCTCATTCTTTCCATTCTGATGCGGAGCAAAAATGTTACATCAAAGGTTGATGTTTGAATTGAGGATGAAAGAGAGGGAAGTGGGTGGGCACGTGTGTGCGTGCATGCACGCACACACACACACGCTGCAATATAGAAAGAATCACAAATGACTCAAAGTTCTTAAAAGTACGATATAAAGGAAAATAGCCATCTTCCTCCCCTGATACATAGTTCACAAGATCGCCCGGAGTTTGGATGTTAAACCATCTTGGTGCATACCAATGAGGTTTGCTATCACTGGCTGTTGCCTGTCAAAGCTTGAGGTGGTCAGGTGTGTGGAAAGGGGCATCTCCCCTTAGGAGGTGGTCTTGAGTGGACCCCCCTGCCTACTATGAAGGCAGTTCAAGAAGGCTAGTTTGGATTTCTCTTTAAAAATAAAGTACACATTTCCAGGGTTGTTTTGTTTTGTTTTGTCTTTTGAACTATGTTGCCTGTTTGGGGTTGGACAGTTACCTGGGTTTACTTTATACCAATGCAGTCTGCATGTTGAAAGAACACTTTCCTCCTCTTGTGTCTTCACCTCACCTACACCTACTTCAGCAGAGTAGAACAAGTATCGTGTGTCGTCCTTTTTCTCCAAGTTGTTCTAACTTGTGGCAACCTAGTTGCCTCTTCCCGCCAATCCAGAGATGAGGGGGTAAGGAGCAGCCTGGCTTCTGGGCATTCTTTCAGAAGCAGAGTAGGGGTGACGCTGCTGCTTTATCTTGCCTCTCTTCTTCAAGAAGCCCCACCAAGTGATGAACCAGAAGCTTTCTGGTAGCTAGGAACCACTGGATGCCCATCGGAGCTCTGTGAGGAGCCAGACTAATGGAAACCTCACAAATGGAGGAGAGTCTGAGGTAACCCCCTCATGGAAACTGGTGGAAAGTTAAGGGAGAAATGTGAATATCCACACTTCTTCAGGTACTACCGATGAGTACTCTTCTCACTCCTGTTTCTTCAATTTTTCAGGTATTAGCAATGAGTACTCTTCTCAGTCCAGAATTCAAATTGATTCTTCAGTTTGAATTATTGAACAAAGGTCTGGGAAGTAAATGCCTCCTCTCCTTTGGACATTTTCTCAGAACCTAGATTTCTGGTGGGGCAAGGACATAGGTGAGGGGTCTGTTCTCCGTTGCCTGTGGGTCTGTTGAATGCTTGTATCTCCCTTCCAGGCAGCAGTTATGGTGGCTAGTGCCTGAGAGGCCACCTTCGGTCACTAAGGGGTAGGTGGCCTCCGATCTTGATCACTGGGAAGGCTGGCTTTGGGCACCCTGCTGGTTAGTAGAAGAAGCATCAAGGGTTGACGTGCACCAGAACAAGCCATTCACGCTGCTAGCTAAGCGAGCCTTTTCGGAAATTGTACAATTGAGTTTTTTTCATGATTTCAACTAAGAATTAGATGTGTTTACATGGTCAAAGCCCTTTTTCATACTGAGACATTTTACCTGAGTGATCCTTCTGAGAAATGCGGAAAGTTTCAGAAAATTGCAAGGCCACTAATGGCTTGAAAAATGACCTCTTAGCAGTGTGTTTAAATTACAGTGCGGGAAGAGTGAGCATTTTTATAAGTAACATTTTATTTCATTTGTGTAATGAAGCCCATATAATAATCAATATTAAATATGCAGTGCTATGCTGGGGCCAAGTACACATATGGATGTGCTGCTAATACTAAGAAAAAAAAAAACGAGAATTTTCCTCTTCAGGAAACATTACAAATATTTGTTTATTAATCCCCCATGTCAGAGCTGAGATTAGAACTCAAGCTTTTGGCCGCCAGCTGATTCACTTATCCTCTGATGAGAGCAAAGCTCATGGAAGTAGCAGTATAGGAAGATAGTTTAAAGTTTAAAAAATGGTGGGGAGAGTTGATGTGATTTTTAAGAACTTGAAATAGATTTTTCTTGACTAAGACCCGCTGAAGTAAACTCTTTGGTGCTTTCCTTGCCATTTTCTGCTGGCAGATATAAAATTGTGATTTTCTGTTAGTAGTATTGAGATATAATGCACTGTGTCTTTTCTTTTTCCCCTTCCTAGTTCCTCAGGCTACAACTATAGTCTTTTAAAGTTATAAAAGGGCCAAAACCATATGAACTACTGCTTTAATTATAATCCTCCTTAAAGCTTATAATTATCCCCACTACCAATGCTTACAGCATACAGAGGTTTTTTTGTTTTTTAAAGATTTTATTTATTTATTTATTTATTTGAGAGAGAGCGAGAGAGAGAGCACATGTGAGCAGAGGGAGAGGGACAAGCAGACTCCGTGCTGAGTGCAGAACCTGATGGGGGGCTCGATCTCATGACCCTGAGATTACAACTTGAGCTAAAGTCAAGAGTCAGAGGCTTCACTGACTGAGCCACCCAGGCACCCCCATGTAGGGTTTTATACATTGTAAATTACTACATGCACTATAATAACTCTACTATTTGATGTTCACAACTGCCCTTTGGAGAAGATAAGGCAGATATTTTTGTTCCCATGTTGGAAATAGTTAACAGACTCAGCATGCTTAGGGATCTTTGAGAGCCAAACAGTTTAAGCTTCAAGAAGGTATGGAGTCAGTGCCTGCCTCGTGATTTCAAAGCCACCATCTACTGATCACGTGGGGCAGTGATGGCCCATTAAGAAACAAAAGACAAAAACCCAAAATAGTGAATATAATCTTCTCTATGCTTTCCTTTGCTAGGGTTAGAAAAATATAAATATGAAAGATGCATTTATATAGAAATACTACGTCAGAATTTTATAATTTGTAATAGTTGTATCAGCAGTAGTACAGAATTGAACATGTAGTGGGTATTGACTTAATAGAATGTTATATCTGTATCCTATATATATATATAGTTTACCAGTATGGATATAATTGCAGGTATGTTTGGGGACATACAGATGTAAAAGAGGTTGAGTGGTGAACCCTCCAGGTACTTCATAAGTACAAAAAGTGTTAACATTGCACTTGTGCCAACCTAGGTTTGCATCCTGTTTCTGCCACGTGCAAACGAATATAAGTATACCCATATGCTTTTTCCATGCTTTTCAATTGTAAAATGGGGATTAAAAGACCTACTAGAAAAGATGGTTTATACAGATCAAATAAATGCCGAAGAAATATATACGAAGCACATCGTGCATGAAACGCATTCAATGAATAGTCATTTACCAAAAAGCAAAAGCAACAGATGTACAGAGCATCCATTCGTGTTGAAGAATAGAGTTCGCTGAGATGGTCTATATGCCTCGGTGTGGACATGGCCTGTAGTGTCACAGTTTTCTTAGTAGATGTCTTTGTAATTTCTTTGTATTTGGGGCTCAGGTCTTATCCGTGTGCAATGTGAGTCTTTACTAAAGTAACGATCCTATAAAGGAATGCCCCACTTGATGCTTGTGCTTTGGTCCAGGTCAGATGGAGTCTCCATATGGTCGGTGACGTATGTATCAAATGTACTCCACCGTAACAAGGGAAGCCTTGTCTGCCCTATTTCCTGACATCAAGAGTAGAATAGTGTTCTGTCAAACTTATTCAGTGCTGTCCTATTTACTAGAAATGCCAAATTTTCATCCTCTGTCCAGTCCTGTTACTTGTGCTGAATTAATGTGAGTTGCTTTTGTAAGGTCAAGGCCTCTGTGACAATACAGTGGAAGTTTCAAGGAAGGTGGTGATGGTAGATTTTTCTTTAATTCACTGGAGTGCTTGTAATAAAACTAATGAATGGAAAGGACCGAACATTTTCAATTAGCTGCATAGAGTAAAATCCTAAAAATAATTAGTGGCTGAGATGGTGTGTAGTTATTTTAAAATCCTCTTTCTAGTTTGTAAAGATCTTGGTTTAGTTTGCTTTGGAATCGAGCCATTTGAGAAAGAGAGAAAAACCTATAATACGTGCATGTGTGTATCTCTGTGTGTGTGTGTGTGTGTGTGTGTGTATTTCAGAAGGGCTTTTTCATTTCCATGCAAAAATGTAATAATAGATAGTGACTAATGTTTTTCTGTGCTTTATAAGTTCACAAATTCTTCTCTTATTAACTTCTCTTATTAACTATTCCTTCTAACAGCACATTGAGGTTAGTGTTACTATTCTGTTTATTTCAATGGGGAAGTAGGCTGTAGATGATTAAGATTACCCCGTTAAATGTACATGACTAAAAAAGAATCAGGGAATTAAGCCACGTCTTGGGACTTGAAATGCAGGGTTCTTTGTACCGTACCCCACTAATGTTTAGTTTTTGTTCATTTGTTTTGTTTGTTGTTGATGGTGAGTTTGCTTTCCTTTTTGAAACATGCCCATGAGTATCACCAGTGACGTAGAACTGAAGGTGTGGTAGGTTTTGGGGTGGATGGCGTGTAACTCACTTCAACGAAGAGTTGTTGGGCTGACCCTTTCTGAGTGTTAGATATATTGATTGCTTAGTTATGGGCCTTGTGCTTGGTTCTAGGAAGTCAAAACCAAATCGAGTAAGGCCCTTAGGCTCAAGGAGTGAATAGTGTAACTTACAGTGTCCGGTCTTTCCAGTATCATTTTGCGAATGATATTTTGTGAATCTGGATCATGTGTTTTTGATTGAGTCTTAATAGTATCAGTGCTTACTAGATTGTGATATTCTTCATATGATCTAGTTGAAAGTTTCTGAAATTTTCTACCCATGTACTCTAACAGCAGAGGTCAGAGAACATTGGGCATGTGACTTGTGAGTATTTGAGTCAGTTTGGGTTGCGATAACAGAAGACCGTGAGCTGGATAGCTTAAACAACAAACATGGATGTCTCACATTATTTATATAAATAAATTAATCGAATATTTCTTTATTTATGGAGACTGGGGAGTCCAAGATCAAAGCTCTGGTAGATTCAGTACCTGGTGGCTTACTTCCCGTATCGTAGATGGCTGTCCTCTCTGTGTCCTCCCGTGGCAGAAAGAGGGGAGGGAGCTCTCTGGGGCCCCTTTTAGAATTCACTAATCCCATTCATGACAGCTTCATTCATGACCTAATCACCTCCCGAAGGCCTTACCTCCAAATACCATTACATAGGGGGTCAGGCTTTCACATGTGAATTTTGAGGGGACACAAGCATTCAGTCCGTAAAAATAGAAGTCTGGCCTGAAATGGCCAGTGGTAACCAAAACATTTTTTTAAAGTCTTTGCCTTTTCTTTAACATGCATGTGAAATTTGCATTTTGTTCCATAATATATATTTTAATATAAGACATTGTTCCCCAAGCACAAATCTACAGGGGATGCTGTATATTTTCTTCCTGGGGCCGAGTATCCCACGGCACATGGCCTTGCACCAGGGAGTGGTCACCAGACACAGCCAATCCCAGTTCCTTCCAGTTTTGACCACTGGGGGTCAGAATTAATGAGCTGACATTTCACCCAGTGTGTTCCAGTTCATTTTTCTTTGGCGCTTTCTCTTTGTCCCTCTAACTTGTTATCTACTATTTTATCCTAAAAATGATTTCAGGGGATTCTCCTAAGGACATACAGGAAAACACAAAAACACTAAAAATCAGGGTAAAAGAAAAACCAGGCTATTCTGGCAAGGTGAAATTGGGATGTGTGTTGCAGGCAGACACCAAGATTATGCTCCTACGGATTTGTTAGAAATGGACAATGGATTTGGCTGTAAGCTTCCGCCCAGCCCAGACACTCTGAGCTCCCAACTTTTGCTTTGTCTGTATAATTCACACTTAGGAGGGGCCCCAGTTATCCTAGCCCTGAAATCTAAGGGAAATTTCTCCTCTGGGTCCCCAGAAGGTGGACACGCTCCACGTTTGCCAGCCACCCTGATTAACACTCCCGTGGCAAAACTCACCCCGAGTGTCGTTTGGATGCCTGTGACAGCATCCCAGAGAGAAGCTGGAGGGCTGTAATGCTAAAACCCAGTGTGGCCTTGGCAGGCCTCAACCCAGCTTTTCTGCCTCCACGTCCACTGGGATTTCTGACAAGGATGGATTACATTCTTCTTTGTTTTCCATCCAAATCGCATTCTGGATAGAGTTAAGAGAAAATGTATAATAATATTTTCAATGTCGTGTTTTTCTCATTAGGAGAGAAAATGAATACATTGGAATTTTAATGGTGAGCCTTTTTAATAACCATCCTTATGATTTATTATTCTCCTTGGGATTTTATTCACAGTCTTAAAGTCTTAATAAAAATATATGTTCAAAAAAAAGAGTTGGCTTCTCCCTGTGGAACAAGTTTTTAACATGAGAGAAGCAGGATACATTTGCACAGGAGACTCAGAAAAGGGGACTTTGATTCTCTGTGCCTTCCTTCCTTCGATGGGTGTGGATGGGAGCCAGCAAGAATAAGAAATTTTGTTACCTGGCATGGTTCCGATCAAACACATCTTCAAAACTTTTAATTTAAGGAGGTCTCAGATGATACTCTCGTTAAAAAGGTGCATTTCCGGGGTGCTTGGGTGGCTCAGTGCATTAAGCGTCTGCCTTCGGCTCAGGTCATGATCTCAGGGTCCTGGGATCGAGCCCTGCATCGGGCTCTCTGCTCAGCAGGGAGCCTGCTTCCCCCTCTGTCTCCGCCTGCCTCTCTGCCTCCTTGTGATCTCTCTCTCTCTCTATCAAATAAATAAATAAAATATTTTTTGAAAGGGTGCATTTCTGGAGTTTATATGTGTCTGCCTTGTTCTAGTGTGTATACGGACTAGCGGAAATGCCCATGAGATCATGCCGTCGAGATGTCACGGTACAAAGGGGTCTTCTCTTGGTTGGGGATTCCAGGTGGCCACCAGTAGGGATAAAGACATTAGACTGGACCATATTTCCCATACTCGTTCGTTCTGAAACAGGCTCACAAATTGCCACAAGCCCTTGCCGTTTCTTCACAGCCCCTTCCTGGTCCCAGGCGTCTGATCACAAATGCAGCATTTCCCCGCTAATGCTGCGCAGGTTGATAAAACAGTTGCCGAGCCGGAATCCCTAAAGAAATTATTAATTATCTGGTTAATGTGCATCAGGCTGTGGGAGTGTGAGATTAATCACCAGCAGTAGGATGAGTTGCTGAAGTGGATTTTGGTTTTTTGTCTCCTGTCACTCGGTAATGGCTTTTCCTTCCTTCACCATCCGGTGAACAGGTGCAGAGATGCTGTATTTTCATTTTCCCAGAGTTGGTAACAGCCGGTGGCCAGGCGATGCCTTTTCCTCGGTCCTGCTGCATGAGCAGTTTACAACATGGGGTATTACTTCCTCAGAACGTTCCAGCTCTTGGAGATCTGCCCGACGTGACAGGTCCTACCTCAACTTTTTCAGCATTCCAGACTCATGCCCGTGTACACGCATCTCCCCCCCCCCGCAACCCCCTCCTGCCCACGAACACACATGCCCCCATGTACACCCGTGCACACACATACAAGCAGGTGCTTACAGATGGAGGCAACAAATGCAGGAATTTCTGGATGCTCTGAATGAATCCATGCTCCCCACTTTATCTCATTTCTTTCTTTAGAAACGTGTTCCTTATCTCTAAATATATAAAAGGAGGGGCTAGGGGAGGGAAAGCTCTAAGTAGCTCCTTCTTTGAAAGGGAAAGAGAAGTTCCACACCAGTTATTTGACAGTGTGTGGAATAACACAGAAATTGTAAGCATTCTTCGGATTCTTCCTTTTACTTTCTCTCTTGTAAGTGCTCGGTCCCAGGTCCTAGGACGTTATCTATCTTGAAGTTAATCACGCACGTGTGACATAATCTCTTCATTATGATCAGCGTGTTTCCAGAATGTGAATCTTTGGTTTCGGGCAGGTTAATGTGTCTTGGGATTTGTGATGTTGTTGGAGAAGGTTGGCTAGTGTTGCAGGTGGTAGGAGGCAGAACCCATCCATGGAGCAGGTTGCAGGACAGCTTTGCTGCTCAGCCGAGGCCATGCTCATTGGCCCTCTGGTGCAATGGCAGAGGTCTGGGTTGAGCATGGGGCCGGGGGCCCTCTGTGACTGGGCGAGGGCTCTCTGTCTTCACCTGGAGTGGAGACTGAGATGTCATGTCCCAGGGAAGCCTGCCTTCACGGCGATGCTGAGCATATAAAGCTGTCCATAGCACTGTCCATTTATCTTAGCTTATTATATTGATCTAGAGTTTGACAACTTTCCTCTTTCAGTTCAACGACATAAAATGGGAAGGGGGACATGTCTAATGGAACAGTGGGGGAGAGGTAGCCACTTGAAGCTAGTAAAATGTCTTAAATACGCAGTGATGTTTTGTTTTTCTCTGGTATATGTCGTGCTTCTCAAGTTGTAGCTATGTTGGTCTTTCAGAATCTTCTTTGAGAAATATATAGTTAATGTTCCTTTAATAAATAAATATTTATTGGGAGCTCCAGATGCTGGGGCTACAGTGGTGACAAGATAGAGTCCAAGCATTGACAGGCCTTAAAGTCGAATAGGGTGTCCCATTATGAAAGGAGGACACCAAGAGAAGTATATAAACTTCCGGAGGGTGATAAGCGTTAGGCAGAAAGCAAGATGGAGGTATGAGGGACAATGACTTGATGGTCGGAGAAGGCTTGAACTTTCAGGGTAACCTTTGAGCTGGGGACTGGCTAATGAGGAGGAACCAACCCTGAGAAGATTTGAGGGTGGAACGTTCCTAGCAGGTGAGAAGCAATCACGAGGGTCTTGAGGTGGAGTGAGCTGCACTGGTTCAAAGAGCAGAAGACAGACGGACAGCATCCGAGTGTCGTGGATGAAGGAGTTTCTGGATTTGAGGACCGCAGGTAAGCGGACACCTGGTGACACTGAGCCGTGGGGGGCCCGGTAAGAAGGGTGCGCACCACAGGCAGCCGTTAGTATCCGCTTGCCTACAGTGTGTTGAAAACCCCAAAGTCGCCATCAGACGCCCCCTGCGCTATCCCTTGCATCTTTAATTTGCTTGGCTAATCCTTCTTTAGGCATAGTCTGAAGAAAAATTCAGCGTATATTGGATTTGCACAAGAACTCCGAAAGAATTCCAGTTTGAATGAAATAAAATGCCGTCTCGTGCCGGCTGGCGTTGAAGTGGGTGCCACAGGCGGTTATCGGCACTGGCCCCTTGATCTCATTTGGGAGGAGGCGCTCTCCTTGTGCCTTCTGTCCCGTGTGTGTTCTCTTTCTATCTCTGCTTGGTGCGAAGATCCCAGAAACCGCCTACAGCCTCGGAATGTCCGCCTCGTCGTCAGCTTGCAGGTGGCGGCTGGGCTCTGAGCCACATAAAATGCGGGTGACCCGTTTGTGTTTCTCAAATGTAAGCCCATCCGGCCTCCTTGTTGAGCCTGGTCTCTCTGGGGTTTGGGTTACTCCCTCGCTGGGGGCTTCCCGAGCTCGCTCTGATCAGTAAAGTTTACTTTGGGAAGCTCAGCAATCCCAGCAGTAAAGAGATAAGAAATAGGGGGGAAAAAAAAAAAAATATATATATATATATATATATATAAGTATCTTTAGGAAAAAAGAAGCTGTTTCTGTTTATAACAGGCCCTAAGTACACTTTTAAAAAAATGATTTTATTTAATTTTAGCGATCTCACGCTCCATGTACCTGAATAGCCCATAAACTGAGAAGTTTAACCGAGGCTTTGATTGAACTGCTTTTCTCTGGCAGGCCCCACGTTTATCTGTAGCTAGAGTCTTCTGAGTTATTTTAGGAACGTAAGTTGTGCGTCCGTCATCTGCAAGGGCAACTTCTGCGGTTTATTTTACTTAGAGAATTCCGAAATGGGATCTAATGAGGAGTTGGGGGGGGGGGTGGCGTTTGCAGTCACTACTCTTATCTTGCAGCCCGCTCCCCAGTGTTGGGGGTCGCTGCTTCCTGAGTCCTACCGACTCTGCGCGAGGGCCCTATCCCGATGGTCTTTAATCCTCAAAGCGACCCCGCGAGGTCACTGGGAATACTAGCCTTGTTTTGCGGATGAGGACACGGAACCACCAAGAGGTTCCTTGGGTCGTGTGTGCTGGAGTGAGGAGTTGTCCCGGGGCCTCTCCCTCCTGGCCCCGGACCTCCCGCCTCGAAGTAACACGCTCGGGTCTGAGCAAGAGCATGGTTGGATCCTGTGCGGAGCTTCCTCTTGTTGTGTTACTGACATCGTGCTCAGTGCCCGGTCCCATGCGGTCAGAGCCTCCGGGAGGGCTTGGTGTCGGTGGCATGTCGGTGACATGTCGTTTAACCAGGAGAGGCACCGTTCTCGTCCTTAATTCCCCAAGGCGCGTCTGACGCTCCACCCCCCCACCCCGGGCTTTTCTCCGCCGCATGTCTGGGTGTTTCTCCAAAGGCGGCTCGGTCTGTCCCGTGAGCACATAGGCCAGCGGCGACCAGCGGTGCAGGGCCCTTCTGCCTCCTGTGCTCTCCGGGGATCACATTCACACCCCGATCCCTCCCAGCGAGGCCATCAGACACGATGCTAGCGCTTCCAACCTGTAATCTCCTTACGTTTGGTCTTTCCTCATAGTTGCCCCTTGTGCACTCATGCACAACCACACATACGCATGCGCGTGCAGTCTCACACACACACGCACAGATACACACACACCTGCACAACCACACATACGCATGCGCGTGCAGTCTCTCACACACACACACGCACAGATACACACACACCTGCACAACCACACATACGCATGCGCGTGCAGTCTCACACACACACACGCACAGATACACACACACCTGCACAACCACACATACGCATGCGCGTGCAGTCTCTCACACACACGCACAGATACACACACACCTGCATGCAGTACAGATGCATTTACACATACGCAATACAAACATATCATTCTACACAGGTAGACGATTCATAGATGTTCGATGAAACAATGACAGCTTTGTACTGTGTGGACGAGCGGGAACATGAAAACAGAAAGCAGCTCGGCTGGCCTGCCGTCCCTGCTGTCCCTCGGGCCACATGTGTCCGCAGTGGGGAACCGTCGCGGCTAACCGGCCCGGCAGCTGTGTTTACACGGGCAGTCGTGTAACTTACCAGCATGTTCCGTGGCGTAGCGAGCCCTCTGGAGCCAGTACTGTTTTGGCCTTTAGTATAGTTTCCAGTAAGAGCCACAAAACCACCGCAGCGGTGCTCCTGGTGTGTAGTTGGTGAGGTCTCAGAAGGGACGGAGCCGTCCCCTTGCCTCTGAGCTCTCGGAGGTGTGAGGGATAGGGCCGGCGTTGAGGTGTGCGTGGGGAGAGGTGCTGGAGGATGGGCGGAGAGGACCCGGTCTGTCCGCTCTTTCTCATGGAGGCAGGAACGGTTGCCATTATCTTCAAGGTCAGCACCATCATCAACCTCAGTCCACGATTCACACGGAGGACGAAGAGCTGACTCAGAAATTCAGAGTTCAGAAGTAGCAGACAGGAGATAAGCCTGGTAGAGGTCATGCTGATGGACTTCAGGTATAGGGAGAGCTCGTGGTGCGCACCTCGTCCCTGATGGCTTTGTGAGAATACAGCTACTCGCTGAGGAGATGCATTTAGATTTTAGGAAGGGGAGGGATGACTTGAATTATATACTGGGAAGACTGTTCTGGAACCAGATATCATATCCTGTCTGTCAGGAAGTAGAGAAAGTGGGGTTGATCATTTTCCATAAATGAATGAACCAAGGCTTTGCTTGGAGCACCCCATACATCCCCAAGGCCCCTCTAGCTTCTGACGTGGATTCTGTTCCTCACCCTTCCCACGAGGTAGCTGCACTTCTCATCCGTGCCAGCCCACCTGCCACGTCCTCTTTCAAATCCACTGATGTCTTCCTAACACTGGTACGTAATCACAGGATTAAGAAGCCGGCCACGGCAGCCATGAATCTAGGATTGCTTCTCCTGGTCTAGCCTTAGTTTCTTTCCTCTGGCGTGATGGCAAGGAGCAAGTAAGTGAGAAATTTGGGCTCCCTGCATGAATATTCTAGAAGCTTATTTCATCTGGCAATGTGACACCCTCAGTGCACTTCTAACTTCTGCTATTTCTCTTCATAGTCATTATCTGAGATTCACGAGAACTGGATATGGTTACATGTCCTCGAGTTCTCTCCAGTGTACACTTTGCAATTTAAAGATACAGATATAGTAAATGTATTATGATTACCTGTGAGCCCTTAGTGTAACTAAAGGGGATCAAGCTGCTGTGGTTTAAAATTTTATTACATAATCTACCCTTGGTCCACTCCTTAAAGTGTCAAGGTCCTTATGATTTGGGACCAAGAGATAAAACATAAGGCTAGTTCTTCATATAAAGGTTTGAGATAATATGGTGCATATATTAGGATAAAATTTATATACTAGGTTAAAATTCCTTCCCCTCAAACTAGACCGAACTGTTTCAGATCATACGCTATACCACCCACACACAGGCACATGTGTGCACGCACACACGCGTGCGCGCGCACGCGCACACACGCACACACACACATGCCACACCTCACACATCTGTACCCTAGAAATAATTTTGCTCAACTCTCTAACTGCTTCCAGGAGCATTGTTCTCATTACTGCTTTACTCTGAGAGCTTTCCCATGTTCACAATCTGAACACCAACTTGAGCGGGCGATACATTCCCCCACCCTTCTGGAGACATAGTAAGCATGTTGTATTAAACCTGAACAGTTAGAATTTTTTGTTTGACTTTGACAAATCTCTAAGAATTCCAGATCTGTGCATTATCAGACTGGAAGCAGTGGTACATTTTTAGAGATAAGTTAATGTATCTTTGACTCTCCGCTCTAGCTCCTGGTCATTGAGGTCTGTATTCAAGAGCACCAAATGCTTATTTATGGGATATTCTAAGAATTCTTATTTGAAGCCTTTATAAACAGGAGTTCCTGATTCTGAAGGGTAGTAAAACTAATTTGGATTTCTTAAACACTTTTAGGATACCGTATAAAGATGATAAAATTGTGGCGTTTACGTAAGCAAAGAGATGAAGGGAAAATCCCCATCTATGTATTGGAATGAGTGATTGTGGTATGTAAGCCTTAGGTATGAGACATAAATCAGTGGATGAAGCAGGGGGTTATGGCTTTGCAGTCAGGGACTTGGCAGGAAATCCAGCTACCTTCTGGGCTAGCAGCACCTGCCAGACCCACCTTCTGGATGGGCTGATTGGCTTCTGCTTCTTTCGCCACCCCCTTAGTTTGGACTTTAGCCAGACCTTCCCTGTGCTCCTCCGTAAGCATGTGAATGTTTGCATCATCTGAGTGTCTCTGACAGCTTCTGTATGGGCCGTGTGAGATCTGCAAGTGCATTGTGGTCCATGCAGATGGGGAGCAAAGCGTACTGAAGGAGACTTTACGCAAAGCCACCAAAACTTTCACCATGGCTGGAACTCCCTTAAGGGGTTCACACATTGATGTCAGAGAGCAATGTCAGGAGACATCCTCTTCTGTTGGAAATTCCAAACTGATATCCTGGATCTCCTATAATTTCCAAGCAGAAACTAACATCTTTTTCCCTTATCTTCAGGGGCCCTGAGCGGACAGCCCACTGCCTTTGAGCATGCTTCCGAGCCTGGGTTTGCAAGGATAGGATTTGCCGCCGAAGGAGTGGGAATAGTAGTGTGAACTAATTCCTTTCAAATCACTGCTCACAGTATTGAAGAACATCAATACTGTCTGTTAACACTGTCTATAAAATTTAGCACTCCTGAGAATATTTGTTCAAGAATAAATTCTGAATGACCTAGTTCGTCTGAGACCTTAGAAGTGCATTCTAACCCTGCCTGTGACTCAAGGTCCAGTTAGAGAGGTGCACATGCTTTTCCACTCCTGAGGCACTTTAGTTAATGGGGTGTATTGAGGTGATGAAGCTAGGGCTGGGCTTGTCTTTCTCATCACCTCGCTAAGATTTCCTCTCCGTATCGGACAGTGGTAGGAGTTGTGTCTTCGTGTTTTGTATTAAAACAACAAATTATCTTTGGTGGAGTAACCTAGGACCCAAACTTCATGTATGACTTGATTTCTATGGAAAAACCATTCTAAAATATCATTAAAGTTCAAACAACACTTTCCAGAGAATATAAGTTGTGACTGCTTCTGGGTCAAATCGAGTGACCATGTACCAACTTCCTACAGTACTCTCTGGGCTTACAGAGCAAGAGTGTAGGAAACCAGCCCCACCTCCCCTGCCAGATCGTTACTGAGTCTTGAAGTAACCTCAAATGCACAGTAATTCTCATAATTTGGGTCAGGAAAATAACACCCCAACTGAGTTACTGAAATTTAAGTCCTGACACTTGGTTTGACTAACAGATTTCTCCTTTTTTGGGGGTCCACTCTTTTCATCTTCTCATGGTCCAGTCTCTCTGCGAAGGGCACAGCTTAATTATCTCATTTCACCCTTATAATTTGCGAAGAGGTGATTTTACATTTCTTGTGCAGATGTTGGCTTTTGCCTAGAATGTATAGGCACTGTGCAGATGAAGAATGCCTCCTGTGTACCAGCAAATGAGCCAGGTCCTGCCCAAGATTGCAGTGCTGGTACAGGACAGCATGTACCGAACATGGGACCGAATTTAGACCCACCTCTCTCCGCATCCGCTGTGCTGCCCAGATGGGAACAGTGAGACCAATGCAACTTGAGAGGAGATATCTCACTTTTTCAAAGACCTGGGTTATTCAGAAATTGGGCCCCCCACAAAAGGAAATGATCACCAGTTCTTCTAAAATTGAACTGAGGCAATTGAACCACGAGATGGTAGTTAGAACAAAGCCATCCTATATTTTGGGTGAACAAGGTAATTTCACTTATTTGAGCCATTTATTGATTCTGCTTCCAATCCCTGTTCCCCTTTGCTCCCTTGCTAATCATACTCCTGGAGGCTTGATTATAAAGTCATAATTGTGTGCTTTGCAGGGAAAGCCTACATGAATGGATTGAAAGTCTTTTTGACACTGTTTGTCATTTTTTAAACATGTGTGCTCTTAACATCACAGAGCCATTCTCTCTGACAGTAGAAGACAAACACACTGCTGGTGCCGGTTAAAAATGTAGACGCCTGTGTTCATCTGTGTAATCCGGATTTCTCAGAGTGGCCCAGAACTCCGCATCCTAGACACTTCACAAGGGGATCCTTAGGCACACTGATTTCTGAGATTTACTGATTCAAGGAAAACAAATCAAAACAAAACAAAAAAAAAGAGGTGACCTAGAGTAAAAATGGTCAGGGCATTAGCTGCTCTCCTCTAGGAATAACTCCGCGGTTTACTGGTAAGTACTTTCTTTGTATGGCAAATCCATCAGGTTCTTCTCATTTGTACATTTCCTTTCAGGCCCCCATTCATTCCTTCCCAGAGTGACTTTTTGCAAACTTCCATGCTCTTCACGATGACTGATCAATGAACTTGCACATAAAAGACAAACTTAAACTCTTCTCATCTCTTTTCATGCCATCGACAACAAATGCTTTTTCATCTTCTCAGACATTCCAAAATGTAGCAAAAAAAAAAAAAAAAGGTTCTGCAACAGATGCGGTTCCTTCTAGGTCTCTAGGTAACATTTTAACCTGTGTAATGTTCACTGCACAGCATCTTAAGTAATATTCCAGGAAATCCGCTGCTGCTTGTTAAAAAGGATAGGACCCCAGAGATGTCTTTAAATATGCCTGTAAAGTGAGAGGTGCCAAGAGAAAGATAATATGGCTGATTATAGTTATTTACCTTACATTTTCATTCGCTTTTAACTGGGTGTAATTTAGGGGCATGAAATCTCTTATTGGAAGTGTATTTGCATTAAACAGCTCTAAGCAACCATGAAAGTGCAGAAACTGAAAAATTGACAGACTGGGTTCCTAGAATCCCAAAGTAGCATTTTTGTAATAGGCATACAAACAAATCGAATAAACATGTTTTGCTTCAGCGATTTAAAGAATACGGTGTTTGGAGTAATTTGTCTTTTTTAAACTATCATTTCTAACCTTTTCATTGCCTATCTTTCATTGGCGGCTTCCCCTAACAATCTGCAGCAATTTCCCCACCAGCTGTTGGTGTGCACAGGCTTGCTGCTTTGTTTCCATTTCCTTGAGCTATCAAATCCACCCATAAAGGGGATTACCTGAGTGCCGTGGTTTCCCAGGTTTGCACTTAGCCGTGGGTTTGTTTTTTTTGTTGTTGCTTTTTGTTTTTGTTTTCTCAAGATGCTTCTGTGTATGGGAAGTACGCTCCAACGATGGCAGGGGCCCTGGAAGACAGTGCCCGAGCCAAGTCTCAGAAGACACCTGGAGCTTCATTGAACATGAGAACGGAGTGCTCTTCTTTCTTCTGCATTAATAGCAACAGAGCTAACCATTGATCTGTTGAAATTTTAGCTTGACTCTTGCAGCTATGAGTCAAGGTTGGCGTAGACTTTCTTTGGAAGAGTGTGTGTTCATTAGTCTTGGTGCGATGTGCAAAAGGAAATCATTAGTACACGCTTTCCCCTTGGAGACAGTGAAGGATCAGCAAAGTCACTGCTTATGTTTGCCAAGGGGGGGAAGTTGAAGAATGAGTATAAGGAGAAGTTTCCTCTTTTACTTAGGATTTTGCATCTCTAACTAAAGAGAAAGTGATGAAGCCTATTTGTGGGGGGGGGTTTTGTTTGTTTGTTTTGTTTTTTTACTTGTGTTCTGATTCCACTGGACACGCTTTGCAAACACTGAGTTTTCTGTATCATGGAGAGATAGTGTTACTCAATGCATTTTTAAATAGGGGGCGGAAGGGAGAAAAAAAGAGGCAATGAGAGGGGGAGCCCTTTGGGGTTCCTTCTTTTCCTTCCACCAACCCCCACCCGGTTACCTTGTAACTCAGTTCTGGCTGACTCTAGTTACCAGATGTGCTTTTAGTAACCTCCCATCATTAGGAGGAAACATTGAGTCTAAGCTTGTTTCCAGACTTGAGCCCGAGATTTTCTCATTTGAGAAGTTCCTTAAATTTATTTGGAACTTGCTAAGGTAGAAGAACAATTGTATCCTTCAGAGGAAAATTTTATCTTCCAATTAGAGCTGAGGAAGAAATTCTCAATGAGAGACTTTAAAGTGACTCTCTTTAAAGTGACTACCCCGTTTCCTCAACATCCTGATAAACTGACAAAAGATTTTTTTTCTCCCTAATTGGCCCTCTGGCTTTGGATCCCCATATATGTCATGATGGGCTTTCGATCACAAAACCCCAGAGATCAGTAGGTCTTAATTAACAGACTCTGTGGCTTTGCTCTTAGATAGATGACAGTCATTGTTTTTAAAAGTGAGAAACAGTTTCTGTTTGCAAAAATATTTTCCAAGTAATTTCCCTCACATTTGAAAGAAATGAGAGAAGGGTCTTATTTCCTGCCTATTACATCTTTTTCTGTGGTCCACTTACAAAAAAATTAGAGCAATTTTACATCTCAGGAAAAAGTGATGTTCTTTTATACATTGGAACAAGTAGGAATGTATCTGTGAAGGTGAAAAAAAAAGGCGTATTTCTGATATGGTGTATGTGTTGACACCCACCTAATTGTTATTGTTTGTCTTATTGAAAGGAATAAGAATAAATCAGAGCGGTACCCTGGCTTTGAAAAGAAATACACTTTAGCAAGTTTTTTTTTTTATTAATTAATGGAGATTTTTTTTTCTTTTTGTGAGGGTAAAACGATCTAAAAATAAACAGCTGTATACTACTTCATTAAGCTGCTGCTTGGAGTGATTTTCCCATTGATTAGTCTCAGGGCTAATGCTGGTTCATTCCTCATTTCATTGCTAATTAACATCAGCACTGCCTCTGACCACTTGACCGTGTTCTCTGGTGAACATGTGCTGGTTTGGCAAGTAATAACTCTCTCCTCCCAGCCCTCCTCCCCCCACTGCCTCCTTCCCAATCCCCAGGTCCCTCGTCTTTTCTTCCTCCTAAAGATAAGATTTTCAGCTCGGAGGGGAGGAGGATAGCCATTAAGTTATAGCCTGCTAGATTCGCTGTAAAGACAGCAAACTTTAATAAAGAGATTATATGCAAGCAAGAGAACTAAACAGAGCGAGTCTACCCGAGCTTTTGATTGAAGGGTTGTGTAAACATGGATGGTTCACACAGGCTACCATATGAACTGGCTGGCATGGTTCATTTTGCATTTGCCTCGTTGATTCAGGCTTTTGCAGAATATTTACAGGACAAATTACCCGACTAAAGGAGTTATGACCAAAGACCTTTAAAAGAGAAACTGACCATTGGGCTTTAAAGCGTCTGTGTTTTTAAGACAGTGTACTCTTTAGTTCTTAGTTCCAGGGTCTGTGAAATGAAATCTGCTGCCAGGTCATAGTTTCCTGATCTGACCCACAGTTACAGCTTTTGCAAGATGATCCACAGTCAAGCAGAACATAGGTTATAATCAGAGCAGAATACTCAATTTGGCAACCCAGGATTAGGGATGGGAAAAATCCACAGTATAAACATAATGAAAATCACTTGCTTCTGTTCCAGGTCAGGAGGTCATTATTTCCATAAACTCAAGCCAACATGCATTTTGGAAAAGCTTTTCCAGAATCATTGAATAATTGTTGTTTTGACTCAATTCCAAATCATCACGTCTCTTTTAATTGAATCAAACATTACATTGCATTTAGAAAATAATTTCAAATTAGTGTTGATTTTTGCAGTTTGAGGCATTGTATTCCCTAAGTAATCACAAAGCAGCTTTCCTTCAAATCCACCTTTTAGGAGCGATCAGTAGAAGACAGCCTTCGCATTTTTTCTCCCTTATAGCCCAAGTCACCGTTCTTGCCATCATGGGTTTTCCAGTAGGCATTTTAGTGTATATTTCTTGACTGTTTATGTCTTATCATCTCTGTAAGATTGGAAGCTCCTGGAGGGGAAGAACTAAGCCCTGTTCCCATTTACAATTAAATAAAAACAGACTGATGGCTTTCTACTTGTGAGATCATGTGCTCAGAGTGCTGGTGCCATCAGCTGAATGATTGAAGGAACTGAGTGTGTCCTTAATAGGAATGTTCCTCATTTTCTAAGCATTTGTTCTGACAGTTCTTGCAGCTTAGAATGCTCCCCTCCCATCCATTTCTCTTTCTTCAAGAGCACGTGTTGAACAAATAACTGGCCAGGAAATATCACGGATAATGGAGATATGTTGGCAAACAACCAGACACAGTTCCTGAGTTCAGGAAGCTTCCAATTTTAAGCTCATTTCATTCACTCTCTCTGAATTTTGTCTTTATCGAGTGCCTCATGAGGCCCCGGCAAATCAGGCACCATGGAATTTCAGTCTGACCTGATAGAAAATTTGGGTAATGACTATTTGCTGAAGAAGCATCAGAAAGACATCTCTGAGTTATTGCTGAACCGCAGAAAGCGATTTAGAATGTGAGTAGATTGGAAGCTTCCTGAACTCAGGAACTGTGTCTGCTTGATTGCCAACATATTTCCATTATCCGTGATATTTCCTGGCCAGTTATTTGTTCAACACGCGCTGTTGAAGGAAGAGAAATGGATGGGAAGGGAGCATTCTAAGCTGCAAGAACTGTCTGAGCAAATGCTTAGAAGCTGTATTCACTTTTATAAGAATCAGCGAACAAGTTGTAGAGTTTGGTATGTATCAAGAGAAAGAATAGAAAATAAGTTCAGAAGAGTAGCTTGGGACCAGGTTGTGAATAGTGTTAAATCACTGAGGAATTTGGACTTGGTTCTTGTAAGTTGACAGAGACTATGGTTAATGACTGATAAATGTGGCTTAAAAAAAAAAGCAAATCACCATAAAACAAGAAAACTTGGCCATCCTAGAATAAGAACACAAAGAGTTTTCTTTTATTCTGTGTCTAGCAATACTGAGCAGGGCGGGTGGCAGAGAGGACAATTTAATAATTCAGTTCTGCTGGCTGTAATTGCTGTACTAGCTGAACGCTGGTAAAGTATGTGAGGACAGTGCTGTGTTTGGTGCTATAGATCAGCCCGCCACCGCTTCGTCCTTTCGCTGAATTTAGTGTCTCCTTATTTTCTTTGCCTTTTATACCACTGGCACAGATTGGTTCAAAGAGAATCCAACAGACTCGGCTTGCGTAATCTGAATTAGACCCCAGTATCCACAATTTGCTTCCTTAAAGAGGGTAGAAGGAACTGAGAGAGTCCTTCATAGCTTTTAAGACCACAGCTAAACTCGCCATAATATTATTTCTGTTAAGTAGGAGCGAGTCTTTGCCCTTCGGAGATAATGCATAAACCCCACAGGGAACCTTCGGGATAGGAAGGCAGTGCTCCTACTTGAAATCCAGAGCCCTAACAGCTGAAAATCAGAAAACATGTCCCTTTTCCCTTTGAAGCTACAGAATAAACACAAGTTCAGATAGAGGGGCTCCTTGGAAGGTGTGCCTGATCGGATCTTTGCCCCCCTCAGTCTTATAAGGGCAAGGTTTAAATTTATGTGCTAGATATCGAAATGTCCAAAGAGGTGCACTTAAAGTTCTTCATCTGTGAATTATGCAATAACTTCACTTATAAATGTTTGTTCACAAAGTATCCACTGACTTAAAAGTAGGCATAGCACTAAATAGACATTTCCTCAAAAAGTCTCTTGCTGAGTTTTGGTATTTCCACTCCCTCCCCTGACCCTCCTGTAAAGGAAAAAGGTCTCTATGAGTAAAATGTAAGAGACTAAGATGGAAACTTCCTTCGGAATATATCTCCTAACTGACCCACGTTTTGCTATCTCCATTGTCGGCGACTCTGCAGGATATAAACGCGTGGGGTGTCCTGCAGATGTCTCTTGTCAAGCCTGGGGCAGCTCCTCAAACAGAGACAGGATCATAAGTGACCCAGCCTATTATATAAGTGTGTGTGTGCATGTGCACACTTGGGTATGTGCACGTGTGTGAGCGTGCTCTTGCACACCTGTGTGTGGAGGAAAGAATTTTCTTATCGAGGTTCTGAAGAAAAATATGTTCCATAAGTTGAGTGTCAAGGAGAGATTCAGCAACAGGATTGATTGTCATAAGCCTCCCCATTTTACTAAAACTCCATTACTTGTTGAGCTATTAAGCAATGAAAAGGATTAAGAGCATACAAAAATCTAATAAGGATGATAACAGCGGAGCATCTTGTGAAATTTGTATGTGAATTTATAACGTTAGAATCTGTCGGCAGACAGCATTATCCTGCAGAAGGGAAAAACTATACCATACATGTAGGCATAAAAAACGCAACAGCAGAGTTTCCGGCCAGGAAACCTTTTTTTCCATATGGGCGTCCATATGTTTTATCTTGAAATCCATATTTTTGGCCTTGATATCCATATGTTAGCTTTTTGCCCAAATAAGATTGTGCAATCATTCTTTATTATTTCTTCTTTCCTAGAAGTTATTACTCTCAGGTTTGGAAGGTGGGGGGAGGGGAGGAGAGCAAATGGAGTGTTTCATGTACTGAGAATACAGATATGAAAGAGAACCAGAGAACCGTTGCTGTAGGAGGGCCACCCACACAGCATGGGTGTGTGTGTGCTTATGTGAATATTCATTTTCAAATACTTGGTTCGTGTTTGTTTGGTCAAGGCGAGACTCCCATAGCTTGGGTTTCTGTGTCACAGGTCATCCGTCTCAGGTGGATGCGCGCACGTGTCCAGCTGGGTGAAGAAGAGTACTTCCGGTAGGGGCAGACAGGGATGTATTCGGCTGAGTACACTCTTGGACTCGCTCAATACGTATTCCCTGCAGAGCCCCGATTTTGTTATTTCCAGCCCAACGAGAGCTGTGATAAGGGCACATAACTCAGTACATCTTAGATGTCCCGATTGTGTTACGGCTTCCCCTCTAGACCCTGAACTCCTGAATAAAGTCAGAACTGTAATATATTCGTAGTCGTACCCATATCATAGCTTATAATTGAATTTTGATAAAAGCTTTTTTAGAACCATTAATATATAAAATTTCATTCACAGGAAAAAAAGAAAGATACAGGCTTTAGCCCCCTCTTCCCTCAATCAACAAGTCCTCAAGGAAGTAAACTCACTTTATCACAAGAATTTAACGCAGAGATAAAATTTGTTTTAGTCAGTCTGTGTGCTGGGTTATCTCCATGTTTCGATTCCATCCCACATTTTCAACTCTAGCCTAAAGTAAATAAAAAGAGACCTTTCCATCTTTTTTTCTCCACTTCTATACACAGTAAAATCATTCTTAGATTTAAATGACCTCCCCTAAATTCACCTAGTGTTAACTCTCCATTTATCAAGAACCGTTTTACCAAGAAGGCAAAACCAGTGCATATATGACACGTCCTGCCCAGTGAGAAATACTCTTAGGAAACAAACCAAAACCCCAAGACAAAACTATGAATACTTGCTTGTAAAGGAAAGCCACAAGAGTACCCTTTCCCTCTCATGGCAGCCCCCGTGTGCCTTCTGGAAATTTTTTTCCTACAGGAAAGGCATAGAATGGCACACAGTGGATTTGAAGGGAGCCCAGAGTGGAGAAATTTTTTTTAGCAATAATTTCATTTCATTTTATTTTATGGGGTTGGGGGGGGGGAGATTTCTGCTGTCAGTTGCTTTCTTCCTTGCCTTGGTGGCCTAGCAAGGTCAGAAGTGGGTGTCTGTGATCCGTCGGGCTCAGGGACTTGCCTTCCACTAATAAAGGCGGCAGCAGTGTGCCTAGCATGTGCAAACCCCCTCTACGTTCGCCCTTTCCCAGACATTTTGGCTTGAAATTCATACTTCAGCAATCTTCTTAGAAAAGTCCAGTCAGAGCGTGGGTCAGGGCCACCTCTGCTGGGTGTCTCTCAGTGTGGAGAGTCAGCATTTTGACCCCTCCTCTCCCATCCGACTAGAAAGATGTCAGCAATCTTCCACTTATTATGTTCCTCGGAAAACATGCTGAGGTAACTCTATCACTACTCAGGGTGCAGCTTCCGTTGATGAGCACGGGAAGTACGAGTTCGCCCCCCTCGGTCCCCGGGGTTTGAAACTCTGCAGTTCTGTCTTTGCCTTTTCTCATTCTTCTGAGGACTGGGCTGCAAGTGCGGGTTTGTTTTAAGATTCCTAAGGGCAGCGTTTCATTCCTGGACTCTTCAGTTTTATGCCACGTTACCTCACTGCTTTAGTACTTGTATCTCCCTCTGATGGCATCCAGTTTCCCTCCCATTCACAGTGGCGGGGGGATTGTGTCTCTGATCCGCTTAGAAACACGGTGAGCTCTACCCCTGAGAGTGCACACGCTTTGTCAGTCACATCCATCCATCGTCGGGGGCTCTGTTTCTGGATTTCCATTCACGCAGTCATTTGGTGTTTGGGATGTCGTTCCTTTGAGGGACAAGAGTTAAGTTGGGTGCTTGGAACTAGGTAGAGAATATTTCTTTGCTTCTGTAGAAGCAAGTTTCTATATAGGTATTGGTGAGAGGCTGGCTGAGTGGGATTCTCCTGCAAGTTACATGGAGAAAGGTAAATAGAGTCAATATTTCTTGTTGGGAATGCTGAAGGAAAAGAGGAATTAAAAAAGAAAAAGACTTTAATAAGGTAGTCATTTCATTGGAGCTTGTTTTTGTAGAGCTGAGTGTGAAATAAATGAATAGATAAAATAAAGAAACAGACCAATAGTCAAAGAAATTTAGTGGATTATTCCTAGATTGAAATTTTTATTTCTAAAGATCAACAGAGCATTTTTTTTGAAGAGTCAGCAGTTGCTACAATTTGGAGATAACACATTTTATGATGTTGTAGGAAATAGGAAATAAGGAAAGGGAAGGCTGGAATTGGGCTAAAAAAAATTCTTCAGCTGTAATAATGAATTGTTGCCATGAGAAAAACACCTAAATTAGAGGAGAGTGACTGTCTGTCTTAATAAGAGCTATAGTGGAAAGCCCTTCTTGAAATAGAAGTAAAATAAGGGAAAAAATTGCATTGTTGCAGGGCTAATTTGATGAAAGGACCTCAGTAAATTGTGATTGCACAGTTAATAAACCCTAGAGCTTTTTTTGGAAGACAAAATTAGTTGTTCAGTGGTAAAAAAAAAAAAAAAAATCAATTACAAATTGTGTTGTCTTCTTTAACCAATCAGGCAGAGAAACCTCCATAATAATGAATACTTAGAGTGAATAGAACTCAACCGAATCTAAGATTTTAACGGCATTTTTCAGCAGGAGACTGAAAACTAACATTTCTAAATAGTGAAAATTTTCCTCCTTACAGTGTTGAAGGAGTGTTTTCTATTATTTTCATATAAAAGGCCCATGGAGAGATAAGAACGTGTTTAGGTGTATCTTTTAATACATTCAGTGAGGATGAGTAGTGAGTTCAGAGAGGAAAAATCAGCCCTTCAAAGGAGGGAAGTGGTGTTCGCGTGTGACAGAAAATTGAAAAACACTTATGAATAGTTCCGTTATGTTAATAGATAGAAACATGTAGCATTCCATAAACAGAGCCATCGTATATACTTAAAAAAATTTTTTTTAAAGCATTAACACTTTTGTGAAGTAATTCCGAGTACTTGCCAGGATGTACACACAGTATCATCTTTTTATAAACATAACAGCTCATTTAAGGACCAAGAGTAAATCTTCCCATTTTTCTTGACCCCAGTCACACACGGATGAGGATAGGAAGTCTCAGAATTAAAAGTGATTGTGTTCTGATCGTTCTGGTAGTTCAAGTTTAAAATCGGTTCCTTGGAACTTAGAAGGTTTTGTTTATAGTAAGAATGTTAATATCTGGCAATTGGACTATTTCAGGAAAGCTTACCTGATGGATATAACAGCCAAAATACTGTACGTAGGAAACAGTGAGTGGCCCTGTGGGGAGCCCTGGGCTCTGAAGTCAGCCAGAACCTAGCTCGGGTCTTTCTGTCAGCTCAACGGTGGTGGACAAGGCACATTGCCAGCTGGAGCCTCAGTTTTCTAATCTGAAAAATGGGGAAAATGATACCTTCTTAAATGGTTGTGAGAAAATGCCCAAAGGCAGATGCCTTACTGACCGAGCCACCCAGGCATCCCTTTCCTGGCAATTTAATAATTAAGAAAGTAGAAATACAAAACAAAGACACTATTTTTTAAATTGAATAATAGTTTTTAGCTATTCAATGAATTTTCGAGGGAATACAGGCTTCTAGGAGGATGAGGAAAGTTTTAATGGCCTCTTCAAAGCACATTCATGGATTATGCTGCTGTTGCAAATTATTACATTTTTTTTTCCATATGCAGATATGGCCTAACTTTTATTTCTTATGTGTTTTGTTTATTAGAGAGGTTTCCTCTATGAATATATTTTACACTGCATTTAAAATATTAGACTGTAAAAAAATAATAAAATACTGGATTGTGGCTAACAGCATACGTGAGTGTCTTCATACTTGGGCCACAAAAGTGTTTTGGGTTTTTTTGTTTTTTTTTTTAAAGATTTTGTTTATTTGACAGAGAGAGAGAGAGCATAAGTAGGCAGAGCACAGGCAGAGGGAGAGGGAGAAGCAGGTTCCCCACTGAGCAGGGAGCCTGATGTGGGGCTCGATCCCAGGACTCTGGGATCATGACCTGAGCTGAAGGCAGCCACTTAGCCGACTGAGCCACCCAGGCGCCCCCTACAAAAGTATTCTTATGTTAACCAAAGAGATCAGGAGATGTGCAGTTGTCTTAGCTCCGGCCAGTGAGGTAGAAGGAGGGACAATTCCCTGTTCCCACTCCAGGTGACCCTGTAGGTATGGACAGTGTATTGTCTCAAGTGAAAATGGAAGTCGGCATGGCTAAAGCTCAGGTTGGCTGGAATGGGGTTAGGGAAAAGGACCCTACTTGTAAGAGATGGTCGTACTCTGAGATTATCCATACTAGGTTTAGTGTGGCCACTCAAAACTGAACGTGAATCAGAAAACCTGGAAAATGTCTTCAGAGACACCAACTGATGACATTAATTACAAGGTCAAGTAAAAGAAAAGGAGTTAAGAAAAGGGATGACCATGGTTATAGGCTAGAGTTTCTAGGGAGGGATTGAGATAGGAAGGGCATCTGAGCTGGACCTTAAGGAGTAAGTAGTAATCTGATGGGCGGAAGGCAACAGAGCAGGGAAGAAACATAGCTTGTTTCATCCGAGGAAGAGAGCAGGGCCACGGGAAGATCAACTTCTCTGAAGAAAAGGCAGCTTGTACCTTTGGGGAGCCGTGAAACATCAGACTGGGAAGAGCGAGGGAGTAGAGGCTTTTCCCAAACAAAATCTAATCTGGAGCCCTAATGCATGGGATAGACAAAAGGGAGCCCTCCCCAGGTTGGTGGTTTTGGACTCCCTGTACCTCCCAGCATCCTCCCCTGTGCCCTTTCCCTTGCAAATCTGAGCAATCTGACTTGTGCTTCTTTTCACATGTGTATTCACAGACCTAATAGTTAGTGTGTATCCCTCACATGCATTAGACTACATACACTCAGTATATAGATGGTACATGTGTTATTTTATATATATGAGTAAATAAGTGTAGATTAAATGAACCCACTCAAATTATATCTTTATTTTTATGTCTAAATAAATTGAGTTCCCTCTTTCTGTCACTTCTCTTGCTACCCTTTTGAAATCTGCTCTCACCACAAGTTATCTAATCAACTTTTCTCCTTCCCCTTGGAATATTTGGACTTCTGAGTGTAGTGACTGCTTTTCCCTTCATTTAAGGGACCCCGTAGGAGCTGAAGGGAGGGGATTAGCTGAATACGAAGTTCTTTGACGTCAACCTATTCCCGACACCTCAAAGCAAAAACAAGAACCAATGAACAGAGTATAAGAATTTGTAGAATGTAGCCAGCTTCTTGCTGTCACCAAAGGTTTAGTTAATTTGTTAGGAAGTTCCTTGTAAACCAGAACAAAGCAGCTGTGAACCTCCCCACAATGATATCAGTTCAATGTAGAAAGTAGTGAATATGCCTTCAAATGTGTTCTGAGGGAGACATAATGTCCATCCGTCTCTCTCCAAGAGAGAAGACTCCAGAGAGTCTTGAGAGAAGACTCCAGAGAGAAAGGTGCTGTCCTAGGCTAGAGGAAACCACGAGGACGGCTCCAGATATTAAAGAACCCTCAAACCAAAGATTTTATCGCCACTGAGAAGCTTTGCCTGCTTCTGAGAAGGCTTCCTTTTGTTGTAATGGTCGTTCTATACCTCGAGTCCAAGGGAAGCCTGAGGAAGGCTCAGGCTGCCATCATACACAGAGCGGGGTAAATAAATTGATTTTTAAACAAAGATAAAGTTACCGGTAGCTGGCATGATGCCTTAAACATAGGAGGCTTTCAATAAATGTTCCGTGAATCGAGATGTATTTTTTTCTGGAATCCTGTGTATCCCAGAGTGAAATTTGATTTTGTTGACTTCTGAACGTGACGTTTACCCAGCTAGGTAAGTCCCCTTTGCAGATATCTGTCACTCGGTATGCTGGATTCTCACTACATATTCATAAAGCGATAGATTTATGTTTCAGTCTGAAACCAAATTGACAAACCTAGTTTCCCACAGCCGAGCACTAAGTGACTTGCTGATGGGATTCTGGAATATTCCTTACAAGCTAAAAGGGGAGCCAAGAGTAGGTAAAACTCTAGGAGAGCACAGTCAACAAGGTAAGAAGTTCCGTGATGCTGATTTATAAAGACACTATAACTTTTTACCGTCTACTTTCAACGTGAAGGACTGCAGTGGGGATTTAAAATATGACTATTGAATTTTTTAAAATTACATAAATTAAGCGAACAGCCCATTAGCAAGACGCCATCAGGATCACATGGCCAATTCAGATCAAGGTATATTATCTTGCCTGGCAGATTTGAATAAGAATTAAGAAATTACTATTCCAAAGTGGTGTTGGACATTGATCTTCATTTGCAGTGATACTCTTCATGCTAACTACCTGGAACCGACTGCTTTGACAGGCATGCCCCTGAATCTTTGTGGTGCTGCCATGGGGCGGGGGTGTATTGGTTAGAGAGAAGCAGCTAATTAATTGTTCTACTTGCCTTTGACGAAGCCTTATACCGCAGGGACCTCATGTTGGAGCAGAAAGGCATGCCTCTTTCAAAAGAACCCCAATAGGACGGCCATGAGCTTCCCCCATCGTCCACTTTGCTAGGTTAAGTTCAAGCTTCAAGGCCACTGACTCCTTCCTGCAGCCCGTGTATTTGAACTTTTTTTTTTTTTTAAAGATTTTATTTATTTACTTGACAGATAGAGATCACAAGTAGGGAGAGAGGCAGGCAGAGAGAGAGAGAGAGAGAGAGGAGGAAGCAGGCTCCCCACCGAGCAGAGAGCCCGATGCGGGGCTCGATCCCAGGACCCTGGGATCCTGACCTGAGCCGAAGGCAGAGGCTTAACCCACTGAGCCACCCAGGCTCCCACTCCACGTATTTGAACGTTTAACCTTAAGCAAGCATGTCATGACACTCACAGTGAGCCCTGCCTCTCGGAAACAGGCTCTGCTGCAGAAGACGGACCGTGTCTGCATGTGGGCTTGCAGGTGCCTTGGCGTGTCGTTGCTTTTCTGTGTAGGGCTGAAGTGAGGAAAGAGGTGGATCTCAGTCGATGCAGACTTACGTGCTTTTCGATAGTATTTTTTGTATCGAGGCAATGATTTCAAAATTGTGACTCTAAAAAAGCAGTAAAAATATTAGGACATATTTTGCCTCTGAGACTCTTCAACGGCTGACAGTGTGAAAATGCTCACGTCCCTATTAGGTAATCTTAGAAATTAAGTGTAACACAAATTCCTTCCTAATGTTGCCAACATCGTCTTTATGGCTACTTTAAAAAAACGCTGTTGTTTTGCTTCTGCTTTGTCTGTTTGAAGGCCGTCTCCCACTTTGCCCCCATTTTCTCTACCATTAATAAGTTAATTTTTCCAGGCGTGGCTGAAATCCTGACTTTGGTGAGCCACCCGTGACAACTCTAATACTTTCTGTCAAAGCATTTAGATCTAGTTACTTGTACCTCGCTCTTTCCATTTTGTTAGTCTTATTGGGACAAAACCCTATATTTTGTTTATGCTAGCACCAACCACATTACTGAGATAATTCACAGTATTGAGAACTGCTTGGCATTCCTTTCTCAAATAATTCATTCAGCAAGCTTTCAGCACTTTTCCGCCAGCGAAGGCACTGTGCCTGGCTCTCAGAACCCTTAGCCCCTCCTCTTGAAACTTACACCTAGTTTGGGAGCCTTCTGGTAAGTCAAATGATGGTGGATGATCTGATCACCACCAAAGCATGCATTCTGATTCACAGCCCACAGACAGCCTAAGGAAGTACGGAGTTCAAAAAAATATAGAGTCTCGGGTCCTGACTATGCCACCGTTTCTCATGTAACCTTGGGATAGTCACTGAAACCCTCTGAATCTGTTACCTCCTCTGGCAAATGGACATTGTTGTCATAATGCCCACAATCCCATAAGAAGGTCGTGAGGGCTGAACGAGGCTATGGTATGTATGTCCTCCTGTTCACCTCTAAAACACCATACAGGGTATTATCTGGAGCTCAAGTCCAAGCCTGTTCTTTAGGATTCCAACTCCCCCCACCCCCAATTCAGTGCTGCAAGCTCATTGCATTCAGAAGACTCATTAGGACAGTGTTGGAATTCTGTACTTTGAAAACATGACAACAGATGCTAATGTATGGGGCTATATAAGTCACTTACCAGATGGTTCACAACACATCTTTCCTATTAGATTTCTGCAATAAATCTTCATTCCCCTTGAAACGTTTGTTTGAATGTGTCCATAACTTTTTATCCCCCTTCCCTATGCTTGCGTAGTACACATCTGGCTCTCTTAGCATGAGATTATAATTAGGGTCAGGTATCCCTTTACTTGACCTAGGTGGCAAAATTAATTTCTACTTGTTGTAGTTGGTTTTGGTAGAGGGGAAGGTGGTCGCACAAAAGGACTTACATGATGGGGACCTTAGCAAATATGGAAATTTGGAGGGGTTCTTGATTTTTACTCCTCTTTTAATGTGATTATTTTCCTCTCTCTCCCTTTTAATGCCTAGTTCCTACTCCCACTTCCCCTTAACTGCTGTGCAATATTAGGGCCTGAACAAGTTGTATGGCAATTCATGGGCAGAGGAAAGGTAGCCTACATCTGTTAGTATCTTTGAAAAATGACTTTCCAGTGCTAATGATACTTATTAATTGCAGCTAATTTCTTCAGATGAGGATGCTATATTTGACAAGCTATCAGGCTTTGCAATTGTGTTGGGGAGAACCTACATCTGTTTTCTATAGTCTTTATATATTTGGAGAATACCTTTCTTTGGTAAGAAAATTGTGGAATGTGTTAGAAAATTAGGGGTTTTTAGGAATTGGTTCACTCCAAATAATTTTTAACCAAGATTTCCTTTGATAATATTTGTTCATACTCATCATAAGCATTTATAGACATAAAAGCAGTAACATTTGAACTTTGCTAGTTTAATTTATGCTTTCTCTTTTCTTTCATGTTGTATTTTAGGGATTTTCCCTGTGGCTCACTACAGAACGACCTCAACTTCAATTAATATTTATTTTTTTTAATCTGTAGGTTCAATTGTTTTAAGGTAGAAAGAAAGCATATTAAAAGGTAATAATTATCCTAGTGTGTGTTCAATAATAACGGATCAGCAATGCTTTTAATCTTTGCAAAATAGTTTGTCTTTATATGGAATACTTTTAATATAAATGAGAGTGTATTTGAGAATTTTAATTTTCTCTTGATTGTGGATTCATACCTCGCATTCCTTAATAACATACTTTCCCACCATATTTAGTTTTTACTGTCATAAGATATTAAATCAGTGTGTCACATATGTTCTAAAATAAAGAGGAAAGAGCAAATGATAATCGGTGTTCAAGATATACTAGTAAAGTTGGAAGCATTTGCCTGATTATTAAAGTCAAATAAAACATTAATAAGTGTGTTACAAAATTGTGAATGCGGTTTTGGAACTACATTTGTTTTAAGCCAATGGAAACTTGTTTAGTGAAAATCTTTAGGTAGCTGTCTTAATAATCATGTCAAGCCTCTTCTCCTTTCTGAGTTTTAATTCCTCATCTGTAAGATAGATATTAGATCAAATTATCTTTGTGGTTACTTCTGGCACTCCTGCATCAACCTTCTGAATATTAATGGGTACACCCAAAATATTTAAGGTGCATGAAAATTGTTTATCCTTTTCCAAGTAGGCTATTATTTATGTTGATTTGTAAATAAATGCTTCGTTAACACAGAGTGGTTTCAGATGGATCGCTATCTCTACGGGTCACAAATTCAGAATTCGCAAAATCCTAAATAATGATGTGTTACTTGATTTCACCGGTGCCACTGGTACACTTGGCCCGTTTGAATGTAATGCGAGTGTAGCTGTTTTGGAAAAGGGCACTGGGAGATGGGCATGAGTTTCAGGAGAGAAGGCTTGCTACTAGATTCTCCTACTTTGGAAGGAGAGCTGCATTGGGATTGAGGTAATTAGAGAGGGTAACCATTTTGTTGTTCAGAAAATTCCATGACAGCTTCCATTAACTGTCCAGTGACACTGTCACTAAAGGTGCAGGGAGAGAGAAAAAAAAAAAGGAGAGAAACAAAACAGCAAGAGGGACGTTCTCTCTTCACTCTGCTGCGTCTGCATTAATGCCGCATTATAGCAGCTGCTGGATTTTACACAGGGCCCCCCCCCCCTTTTTTTTTTGTCCTCTCCTAGTGGCCTTTTTTTTTTTTTTTTTCCTCCTGTAGAGTAAGCCAACCAGATTTTTACTTTATGAAACTGGGCCAGCCTAGCAGGGGACGAGGATTTCCATGAACCATCTTCTGGGGATAATAATATCAGTAATCAGAGACTGTCATGGTAACTGTGGAGAGAGATGAATTGCAGTAGACGGGAAGTCAACACTGTGTGTGTGTGTGTGTGTTCTTTTGGAGAGTGAGCTCAGGGCTCCCTAACCGTTTACCAAAAAGTTGAGCTTGCGTGCAACTCCCTGTAAACTCTTGAACTCAAGTTATTTAGAGACAAAGACAGATGGCAAAGCAGATTTGCTAAGGAATTATATAAACGGTTTATATTCCACTGGTTCTGAGTTCACCTATTTGCCTTTGGAACTAAACTCTTTGTACTTAAGCCAAAGTGTTGGTCAAAATGCAGTTTCTATCATTCCACACTTGGTCTCTGTCCTTTATGCTCGACTAACACTTTTTCTCTACACCGCTACAGTTAGATTTTAATAATTTCTTTATTCAAAAATGTATTGCGTGGCCAGTTGTGTCTCCAGTGCTGTATTATAGGAAATACAAGGAGAAATAGGTTAAGCGAATCCAAATTTTTCCATGGAAGAATAAAAATCTCCTACTACTTCATTCATACTTTTTGTAAAATTATGATTACAATATCCATACCTTTGTTAAGTTATACTATAACCCATACTTTTGTAAAATCCATACTTTTGTGTTGTTTTCCATAGTAGTATAAAATCACAGTTTTGTAAAATGAAAATTTGTTCATTATTTTGAATATTTCAAACAGATAAGAGACCACAGTATAGGACAAAAGCACAGTGAAACAAATTGTGAAAACTTAATATTTATTAAAAGTGGCATCAAAATATTAATGGGGAAAGGACAGAATATATTATTTTTAAGATTTTATTTATTTATTTGACAGAGAGAGACACAGCGAGAGAGGGAACACAAGCAGGGGGAATGGGAGAGGGAGAAGCAGACATGCCACCGAGAAGGGAGACCAACGTGGGGCTTGATCCCAGGACCCTAGGATCATGACCTGAGCTGAAGGCATACACTTAATGACTGAGCCACCCAGGTGCCCCTTGGACAGAATGTATTTTATGTGGCTTTTTGAAAATGCTTACTACAGAGAGAAATATGAAGCTGAATCTCTTGATAAAGGTAAAGATAATCTCTAGATGTATTACAGAGATAAATGTGAAGGTAAAACTGTAAAAATAATAGAAGAAAATGCAAATAGCTTCATAACCTAGAGATAAAAAAATAGTTTAAAAACCTAAAAAAAGGATAAATTAAGACAAAAACATTGATGAACTTAATTATAAAAAATGTAAAACTTTATGTTCCACAAAAAAGAAAGCATAAATAAAACTTATATTCAGTTAATAGAACAAAATAACTATTTATGGTGTTTGACATGATGAGGGATTAATATTTAGGCTCTAAAAATAATTGCAGGGGCACCTGGGTGGCTCAGTGGATTAAAGCCTCTGCCTTCGGCTCGGGTCATGATCCCAGGGTCCTGGGATCGAGCCCCTCATTGGGCTCTCTGCTCAGCGGGGAGCCTGCTTCCCTTCCTCTCTCTGCCTGCCTCTCTGTCTACTTGTAATCTCTGTCTGTCAAATAAATAAATAAAATTAAAAAAAATAAAATAAAAATAATTACAAATTAAGAAGAATATTAAGGGGCACTGTATGGTTCAGTTAGTTAAGTGGCTGCCTTTGGCTCAGGTCATGATCCCAGGGTTCTGGGATCCCTTGCTCAGCGTGGAACCTGCTTCTCCCTCTCCTCTCTACTCTTGCTCTCTCTTGCTCTTTGTGTGTGTCTCTCTCTCAGATAAATAAATAAAATCTTTAAAAAAACAAAACAAAACAAGAAGCAAGAGCAACTTGACCTGGGGTCAAATTAATCCCAACTGACTACGTGCTATATGCAATCCAAATCGAAAAGGTAGTCAACGGATGTGATCAGGCAATTTATAGAAAAGGAGACCCAAAGGGCTAGCAAGCATAGTTAGAAGTACTCAAAGGTATTAAGAAGAAGAGAGGGGTGCCTGGGTGGCTCATTCAGTTAAGTATTCAACTCTTGATTTCAGCTCAGGTCTCCCCTCTCAGGGTCATGAGTTCACGTCCCATGTTAAGGTCCATGCTGGGTATGGAGCCTACTTGAAAAAATAAATAATTAAGAGAAACCCAAACGTAAGAGAAATCCAACGTAAATTAGATAAGCTAGAAACTGGAATTGTGTAAGGCCAAGTTTGCCAAAAGAAGTGCGATTTGGGACTTTTCACAGTTGATGTAACTGGAGAGTGCCGTAGCCCTACCACAGGCTGTGAAACTGTACATAGCAGTTTTGTTCCTGGGCTACCTCTCAAAGAATTTCTCACATTGTTCCTAATGTATGCAGAAGTGTCTATTACATATTTGTGGTGGCAGGGAGCTGGAGTGTCGGTCTCAGGAAGACAGGATCAGTAAAATGTGGTGGGTCTATGCCTTGAACCGCCACAAGCATGAGAAACAGTAGTCTAGATCTGCTCATAGCAATGTGGATGAATCTGTCAAAAAGGTGCTGAGCGGGAAAAGTAAGGGAACAGAAGAGATTATGTAGCATGATACCATCTGCATATATTAAAATCATATATACAAAACATAACAATGCCTACTTTTCAAGAAACTGTAATATACATGAATGAGAATACTTGGAGTTTTGCAGGACGGGCATGAGAAATAGAAATGTATGAAATGGGGCATCTGGGTTGCTCAGCTGGTTAAGTGTCCAACTCTTGATGTCAGCTCAAGTCATGATCTCAGGGTTGTGAGATCATGTCCCCGTCAGCTCCACACCCATCACAGTCTGGTGAATGTGGTGGAGACAACACATAGTAATTATAAAGAAATGTGGGAAATACACTTACGGGGATCTGTGTATTCATGTATTGCTTTTCTATTAGGTTAAGGTTTCCTTTAGGTCAAATACGGTTGTTGTTGTTTTTTTAAGATTTTATTTATTTATATATACAGAGAGAGAGAACATGAGCTGGGCAGGGGTGCAGAGAGAGAGGGAGAAGCAGACTCCCCACTGAGCAGGGAGCCTGATGCAGGGCTCCATCCAGGACCCTGAGGTGATGACCTGAGCTTAACACAGACGCTTAACTGACTGAGCCACCCAAGCACCCCAGATCAAATACTGTTTTGCATTGTTACTTTTGTTTGTTCTTGTACTCATTCATATGTCATACATTCTACACAGATTAGTGCAGAGGCCCTCAGGTGGCCAAGAAAGGTTTGAAAAATGTTTTTCTTCATCACTGACCCTATGGACTTGGTTTTGTTCAGTATAACACTATTAAAATGTGTAGAGTCTTTAGCCTGGGTCCATATTGTTTTATGTTGAACATGTGACTTAACTGCAGGCCGCTCAGTGGAGAGCAGCATTATGGCATGGTGGTGGTTAAGTCTGCTTCAGATCAGTTATTTCATGACCTAACAGTTGGTTCTTTGGCTGTTTGAATAGTACTAGCCACGATCAACCACCCCATGGTTTCCAGGGACTCATTACCAAACACGTAGGATGCAGTATGCAAGGGCCTCAGCCCGAATCCGTCACTCCTGTGACAAAGAAGAAATGAGAAAGATGATACTATGGCTTAGAAAAATTAATAAAAAGTAAGTTTCCTGTGTTAGTAGAGTACATATTTCTATATGTACTGATTAACATATCTTTAATAGAAATGGAGATTTTAGTGGAAATTTCTGACATGACGACAGGCAGGCAGGGGATTCTTATTTTGGCAGGTAGAGCCCTTTGACATTTTCAAAATATTGCCCAGGCAGTCCCATGTATTTCCTCCAGAATGTGGATCCGTAATGAAAGGTAGCTCAGAACTTTATATGGTTCTTTGTTATGTAAAACTTTTCAAAAATAGTAGTAGTAGCTATAGTTTAAGAGCCATCAAGAACTCTTCAAATTGTTTAATTACTGTATGGAACCCATAGAGGGGCTAAAAAATTTTATTAAAATAATATTTTAATTTCCATGTAGGATAACCCAGAATTATGCTGTTTTAGTGAATATATACTTTTATTTTATTTTCATATTTTAAAGCTTCCCTTATTCTATTCTTGTAGTTTTATCAATTTAGAGACGTATTCCATTGACTATATCAATCATGATACTGAAGACCCAAGTTTAAATCTAGGGAGCATTGTGATTCTGGTTTTTCCTTTTTTGCCTATGCCATTCTAGATGATGGCATTTCTCTCTAAAAGTGGCTGTTTCTCTATCAAAAAATGCCTTCCTTCTCAGTTAGAGTGCTCATATCTGCTGTTGGGAGTGTAGATTGTTAAAAATTACTCTGAAAAACTATAATATCTGCTAATGCTGAATATATGCATAGCCTCTGACCCAAGCAATTCCACTTCCAGGAAAATACCCAACAAAAATGAATACAAAAATTCACTAAAAGACATCCATAGATGTCTTCAGAACATTATCTATAACAAACACACACACACATATACACACAACCCCAAGGGAAGTACACAAATATCCATTAAGAGAATGAAGGGATGAATAAGCATAAATACATACAGTATTAATATAAAAGAATATTATATAGCAATAAAGTTATACCACTAGTTCCATGTGCAACATGGCTAGAACTCGTAAATACAATATCAAGGAGTAGAAGCTGGACATAAAACGTATATTCGTATGGTTCTATTTATATAAAGTTCAAAACAGATAAAGGTAATCTGAGATATTAGAAGTCAGGATAATAGTTGCCTATGGGGAAGAAGGTAGAGATAATGATTTGGAGAGGTCTGAGGGGCCTCTGGGGTGCAAGTGATGCTTTATATGTAGATCAGATGATAGTTAAAAAGTATGTCATGTTGGGATAATTGATCAAGTTGTATGTGTATGATCTGTGTATTTTGTTATATATATGTTACACTTAATTGGAAAGTTTATGAAATGTGGAAAATGAAAACAAAGCCGTATATTGTTTAGGGAGAGAAGGATAGGGGGATAAGCATGGAAGGGTACACAGTGGAATTCTAAGGAGCTAGTTAGTAGCTTTTAGGCTTTAACTTAGGTAGGGTACACTGGTATTTATTATATTATTCTTCAAACTTTACATATATGTCTTATATTTTTGTGTCTCATACATTCATTTCACAACTTAAAAAAATTTTAACTGAGTTTTGGTTCTGGATAAAATGGAGTAAGCACAACTGGCCCTGTGTCCCCCACTGAATTCAGCTATAAGACTTGGATAGAGGGGCACCTGGGTGGCTCAGTGGATTAAGCCGCTGCCTTTGGCTCAGGTCATGATCTCAGGGTCCTGGGATCGAGTATCGCATCAGGCTCTCTGCTCAGCAGGGAGCCTGCTTCCCCCTCTCTCTCCACCTGCCTCTCTGCCTACTTGTGATCTCTCTGTCAAATAAATAAATAAAATCTAAAAAAAACAAAAAAAACAAAACTTGGATAGAATTCAGTGAGCCACTGTGTGAGGTTACCAACAGATAAATAATAGCAGGTGGTTGGAGATCAGAACTGGAAGTACTTCTAAATCGGTAGGGATTTTACCATTGTTTCCCTTCTTGTGTCTCCCTCTTGTGTCTGATCTTAGGGAATGGAAACCCAGAAGTGGGTGCCAGACCTCAGAGAGAGAGAGAGCTCCGAGAGAAATCCTCTAGTTCAGCTTGAGAAGTAGTAAAGGTAGAGAGAAGGGTTTTGTTTTGTTTTCTCCTTTCTTTTCTCTATTTTCTTGCATGGAGGCCCCAAGCAGTTTTTCCAGTAGCATCAACAGTGATGGCAGCAGGAGTCAAACATCTGGGAGTGTGGAACCTTCTTGTCCTATCAATGGAGCTATGGTCCCAGAAGGGTGGATACCTATTCACTGCTCTTTTCTCTCTCTCTCTGTCTCTCTCTCTGTTCTTGTCATAGTTGGCTGCTGAATAAAGTATTAAAGCCCCCAGTTTATGTGTAGAGAGGTGAAAATGGGAGCCTAAGAAAATAGAAGGTAAACAGAGATAATGCAGCAGGTTAAGGCCATGAGGAAATGACCCCCCCCCCCCAAAAGGTGTTTGTGCTCCCGGGCTCACCCCTGAACTGACATACACAGATGTGATTATAATTTATTTTATCGAGACTTTTAGAATTAAACAGATAAACCACTGCCTGTGTCTATAGTGGCCACTGGGTGGCACACAAAGAAAAATCAGAATGCACTACAAAAGCTTTGAAAATAGGCCTAGTATTAGAACCAGAGGTCACAGAAGATGAATTGGGACTGATGGGCTAAACTTCACTAGTTTGATTACCTGCTAAAACAAACATATCATATTGCCCATAGGGTTTAAACTAGATACATAGTCTCATAAGATGATAGTAAAAATGTCCAAGATACCATCCAAAATTAGTTACATTAAAAAAGAAAAAGGAAAATCTCAACCTCCAATGAAAACACAATCAACAGCCAATGATGAGAAGATACAGATGTTGAAATTGTCTGACAATGACTTTGATAGATGCTTTTAAAAAACACTTCAACAAGCAATCACAAACACTCTTGAAACAAAATAAAAAGTCTCAACAAATAAAAAAGAAATACAGGGGAGAATCATAGAAATACAATAACCACAATAAAAATCTTATTGGATCAGTCCAATAGCAGAATGGAAATGAAAAACAAGGAGTCAGTAAATATTAAAATATGTCAGTAGAAATGATCAAGCCTGATAGAGAAGAAAAAAGACTGGAGGAAAAATAAACAGTGCTTCAAAAATCTGGGAGGGTGGGTTGTTGGGGAGGTGGGGAGACAACAACAACAAAAACCCCTGACATTTGTGCCATTAAACTTCTAAAGGGAGAAAAGAAAGATTGTAGTGATTTTTTTTAAATAAATAATGGCCAAGACATTCCCTAAGGGGAGAAAGAAAATAAGCTATAGATTCAAGAAGTTCAGTGAAAACAAAACAGGACAAACTCAAAGAAATCCATCTTCAGATACATCATACTAAAATGCTATAAAAAAATAAATGCACAAAAGTTCTTGAAAGTAGCCAGAGATAAAGTATGCATTTCCCAAAGGGAAACAGCAATTTGACTGACTATGGATTTCTCATAAGAAACCACAGAGGGCAGAAGGAAGTGACACAGCAATTTTAAATTACTGAAAAGAGCTGCCAACCGAGAATTCTATATCCAGCAAAAATGCTGCTAAGAAATGAAGGTGAAATAAAGGCATTCTCAGATGAAGAACTAAGAATTTTTGCCAGCTCTAAAATAATTTCTAAAGAAACTTCTTCAGATAGGAGGAAAATAATGCCAGAATGAAACTTGAAACATCAAGGATAAAAGAAGAGCAAAAGAAGCAGTAAATATTTGGGTACACATCATAGACTATTCTTCTCTTGAGTTCTGTAACTATAACATAAAGGAGAAACATAAAAGGAATTATAAATGGTAAGGTTTCCACATTCCACTTGAAGTGGTAAGACTGATTCTAAGTTGACTTTGAAAAGTGAAGGATATATATCATACTCCCCAGAGTAACCACTGCAAAACTATACAATAGATAATTTTTTAAAAATTGACAAAACAGAATCCAAAAAATGTTTAAGTAATAACTCAAGTTTCTCCTTAGAAACCGAGAATTGAGGGGTGTCTGGCTGACTTATTTGGTGGAGCTTGTGACTCTTGTCCTGGGGGTTGTGAGTTCAAACCCCATGTTGGGTGTAGAGATTACTTAAAAATAAAATCTTAAAAAAAAGAAAAGGGAAAAAAGTTGATAACTGAATAATATAGAGAACTAATAGAGAACAAAAATAATTTGGCTGCTTTAAATCTAAATGTATCAGTAAATATATTATATATAAATGGTCTAAATTGTAATAAATAAAACCAGAGATTATCAGAAAGAAATAAAAGAGAACCCACTGCTATACTGTCTATAAGAAATTCTCTTCTGATATGATATATGTAGATGAAAAGTAAAAGGGTAGAAAAAGATGTTTCATGTAAATACTAATCAAAAGAAAGCTGGAACAGCTATGTTAATGTGGTAAAATAGACTTTGGAGCCAAAAAAAAAAACCCCCCAAAATCCACAAACCAAAAAAGAGTAAAATCAGAAATAAAGAGGTATATTACATAATGATAAAGGGGTCAATTCATCAGGAAGATGTAATCGTTCTAAAGGTGTGTCACCTTAAAAACTAATCTTCAAAATATATGAAATAAAAACTAACAACTGAGAGGAGAAATTGATAAATCTAATTATAGTTAGAAATGTCAGTACTGTTCTCTTTGTGATGGATAAAACTAATAGAAAATCATCAGAATTATGGAAAAATTAAATAGCAACATCAACCAACTGGATCTAATTAACATATTTTAGAATATTCCACCCAGTAACAGTAGAATACCTATTCTTTTCAAGGGAACATGGAACATTCATCAAGATAAACCATATCCTAAGTCTATAAAATTAACTTAAAATTTTTTAAAGATTTAAAATAGTACAAAACATGTGCTCTGGATATAAAGAACTAATGTATTAATTAATAGTAGGAATAATGGAAAATATCCAAATTTGAATATTAAATAATTCATTTATAAATAATCCATGGTGAAAGAGGAAGTCTCAGGAAAATTAGAAAATAACAACAAAAATGAAAATGAAAATATGCAAATTACGATGTGTGTAATACAACTAAGGAAGTGCTTGCAGGAAATGTGTAGCATTGTATCCTTGCATTAGAAAAGAAGAAAGATCAGTACTCCAGGTTTCTACCTTATAAGCTTATAAGGAGGGACACCTGGGTGGCTCAGTTGGTTAAGCGGCTGCCTTCGGCTCAGGTCATGATCCCAGCGTCCTGGGATCTAGTCCTACATCGGGCTCCTTGCTCGGCAGGGAGCTTGCTTCTCTCTCTGCCTCTGCCTGCCACTTTGTCTGCCTGTGCTCGCTCTCTGGCTCTCTCTCTCTGACAAATAAATAAAATCTTAAAAAAAAAAATTTATAAGCTTATAAGGAAAATATAAGAAAAAGAGCAAAATAAACCCAAAAAAGCAGAATGAAAAGAATAATAATAATGAGCAGTAATTAGTAAACTTAAAAACCATAGAGAAAAATCAATAAAAAATAAAAGTTGATTCTTTGAAAAGATCAATAAAATGGATAAATTTCTGACAAGAATGACAAAGGAACAACAACAACAACAACAACAACAAAAACCCAGACACACAAATTATCAATATCAGGAGTGAAATAGGGAATATCACTATAGATCCTACAACCATTGAAAGGATAATTAGGGAACAGTATGAACAATTCAATGCTTAGAAATTGACAATGTAGATGAAATGGGCAAATTCCTTCAAAACCATGAATGATTAAAACTCACTTAAGATAATTCAGGTTACCTAAACACTCCAGTACCTGTTAAAGAAACCTAATTTCTCTTAAAAACCCCCTGAAAAAGAAATCTCTAGGCTCAGACAAGTAAAGAAGAAATAATGCCAATTTTACAAAATCTCCTGGGGAAAATAGACAACAGAGCACTTACTAACTCATTTCGTGGGGTCAGAAGAATAACACCAATACCAAAACCAAAGATAGTAAGGAGGAGGAGGGGAAGGGAGAGGGAGAGGAAGAGGAGAAGAAGAGGAAAAAGAAGAAGAAAAAGAAGAAGAAGAATGATAAATCAATATTTCCTCATGACCACAGACACAAAAATTCTCAATTAAATATTAGTGTATCAAAACTATTTTAAGATATAAAAACAATATACAGCTACAAAGCAGGATTTATTCTGGAATTGCAAGAAATATTAGATTTATTAAATATAGTTAATTAAATATGGTTCAATATTAGAAAATCAATCAACTAAATCTGCCATACTAATGGTCTAAAGAAGAAAAAACACAGATTCATATCAATTGGTACAGAAAAAAATTTACTAACATTTAATATGGATTCATGATAAAAATTCCCTCCAAGGTAGTAATAGGAGGAAACTTAGTCAACCTGATAAGGGCCATCTACAAAATAACTACAGCTCATACAGTTAATGGTGAAAGACTAAATGTTTTTCCCCCAAGATCAAGAACAAATCAAAGATATCCATTTATAAACCTCTTATTCAACATTATAGTAAAAGTCCTAGCCAGAGAAGCATTGTCATGAAACGAACAAAAAAAGACATATAGATTGGAAAGAAAGAAAACTGTCTCTTTAAATCAAAATTATTATCTACATAGAAAATCCCAAGGAAATTACCTGTAGATAAAAGTGAATTTAACAAGTTTGCAAGATATAAGATCAACATGCAGAAATCGTCACATTTCTAAACTTCGGCAATGTACAATTGAAACCTGAACTTTAAAAATTAAAAGAAATAAAAATTCCAAAAATGAATGCATAGATATGAACCTAACAAAATTTTTATAAGCCCTTATGCTGAAAACCGCAAATACTGATATAAGAAATCAATGACCTAAATAAATTCAGAGATACATCAAGTTCCCGAATCAGAAGAGAAGAAACAGTAAAGATGTTGATTCTCCCCAGTCTGATCAATAGATTTAATGAAGTTTCAGTAAAATTCCCAGCAGGATTTGTTAAAGATATATACATTTTCAAGATTTTACAGAAAGGCAAAGCAACTAGCATAGACAAAACGATTTTAAAAAGAATAAACTTACAGGACTCACACTTCCTGATTCTAAGATTCACTGCATATCTACGCTAATCAAGACAGTCTGGCATTGGCAAAGGAATGACAATAATCAGTGAATTACACAGAGAATCTACAAATAAACCCATGCAAATGTAGCCAGCGGATTCTGACAATGGTACAAAAGCAATTTGGTCTTTTCAGCAAATGGTGTTAAAACAATTGGACATCAGTATGAAAGAAAATGAGCCTTGACCTAACCGTTGTGCCCTATACAAACAAACAAACCAACCTCAAAATTGACCAAAATATAAAACTATACAACTTTTAAAAGAGAACATGGGAGAAAACCTTCACGATTAGGGGTTAGGCATAGGCATGGGACCAAAAGTATATAATTCACATTAAAAAATGTTAAACTGGTCTTCATCAAAATTTATAACTTATGCTCTCCCACTGTTAAGAACAAGAAAAGACAAGCTCGGGACGCCTGGGTGGCTCAGTTGGTTAAGCAGCTGCCTTCGGCTCAGGTCATGATCCCAGCGTCCTGGAATCGAGTCCCACATCGGGCTCCTTGCTCGGCAGGGAACCTGCTTCTCCCTCTGCCTCTGCCTGCCACTCTGTCTGCCTGTGCTCACTCTCTCGCTCTCTCTCTGACAAATAAATAAATTAAAAAAAAAAAAAAGAAAAGACAAGCTCCATACTAGAAAAATTTTTTTTTTTGCAAAGCACAAACCTGTCAAAGCTCTTGGGTCAAGAGTAAATAAAGAACTCTCAAAATTTAGCAGTGTGGTAGCAACCTAATTTTAAAATAGGCAAAGGACTTAAGCAGACACTTCACAGAAGAGAATGTACAGAATGCATAAAAGCACATGAAAAGATGTCCTACCTCATTAGTCGTTAGAGAGAAATAGATTTTAAAACTTTGATAAGATCCACTAACATACTAGAATGGTGATTAAAGCCTGATAATACTAAGTATTTATGAGTATGCGGAGCCATTGGAAGTTGCATAGGTTATTGATAGAAATGCAAAATGATAGAGCGACTTTGGAAAACAGTCTGGCAGCTTTTTATAAAGCTAACATACACCTACCATATGAAGCAGAAGTCCCACTCCTGGGGATAAATGTAGAGAAATGCAAGCTTATGTTCACACAGAAACCTGTGCATGACTCTTTCTGGCAGCTCTGGTCATAACTGTCCCAGACTGGAAGCAATCCAGATGTCCTTCCTGGGTGCCTGGATTAACAGACTGTGGTACATCCACGCAGTGGAACACTACTCAGCTTTAAAAGGAAGGAACCGTTGATAGACACAGCAATTTGGATAAATCTTTATGCTGAATGAAAGAAGCCAGTCTCAAAAGGTTACGTATTCTAAGATGCCGTTTATGTGACCTTCACAAAAAGGCAAAATTGTACTGTTGGAGGCAGATCAGTGGTTGCCAGGAGTCAGACATGAGGGGCAGTTTGACTACAAAGGGAGAAAAAAGACGCCAGAGGGAATTTGGGGCATTAATGGAATTGTGTTGTATCCTGATTCTTGTGATAATTACATGAATCTATTCATGTGCTACAATTCGTAGGATAGTGCATCAAAACAAATGTTGATTTTATTGTATTATGTAATTGAGAAGATAAAATTCAGGAAAAAATTAAAAGTTTTATATATTTATTTTAGAGAGTGAGAGAGCAGGGGGGAAGAGCAGAGGGAAAGAGATCTCAGGCGGGGCTTGATATCTTGATCCTAAGATCATGACCTGAGCTGAAACCAAGAGTCGGATGCTCAACTGACTGAGCCCCGAGGCGCCCCCAAATTAAAAAATCTTTTATACTGCCAAGAAAAGAATTCCTGCCACCATGGCAATTATAGTAAAATGGGAAAGAATAGGGAGTCGGATAAGAAATATAATTAACTCAAACAGAACTTAGATTGGATTCACAAAGCACGCTAATAGAGGTACTTAGAGCCATTTAAAAAAAAATAAATTTAGAAATGATTTGCTTATCAATTTTTTGTAGTGAAAGGATTGCTTCTAAATTAGCAGTGGCTCATAAAGTTATTTTATCTTATACAGTTAAACATTGCCTATGCAAATTTGTTTTGCTGTTAATTTATATAGAGAAATTTTTCTTCATAGATATGTGAAGGCAAAATTCTGCCCAATCCATAAAAATTATTGTAAATTTAAAGGAATGATATTTTAATTGATGTTCCAACTTTGGCAGAGAATGTGGCTAGGTGTAAAAATGAAAGGTTAGAAAAATATCACTAAAGCAAAAGGAGAGTTTTTTTTAAAAAAATGATCTCATATTATTCTGTGTCCCTCTTGATCATTTGTGTGTGCAGTTATGGTCTTAATAAGTTGTTGGACAGTGATGATAGTCTGTGCCTCAGTTTCTCCATACGCAAATGTGAGAATAGGTATTCCGGGAGCTGATGCCCTTCCTGAAGCCATATCTGCATACATAGGACGTAAGAATGTAAGCACAAGGTTTGAAGGCCCTTGAGAAAGAGCATCAATATTGACAAAGTTTTATCATTTTATTTCTTAAAACCAAATACATATTTTTCTCATTTCCCTGTTTGACCACTGATGAAGAAAATGACAGAAACTTGTAACTAGGGGAATTTAAAATATTTAAAGTTGGAAAATGTCTATGAGGCAGGGGGAAAATAAAAGAAGGTAAGATCATGTCATACTCTCTTTTTAAGTTTGAAAACCCATATCCAGGAATGAAAGGGAATTTAATTACAGATGCCAGAATTTGAAGGCTGTAAGAAAAGCTACATGGGAGAATAAGTAGGGACTGCCTTGAGCCCCGTTAGAAGATGAATATATCATGGAATATATATATATGTATATATATACATATATATATACACATACACACACATATATATAATATATCTCATATCTCATCTATATCTCATACGTATATGTTACATACACACACACTACATTGGAGAGATAGTCTGTGCGATTTCAATATGGCTGTTCTAGGGAAGCTTCCAGCCGACCTTCAGGAGAAAGTAATATGTATCCTTGTTGCTTTCCCCTAAAAAATATACATTTCAATATTGATAAAGATTCGTATTTAAATACCACATGTCATTGTGTTATTAAAGTTGCACAATATAAAAGGAATGTGCATACATATCACAAGGTACGTAAGCACTGAAACCGTGGCCACTTAATGGTCTGTCCAGTGTGATGTGTGCCCTTGTATATGTCCGTCGCTTGTGTGGAGGCCCACAGAGTAAATATGTTTATTGCTTGGGAGCATGTTTGACAATATTACCGTTCATAAAAGTGGTAGAGATGACATTCGCTACTGTTAAACAGCATGTTCATAGTATTTGCATTTACTGAGCAAGAACTAATGGAAGCAGAATTTCTGTGTTACCACAGATATCTGGGCAGCGCAATTCAAGCATGGTTTCTAAATGCACTTTCTAAAGAAGGTAAACCGAAGGCTCTGCGAAATGTCATGTCTTCTCTGGGATGATCTTTCCTTAAACATTTTTGCTGGCATTACTATAAGGTGTTAAGACTCTAGAACTTCTACAAGGTAAAAAAAAAAAAAAAGAGTATATTACGTATAGATGTAAAAGCTGCTAAATCTTTAAAATTAAATGTTCGGGTCGCCTGGGTGGCTCAGTTGGTTAAGCGGCTGCCTTCGGCTCAGGTCATGATCCCAGCGTCCTGGGATCGAGTCCCACATCGGGCTCCTTGCTCGGCAGGGAGCCTGCTTCTCCCTCTGCCTCTGCCTGCCACTCTGTCTGCCTGTGCTCGCTCTCTCTCTCTCTCTCTGACAAATAAATAAATAAAATCTTTAAAAAAAAATTAAATTAAATGTTCTATTGGCTTATATATCTAATAGGTGTGGAGTTTTGTGTTGTTCCAACTGCTCAAGCAGTCATACCGTGTTTGCTTTTAAAATTTTCTCTGATTGTTCTTTGCCTTTTTAATTGTAACATAAAGTTTTCAAAGGCAAAAATGAACAAAGGCTGTCAGTCCCCTACGAGCCGTGAAGGCAGGTAGGAAACTTGACTCCTTCCCGCTACGGCATACTGGGGAAATGTGTTTTTGAAACCCTTAAGGTAAGACTTTAAAAAAAAAAAAAAAAAAAAAAGGACAATTGTCAAGGATGGTTGATTTTTAAGGCTTAACTACCTGAGCAATGTTCATTTAAAATAACATATGAGTCTCAGTCAAGATGATCTAAGCTGAGCAAACGGCTGCTTTGTCCTTCCCTCCCAAGGAAGTTCTGAGGTGCTGCACAATCTGTGAGTGAAATTTCTTTGGATAGTGCCCTTTATTCCTTTTTGGTCATATATTTTTTTTTTCATAGCTTAAAAAAAAAAAAATCAAGCCTACTGGAAACTTCTTAAAAGAAACTTTTCTAGTCAGAGTCCAACTTTTTTTTTTTCCTCTTAGTCATCAAGATATGGGTCCTCCAGAAAGACCGTGAGATAAAAGTATTAATTTCAAACCTGGCGAATCACAGACATGTACCCCTGGGGATAAAAATATATTATATGTTTAGAAAAAAATAAAAATTTTTTTTAAAAAGTATTCATTTCATTTGCGAATCAGATTTTTCTGTCACAAGAATAAAGGCCTTCGCAGGTCAGTTCCTGTGTGCTTTGGGCTGGGATCCGTTAAGCTTTTGAGGGCATGGCCCCCGGCAGCTGGCCCCTGCGGGCTTGGTAGAATCTGGAAGGCTGGAGTCCATACCCCAGGCTGGCTCCTGACTGGGCGGGGGTTATTCAACGTCACCCTGCATTCCAAACATTGGCTTACCTTCCAGAGACCTCGGGGTGCTCCTCCAATTTCCCGGGCCTTAGCCGCACCTCCTGAAGTGAACAGATCCTCCCTCAGGCTTCCTGCTTAAGTCAGCCCTGTGATCCCATACCACCCCCTAGAAGTGGGAAAACAGCATGGTGGATCAGGAGGGAAATGCCTAGATGTCCTCACCTTTGCTTGTGTTCTTGGCACATCCTTCCTTCTGGCTGAAATGAAAATTTTCAGGGAAGACTTTTTTTTCCCTCTCCTGGATCATTTTTATTATTTTATTTCCTTAAACCTTATTTTGGGTCTATGGCCATACCAACGCACCTGATTGTGTCATAAGCCTTGTTTTGGGCTATTGTAGCAGAAGTCAGGAATCATGACAAGGTAGGATCAGGCTCCGTAAGGGTAAGGCGGATTCATGGGCAGACATTTTTAAATGGCTCTCATAAATGTTTTAAATGGGTTCCCAAACAGCACTGACCTCCTCATGGGGAATTCTGTTAACAGGACTGAGCTGTGGTTGCTTTTTACTGACTTGTTGATTTAGGAACCAGCTGCCTCCTAGGAAATTGTGATCAAAAGCTATAAAAACAGACCATAAATATGTCAAATGCATGAGTAGGAATTGGGAAACTTGATTTGCCCTGTGATCCAATCTGCGTTAAAGGTTTGGTGCCCCTTGAAATTACTATCCTTAGAGAAGTTAACGTCTTCCCAAGTAGTTTGTATGTACAAGTATACATATGTATGTTGCGTATTTCTAACTTCATCCCATATCTTTCCTCTCCGATTTTACGATTATACATCTTGTTACCCCTGTCCCCCCTCCTTCTCTATCCCTAATAGTCTCTGTATATCAGGAAGGATCAGGGAAGCCCGAATGTCCCACATGCTCCTTCATTGAATTAAAGAGAACTAAATTATTTACAAAGTAGAAAGGCATGGGATGAGTATAGTCAAGTGATTTAGAAGAAAACATTCAAGAGTAGGCCTTTGGAGGCTCTAGATGAAGGCACAGAGTTAGAGACTCAGGAAGCAGAGGGTTGCCTAAGCTGGGTGTGGGAGGATGCCTGAGAAAGTTCTTCAAAGAGCTGATTTGTAGGCTCAGACTTAATTAGAATTAGCCAGATGAAAGGGAACAGGGAAGATAAAAGGTGTTGCATTCAAAAGGAATAGCAACGATCAAGGCCCATGATTGAGAAAAAGATATTAAATATTTTTATTTAATTTTAATTTACAATAGTAACTATTTCTTAGAAGGAGATAGGAAGAGGATGGCTGAAATAGGACAGAAAGTGGGGATCAGGGGTTTGGGTAGTTAGACTATACCCTTGTCTGATTCGAAATTTACTTACGGGCTTAGGCTTGAGATTGAACTGCTGTCTGAAAGGATTGTGATTGTCTCTAAGGTCATGCAATTTGTATGAGTATTTCCCAAAGCCCGGAATTTTCTGTATGAACACAGCAAATATTTAGGGGGAAAAAAAATCTTAAAATGAAATAACATTTTATTTACTTAAATTTGTTTTATTTCATTGTGAACTTAAGGAAAAATAAGAGCTTTTCCAAAATGCTGTAATTTCTTCCCTTTCTAAGTTTGTTCTCTATTCTTTTATACTGTCCTAGCCTCTCATGCATATCAGGGGTTCTTAAACGTGGTCTGGCACCAGCACCACTGGCATTAACTGAAAACGAGTTAGAAAATGCAATTTCTTAAGCCCCACCCCAAACCCACTGAATAAGAAACTGGGCATTGGACCTAGCAATCCGTATGACCATTCCCTCCAGACGACTCTGATACACACGAGAATCTGATAACCTCTCATCTATACTATTTATGTTTTCTGTGGGAAACACTTTGTAAATCCTCTCACTCAATAAATTAATTTTGTAATATATGTTTCATTTTAATAACCCTATGTTAAATTCCTTACGACAATAATACTGTTTAGCAGCTCTCTGAAAACAAGGCTGACGTAGACTGCACAGCGAAGGCAGACAATTAACCAACCATGAAACACGCACTCATGAAACACTCTAGTTGAGGTCATGAACAGGTATATTGCCTTAAAAGTTGTCTCATACCTCTTTGTAATCCTTCCCTCTGGTTTCTTGCTGACCACCTTCCCACATCACAAGGTGTAACCTGTAAAGTAAATGTTACCTGCTTTCTGTCTCTATAGATAAGTTTGCATTATCTAGAGTTTTACATAAATGGACTCATGTAGTATATAGTCTTTTCTTTTCTTAGATGTTTGTTGTGTTTTTTTTTTTTGACAGACAGAGATCACAAGTAGGCAGAGAGAGAGGAGGAAGCAGGCTCCCTGCAGAGCAGAGAGCCCGATGCGGGGCTTGATCCCAGTACCCTGGGATCATGACCTGAGCTGAAGGCAGAGGCTTTAACCCACTGAGCCACCCAGGTGCCCCATATATACTCTTTTTAGTCTGGTTTCTTTCAGTATATTATTTTAAGATTTATGCAGGTTGGTGTATCAGTAGTTGGTTTGATATTATTACTGGGAACTATTTTATTTGTGGATATACCACAATCTGTTTATTCAATGACCTGTTGATGGGCTTTTGTGGTATTTCCAGTTTGAGCGATTGATAAATGAGGCAGTTATGAACATATGTATACAAATCTTTGTATGGACAAGGATGTTCATTTCTCCTTGGTGAAAACAGGACTGGGTCAAATGTTAGGTGTAAGTGTAGTTTAAGAAACTGACAAACTCTTTTCCAAAGTAGTCAAACCCATTTTACATTCCCAACAAAAGTTTATGGAGTATAATTTGCTCTAAATCCTCAAGCCTGTATTTAGGCTTTTTAATTGTATTCATTCTGTCAGGTATGTAGTGGTATGTCATTGTAGGTTTAATTTGCATTTCTCTAGTGACTAGTGATGTAGAGCCTCTTTTTATGTGCTCATTTTTCTTCTTTTTCTTCTGCCCACTTTTGAATAATCTTTTTCTTTTCTTGTTGTTGGATTGTAATAGTTCTTTATATATTATAGATAAAAGCGCTTTGTTAGAGTTTGTGATTTATAGTATATTCTGCCCAAGGTAGCTTGTCTTTTCACTATCTAAATGGTGGCTTGTGAAGAGCATACATTTTTTATTTTGATGAAGTGTAATTTGCCAGTTTCATCTTTCATGGATCGTACTTTTGGTTCTGTATATAAAAGGAGACACTTTGACCAAGTCACAGAGGTTTTCTCCTATATATGTTTTCTTGTGGGCAACATATTTGAATCTTTCTTTTTTAACCCAATCTGACAACCTCATCTTTTAACTGGGATATTTAGACCTCTTACATTTAATGTGCTTATTGATAGAGCTAGTTTTAAATTGAGGATCTTTTTTGTCTCTTTTCTATTTTTCCCATTGTTCTTTATTTCCTTTCTCCCTTACTAATGTATTTTTGTTGCCTTCTTTTGGCTTAAGTGAATAATTTTTTATAATTCCGTTTTACCACCCATGTTAGCCCATTAGCTAAAGCGTTTTGTTGTTGTAGCGGTTGCTTTAGGATTTATAGTATGCATCTTTACTTATCACAGACTACATTCAAGTGATACGCCCCTTCATTTATAGATGGGGACTTATGAAGTGGGCTTCCATTGTTCTCCTTTTGACACTGTTGTCGCATATTTCACAAATATTGTAAGCTCTACACTACATTGCTATTATTTTTTTGAACAGTAAATTATCTCTTAAAGAGATATAAATAATTGGAAAATATATAAATGTATTTACCCCGATAGCTCCCATTTCCGGCGTTCTTTATCCCTTTGTATGTGTCCGTATTTCCATCTGGTACCAGGTTCTTTTGGTCTGAGTCGCTTTGTTTAACAGTTTTGTGGTTAAGGTCTGCTAGTGATGAATTATTTCAACCTTTGTATGTCTGTAAAAGAATTTTTTGGCGGCTTTGTTTTTGGAAGATATTTTTATTTCAGTTCTTTTAATATATTGGTCCACTGTCTTCTTACTCACATTGTTTCTAAGAAGAAATCTATTGTCATACTTACCTTTGCAGCACCAGATGTGTGTTTTATTTCTAGGTGCTTTTAAGATTTTCTCCTTATCAGTGATTTTGAGCAGCCTGATGATGACCTGCCTTGGTATTGTTTTATTTAGTTTCTTATGTTGGGATTTGTGAAGATTCATCGATCTGTAGGCTTGTAAATCTCCCTTGCCTCAACTTTTGAACATATAAAATACAATTATAATGACTGTTTTAATGTCCTCATCTGATAACTCTAACATCTGGGTCAATTTGGGGTCTGTTTCAATTGACTGATTTTTCTCTTCATTTTGGGTTTTATGTTCCTGCTTTTTTTGAATGTCTGGTGACTTTTGATTAGATGCCAGATGGTGGGAATTTTTCCTTGTTTGTGTGCTGGATATTTTGTACTTCTATTAATATTCTTGAGCCTTGTTCTGAGATGCCGTTAAGTTACTTGGAAGCAGTTTGATGTTAGGATCCTACTTTTAAAATTAGTTTCGGTAGACTAGAGCAATGCTTTGTGTGCAGCTAACTGCTCTCCACTATTGAATCAAGACCCTCTGTATAGCCTCCCCAAGGCCTCATGAGTCCTGAGGTTTTCCCAATCTGGCAGGTAGGAGCAGGTACCATTCCTGGCCTTGTGTGAGCACCAGGCACTGTTGCCTATAATTTTTTCTTAGATTTTTTAAAAAATTGATTTATTTGGGAGGGAGAGTGAGTACGCACGAGTGGGGGGGAGGGGACAGAGGGAGAAGCAGACTCCCTCCTGAACAGGGAGTCCAACTTGAGGCTCGATCCAGGCAGTCCGGGATCGTGACTTGAGCCCAAGGCAGACGCTTAACTGACTGAGCCACCCATGCGCCCTGCCTCTGGTCCTCTTGAATAATTCTTTCCCCAGCCTGTGCGCTTTCTTTACATGCATGTGCTGATTCGTATTCAGCTTCTCCACATAGCACTCCCTTCTCCAATGCTCCATCCTAAAAAATCCTAGCGGCTTTGATCTCCTCAGACTAAGAACCTGCTGGACTCTGCCTGACTACCCCTTGCACAGGGCCTGGAACCTCTCTCCAGTCAGTCAGCTGAGGTATCACAGGTCTTCCCTCATTTGTTCCTCAGCTTTCAGAGATCGCTCTCTCCTTATCTCACTCAGGTGTCTCGGAAATTGCTCCCTTTGAGTGTAGGGTAAATCTGGTTCCTGTTACTCTGTCTTGGTGAAATGTCCAAGTTCCTCATCCTATTTTATTCTCATTTGATATATTAGAGCCTGGAACACAGCACTGGGGGGAGAAGCATAGTATCATTTCTTCACCTGTATTGAGTGCTTGCCATCAGCCAGGTGTTTTTCTTTCCTTTTTTTTTTTTTTTTAAGATTTTATTTATTTATTTGACAGACAGAGATCACAAGTAGGCAGAGAGGCAGGCAGAGAGAGAGGAGGAAGCAGGCTCCCCACTGAACAGAGAGCCCGATGCGGGGCTCGATCCCAGGACCCTGGGATCATGACCTGAGCCGGAGGCAGAGGCTTTAACTCACTGAGCCACCCAGGCGCCCCAGCCACATGTTTTTCTAAACATTATACTGGCTTATTTGATCCTCTGAACAATCCCGGGGTCTGGAATATTATCTGTATTTTACAGAGGTAAAGACGGAGGTACAAGTGACTGGCCCGAGGTTCCAGAGCCAGTAAATGTCGGAGGAGATACATCAGCACAAGTTTTCTGAACTTGTCTCTTAGCCTTGGGTTACGGAAACAGAAACAGGTCCACAGAAACAGGTTCCACAGAAACAGGTCACAGCGGAAGCTGCCTTAGGTTTGGGTTACAGCTTGTTCTCCGGACTCAGATCTCAGCTCTGCCACTTCTGCAAATCATTAAACCTTTCTGGTCTCTGTTTGCTCATTTGTAAATGGGGAATGCTTATCCCAGCCACATGGAGTTCTTGAGAAGATGAAAGAAAATACCAAATGTAAGGAAACTAGTACAGTGCCTGGCGGCTCTCTCTGCTTGCTGGCTGGCTATGAGGTGGGGCCATGATTAGCATTTGAGATCCAGTCACTTCTAATTGGGTAATGAGGCTTTTCGTGCAACTCTGGTGAGAACAGACAGCTACATTGTTTAATTATCTGTCTTCGATTACCAGATAGAGAGGTTTAGTTGTCAGAATTTTCATAGCCATCTTCTTATTTCATCTTTACAGTCACATGTAAAGAAAGAGCTGTCTTTTCTCCTTCTGTCACAAAGGGAGAAACTGAGACTCGGAGAGGTCTAGAAGATGTGGTCAAGGCCGAAGGCTAGCAGGTGGCAGAGCCAAGGTTACTATTAGGGATGTCTGACTTATACCCAGTTCTTTTTATGTCACGGACATAACGTCAGACAAAAATTGAAAAGAAAAAAATGTTTTCAGAAAGTCAGTGAACTTTTCAGTGAGTATATTCATGTTCTGTATGTTATCATCAAAACCCAAATGAGAGGTATTTTTCCGGTAATTGGGCATGGATGGGTGAATGAGCCCTCACGTTGCTAAGGATGAAGGGAGAAGTTTCTCAGCTCTGGCTTTGTTGAAAATCAGCATCTGGGCCACACTTAGTTTCCTGAATGCCATGTGACTCCGGCATGATCCCCAGAGATGATGAGATGCCCAGAGTTATAGAATTAAAATTTTCCTTTCTCCTTCTCGACTTTTATATTGAATGCATTTTTGAAGAACACCTTTAATGTTTATTTTTAGATGTGGTACTATGTGGGTGATATTGGTGCGTTTCTTTTCTGTGTCCAGAATTTAAACCTGCAGGCAATCGGAGTGCTGTAGTGAAATTGGCCCTAGACAGTTAATAAATTCTAAGCAGAGATGCATAAATCAGCAAAGGGTATTTTTTAACTTTTTTTTCCCCAAAGGGTGGTTAAGGGAGAACAGGAAAGAAATGTCTTCAGAGAATTGTTTTCTATCAGTTCAGAAAATAGAGGAAAGCACTGAGCAATGCCCAGTGCTGGTTAGCAGATTGTCATTTTTAGGTTTGATGTTCCAGGGTTTAATTGTCTTTCATGTGAACAATACCAGACACTCTCTGGTGTGCTATGCTAGCATGATAAAAGGGGGTCGTTCTTGCATAGCAATGCCTTTTTTTTATTATTAGCGTAAAAAATTAGCAAGCTGGAAGTCGTTAGAAGGAGTTCCGCTGGCATTAATTGTAATGCAGCCTGAATTTGTTTGCAGACCAGTGCAGCAAGACAATAGCAGGGAGAAAAAAGAGCAATATTAATAGCCTTCTACTTATTGTATCATTTTAGTGGGCCTTAATAAGGTGTCTGCTGTCAACCAGAATTTATTAAAAAAAAAAAAGACATAGTAATTGATGTATTGCAGTAAGTATGGATGAGGGCTCAAGTTGATTAATGTATGAGTTGGCTTTTTAAGGCATTTTAAAAAGGCTTCTTAACTGGGTCTTAAGAGACTGGCACAAGCCCACTGTAAACTACCTCTTTGCAGTTGGAAAACGGCCTGACAGCTGCTGATGTCTCTTGTGGGTTTTTCTCTTTTTTTCTCTTCCTGATCAGAGAAAACTGAAGCAATATACTCCTTGTCAATAATTGCAGTGCTTAAAAATCTTATAAAGGGATTTTGACTCTTCTCTCCAGAGATAACTTTCCAAAGGTTAAATTAGTTTTACTTGTGTGTGCTTCAAATATCACCACTTTCAAGAAGGAGTGAATTTGGTTTTTAAATAAGCTGCTATTTTGTGGTTTGCTTGAACGTGGACCCTGTGTGATGTAAGCGGTTTTGATGTCAGAGGTGGACTAGTCCCCAAAGCAATTACAGGTCAAGATCAAGACCTGTTTCTTCACTTTCAAACGGCTTGTGGTGTGTGTGTGTGAGAGATAGACAGACAGAGACAGAGACAGACAGATGGACACACACACACACACACACACACACACACACAGATTTAGTTGCTGGTAATACCTGTATGGAAAAATGAAAGAGCAGACTTCCTAGAAAATCTCCTTTATATCCGTTGGAGATCCATTCATCCATTTTTCCTTTTGCTCAGCACACAGGGTATCATCTCAACTCTATATTTTCTTTTCACAGAAAGTTGTGGGGTTTTTTTGTTTTTTTGTTTTTTTGTTTTTTTGTTTTTTTTTTTAATAAGAAGCAAAGCTACTGAGTTATAATCCCAGGGGAGACGGAGCAGGGGAGGGGGAAGAGGAAGAGGAAAATCGAAATGCTTTGCTTTCTTTGGTATCCATAGGTGTCAACACAGTGCCCCAGGTAGTAGGTCACCTCTTTTGATAATAATAAAAAGAAGATACTTGAAGAATTCCAAGCTGGCTGAAACTATCAGGCTATCCCTGTGCCAGTGTGAAGGCAGCCCCTCATCATTATTCAGCACCACGGCCTTAATGGGAATTGAGAGAAAGTCCATAAACATGAGAGGGAGAAACGAGAGTGGGAAGAGGGGCCGGGAAAGCGCGCGCTCTGCACCGTCCTGCGGGGGGACCTCTGGGCTCAGCTGGATTTGCGGGTTGGCAATGGCCATGAGGCGTGCTGGGCGGGGCCTGCGCAGGAGCACCTCTGCAGCTGGGCCGCTCCTGCTGGCTCGCAGGTGTGCGGCTTAGCTGTGGGGGGCGAGGGGGCGACGAGGGGCGGCCCGGGGCAGCGGGTTGGGCGGGTGGAGCGCAGACCTCGCGCGTCGCAGACTCAGACTTGTTGCCACTTGGGCTTTCGCATCCTCCTGAGTGAGTGAAAGAAGGGTTTTGTTTTCCACGTCAGCCGGCCCCGGCTTCGCTTACCTTTTCCTTTCGCACAGTTGTGTTCCTCGTTGGGAGTTCGGACATTTCTCGTGTATAAAATGGGGAGCTAACGAGAGCCACCGAGGTGTTTCTAAGAATTCAAGGAGATGATTCACAGGAAGCAATTACCCTGGGGTCTGGCACCCAGTGAGCGTTCGAGTCAGCTGTAATAATAGCCACAGCGACTTTCACTTTCGGCTAAAGACAGGGCTACTGTTTGTTGTTGCGCGGACGCTGTTGTCAGGAACCTGGCTTTGTCTGTGCGCCCTGGTATTGTGCGAGCCAACTTTAACAGGGGTGTTTTGTCGTTGTTGTTGCAGAATATCAAGTCCAAATATTGTATCAGTTGCCCGTAGGTCCCAGGAGATTTTTTTTTTAGAAAGCGTTACTACCCTTGTTCCTCAGGATGAAAATACACGTAGGACAGATTTTTCCAAAATGGAGCTAACCTGACAGACTCTCCGGCTAAGACGTGTTTAGCTGGCCCGTAGATATTTTCAGAGGATAAGACATTTCTGGAGCATTGAGCCATGTGACCTGCCATTTCTGAGAGATCCATTGGCCAAGACTCTCAGTCGGCCATGAGTAGGAACCTCCGCTCTATAGGCAGACATTGCCATTTCTCCAATGTGAATCCCTTCCACTTCTCCTGCTCTGAGACATAAAATTGAAATGGTGAGTACTCTTACACTGGGCAGTCGATTAAGCTGCCTTTCAGCAAAATTTACGGAGTACCCACTCTTGCTTAGACTTTGTGTGTATTTGGGCACATACAGTGTATGCACATACATACAGATGCTTAAAGATGTACAGATGGATCAGACAACTCCTTGATCTTAAAGGAGATTACAGTCTAATAAAAAAGACAGAGAGGGGGACTTTGTTGCAGCTGCAGAGCCTAACCCTCCCTACCCCGCACCACCAGCTTCTTCACAAAGTAATTGATGGCCCATGTCTGGATTATCACAGTGTTTCTGATTTAACAGAAGGCACACGTGTTCTAGAAGTTACAAATGGACTTTAAAAAATGTAAATGGTAAAAAATATATCTGATGAAGAGATAGGTCGGTAGTTCTCTCAGTTGATTTCATTGAGGAATTATCACGAAGTGGTTGAAAAGTAGGAAAGGTAAACTATAAAGAGGAAAGCTAGAGATTGGCATCAAAGGAATGACTCTGGAAGCTCACAGGGACAGTGTTTCATTGGGCCTTCGGGGATAGGGAATGGCCTTTTGAAGGATCGGCCAGCCAGCTGCACTTGGAAAGAAAGGTAACATGATAGTGAATACATTGGTGGGAGCAGGCAGGGCAGGAGGAGGTAAGTGATTGCTGCGGTGTGTGAGGGGATATTTGTGATTCTGGCATTGTAAGATCAGGAGGTGTGGGAAAGAGAAAAATGGAGGAGTGGAAGTGGAGGTGTGTTTGCAAACAGAGTGGGATTACTAACTAGAAGAACACTGAATTGAGGACAAAATAAAAAAGATCACAAATATTATACAAAAGAATTCGGAGTTATTTATTATGTAGGAACTCGTACTATTGAACATTTTTGAGGTTGAAGGTGACAACATCTACAACTGGATGTTTGGAGACTATAGCTGGCAGCACGTGAAGGGCTTGTTAAGAAAGGCATAGAATCCATTCTGAAAATGAAGCCTTCTCATTTCCCTTTGATACCGGACAGCTAAGCGGCCTACAGACAATGCTCCACAGAAGAAGTCTGGCTAGTTTTTTTCCCTTTAATTTGGTTCAGTTCTTTAGCATAATATGTACCTGTCAGGGTACAAAAATTTATGATACGTGTGTCCTTGGATAAGATGTAGACTGCTGCAAAGTTTGAAAACTGTTGCAAAGAACTGACATTCTAATCGATTTAGAAATTGAAGGCTAAAGGCATTTCTATAAAAATCTCATTTACAGAAAATATGTGGAATGGGTGGGTAATGCTTTGTGCGTACCACCTCCTGGGACCTAAACAAAGTGAGTAGAGTCATGGTCAGAAGGCCTTAACTGTGTTTCTAGACAGTAGACCAAATAAATCATGATCTGGAAAGAACTATGGTGGGAAGATAGAAGACAGAGCTGAATGAGTTCTATCTTGAAGGCCAGACTTCCAGAACTTGGATTAGATTTTTGGCCATTTAGGGCCTCAATTTCTTAATTAAAAAAAGAGAGAGATTTCTCAACCAAATTCTTCTTCTTAAAAATTCTGTGATTTTTAAAGAGTCCCACAAGTACAACCTTATTTAAAATATAGCATAACTATAATATATCAGTGCTGCTTACCTATGCTCAGTTTTATTTGATATTAAACACTATAGCAAAGAAATATTTTCTTGCCTTCCAAGAGTTTACAATCTCATTCTAGAAGTAAACCACAAGATTTGTTAAACTGTCCAAATATGTTTAATGAACAGTAAAATGCTTAGAAGATAAATGAGCTATTTTTCATAATTATATCAGAACTCTGATCTTACTTAACGTCTTTGATTGCTAATCTGTGTACCATGGTTTCTATTCCAAGGCATTTCCTATTCAGTGTCCTGCTTACCATTGTTATGCTCATTATCTTAATTAACTAGTGTTGGTTCTTTATGAACATCCTTGTAAGAGAGAGTGTCAAGAACCCAGAATATATCCATGGTAGTATCTTCGAAGAGGCCAGCATTTACCACTAAGCTCGTTAAAGCTGGTGGCTAATTGATTTCAAGGGTTAAGACTCAGGTTAAACATAATTTTAAAGAAGTATTTCTTAGTCTCAGGTAAACCAGGCATAAGCAATTCTTTTAAGACACTTGCTTTTTCTCTTTGCTTTAAATCCTTATTGATTTATCCGGTAAACTTCTCAGTACCACGAGGTTTGTCTAGCTCTTTCTTGACCACTGCGCTCTTCCTTACTGTTCATTCTGAGGTCCCTTTTTCCAAAGTTTGAGGTTCTCTCCTTTTGACTGACCCATTTGGTGATTCTTCATACTTCTTTATTATGTAAAGTTGAACTCAATGGCCCAATTTTCTACCCCTCCTAAATACCAGTTTCCCTTATTTCTATAATACTCAAGAAAAGATAAAAGGACCCTTACTATGGCCAATTTACAAGGAACAGTAGTTCTCTGCTAAATTGCTATATTTCAAAGCTGATTTTGATACCAAAACAGAAGAATAGAAACTACATCTTGTTGGCTTAAGAGGTCATAGTGATACCCCTTATGGTTGGAGCGAGAAGCTTTTGGTAAAGAGTGGGCACTCGGAAAGTATGTTTCTTCCTTCTTTACAAAAAAAAAGGGGGGGGGCGGAATTATCTTTCTAATTAGGCATAGGTCTTTAATCTTTCATGCTGGCCCTGGTAGGAATTCCAAGAAGACTTTAGAAAAATATTTTTAATCACAATATCTGATCAAGTATAAAATGCATCCAGTAAAAACAAAAAAAGTTGTTGGAGAGTTTTACATACATCGTGTTAGTTAACTACACATCAAAACACAGGCACTTCTACCACACCTTTTTGAATGTTTAGACAAATTTCTAGAAGGCCACTTTTTCAGGGCAACATAAAACATTCATCAGGTGATAGACTTGATAAAATAGAGTGGTATTATTTAAGCACTTAGATATTTAGCACTGTAGATATTAACTATAGTCGTATTTCTACAGCTCTTTTTGACCCTTTCTTTCTTGATAAACCCTGTATCAGTAGATTCAGTGAGAAGCAGAAAATCTATAACCATTTCCTTCAATGTTTCTCATTCCCATTTTAGAAAACAGCAATCTGTTTATTACAGACTATAGAAAGAGTTTAATTCCTGGGGAAAGTGATGTATAACATACTCTTTTTATATTAAATATTGCTACTTTGAATTTTGCACATAGTGGAATGTCATCAAGAAATACACTTTCTGGGGTGTCTGGATGGGTCGGTTAGTTGTCCAACTCTTGATTTCTGCTCAGGTCACGATTTCAGAGTTGTGAGATCAAGCCCCACATCAGGCTTCATGCTGGGCAGGGAGCCTGCTTCAGATTCTCTCCCTCTCCCCTTGCCCCCTCCCTCCTGCCCCCTACTGTCTCTCTTTCTCTACAAGAAAGAAAGGAGGGACGGAAGGAAGGAAGGAAGGAAGGCAGGCAGGCACTTTTGATTATTGGTATAAGGAGATAGGAATCAGAAAATTACATGATTATCAGACCAAAGATACTGTGCATACATTTGATCACTGTATCTCGTTTTTAGCCTGTTTCCAGACATGGTCCAATTTCTAGGTAAGATCTTTGTTTTGAAACTACATCTGGTGGGTTGAGTAATGACTTTTTTTAAGGATGCAAATGTTAATGAACTTAATTGCACTTCCACCGAAAGTAGTATGTTCATTAACATTATGAATTTCTAAACTAATGAACTAATGAATTAGTGTTTTCTTCTGGAAAAGAGAAAAGGTAATAAGGTACCATTTATTAGAAAGTATATTTAGATGGACAACAATAAGCAAAGAGTGAAAACCCAGCTGCCGTTTAACAACCATTTTTATAATTCATTTCGTTTGGAGAAAATAAAATTCATTAAGAATTGTTTTAGAGAAAATTCATTTGGAAGATGCTGATTACCTGGCCATCTAAATTTTTAAATAGTGTATTGATTTCTATTTGAAATGTCAGCATATATTTTTGACATGTTACAGACATCACAAAAATACTCTGTAAAACTGATAAAGAAGTCTTATCTTATGGAAGGACCAAAGTAGAGTCCATTACACTTCTCAGAGTCTCCGTTGATATAGAGTGAAAATTTGAAGGTATAATTAGAAATATTCATAGTCAAGTCATCCACCCAGAAAGAAATAGCATAAACTTCTTCCTGCTGAAGTAGATACCTCAGTGTACTCTGTTAAGAGTCAGGCCCTATTTTTAACCCCAGGCGATGATCTGGGAAGACTGTAGAGTGGATAGCTCAATCCTGCTGTTTATGTAAGCTCTATGAAAGGAATCCAGACAGCCTTGTAATAGAGAAAACACTGAAAGTTCAACTAAAGCAGTTGACATTTCTTAGTATTTGAGGAACATGGGCCTTTTCATTTTCTCATTAATCTGTTTCTCAAATAATCACTATCAAAGCAAGTTTTTAAAGCAGATTGTTCCTGATAGCCCATGCTGAAATGAAGCGGGAAGAATCCCTCTGATCCCTTGGGAGTGAACTCTGTTTGCAGATAATGCCCAACAAGAGAATTTCTGTTCATTTGCTATCCAGTTTAATAAGAACAAGTGGAATTTCAATTCAGCAAAAGTTAAATAAATATATAAATGAAAGTCTCATATAGGCTTTTGAATGCATACCTTTAAATATCAAAAGATAACGATTTGTATATAGCATTGTTATATAATGCATTTCTTGTCTTCTGTTGGGTTCATGTGACGAATTCCCGTTGATAAGCCCCAGACTCTGGAGTCACTTGTCTGGCTAGTTATTAAGATTAAGATAAGTGCTAAGAACGAAAGATACAGTGCTTTGTACTACATTTATGGCGTTGGGCCACCGAGGATTCTGAGTGTAAACAATGAATTAGTTCACCCTGACTCTCTTTCAGAGCCGAGGTATACACTGTAGATATTGGTGAAATATGATTGAAGCAGAGTATGAAGCTTATTTTTAAAACTACCCCAAATCCTAAAGTGCACCTAAATGTGGCAGTAAGTTTAAAGAAAAGGGATTGACTGTCGGGTTTTTCTTTTTATATTGCTATTCAGGACTAAAGGGGTAATTATTGGGTCATAAGCACTTTATCCCCATAAAATATGCCAAAAGGAAAAAAAAATGCAAGATACTCGGGTGCATTTAGGAGACTTTAGAGTGAAGGATATATTAGTAAAAAATATATTTCTAATGCATATTCAAAGCTAGTCTTGCCTATTAAATGCTTCTCACTAATTTTTCTCTGAGTGAAAAAAAGTGCATGTACTGTTCTCTAAAGCTGATGGAATGTTCCAGAGGCACACCGAGCAGAGACAAATATTTTCTGAAGTTCAGTCAATGATTCTCACTAAATATAGTAAATATGAGCTTTGCTGCAAATTGGTGGGCAACATTTCCAGCCCAGCAAAGTTTAACTGTCTAGGAGATCGCTGGAGGAGTGATAGAAAGGGGTAATTTAGCAAGCATACCATAGCTACATGCTGCGCCACGGAGAGCACCGGGTAGCTATTAATTTTTGTTAATGAATTTAAAACTAGATGTATGGAAATGGTTATATGAAATGTATACACTGCTAAACAGTTAACTAGTCCTTAGGGCTTAAGTTTAATTATCTGTGTGTAAATCATTTTGAGCAGGGCGATCTAATGAGTCAAAAAAAAAAAAAAAACACAACAGCAGCAACATCTCTAGAAATTCATGGGTGGCTTTGTAATGCCTGCTGAACCCAACAAGCCAACTACTCCAGCCTGCAGGTAGAGAAGCAGCTCTCGTGTCCATGTAGGGCTTAGTCCTCATGGCGGCTCCTGTCCTGGCTGTGGTCTTCATTGCCGTGCCTGTCCCCAAAGCAGAGCCGGCAGAGGAGACAGCAGAGAGCACACACTTGTCTGCCTTTTGGTTGCCATTCTTTGTCCCTCGAATCCAGCGGTGGTCAACCAGGGAGACTTTGCCTGCCAGGTGCCATCTGGCCATGTCTGTAGACAGTTTGGGTTGTCACCGCTGGGTTGTCACCATTCCTGGTATTTGGTGACTAGAAACCAAGGATGCTGCCCAACATCCTACAACACCCAGGGCAGCCCCCGCAGTAACCAGTTCTCTGGCCCCTGATGTCCCGAGTGCTGAGGGTGGGAACCGCTTTCCCATGCCAAACCTTAGAACAGCATTTATTTATATTAAAAAAAAAAATAGCTACAAAAGGAGGCAAGAAGGGAGTTGTCACCCTTCCACTCCCCAAGCACACTGTTGTGTTTAGAGCTTCAGCGGGCAAAGCCCCGGCCACGATGTCCCTTGCCAGCCAGATCCCCAGTGTGTGGGTGTGGACCCTGCAGCTCAGCAGTTGGGATGTTTTGAGGAGAGGCCGTGAATGGAGAGGAAGCTTCCCCAGGGCTCAGGGGCATTTCGTAGGAGGGTAGAATCATAGACCCAACTTGGAGAGCGACACCACGCGCAAGAATAATGCTGACACGGGAGCCTCGACTGAGAATTCTCACCAGACCCATTCCGGCACCCGACTGGTTGTGGGGCAAGGCGTGTGTTTGTTCAGGGCAGAAGGAAACATGACAGAAGGTGAAAAGACCTGCTCTTTGTCCCCCGCAGAAAGTCATTTTAGGGACTAAAATGGATCCCTTTCCATTCCACTCCAGTTAATTCATGGTGCCTTTTGGACTCCCTTGAGGCATTTATGGTGATTCCTTCCCTGCAGAGAATAAAGATAAATAGCAAATAGGCTCTTCATCCCCATACAGTTTATTAAGGAAGCTAAAATTGGAACATAATGCCATGTTAAAGTAGATTTACAGTGAAAACACTGAGCACGACTTGAGAACGTGGGGTAGAAGACATCTGTACCCTCACACAGTTCCAGACTTCATTAATACAGCTCTGGGGCCAGGAATTAGGCATAGAAGTCTTGACGTCCTGTAAGCGGTATTGTCAACTGGGCTTTGTGGCCTCAGCAGTAATCTTAATATGTGATTAACATATTTTTTGCTCATTTTAAAATATAAAATTTTCGTCTTGCTCATTTTAAAATATAAAAATGGTGGTCACCCTGCTGTTGACGGCCATTGGGTTATTTACCTGGAAGAAATACAGAGTTACTGAAGCCCTGAGGATTCAAGCAATTGTATCTTCTCTTGGTTTGGTGACTGCATGGGAGCAGGACCCCAGAACTTCCTTTCTGCAACTGAATTGGTTAAAAAGATGAGTGTTTGAAGAAAATTGCTCAAGGGCAATGTCAAGTGAAACTGAAGATCCAGGCTTCCACTTACCTGGGCCTCGATTTCTCTCTCTTTGGGGGAATGTTAATTAGGACAGGATTTCCCTAAATTACTAAATAAATGATTTTGTGATTGTGAATAAGTAAGCAAACAACCATATTTGAGATCACCAATGGGTACAAATAATTTGTTACAAATGTTGACAGGCTTTGATTCAGTTCATTCTATTTTCAGGCATCCTGGGAAAGTAATCAGAGATCTAAACTGGGGGGTCAGGATGGCAAACTGCTGTCCTGGGACCAAGCTCTGTCCCATCCCTGTTTTTGTAAATAAAGTTTTATTGAAGTCACCATCCATTTATCCACTATCTTTCTCTATGTGGCAAAGTTGAATAGAGACAGAAGCCATGCAGCTTGAAAAACCTAAAATATTGGCTGTCTGCCCTTTAAAGAAAATGTTTGCTAACCTCTCTAGACAAAGACCTATGTTTGTTTCCTTGTCTAGAAGGAGAAGTACAGTTTATTAGAGAGTATTGTTAACTAAATGGCAATAAATCCCTCTAATGAAATATCCTGTCCTGCCCAAAATATTTATCAATAATTTTTAAAGACATGGAAATGTTTTTCACAATAGAGTAAGTGGGGGAAAAGTAGATTTGAAAATTCTGTATATAATAAGATATTAACTATATAAAGATGTCCAAAAGGAATCGATTAATTGGAAACAAACTACAAAATCATTGGCTAAGGATAGTAGGATTATGGGTAGTTTTAATTTTATATATATACATATATGATCTACATTTTCTATTGTGTGTATGTTTTAATTACCTTTATTGTCAGGAAGAAAGAGAAAGTTTGCATATTTACAGTGAAAAGAAAATAAAAGAAAAAGGAGTGGCACTGGGAATCCTTCCACAGCTTTTTTCCTCTTTTGAACAATGGAGGAGCCATTCCCTTCCCTTCCCTTTCTCTCAGAGGGAAGGTGGGGCAGAGGTACCCTGGGAGGAGGGCATATCCCTTGTCCAGGAGCCCAAGGTCATGTTCACTACTAGCTCTAGCTGTTGCTTTTTACATCCAGAGGTTTATCAGATTAGCTGAAGTCTAAGAGTAGAGACTTGGGAGAGGGTACATGCCTGAACTTGGAAATTTTGGAAGAAGAACAAGGATGAGTCAGAAAGGTCCAGAGTTGGAGTGTTTTGGTGGGGAGGGAACAACTGAGTCAGGTTCTGAGGAGGGGCCACTGATGCCTTGGGGTAGAATTAGGGGAACAATAGAGCTTACCATCAGGGAGGGGTCACAGGAGAGGAGAGAGTGGGAAGGTGGCTCTGACCGGCATCATCTACTCACCAGCTTTGTCCACACCCATCTTTGCTCGGTCAGACTTCTTTCTCCAGCTTCTCTATGTCTCCCCACGAAAGCAGATGATAACTACCACGACCAGCTTTGTTTTCCTACAGGAGGTGGAATCAATTACACTGTTATCCTCATGTTATTTAGATTCTTTATTGTGTCACTAGAAAAATTAGGTGAAGGAAATGTGTGTCATCTATAACCCATTCTGATGAAGGCTCTCGGATGTTGGACTATCTTTGGTTGAATTAGATGTGTTCACATTTTGCAAATATTTATAACACTCCTCCTCCTCTGTGCCCAGTGCTGTTCTTAGCACTAAAGACACCAAGGTAAATAGGACAGAAAAATGAGTGATAGGGTGGGAAAAGAGACAATAATCATACACATAATACATACACTATTTCAGGTACTGAAATGTACTAGGAAGATGGTAAGAGAAGGTTGGAGGATGATACAATAAATTAGTGACTTTGGGGAGTGGTTTGGGAAAGTGCTACCTTATATGAGGGGCATCTAGGCGTTTCTCTGTAGAGAAAACATTTGCTCTTAAGACCGGAATAATGAGGCAGAATCAGCCGTGCAAAAACTCATTTGCGTTCAACGAAAGCACATACTGTAATTGTTCCAGGTACTGTTTTGGTCTCTTGGGTTATAACAGTGAACAACAAAACAAAGCCCCTGTTTGCAAGGAGGTATGTGTATGTGTGTGATGTGTATATCACTATTCCTGCGTGGACACACACACAAGTGCGTGAAGAATGATAGATCAATGATAGAATAAGAGAGAGTCTTGAGCAGGATGGGGTGCCTGAGTGTGATTTTTGTAGCAGAGTCTGTGAACGACCTGTAAGTTTGTATTCGAATAGAAACCTGAACCAAGCTCGAGCAAGGTTTCAGAGCAGAGTGTCCAAGCCGAGCACCCGAGCATCCGTGGAGGAGGAGCTTGGTGTGTTTGGATGGTGGGGAGAAGGCAGAGGAGCCGAGTTCCGAACTGCAGGAGAGCAGTAGAATTTGCCAGAGCTGGGCCAGGTGGAGTGTGACAGGCCTTGTAGAGGAAGGTGTGGAGTTTAGAAGTTTACATGTTGTAAACAAACATCAGGTAGTTTGAAGCAGGGGAGTGATGTCCTGTGACTTCCCCTCTGTTGAGGGGCTTACTAGAGAAAAAGGTGGGAAAGAAGGTATAAATACTTAATGTCGAGCTGAAAATATCCAGACAATGCCCAGGCATTCAGTTCTCTACCCTCTCCTCAGAGCTTTTGCTGGAACTGACCTCAGAAAGAATGAAAGATGTAGGGAGGACCTAGTTCTGAGTTCCCCAGCCTGGCATGCATTTCAAGGGCCAGCCTCTGCCTTCATAAAGAGGTTTATCGGGCTGGAAGGATTCTTTCTCTCCCTTTTCCCCTCCCCTTATTTTCATTAAGAAAAGAATTGTATTTTCATCCCTGAAGTGTTGCATATAAGATAAGAAGCCCAGGGAGAATGTATCCAAATAGTGCAGTGAAGTCCGGACACTCCTAGGATTCCTGAGGGCTATAATTAAGGCTATCTGGATTAAAAAAGAGTTATTTCAATTCAGATTTGTGTTCCAGGGAACCAACCAAACAAACAAAAAAATGGAAGAAAGAATGGGAAAGTGAAATAAAGCAAAAAGAACTCTTAATTCCAAGGTTCTCCACTCACCCATCAGCAGAAATGGCATTAATTCAGGTACTCAATTCCAGTAATGTGGATCAGAGCACCTCGATAGGTGTTTCAATCTCAAGCCAGGACTAACATTTGTAATCCTTTAAATGCACTTAAGAAATTGATGTTACAGCCCCACAATCTGTTAGGGGCCTTGCTTGCTGGATGATTGCAAAGTATCCCACCATTAATTGGATCATCAGAATGTGATCCGCGTCCTGGTCTCTGGATTATGGAAGACTGACTCTGCTCTCACGTGTTGAACCAGAAGCTCCTTTTGCTAGAAATTTGACCCTTAATGTAGATAAGTGGTATTTTTCATCAATCTTAGCTTGCATTAAAAAAGGGGAAATGTCAATTCAGTGGTGGGGCATTTAACTTAATTCAACATCTTTTAATTTAATACCTTGGAAAAGTTAGTGTCTCCGACCTACCTCCCACTTCTGCTGATGGAATATTTTCTAAAGCCCTGTTGAAAAGGGTTGTCTCCTGTTCGTTAATAAAATCACGGTTTTGAAATTCCCCGCATTTCATGCTATGGTTGCGCAAAAAACCAAAACCAAAACAAAACAAAAAAAAAAACAACCCACCAAAACAAAACAAAACAAAAGAGCAAAACCAAAAAACACCAGAAAGAAACCTCACAAAACTCATACAAAACAGAACAGAACAAAATTCAATTTCCTCGTAGCTCACTTTGTTAGGACAATATTGAAAAAGATGCATGGAAATGGAATTTTAAAAAAAGAGTCATTCGTCTCCTGTTCCTTGGGAGCAACTAGGTCACCTGTTGGACCTCTTGGTCATCATGAATTTAGGTCAAGGTAGAAGGGGTAATTTTATTCTTTTCAAGGCAGAAAGAGGAGTGAATTCATCCTGGTGTCTGCTTGCGAATTTTTTGATGGGACCCATCGTCCAAGGGTAAACTCTGGATTCCAGGTTAGTGGGTTTCATGAGGCTTGACCCGCTCAGAGAAGAACACTGCTCCACATTTGTGTGTGTGCACTCCCGAGGCGTGCGAGCGATGAAGTCATCTTGGCAGTCTTTTCAAAGATTTGTGGTATAAATTCACTGTCAAATGCATCACATCTTTGTTTCTGGGACGAGGAGCGGTGCTTTCTGGCCAGTGGGTAAAAAAAGACACAGGTCTTCCTGCGAGAACCACTTACAACTCAGTAAAATGGCCACGTCGGTCCGGCTGTGTTACCTGAGAAGCGTCACGTGCCACTTAACCAGAATCTTGGTTGACAGTTTGTTGCTCCTTCTTCAGGCAAAGGTGCAGCTGTCCCTTGCTTTAAGGACGCTCTGGATAGGGGAGAGAAGTGGCATTTGTGAGAGAGTACGGTGCTGCTTCCTGAGGCCCTCAGGGCACATAGATTCTCAACCACAGTGGCGGCCACCAGTGCCCTCTCGGGCCAGACTTCTGGGCCCATCTTTCCAACTGGGGTCCCTTGTAAGTAAGTCCGGGCTAGGGAAGAGAGATGCCCGCAGACCTGCCTCGGACTTCCCTCGTAAGCAGTGACCTCACGCAACTGTGAACCGAGATTCTTTGAAGACACAGATTGAGGATATGAATTTGACTCTGAAACAGAAAAGTAAAAGGAAATTAAGAACTTGACATAGAACTAGGCACTGTGAAGAGGCTGAGACCGTAGATTTCATAAGTAACACTGTCCTGCCCCCCAAATGATCTTTGGATGTTGGGTATTTCATTGGAATCATTCTTGCCAGTATGAAAAATGGAGAAAATATCTCCTGGCATTACTTGGTCCATTCTGGCAATGAGCTCCTGGACCAGTGGATTTTGGCCAACACCTTAATGGCCAAACACTTTATATCAGAGTGTTACTTAATTTGGGTTTGAAAAATAAAAGCCAGATGTGAAAACTGGACCTCCTGATTAAAATTATGTGTCTCTTTTTCAAAATCACCCGTGCCATCCTAAGCCCATATATTTTCTCCTTCTTTTTGTTTTTTCAATGTAGAGATTCATAATGATCACATTTAAAGGGGTGTTTGCTGTATTTGCTGAGCCTGGGTGAACTAGCAGGTACATTTTGGAAAGGTCTTATGTTAGAGCCGGATGCTCACCTTGTCTTTTATTCTAGTCTGCAAGCTGCACCTGCCCCTCAGGCAGAGGAGAGGATGAGAGGTGCTAGTATGATAAAGGAAAGCTGCCATCAGCTACCTGTCTTATTGTTTTAGGTTTTTACCTGGCCGGCCACTGTCCTGGGGAGTCATTTTTCTTGACTGCTTTCCAAAGCGGGCAGCAAACTGCTCCTAGCCCTTGTTCCTTCATGTTAAAGTTCCGTCTTGAATGAAGCTGGCAGCTGGTTTTGCCCAGTGCTCGTGTACCTCTACGTTTATTTCCTGATTGAATTCCTCTAGAATCCCCCAGGATAAGGGTAGTGTGCAAACAGCTGCTGACCAGACTGCTCGCCCCTGAAGTTAAGAATATGGTGTTTACCCTGTGCTCTGAGACTCCCCCGCAGGGAAGAGGGCTGTTGGAAAGCCGTTGCTGGGAGTCTGCCCTGTGTTTATGAGTGTTTCTCTCTTCCCCTTCCCTCTGTGTCTCTCGACTTCTCTTTACTTCTCCCTGTCTTGCTCCCTCTCCAGAAGTTAGAAAAACAAATCCTTTTTTAATTTGAAGATCCACAGTACTCCTCAACAAAGAGGCTACCCGTGCAATTTTGGGTTGATTGGTGATAACTGTTAACTATTTAACAATTATTTCAACCTTAAGGCAATGCCATTTATGGTTAATGTAGTTGGTTAGAGCCTAATGAATTGAGGCCAGGGTCATGAATATGATCCCTGTCAGTAATTTGCACTCTTTGTAAAATAATGTCACAGTATTCTAAAATGCATCAAATGTCTTAACAATGTGCGACTCTAGTCACTGCATTATCAGAAAAAGGAGTGTCAAGGTTTCAAAGTCATTATCAAAACCAGAGAGAAAAATGACAAAGCGTATGTATGCTAATTGTCAGTTAGTGGTATGATGTCCGTACACTAAAGAAAACACTTTTGTAGATTGAAAAAGAAATTAAACCAATTTTTGATGCCATACCAAAGCTTCTTTCGTCCATTACCAGAATCAGAACCCATTCACTTGATGATCCTGGGATACTGTGACATGAGTAAACAGGAAAAGATCTCATTCTTTCTTCTCAATACTTGGATTCAGGTGCTCAGCTAGGAGGGAGATATAAAGCAGAAGAAAGTGTTTTATCCAGTGGGTACAGATAGAACACAAGAGCTAGAAGCAAGGGTGGCTTTGGTCTCCATTTATGCCAGTTACATAAATGAAGAGATGATTTTGAGGACATAGACTCCAGAAATGATCACCTCCCATATCTGGGTTGTACTAGAGCTTTTAGCTGTATGTTGCCCTAACTCTATTTAAAAAAAAAAAAAAAAAAAAGCCCTCAATGTAAAGCTTCTGAAAGCTGGCTGACCTTGTAACCTACTTTATAAGAAGTCTGCACCCATCACTATTAGACAGAATTAATTTCAGCACTTTTTAAATTGTTAATCTTACAAAGGACAGCTCCTTGACGGATCCCGCAGGTCATTTTTCCGTATGCTAGAAGCTGGCATGCTAGAAGCTGTGGTCAAAGTTCGTGGCTCTGGACCCCATCAGCCTGCTTTTGAGCTCCCTGCTGCCTTTCAGAATACATTCTTTATCTCCTCTAGCTGACGATATCACATTCTCCCCCCACCCTCACTCTGGGTGTAACTGACATGTTACACCCCCCACCCTGCTCTGGGTGTAACTGACAATGTTCTCCTAGTTTTAGGTATACAACATAGCGACTATTTGGATACATTGTGAAATGATCAGCACAGTAAGTCTAATTACCATCTGTCACCATACAAAGTTAATGCAACATTACTGGATACATTCCCGATGCTGTACATTACATCCGCATGATTGACTATTTTATAACTGGAAGTTTGTACCTCTTGACGTCCTTTACCCATTTTGCTTGCCCCAAAAGCCCCCTCCTCTCTGGCAATCACCAGTCTGTTCTCTGTTTTTACGAGCCTGGATTTTATTTTGTTTGCTTGTTTGTTTTGTTTCTTAAATTCTATGCGTAAATGGAATCATGTGGCGTTTGTCTGTCTCCGTCCGACTTATTTCACTTAGTGCCCTTCAGGTCCATCCATGTTGTTGCCAATGGGAAGATTTCATTCTTTTTTACGGCTAAGTGGTGTTCCAGTGTATATGTATCACATGATCTTTACGCATTCATCCACTGATGGACACAGGTTGCTTCCATATCTCAGCTGTTAGAAATAATGCTATAATGAATATAAGGGTGCACATATCTTTTCAGATTAGTGTTTGCATTATCTTCAGATGGATACCCAGTAGTAGAATTGCTGGATCCCATGGTAGTTCTAGTTTTAATTCTTTGTGGAACCTCCCTGCTGTTTTATGGAGTGGCTGTACCAGTTTACATTTCCATCAACAGTGCATGAGGGTTCCCTTTTCTTAACATCCTTGATTGTTAATAACACTTGTTATTTCTTGTCTTTTTTGTCATAGCCATTCTGACAAATGTAAAGTAATATCTCATTATGGTTTTGATTTGCCTTTCCCTTATAATTAGTGACATTGAGCATCTTATCATGTGCCTAATGGCCATCTATGTGTCTTCTTTGGAAAAAGATTTATTCAAATCCTCTCCGCATTTTTTAAATCAAATTTAAAAAAAAATATATTGAGTTGTATGAATTCTTTATATATTTTGGATATTATCCCCTTATTGGATATATGGTTTGTAAATATTTTCTCCAATTCAGTAGGCTGCCTTTTCTTTTTGTTGATGGTTTCCTTTGCTGTGCAGAAGCTTTTTAGTTTGATGTAGTCTCACTCTCTTGTTTTTGTGCAAGACCAATGTCAAGGAGTTTATTGCCTATGTTTTCTTCTAGGAGTTGTATGGTTTCAGTCTTACTTTCAATTTTTTAATTCATTTTGAGTTAATTTTTATATATGGTGTGGAATGGTGGTTCAATTTCTTTTCTTTTTTTTTTTTTTTTTTGGCATGTGGCAATTTTCACCATTTTTTCACCATTTTTCCAGTTTTCACCATTTTTTTGAAGAGACTGTTCTTTCCCCATTGTATATTCTTGGTTCCTTTGTCATAAATTAACCATATATGCGTGGATTTATTTCTGGGCTCTCTATTCTATTCCACTCATCTGTGTATCTATTTTTAATGCCAGTACCATACTGTTTTGATGGTTATAGCCTTGTAATATAGTTTGAGGTCAGGAGTGTGATACCTTTAGGTTCATTTCTCTTTCTCAAAATTGTTTTGCCTATTAAGGATATTTTATGGTTCCATATAAACTTAATAATAATTCATTCTAGTTCTGGGAAAATGCCACTGGTAATTTGATAAGAATGGTATTGAATTTGTAGATTGCCTCAGGTAGTACGGACATTTTAACAATATTAATTTTTCCAATCTGTGAGCTTGGAATATTTTTCCATTTATTTCTGTTATCTTCAGTTTCTTTCATCGCTGTCCTATAGCTTTCAGTGTACAGGTCTTCCACCTCCTTGGTTAAATGAATTCCTAGGTACTTAATTCTTTTTGATGCAATTATAAATGGGATTATTGTCTTAATTTCTCTTTCTGAAAGTTTGTTATTAGCTTATAGAAATGCAAGAATTTTACATATTAATTCTGAATCCTGCAATGTTACTGGATTCATTTATTAATTCTAACAGGGTTTTTTGGTTGTTTTTTGGGTAGAGTCTTTAAAGTATTTTGTGTATAGTATCCTGTTATCTGTGAATAGTGATATTTTTACTTCTTCCTTTCCAATTTTTATGCGTCTTTAACATTTTTCATGCCTAATTGCTGTGGTTAGGATGTCTAATACTTTATTGAATAAAAGCAGGGAGAGAGGATGTCCTTGTCTTATTCCTGATCATAAAGGAAAAGCTTTTAGCTTTTCACCATTGAGTATGAGAATGTTATGCTATATATGGCCTTTATTATGTTGGGGTATGTTCCCTCAATCCCACCTTGTTGAGAGTTTTTATCATAAATGGATGTTGCACTTTGTCAAATGCTTTTACTGTATCCATTGAAATGATCATATGGTTTCTGTATTTTAATTTTTTATGTGGTATTGATTAATTTGCAAATACTGAACCACCCTTGCATCCCTAGAATAAACCCCATTTGATCATGGTGTATGATCCTATTCCTATGTCATTGAATTTGGTTTTCTAATATGTTGTATAGGATACTTGCATCTTGTTTGTCAGGGATATTGGCTTATAGTTTTGCTCTTTCATGGTATCTTTGTCTGGTTTTGATATCAAGGTAATGCTGGCCTCATAAAATGAGTTTGGAAGCATTCCCTCCTCTTCAATTTTTTGGAAGAATTTGAGAAGGATAGGAATTTAATCTTTTCTTGGTATTTGATAGAATTCACCAGTAAAGCTATCTAGTACTAGTTTTCTATTTGCTGTGAGGTTTTTGATTACTGATTTGATCTCCTTACTAGTAATCAGTCTATTCAGATTTTCTATTTCTTCATGATTCAGTCTTGGAAGATTGTAAATTTCTAGGAATTTAACCATGTCTTTCAGGTGATCCAATTTGGTGGCTTAGAGCTATTCGTAGTAGTCTCTTATATACTTTTTACTTCTTTGGTATCACTTACAACTTTTCCTCTTTCATTTCTGATTTTATTTATTTGATCCCCCTATTTTTTCTTAGTGAGACTAGCTAACAGTTTGTCAATTTCTTTTTATGTTTTCAAAGAACCAGCTCATAGTTTCATTGATCATTTCTATTCTATTTTAGTCTGTAATTCATTTATTTCCACTCTGATCTTTATTATTTCCTTTTTTCTACTAACTTGGGCTTCCTTTGTTCTTTTTTCTAGTTCTTTAAGATATAAAGTTAAATTGTTGCTTTGAGATTTCTCTCTCTCTCTTTCTCTTTTTTTAATAGGCCTATATTGCAATGAACTTCCCTCTTAGAATCACTTTTGCTGCATCCCATAGATTTTGGTATATCTTTTTTTTTTTTTTTTTAAGATTTTTTTGAGAGAGAGAGCACATGGGGAGGATAGTAGAGGGGAGTGGGGAGAGGCAGAGGGAGAGGGAGAATCAGACTCCCAGCTGAACAGGGAGCCTGATGCAGGGCTCAATCCCAGGACCCCAAGATCATGACCTGAGCTGAAGGCAGAGGCTTAACTGTTGAGCTACCCAGGCACACTGTTATATCATATTTTTGTTTTCATTTTCAAGGTATTTTTTAAATTTCTCCTTTGATTTTGTCTCCTTTGAGTAGTTGTTCAAACATGTTGTTTGAACAACTACTCAAAAACTCCTTTGAGTAGTTGTTCAAACATGTTGTTTAATCTCCATGTATTTGTAGTGTTTCCTGTTTTCTTCTAATTGATTTCTAGTTTCATACCATTATTGTCAGAAAAGATGTTTTCTATGATTTCAGTCTTTTTAAATTTATTGAGACTTTTCTGTGGCCTAACATGTGATCTGTCTTGGAGAATGTTCAATGTGTGTTTGAGGAGAATGTGCATTCTGCTGCTTTTAGAAAGAATGTTCTGTATATATTTATTAATCCATCTGACTACTGTATTGTTTAATGTCTGGTTTCCATATTTTCTTTCTTGATGATTAATCTATTCATGTGAGTGGTATGTTAAGGTCCCATATTATTATTATATTATATTATCATCAGTTTCTTCCTTTAGACATATTAATAATATTTGATTTATATATTTTGGTGCTCCTATGTTGGTTGCATATATATTTATAAATCTTAAGTTTTCTTGCTGATTGACCCCTTTATCATTACATACTCTCCCTGTCTGTCTTTCATTACAGTCTTTGTTTTAGAGTCTATTTTATCCAATTGCATTTTCATATCATTCCTTAACTTTCAGTCTGTGTATGTTCCTACTTCTGATGTGAGTCTCTTCTGAGCAATATATAGATATAGCTTGTTTTTTTAACCCATTCAGGCACTATGTCTTCTGACTGGAGGATTTGGGCCATTTACATTTAAAGTAATTGTTCATAGTTATGTACTTATTCTCTTTTTGTTAATTGTTTTCTGGCAGTTTTTGTAGTTCATCTCTGTTCCTTTCTTATTCTTTTTCTCTCTCCCTTTGTGGTTTGATGACTTTCTTTACCATTATATTTAATTCCTTTCTCGTTTTCTTTTGTGTATTTACTCTAAGTTTTTGCTTTGTGGTTACCGCGAGATTCACGTATATAACAAACTACTTTAAGTTGTCGACAACTTAAATTTGAACACATTCCAAAACTACATTTTTACCCCCTAACATGTTTTATGTTTTTACTATCTTATTTTACATATTTTAATTTTATGTATCCTTTACTGATTATTGTAATTTTTTTTATTATTGTAGTTTTAATTTGATTATTTTTGTCTTTAAATATTCATAGTAGCTTTATTAGTGGTTAATCCACTATTTTACCAAGTACTAGCCCTTTCCAGTGAGATTTTTGCTCTTGTATATGTTCTTATTATTAATTAGTGCCATTATTTTTTAGCTTAAAGAAGTCCCTTTACCATGTCCTGTAAGGCTGGTTTAGTAGTGATGAAGTCCTTTAACTTTAAAAAAAAATTTTTTTTTTTTTTAACTAGGCTCCACATCCAGCATGAAACCCAACACAGAGCTTGAACTCATGACCCTAAGATCAAGAACTGAACTGAGATCAAGAGCTGGATGCTTAACTGAGCCAACAGGCAACCCCTGAGCTCCTTTAGCTTTTGCTTGTCTGGAAAACTCTTTATCTCACCTTTGAGTCTGAATGATAACTTTTTGTAGAACATTCTTCATTGGAAGTTTTTTCTTTCAACACTTGAAAAGCGTCATGCCAGTGGCTTGCAAAGTTTTTGCTGAAAAATTTGCTGGTAGTTTTATGGGGCTTCCCTTGTATGTAACAATTTGCTTTTCTCTTACTGCTTTTATGATTTTCTATCTTAAAATTTTGATATTTTAATTATAATGTGTATTGGTGTGGATCTCTTACTTGTTCATCTTCCTTGGAACTCTCTGGGAATTCCTCAAGTCCTGGAGTCTATTTCTTTCCCTAAGGTAGGGAAGTTTTCAGCCATTATTCTTTCAAATAAGTTTTCTGCCCCTTTTCTCTCTTTCTTCTTCTAGCACCTCTATAATGTGAATGTTATTCCATGTGATGTTCTATAGATCACTTAGGTTGTCTTCATTTTTAAAATTTTTTAAAATTCTTTTTTCTGCTTTGTCTGTGTGAGTTCTGTTGCTTTGTCTTCCAGCTCACTAACTAGTTCTTCTACTCCATCCAGTCTGCTGTTGAACCTCTTTAGTGTATTTTTAGTTTAGTTACTGTATTTTTTGGCTCTCTGATTTCTGTTTGATACTTTCTTATATTTTCTATCCCTTTGTTGAAGTACTCAGTGTGTTCATCCATTCTCCTCCACAGTTGAGTGAGCATCTTTATGACCATTACTTTGAATTCTTTATCAGATAGGTTACTTTTCTTTCTATCATTAAGACAGTTTTCCTGAGGTTTTGTCTTGTTCTTTCATTTGGAACATATTTCTCTGTTTCATCATTTTGCTTAACTCTCTGTATTTGTTCCTATGTGTTAGAGGAAGCAGCTTCCTCTCTCAGTCTTAAAGGAAAGGACTTGTGCAGGTGATGAAGCTTCTTGTTCAACCTTGTCCTAGTGCTTGGCTGCCTCTCAAACCCTTGTGATTGCCTAAACCACGAGATTTATTCTTGATATGTCCTTGTTGCTAAGGATTTGCTAAGACATATCAGTGTTCCAAGTGAGGGAGTCCTACTTAGCACCTAGTTTTAGGCTGATTGGAAGCGAGACCCTCAGGTAGCGCCTTTTAAAGATGCAAATATGCACAGTTCTGTGGAGCTTCAATCCTAATCCCTGCTGGCCTCCTGACTGATCTGAGGGTGTTCCTTTGGCCATATTTGTGACAATTAGGGTTCCTGATGAGTAAATAAGCTCCTTTATGAAGCTCTTGTCAAGATGTAGTGAGGCCAAGGATGTGCACAAAGATGGTGTCTCCCTGCTTACATTTACTAGGAGTGTATCCTTAGCCTCTAGATGTGTGGGAAACCTAAAGCCTGTCCTTCAGGCCAAAGCTCCAGGCTAAGTAAATAGGTCTTTTTCACAGGAAGACTGGGTTCGTGTTTCAGTCTGCTATCTGCACTCCCCTAGGGGTGGTGGCATGCCAAAAACTGTCTTTCTGATTGTTACATTCCCGTGGAGTGCAGGAATGCAAGCCATCTTGGTCACCAGGCCCAGATGATCAAGGGGAGTCCTCTGTGTGGACTGCGTGAGCCCACCGACTTTAGCAGGGCAGCTGGAGATGGTGGGGGGTGGGGCACACTTGTTGGCTTTGGAAAGGCAGCAGGAAAATGTCTTGACTGTGTGCACCTGCGGGTTTCAGGAATGCAGCAGGAGAATGCCTTGTCTGTGCATGCCGGCTGGCTTTAGGCTGAGAGTGGGAGAAGGCAACAATTGCTTACATTTGCCAGCCCCAGGCAGAGAGTGGGAGAATGACTGCTGGTGCTTGCCTGCTGTAGCCAAGAATCAGGGGAGTGCTGCAACCACCCACATTCTCTGGCTTCGGCAAGGCAGTTGGACAGTGCCATGACTATTCACCCCCACTGTCTTACTGAGGCCCTGGGAAGGTGCTGCCTCTGAGCTCATCCACCTGTGCTAGCTGGGTAGATGGAGTATGCAAAATGGCATCCACCAGCACCTCCATCTCTGGGGAGACTTTCAACCATTCCCTTGCCCTCCAGCAGGTACTTTTAGATTGACAAATGAATTTCCATCATATATGGTCTAGGCACTTTTCAGACTGCTTTGTTTGTTTGTTTGTTTGTTTTGCTGGTTCTTGGGTTGAGTAAGATTGCACATGATTCCTTTAAAAGGGAAATCCCAGCCCATAGCATTTTCGGTCCCTTGGACATTAGTCCTTTTGGCTTTCTAAGCCAGATGTTTGGAAGACTCCTCTCTGATGCAGATCCCAGAGATTGGGGTGCCTTTTCTAGGACGCCAACCCCTCACTTCTCTGAAAGAATCCTCAGACTGGTGAGACCCCTTTCTTTTGTGTGTCACTGGACCCAGTGTGGTGTTTTTGTCAAGACCATGTCTCTGCCTTTCCTGCCCATCTAGATATGGTCTTTTTATCTTTGTTGTGGAGAAATAGTTCATCTAGTTTCCAGATCTTTTTAAATGGCACTTATTCCATATGTAGCTATAGATTTGGTGTGTCTGTGGGAAGAGGCAAATTCAGGGGGTCCCTATACCACCATCTTGTAGCAGTCCCCTCATATTCTCTTGATGACTTAAGGAAACCTTTAGGCTCTGGGCACAAACTCATTGGCTTATCTCAGGATTTGCCAGTCTGAAATCCATGACTCCCTACTTCTCTTCCTAGAAATGACAGATAGCAACACATTCCTTCAAGCACGAAATGGCAGTTTTAGTATTCTAAAAATTGGAGATGTTGATGGATAGTTTTATGTTTTTTTAAAGTTAAATATATTTTTGCCTGTGAATGGACCAATGCTTTATCCTACGGTAGTTTATTTGGTATTCCTTCCTGCTAAGGTCTTCTTCTACTGGATCTGCCCAGTACTAAGGCTTGGAAGCAATTGCGTTTTCTTCCCTGAGAGAGAAAGAGAGAGGGAGAGAGAAAGAGAGAGACTGTGCATCTATATCTAGCAGCCTGTTTTATCTGGGATTATCTAGCAGCCTGTTTATCTGGGATTATCATTCTCAGTTATGTCTCTTCTTTCCCCCTCTTTTGTCTCTGCCACTCAAACCAATTTCAGCTGTCCACCCGCTCTCATTTGGGATAATAGCCTCTCTTTTTGCCATCGTCTTGTCATGTTTGATTCCACTGCACAAGGATTTTAAATTAGCCAAAATGTTTGCATGCTGGGCTCACTCTGCTGCCACAATGTGTCGCGGAGCCGCCACACCACTTGATGCTGATGTTGATGATTGCGCAGAAAAAAATAAGAGATGGTTGGTGCTGTTGTAAGACTCATTCATGCCAAGCCCCTTTTATACAACAGAGAGGGAAGAAGATAGAGATCACCTGTTTTTCTGCTGCCTAGCTGGTCATCCCATGTGCTTGTGCCAGGCTCCCACTGGGAGATTACGGTCTTGCTAGGCCTATGATTGTAGAAATAAAAACAGTGAAAAAATAAGACAAAATAATAAGAGATGTGGACTTAAATTCAATGACTTGCTCCTGTGGGTCTTAACTCACAGGTGAGAGAGGAACTGAATTTTCTTGTTTCATTTTATTCTCTCTGATTCTTGCCATGGGAAGCCTAAAGGCACAACCTCAATAAAGGAAACTAGAGGACAAGAAAGTTTGGGGTTTATAAGATGATTTGCTATTAATAGGTCTGAGGTGGGGCATTGTGTTTTATAAAACTTACCGATTACCTTAATTATTTTTATTAGGTTTGAAAATCAGTCTAATGATAAAAATTTATCTTTTATTTTTCATTCCAGGGTTTTGTTAAAGATTGTCATTGGCTTCTTTACTCAACTAGCATAAGCAGGACCCAGAGTGCCCAAAATATTGCATTTGTTTGGGAGGCAAATACTGAATTCTGTGTGTGTGTATGTGTGTATTTTTTCTTTTTAACTCTGTTGTTTGAGTTGTGACTCTGTTGAGCTAAGTCCACATGATTCTAGAGCAATGGGATTTAAAAAAGTAGAAGCTTCAATAAATCAAGCAGTTATTGCATTTGCAAAACATCAAAAAATTGTGTTAAGTGCCTTTGTTAAATGTTGTAATATAAATATTACAGCCACTTATTATTTTTTTTTGAGCTGTGTTTTTCTAGTTCACATGACTCCTGTTAATGATTACCATGTAATTCTTGTAAAGGACTGGACATTGTCATGCTCTTCATCTTGCCACTCTTTCCCATTGTCAAGTTCAATAGCATTTTGGCATCTTCTCTTCTCTCCCATCTCTGGTGAAACACACCTCCTTGACGGAGGTAATCCCAGTCCTGCCTAGGTTCCCTGACATTTAGCTTTATGGGTTGATCCCACACATGCTGACTTCCTCTGGTCCCGGTGACCCCTTTTCTGCTGTAGGAAAAACAAACAAACAAGCAAACAAAAAAACTTCCCATACCTTGACAGCTGCTCAAAGAGCTGCCTTGCTTTTCTCACTTCCTTCGCCATCAGTTTTCTCATAACAATGTTTCATGGACCTGGTCTCCATCAAATTGTCCCAGCCTACTTGTGATCCTGTGCTGTGTCACCACCGGCCTTCAGTTCCTGCCTCTGTGGTCCCCAGTGACCTTCCAGCCCTGGGATCCATTGATCTTTCTTGAGTTCCTGTATTTTTGAGTTCCCGCTGTGTTTAACGGCACTTCCTTGTATTGAACACTTTCTTGTTCCTCAGCTTACATGATCCTGTACCGGCCTGAATTTCTCCCTATTTCTTAGATGACATTTTGTTTCCATTGCTACCCAACTGCTGGCATCTGGCATTATCTTTGTTCCACATCTGTGCTTGTAACACCCATTTGCACATTCCAGTCTCAAGCTGTCTTCTCATCACCAGTAACCCGTCAAAATGCTGGTCACAGCCACGTGGGTGTGCTGCCCATTTTTCGGTTTTTCCTTTCTTCTTTTCCAAGTTATCACTTCCTGACCATCTGATTTTGTTAATGGCTCACCCTTTATGCCCACCTTCATGGTGAAAAAAAAAACCTCCCACATCATCTTGATTCCTTCTCATCTCGTTTTACAAGCTTGCAAAATCCATTAACTGCGCAATATTTTATGCCATCCTCATTGTGGTGCTGTTAGTTAGGAAACTGCTGTTCCCTTTGTTCGTTCTAAAATGAGGAACTGGAGACCCTTGACACTCAGGGCCCCACTCCTCCTACTGCATGGAGAACAATGCCATAACATGACATTCGGGGCTCTCCCCACGCCAGCCTCAACATATGCGCTACTCATGCTACGGTGACAACGGGTCGTTCTGTAGAATGTTCTATAGCACAGTGCTGGCAGTTTTCCCCAGCAGAGTCTCTGAAGAACACTCTTTAGATGAACAATGATATACAGTAGCCTGAGGGCAACTATACTGAGAGAAATTGGTAATTGGATTAACCACCTTGATTTAGACAGATGATCTTTCTCTCCCCTAAATTTAGCCTTAAGCAGTATCTCCTGACTATTCCTTTAAAGAGGGGCAAAAAAAGAACACCAACAAGGGTACTAATTGGCCAATTTTTATGTCGGAATTTTCACAGAAGTGATGAGTCTGGACTTTGAAGAGTGGCCAAGCTACCTAGAAGCAGTAAAGTATCATCGTACCATAAAGCCTGCAGATCTACAAACCGATATCTTACAATTACTCTTAACACGAAACAGCCTAGGAAATTGTTGCCATGGCTGGTGATGATACCCACAGACTTGGAACTGGATTCTAAAGGCTCTGGATCTTATCGTTGGACTTGTGTGACCAAATGGGTTTCCTCACCTGATATGTTATCTCTAAATTATACATTTCAAAATACTGTGTGATGGAATAATATTTTTATCATAATAATATCTAAAGTGCACCTCTTTTTGTTCTTTTGATAAAATATCCGGTTTTCCCTGCCAAGGTCAGTGCTCAGGCAATTTTTCTGATCACTTACTGTCTGCAAGCATTCCGTGAGATGAGTGAGTGTCTGGCTGATGAGCTCCCGAGCGTCAGAGCAAAGTGGTGGAGAAATGTGAACACAGGGCGCTTTTACCATTAATGCAAGTTTAGTGCAGTCATTGTCTTTCAGCCATTCAGTTGTTCTGTTATTGTCTTAAATCTCGGTGGACAGCCTGCAAGAGAAAAATGAAATCAAATTAAAAAGTGAAGTTTGGGGCGCCTGGGTGGCTCAGTCGTGAAGCGTCCGCCTTTGGCTCGGGTCATGATCTCAGGGTCCTGGGATCAAGCCCTAAGTCGGGCTCTCTGCTCAGCAGGAAGCCTGCTTCTCCCTCTCCCACTCCCCCTGCTTGTGTTCCCTCTCTCGGTCTCTCTCTGTCAAATACATAAATAAAATCTTTAAAAAAAAATAAGTGAAGCTGGTGGTGGACTTTTATTTTATTTTATTTATTTGACAGACAGAGACCACAAGTAGGCAGAGAGGCAGGCAGAGAGAGAAGGGGAAGCAGGCTCCCTGCCAAGCAGAGAGCCTGATGTAGGGCTTGATCCCAGGACCCTGAGATCATGACCTGAGCCGGAGGCAGAGGCTTAACCCACTGAGCCACCCAGGCACCCCTGGTGGTAGACTTTTAAAAAAGAATATAGCAGGGGGTTGGGAGGTTGGGGGAGCCAGGTGGCGGGTATTATGGAGGGCACACATTGCATGGAGCACTGGGTGTGATGCAAAATCTATTAATTCTGTTATGCTGAAAAAGAAAAAAGAAGAATATAATGGGGACGTCTGGGTGGCTCAGTCAGTTAAGCACCTGCCTTCAGCTCAGGTTATGATCCTGGGGTCCTCGGATCGAGTCCCAGCTCAGGCTTCTTGCTCAGAGGGGAGCCTGCTTCTTCCCCTGCCTGGCTCTCCCCCTGCTTGGGCTTTCTCACTCTCTCTCAAATAAATAAAATCTTTAGAAAGAAAAAAAAGAATATGATGAAATAAAATAGTCTTGCCCTCCACCAGACTGCGGTGTTGGGGCTTGCTGTCGGATTAGCTGGTCACTCATTAGTGAATACTGTCCTTCTCACTGCTTTCATCCCCAGAGCTGTTAGATACAAGACTCTCCCCAGTCCCTGCCTGTTTATTAAAAAGCTTATGTGTATGATCTTGAAGTGGGATGACATTTCCGTAACTTCTTTCTCTCTCGTGGCTTAGGAGAATAATACTTGTATTCTCCACCTACAGGAGGAAACTGGCCAAAACTCATAGTCAAAAGGAACTTTCTGTTCAGCTTGGGAGCTTCCGCCCATGTTGAGCAAGAAGGAATTCCCCCAAAAGTGTATCATACTTGTCTTTTCGTCCATAAAATGTTTTACTTTCACTAAAATGTATGCCACTTCTGAGAGACGGTGATGGCTTTGAACATGGAGGTGGGGTATAGGAAAAATACTTAATCCAAAAAATACTAAATGCACAATGATATCGACTGAGCCATTTGGTAGCGCTTGCTTGCAGAAATGAGCGCACCCTCTTCTTTTGCACTAGTATATTGCCAGTTACAGGGCGTGAGTGAGCCCAAAGGGACCTTTAGGGACCTTGAAGCCTCTGGGTGGCAAAATAAAGCATGAAAATTCATTTGCAAACACTGGCAGCTCCCAGCTATACACCTGGGTGAGAGAAGCAACTTGGGGAAAAAGAATAGTGGATGATAGTCTTCGAACTTGAACGTGTGTGTGTGTGTGTGTGTGTGTATGGCACCTAAGTGGCCAGCAAATGACAAATATCTTTCTTAGCATTTGGGGCTTATTTCTATCCCATCTCTGACCAACCCTTACATTTAAAAAGCCAAAAGGCCTTATTCATAATAATGAGTCTGGTTTCCTTCAACCCATTGCCTTGAAAATTATTTGTAGATGATTTAAAATGAACTGTGTCCAAATGCATATCCTGTTGTGTTGGGTGAGAATGACCTAGCATCGTCATCTAATAATTTGTCTTTGGTAATTTAAAATATATTTCTTATTTCTATTAATATTTAGTAATAAAGTTCAAGACTTTATTCTCTCTTTGTCTCTGTCTCTCTGTCTCTCTCTTTGTTGAATGAGAGACAGAAAAACCCTTGTTTTTCCCAGAGCTCTGTCTCCTCAGGCTTCATTGGGTAAAAGCAAGTTTAGATTAGAAAATTTTAGTTCTTTGTGTGGAGCTATTTTTAAATGTAATTTTTGCTAATAATGCAATTAGTTGTGTCTTTTGCATAATTTGCAATACGGTGTTGAAGTTTAAAAAGCTTCATTTTATTTTAATTAACAACTGATCGGTAATAATAACCAAGCGGCTGCTAACATTACAAGCCTTAACTCTTAAAAAAAGAAAAAAAAAAAGGCAGCAGACACATAACTCTTCCTCCTCCTTCCCCTCCCCCGTTTGAAATATCTAATAAGAATGCCATGTATAAAATTACCCTGTTGGAGAGAACAGGAGCTGCATCCCAATATAGATGGCAGTGGAAAATCACTCAGAACTGCATGGCGCCCTCCCTCCCCCCCTTCCGGCTCCGGCCCCACTCTTTTCTAATTGTCTGTCCCATAGTTCAGTTGTGGGGGTGGGAGCACGCAGGGCTGTTGTGACATTTCAGTTTACTGTTCCTAACAATTCCTTTGCACATTCCATTAGCACATTATTTATAGCTTCATAAAAGGGTCCTTCCCCCCCCAACCAACAGTATCTTTGTATCTCTGATGATAATGCTATCTGAGGATTGAACTGTTATTTTTAAAAAATCTATTCCCTAAGTTGACTCCTCATTGGCTCATTCGATTCAGCATCCCTCCTGTCACACTTCAAAGTCTGCCCACAGATCCTCTCTGGAGACGCGGCTCAAATGGAGCAGTTGGGGTGGGGGGGGCGGAGTCCAAGAGAGGCTTGGAGCTGATATCCTACATCTTACAGCCGTAGTTCCGACCCTGCCGAGAGCCCTGAACTCCAGATGCTTGTATAAACAAGACTTCTGGAAGTCATTACCTCGTAACTCCTCCTAAGCTTACACCTGACAAGCCTCTCCAACAGAGAGGGCTGTGTTTTCCCTAATACATTCCTTTTTGAACCCACTTGTTAGTCAAGCGTTGTGCACACTAACTACAAAAAGGACCCTGTGTCTGGGGCATACATTACTCTTCTGTGCCACTGTCTTCCAGCACCCCCCAGTTATGGATTACTTCGTTCTCGACTTGACAGGAACATAATTAGAACTGTTGATGAAATCTACCAAATTGTTCCTCCGTGGCCTCCGTGGTCAGGAAATTTGGCTGAGTCGTATTTGTCACCAATGTGGAGGCTCTAAACACTTCATATTAACTATGTTATTAATGTGCTCATGAATTGGTAACACTAGAAGTGAGCCCAGCCCTAATAGCACCTTGCAATGAATACATTGTAGAGCCGCATTAAAAGTTTCAGCAGGGAAGAAAATGCTAATAAAATTCCCGAGGAGATGTGTGTGTGTGTTTTCTCTCGGCTCATTGATGCTTTCATTTCAAGCCATGGCCTTTCTGCAGGCCTTGAGTGAGACCACGGTTTTTGTATTATTGAGTTTCTTGCTATTTTAGTCACTGCTTTGTCCCGTAAATCCTCTAGAAGGTGAGAAGGCGGTGAATTAGGGTGGTTAACAGGAAGGCTTTTTGGAGCGAGGCAGGTCTGTGTCCAAATTATGGCTTCCTCACTTACTAGCCAGGAGCTTAAAGGTGCTGCTCAACCTTGTTCTGCCTCGTTTTCCTCATCAGTGAAATGGGAATAGCGTCATTGTAGGGGATTAAGTGAAAACATTTCTGAAGGAATTTAGCCCTGGGTTTGGTTGGTGGTCAGTGAATGGCCCTCTTATGATGGTGACGGTGACGATGGTGAACCCCAGCCCGATCACTCCTGTCCTTGGAGGCTTCTCCTTGCATCTGGATATGTGTTCACTGACATGCTCCAGTGTGGCAGGAACTCAGGGGGTTCTTCAAGGGATGGTTATGGTATTAGAGAAAGGATACAGCTCACAGGTTCCTGGCAAACGGGCCGTTGACTGGACAGTGAATTCCATGCTCATTCTGTCAGTGTGATTCATGTCTCCTGGGACAGCTTTTTCTTCTCATAAGTGTCCTTTTCAGCATATACCTATTTCCCGTTGTTTTTCCTCCCTTTAACAAGGACTTGAGCCCCTTTTCTGTGTGCATATTCCATATTAAATAGGATGATCCTTAATGCTGCGTTTACATCCCTAACCATGGGATACCAGGGAGTTGACAAATGTCAACTGTGTGCCACCATCAGCTGTTATAATAACAATGTAGACAAGGACGATGGATTAAGGAAAGCGTAAGGGTAAACGATGTACCACTGACGAGAGAACGGCATTCTTTACGTATTGATCCCAGCATCGCTGAAAATGCCTCAGTGAACTTACTGGTCACTAAAATGCAGCCTTTGGCTTCACCTGTTAATTAGACATTAAAAAAAATGTGAAATAACTTTCTTAGGACCAGTTTTTCATTTGGGGGTCGATGAACTGTGCCTAGGTTTTCTACTTGTAGAGAATACAAATGCCAATACATATAGAGACAAGAAGCAGGCTCTGAGATGTTGAAGAGTGTGGTGTGTGTGAGTGCACATGGTTCCCCACCCCCAAGAATAATTAGATGATTTTGCTGAGAGGGCACATGCATTCCTTCGTCTTATACATTTATTAAGCTTTTACTATTGCTAAATACTTTGAATAGTAATCCTCTGATGTAGGCACTATAAGCATCCCCACCTGGCGGATGTGAAAATATAGGGTCGGGAGGCAACTGGGTGGCTTAGTCACTTAAGCGTATGCCTTCTGCTCAAGTCGTGATCCCGGGCTCTTGAGATCCAGCCCCAGATCTGGCTCCCTGCTCAGCGGGGAGTCTGCCCTCTCCCTGCCGCTCCCCCTGCTCATTCACTCTCTTTCTTTCTTTCTCTTCTTCTCTCAAATAAATGAAATCTTAAAAGAAAGAAAGAACGAACATAGGTAATGTTGGCTTCCATTTGCTGCTGCATACCTTTCTTTGGGGGAAGGAAGCACTTTACAGAAAAACCCAACCAAACAAACAGAAAACAGGTAAAAACATCCTTATGTAAAGGTATTTTCAGAGTTTTAAGTGCAAATCAACCAAACAAAAACACAACTTGCCTTCTATCCTCAAATTTGCAGAATATAGATAAAGATTTGGCTTTGTCATGTATCAAAAGAATCTGTTTCCTTCATAGCCAAGAAGGCTATAAAGATCTCAGGCTCCAGCCCAACTCTCCTCCCTCTGGGAAATAGCCCCCAAATTCAGAAAATGGTTGTTTCTTGGGCATGAGAGATGTTCCATCGTTGTTAATTTCAGCCACCAAAGACTTAAGATTTAAGCAGAGAATAAGAGCAAGGAAACAGTGGAAATGATTTATGTAAGCATGATACTAAGAGCTAGAGATGTAAAGAGAATGCAAAAGTGTTTTCTTGTTCATGCCCTCAATTTTCAGCCTATGAAACACTGTCCATCTTTCAGAGCCTTCTTCAGCACCACCTTAAATGTACAGTCTTTCTGGCTTCCAGTTCTACTTGGAATTAACCTTCCCTTTCCCGAATTTCCTTTAGCATTTAACTTGTATTCATGGTTATGTGTATGAATCTTTTAGGCCCTACTTGATTGTGAGTGACCAGGTCTCATTTACTTTTCACATTCTCCATACATTGAACCTGACTCTGTAGACAACAGCTGTATACCTCTTATTCATTTATTCATTTGACCGGTTGGTGAAACTGAGTATTACACAAAGAGCCGAATTAAGAGAGGCTAATTGTCCAGTGGCTTATATGAAATAAATTCTCTATTAAACAAGAGGGAAGAAAAACTATGGAGGGCTAGAGAATTTTAAGAACCTTAACCTCACTGCAAGGAAGTAGTAGTGTTATTCATGGGGAGGTTAAATTACTCTAGGTCATGCATCTAGGTCAGATGATAGAAATCAATGACGTAACTACAGATCACATTTTAATAAGTTTTAAAAACCAGCACAGAATGAAGTGAGTGTCTTATTCCAATGAGAGAACATTTTAAAGACTCATTTTTAAATAAAATCACCAGACCAGTGTACGACCATGTTATTTTTAACATAACTTTTCCAGTAACAAGGTAGTGTATATCTATTGTAAAATATTTTATGAATACAGACCAACCCAAAGAAGAAAATGAAAATCACCATAATTCCTTTATACACGGAATTTTACACTGTTATCGTTTAGTCTAAATAATTCTTCGAAGGTTTTTTATGATCGTAACCTGTAAACCTGAGCTGTATTTTTCTTGCAGTTTTGAAGCAATCAATACTTCAATGTCAAAGTCTGTGACAGTCAGTGAGGGTCATTCTCCTTCTGATATAGCTGGGAACAAGAGAAGAGCATAAAGTGCTCTCACGAAAACTCTACCCCAGTTGTAGATACTGAAGATCACTGACCAGTGGCCACTTGGGCAGTGGATCATTGCATAGTTTTCCAAGCCCTTCTAGAATGAAACCGTGTAAAAATGCAAACAAATAATTGCAAGTTCCTTTCTGAACTAAGGACCAGATGAAATAATAGGATCATTCTACTGAAGACTTTGGGATCCAGGGGGCCCCTGGGTAGCTCATTCGGTGCAGTGTCTGCATTCAGTTCCAGTCATGATCTCCTGGGATCAGGCCCCGCATTGGCCTCCCTGCTCAGCGAGGAGCCTGCTTTTCCCTCTCCTCTGCCCTTCCCTGCTGCTCATCCTTGCGTGTGCTCTCTCTCTCTCTCTCTCTCTCTCATGTTCTCTCTCAAATAAATAAAGTCTTTAAAAAAAGATTTAAAAAATAAAGATTAAAAATTTAAAAAGAAAAAAGAGAGAGAGACTGTGGGATTCAACCTGAAATTGGAATTTATGTAATATGGGCTACAATGAAGAAAGAGACCTTTGGATTCAGAAACATGAGGTCCCTTAAACACTCCGTTTCCTTGCCTGTAAAATGGGATCAATAGCATTCACCCCCAAAGCTTAATAGTACAAGGATGAAATGAAATCGAGAGATGTTTCTAAAACAATCTGCACGTGAGATCTACTGACTTTTGAATAATGTGATAGTACTATCACTAACCTCTGCTTATCGCCTATTGTGACTGCTGAGCCAAGTGCTCAATGGGGCTGCAGGTAGCCGGCAAGTTCAAATCCCAGGGCTGGGACTTCCTGCTCAAGGTCGGAAGGCGGGCTGGCAGGCGGTTACTCCCACTGTGCACTTGATCCTGATACTGCGGTTCCCTGTGTTATTTGTTGACAAATCCAGATAAACCTGTCTGTGCGAGACTGTGCTTTAGCCCGTGTGCGTGGACTTACTGACTACACACCCTCTCTATGTCTCTGTGCATGTGTGTGTTTTTTCCTTCAACATTTGCTTAGATCATGGTGACTTGAACACTTGATCATTAAAATGCAGCTTAAATTCAAAGTAACTCTATCTGCTCTCCCTTTATATCTCAACACACGAGGGTCTTTAGGTAATTCTTGCCGCGTTCTGGTTTTGCTAGCAAGGGAACTATAAGAAACTCGAGTGGGAGTTTATGATCCCGGCTCTATGCTACAGACTTGACCCTGACTGACCCTTCGGCTGAGACAAGAGGTTGGCTCCGTTGGTTGGGAAGGACTTGCCGCAGAAGAACTAATGGATTCTGTTAGAATCCGGGACTCAGTTGGTAATGGGAGACTCATCTGCCTGACTATGTACCTTTCAGTACTGGCCTGAGCATACGGTACCACTGTTTTTCCAGAGGTTCCTCGTTAGGAGACTGATGCCAAGGAGATGTATCACTTTCAGTCTTCCTCTACCTATAAAGCTTTCTAGAATATAGGCAACCTCACTGAGGTCACTCCACTATTTTGGGGCAGAGACTGGATTAAACCCATGGCTGCTAAGCTCTATCGACTGTCCATCCTTCCCACATCAATACGAACCAAACTGATTTGTCTCATTCTTTATTAGCTTGTTTGTGTCACATTCAATACAACTTGGAATCCACCAATTCAGATTTTGAGGCTGTCTTTTCCTTCTTTCGGTCTCCGAAGCATTGCCAGCAAATTCAGAGGCCTCATTTCCCTTATGATAACGCACTGCATTTGCAAAGCTCCTTACACTATGTCTTTGCCTGCATTATCCTATTGGACACTTATAACAAGTCGATGTGGGTATTGCCACCCATGTTTTTCTGTGTTCTTTTTTTTTTTTTTTAAGATTTTATTTATTTATTTGACAGAGAGAGAGATCACAAGTAGGCAGAGAGTTAGGCAGAGAGAGAGAGGAGGAAGCAGGCTCCCTGCTGAGCAGAGATCCCGATGCGGGGCTCGATCCCAGCACCCCGGGATCATGGCCCGGGCCGAAGGCAGAGGCTTTAACCCACTGAGCCACCCAGGCGCCCCTTTCTGTGTTCTTCTTACCAGGAGAACATCTGAGCAGTATTCACTGCTTAGTGGTGAAGCTCGTTCCCACATACTGTTCTTCTGAGGCTTAGGGCAAGGTTTTCTAAATCCAAACCTCGCCTTAAAGGGCAGGAAGAATGTACAACAAAGACTTGTCTCTTGGCTCAGAGCTTTCAGAACTGACGGGTAGGGGTAGCTTTGCACACATTGTCTGCATACTTGGTCATGAAGTGGGGAAGAGGGCCCACTCTCACTATTACGATTTTCATGGTGTAGGGCCCAAACCTGACAGTAGAGAGAGGCTTTGGTAAGAAGCAGCCAGACGGATCAAGTTACCAGGAATAGGCCTCTGGGCCACTGTGACAAATTCAGGAGGCTGCTGACCTCCTAGTCCTTGTACAATCTCTGTCTTCAAGCAGGACCCTATGCAGACAGACATGGAAGATATGCTTTTTAAAACATCGTTCTTCATTGAGTAGGGCGGGGCTGGTAGACGGCAAATTCAACATGGTTCATGGTTTGTTACTTCCCATCTCCGTTTCACAGACGACAATGTGCTGCAACCGTCATCCCGAGACACTAGTTTGGTAAATCATTGTGTGCCTTCAGCACCCCTTCTCCGGAGCATATGCGAGTGGATGCTTGTGTTGGAAATGATGACTCACAGTTAATCATTATAAGAAATAGGCTTCCCACTTCATAAGCTCTAGGAAAGACTATTTTCTTTTCTAAACATTTAAATTACTCAGCCATTTTATGCATTAAAACCCAATTATAACTTAGTATGTTGGAGAATTTCAAAAGCTGTTCCCTGCAGCATCTGTGCCTAAGACTGCATTTCATCACTCAGTTGTTCAAACTCTAGTACAGACTTTAACCAAAAAAAGAAAAAGAAGAAGAAGAAGAAGAAGAAGAAGAAGAAGCTTAAAACACAGAGAAGCGCATGACGAGACCTTGGCATTGCTCCCTAAAATGGCAGTTTTTGAGGAATGTGGGGCAAGGAACCCCGGTTCCCAGCTGCTTTGAACTTTGCTCCACTGTGAGGTGTGCATGTGGTTCTATCAGCAAAGGAATAAAGAAGAGAAATGTCTTGCAGGTGGGAGCCTGTAAGTCTCCAGCCAGGTTCATTTTGTAAAGGGTATATACGAAACCAACATGGTCATCATAATGCAGGGCAGTGGATGAGTAGCAAAAGTTGGGATATTACTTTAATGCTCTTTACTTTACAAGGGGCCTATGGCCCCTCGGTGTAACTAGGCAGTCTTTCCGCCCCTGTTTCGCTTCCCAGATCAGACAAGACCCAGCGTGTTCAGGGTGGTGTGGCCATAGACAAAAATCTGGAAAGCGTCACAAAAGTGTGCATCATGGGCCATGCACATGATCGGGTTCTCTGTATCATTCCAGGTTTAGCAGAAGAAGCAAGCACAGCTTCAGTGCTTTTTAAAGCTGATGCAATCACAGTCCAGTAGACAATAGTTTTGCATTTTCCTGAGAAATCTCTTGTAGTCTAATGCCTTGAACCCTATAAAGAAAGTTTGCATTCCCACCAGAAACCTGTGGGCTCTGACATTCCAGATGAGAAGATAAGCAAGTCCGTTGAATTAGAAAATCTCAAAGTTCGGGAAAGCTGAAATTCAGCGTATTTGTCAGCCTAGAAAGGAAAATGGAAATAAGATGAAGTGACTCAAATTTCTTAAAAAGAATGTGTTTTCTTTTGTGGTTTTTCTGCCTGGCACTAGAGCAAAGCCATATCCAAGTAGCTATAGTTAAGATATAGCATTCCAAAGGGAAATAAAGGAATGACTCTCCAACATCCCCCGTGCAGTTGTGATATTAACATCTCTAAAAATCACCAGAGAGACATACAATTAGTTTCTTTCCAAACATAGAAGAAACAACCCAAAGAAACCATTGCTACTGTTTGGGGAGTATTTTATATAACCTGGTGGTTATATAAAAGTACTGTTGGACAGTACTGTGGCCTTCTTTCTCTAACTACCAATGTAAAGCAAACAATTGATTTCATCACTGTAAACACATTGACTAGTAGAATAATTGGCTAGTAGAGTTGAAAGCTTTGCATTCAATCCTATTCCCACCTTTTATGGATCAGAGACCTGGTTCTCAGGGAAGGATGGTGAGTTATGCACAGTCTTTCAGATAATGGGAACACTGGGACAGAAATCCAGGTCCTGGGATGTTAATCTAAATTTCCCATCACAGGATTTCCCTCTGAAATAGCTTTGAGTTTAAGGATTGAGGACTGAGAGAGGGGATGGACAAGCTAGAAGGCTAACATATGAGCCAAGACCTTTCGCTTCTCTCTGTGGGCACACTCCTCTTTAGTTTCAGCAACAGTTAAAGAAAGCAAGCAAAAGTACTGGATGGCAGCATTATATTTTAAAGTTGGTCTCAAATCAGGATAGTATCTTTTACGTGGAGCCCAAGTTAAGATAAATGTCTGGGTTGTGGGCCTTCTTTGTAGATCTGGAAGATTGTATTAAGGTTCCGAATGATACTGAGATTTGCTAAGTAAAGTCTTACTTGTCAATAGCTCCTCTTGTTGGATATTTAAAGTTCAAGAGCTCTGTTTGCTTTAGTTAAGTGCTCTGAAGTGTTTCAACAGCAATTGGCCCATTTATATAAACAAATGAAGGAACACACTGATAATCCATGATACCCGGAAGCAGCCCCTGCCTAAGGAGTAGCGTAAATCCTTGATGACTTAAAGATAAGCCTTCCACACACCTGCATAATTCACTTTGTTAAACAACAAGTGTGTGCCAGTGGGTTTGACTGGCTGAAGAGGGAAGGGCTGGGGAAAAAATATTTACTACTTTTAGTACAGTCTCTCTCTTTCTGGTTTTTTTTTTTTTAAGATTTTATTTATTTATTTGTCAGAGAGGAAAAGAGAGAGTGCACACAAGCAAGGGGAGTGGCAGGCAGAGGGAGGCTCCCTACTGATCAAGGAGCCTGATGCATAGGGGACTTGATTGCAGGACCCTGGGATCATGACCTGAGCCGAAGGCAGAGGCTTAACCGACTGAGCCACCCAGACGTCTGTCTCTCTTTTTCTTTAAATTTATGAATGTGTGAGCGTTTTACTAAGAAGTGCAGTTACAACCCTGATACCATTCTTTGTTTTCAAGTGACAAATTTTCTTGTTATTATTATATTTTTTTTACATTTGAGGTGATTTTAATTGGGTTTGTTAAAAATTGTTTCCTCCAAGTGTTAGTTATTCTATATAATTTGTCATCTATGTAGACTTTTAGAGAATATCATTATTTTTTGTAAGAAAACTCCATTTTAGAAGTGTGGCATAGGCTGAAATTTACTATCAGATAATAAGTCAACCTCAAACGACTCTAAAAAATACATCTCTGCCTTTCTAGAGAGAGTAAAAATGATCCCAGTTCGACATCTTGCAACTTAATGTGCTACAGTTTCCAAAGATGGGTGTGTTTGTGGACACACAGAGTTCAAACTCCTATCCTGCTTACCCTCAAAGGCAGGGAAAGCAGAGTTCACGGAATCACAAGGAGAGAGATTGTAGACAAGGGAAGGAATACTTCTAAGGGAAACATGGAAGACAAGTTTGTGAATGGAGTTGGCACTTGGCATTGAATTTTAAGTTAGCAAAATCTTACCACTTTCTCTGCCCCCTCCTCTGTGACACCTTGTCCTCTTGTCACCAGTTATAAATAACAGGTAATTTATTAACCCTAACAAGTCTGGGTGGCTACTTGCAAAACCTTGTATTGTCTGGAAGAAGCTTGAGCCAAATGCTGGCTATACTAGGCAAAGAATCTCAGAGCAGTTGAAACACCTGCTGTAGACACGTCTTGGTTCACACGAGAATGTGAGAGCGCTCCTGAATTCTTGAATGATTGCCTAGAGTCCAGAGGCTTATTGGCATGAGAACTTGAACTGGAAAAAAAAAAAAAAAAAAAGAAAGAAAGAAAGAAAGAAAAGAAAAATGGTATGTCCTACCTAGGATCTTCATGTCATAATTAGAATTGAAGGTAGTTTGTTCTGCCATAAGACAGAGAGGGAGTAAGAAGACCTTCGCTTTGGTGGTTTCCTGCAGTTTACATCCGCTTTAACAAGTTTTTTCTTCTCTTTTCCTCTTGCATCCATCACTCCATATTTTGAATATCTTGCCCCTCAAGTGTTTTAGTGTCTTTCAAGAGGAATGAAAGAATAAGCTATAAAACTTCAGGAAGGAATTGGATTAAAATCGAATGGATTCTCAGCTCATCTCGACTCTGGAATGTATTGTGAGAGTTAGAGAGAAATGGTGACACGTGACTGCCAGGCAAATGGCAAAGAGGGGCTGGCAAAGGATTTTAAGAGCTGTAGTCTGGAATGTGAGAATTTCCTTAAGGCTTTCCTTCTCAATTAAAGTTTTACCAGGCTGTGTCTTTATACTTATTAAATTTGGGTGTCGCTGCACCTCTCCCCCAAAAGAAACTCTTATTTCTCTCTCCTAGGTGGAACCAAGAACTATTTTCTTCTCTCTGCCACATACCCCCATCATTTCCTATACATTTTGCTATTGCTTGGTGAAAATGGGAGCTTTTATTTCTAACCTTTTATTGTTTGTCTCTGCTCCACATCCTGCAAATGTTTCCAGTGTTCTGCAGAGCCGCACACCGTCTTTTCTGTTCGGGTCAGTGTTTGGGGTGGTAGGGCACGCAAGCCCCTCTCCAGCTGATTTTCTAGAAGCTGTTGCATTTCTGTATTTCACGTCATTCATGGTAACTCAGCACATCTACAATTGGCAGAATTATCTAATTGGAGTAGTGAGCTGAAAAACAGTGAGTATAACAAATAAAAACACTTAACAAAACTAATTTTAATCAACTCAACAACAATGACAAATTATTAAGTACGCACTAGGTGCCAAGAGCCATGATGAGTACTAGAAGAGAGAAAATCCTAGAAAAGAAGGCCCAACCTTTGCCCTGAAGGGACTTAAATCTGATAAAAGTCATGCTTATGAGGCAAAGGACCGCACCACAAGGCAGAATATGATTTAGGCATAAGAAATTTGCTAGCAACATTAGCATAAAGGAGGGACCTGGGGAGGGGGTTGTGTGTGCCTGGCTGGCTTAGTCGGTAGAGCGTATAGCTCTTGACCTTGGGGTGGTGAGTTGGTGCCCCACGTTGGATGCAGAGATTACTTGAAAATAAAATATTTAGGGGAAAAAAAAAAAAGGGGGGGGAGGGACCATTCTTTTGGGTGAACGGAAGAAAGCCACTTAAGGAAGGAGATAGGTGTGAGGCTTTAAGGAATAGGTAGCATTTTAAGTAGATTCTGTTTTCTTGCTTGGTTTTCCTCCTTGTTGTAAGGTAGTAGGTGTTCATTAAAGAAAAAATAAATCGGAATATATGAAGAAATCGAAAGAAAGGCATTTAAAAACACCATTCCTGATGCAGGATGATGTCTGTGAACTTGGGGCAATTAGAACACGGGCTGCGGGGTATCTGCCCGTGGAACTGAGAGGGCTGGACGTTGAATGCCCAGTGTGTCCCGGCCTCCCTCAGACTTCCTGGAGGCTCCCCCAGAAATGTTCACGCCCAGTCAGGTGATGGAGGCTTCTGCCTCTATGATTTTCTGTTCCTTGTTACAGTATTTATTAATGCCCAGTAGACAGTCTCATATCTGCCAGGGAAGGTGAATGAGCCACGCTGAAACGCCGTTAGCACTTCTTTTCCATATTTAGATGTAATATTATATCAATCCATTTAATTGGTAATTAAAGGACAAAAAACATCCTTTCATGCCCCCCAGGGATGACGCCAACTTTCTTTCTCCCCAAAAAGCTGTTTCAGGAGGCTTTAGTGGGCTGAGTAAATGGTCTTTCTTCTAACACTTTTGTTGTTTTAAAAATGCTTTTGTTTCATTTGAGGTGTGAGGAAATGCGCTAACCTTGTCTTCCTTGGTGCAGTGGTGCAGAAATGATAACTGTATATACTTTTTTTTACATAAAAATAGAGAGGAGCAGGAAGGAGAGAGACAACTTATTTAAATCCTGAATAGAGTCAGACCTCATATGCATTGTTAAAAAAAAAAAAAAGCCCTAAAGAATTGCATATGGATTAGAGGGATGAATATTCTATTATTTCAGTCTGTTCTGCTGATCTTCTTATTGTGACTTTGTGCTTCAGAAATCTGCTAGGAATTTGGCTTTGCCGTAGTAGGCAGTAATTTTAAATGTGTATCAAGCACTTGATCGTGTATGATTTGCGTGCTGTTGCATTCCTATTCCCTAAATTTTCCACCAATTTATTACTTTTTTCATACTGTTTTAATATTTCAGGATGATGAATATATACAGCATCATTAAAGGTAAATAAAAAATGCATGAAATTAAAAAATGGAATATTAGATGTTTCTTTGCTATAATCCCCCAACCCAATTGGAATGAAATGTCTCTGTTCTATCAAGTAATCCCTAAACATGATTAGGAACCTGGGAGTGTCCACACAGCCCACATAATATTTGTATCACCTAAGCCTATTTATGTAAGGTTTGAGTAAAAGTTGTTATTAGAAGACCTATAAACCCATTTTACAATTCTGAAAGATAGGCTTGCCTCTTAATCTTTTCTACCTTTATTATTTTTGCTGGAGTTGATGACAATGTGTTCTTAATTCATTTTTCAGAATGCTATTACTGTACATCTTCTTCATACTTGGGTGATACATTGGCTGTTCTATTGAAATACATTTTAAAGACCAAGGATTGAGTTCAGCAGTTCATTTGCATCGTGTCACTGTTTTTTTCAATATTTCTAAGAAGGAGAGAAGTTTGTTTCATTGGGTCTGTTACAACTTCCAGTCATTCGCTGTGTGTCCAGAGCAAGTTTTCTCGAAGTATTTCTCTTTTAAGGAAGTTTGTTCATATTATATTGACACAATAAGCTTCCAGGTTTTTAATTTTTTTTCTTTAATAAAAACAGTTTGCGCTGTGTGATGCTTTACGCAAAGTGGTTTACATTTATTTTTGATTTTTGAAACAAAGAAAGCAGTGTTTTGTAAAGGAGACTATCTGAACATAAAAAGACCAAAAATATTTTCCCTAAGCATTGATCTGTGCCCCACATTGAGTTACTGACTTCTTCCATGGAAAGCTAGCCTTCCTTTATTAGCAAATCTTCAGTGTTTGCCCTCCTTAAAAGGCCTCTTTATAGGGAGAAGTTTTTCAAAACATCTTAAAAGTCACACGTATAATTCTTTTTTTCCTCTTCCTTCCAATTAGGTTTCAGTGGATATCAGGCTTTTCTTAACCCAGTTTAGCTCTTTTAATCAGCAGATACTGATCTAACAATTGCATGCAAGCACCCTTGAATTTCAGGGAGGGTCAGCCATTGCAACCTTATTCCAGATACTCTAAAGTATCAGGACAGTGTTATTTCCTTTAACATAGTATTCCCTATTTATTTCTGGCTTACACACAAAAGACAGTTTTTACTGTCTCACCGCTTACCCCAATTCATGAAATGTGAAGATTGACAGCTCTTATTAATTTCACAGTTAGGAAATGTGTTAAGTGACCGCTGTTTCTAATGAATCCTCACCCGTGTGGTGTACTTTAAAACATGTTTCAGGGGCGCCTGGGTGGCTCAGTGGGTTAAAGCCTCTGCCTTCGGCTCAGGTCATGGTCCCAGAGTCCTGGGATCGAGCCCCACATCGGGCTCTCTGCTCTGCAGGGAGCCTGATTCCTCCTCTCTCTCTGCCTGCCTCTCTGTGTACTTGTGATCGCTGTCAAATAAATAAATAAATAAAATCTTTAAAAAATAATAATAAGGGACGCCTGGGTGGCTCAGTCGGTTGAGCAGCTGCCTTCGGCTCAGGTCATGATCCCGGCGTCCTGGGATCGAGTCCCACATTGGACTCCTTGCTTGGCGGGGAGCCTGCTTCTCCCTCTGCCTCTGCCTGCCACTCTGTCTGCCTGTGCTTGCTCGCTCTCTCTTGCTCTCTCTCTGACAAATAAATAAATAAAATCTTTTGAAATAATAATAATAATAAAATAAAATGGAAATAGTAAGATGTGACTCTTACAGAGCCACATTATTAAATTAAATAAATAAAAAGATAGATAGATAGATAGATAGAACCATGTTTCGGACAGTGCCTCAAAGATACTCCATGGTAAGACCTTTTAAACCTTTGCCTGTGTTTGGCCCGTTAGCTCTGAGTCCTTGGATGAGTTTTCACAGTGAAAGAGGCTTTCCCTTAGCCTCCGTGTAGGTTACGTTCAGGCTGGCTTTTCCTGCGAACACCAGGTTGGAGCAGAGCGGCCTGGTGGTGTTCTTTAACACTTTGCAAGTCTGCCATTTGGTACACATACTGCCAGCAATTATAGAAATTGTCCTCTTCGCGCCAGTTTCTGTGCGCTTGTTACTCATTTTGCAAAGAAAATAATGACAGTGAATGACATAGGGCCAATATTCCCCAAGTTGAACCTAGGAAGGCATTTAAAAGCTGAGGGGGTGGGGAGGTGGGAAGTTTTAAATAGTCCACACACTTCTGCTGGGAAAATCAGCAGCGAGCATGTGATTTCATCACGGTCCTGTGACAGGGCTGCTCCATTGTGTTCAGTGCAGCAGAAATCTGAGCCTCCCGCTACCAGCTGTGCCCAACTGGACCCGCGTGTCCTGGGCTCAGTTGGCAGATCAAGCTCTGCTGTGTTGTAACTGCCGCTGGGGGTGGGCGTGGGGGCAGGGGGGGCCGCCCAGGTGCAGCGCAGCCCCGGAGGCCTGAGCCGGAGGGGGCCTGTTCCCAGGACAGATGGCAGGAGTGGCCTAGTCACTGTGCATTTGGGAGCATAGCCACAGACCCCCAGAGAAGAGAGAAAATCTGGACCCCTAGTCTGGAAAATTTCTGGATTGGTATATGGTCTATGCCATTCCTCGAAGTGCTTTCAAATAACACCGAAAGGAGCAAAGTAGAGAACAGACGGGCCTCTGGCTTAGAAATCAGCCTTTGCCTTTCAGGTCTGTACAACCCCCGACCATTTGCGACCATTTGCTTCACATCTCCGTCCCTCAGGCACCTCATTTGTAACATTTGTAAAATTAGGATAACAATACTGTCTACTTCCAAGGATTAAATAAAAATAATCCTTTTAAAGTGCTCAGCTCCGTGCCTGTCCGCACTCAACAGTACAACCAGTTTCGAAGCCCTCTTCTGTGGGGTGTGCAACACTTTCCTTTTACATATGGACAAACCGAAGCTGTAAATCATGAGCGCACCTACAGCCACTGGCCAAGAATAGAATTCGCGTTTCCTGACTTTCATGCTATTAAGCTAACCGCTGATCTATGCCTCTCCCCTGCCTCAAGCCCGAAACATTCCTATTCTTGATTAAAGCAAGGCATGGCAGGGGCGAGTGTGGGGGGTACGATTTAAGAAAATAATGGTAGGAAATAACCTCATAGAGATGAACTTAATCTATTGTATCTCATCCTTGAAGCTGATCATATTTGAAATTTTTAAAAAAACAGTTTTTTTTTCAGTCAGTATCTCCCCACAGCTAAAATTATCAGATTTTTAAAATACTAAGTTTCATGTTGCTGGTAAAATTGGGAAGTTTCAGAAAATCATTATTTTTGGTAACTCCATGGAGTCTTGTATGCTTCTGAAACTATCCACAGGCATTTAAACGGGCTCTGAGCCTTGGGCAGAATAAGGTAGAGAAATGTTTACAGTTCATAGTTGGGAACGCACACTGGAGTTATTTTGCCTTAAGCAATACAGAAACTCCTGGGATAAGCAAAAAGCACATTTTCAAAGTGAAACCAACTGAAGAAAGTAGCAGAAATATGACATGGTAGGGTTGAAAACCATTTATGGGGCTCGATTAAAAAGCATAGACAATGAGGAATCTTTATGCTTCTTCTATTAATAATGAGTTGTGCCTACATTCACAAAATTAGTTTGCAAATTAATATTTGGAGTTGGCTAAAAACTGGTTATTAATTTTTTGAGAAGAAAAAAGTTGGATTTGCCTGTTACTTGAGTGATTTTGACACGCTGTTCCCCAAACAAGCAAACGAAACTGTTTGTGTATACAGGCGTAGTCTAACTCAGCTCCCTGTGGTGAATCGCGTGCTATGTGTGGAATTCCCATCCACCTGCACGAGTACGGGGAGGCACGGGGTCTGCAGCTCATGTCCACAGTGTAGTCAGGCTGCTCTTGAATCTAATGGCTGTATATGGCCCAGCAGTCGGGGTGTTTCTTCTCTCAATGACAACCGAGCAGGAGCTTTTTTTGTTGTTGTTTTTTGGTTTTTTAATTTTTTTTCCATCACCAAGGAGCAAAGCCTTTTGGGCACATTAGCACTACTTTTAGCAAGTAACGCAAAATGGGAAATAATTGGGTTGAGGAACTCCTGGGATGCTGGTAGTGCTGTGGGCAGGAAAGCAGGCACTGGAAAATAAATGACAAATTAGTCTGCTTAATCTGTTTCTTGTGAATCAGATGCCATGGCAGAGGTTCATAATACATTAACAAACACCAGCTAATGCAACGGAGATACTGTTCCTCAGATTCGCAAGGGTGGTAAGAATTCCTCCCTAAGGGAGTGAGCATGCTTCCGGAATGATTTTCTCCCTCTGTAAGCCGGACTTGGTGGTATAAACCCAGGTAAATGATCATAACCGTTATGTGTGTAGTGTTGAAGTGTCAATGGACAGTTTCATACATGTCAACTTGTGCGAGCTTCACTAGGACATCCCTGGGATGGACAGGTTTTCCTACTTCCCCATTTTACACAGAAGCCACTCGAGGAGTTACATGAGGTACCAGATGGTGGTCAGTGTTGGTCAGAAAAAGATTTGGCCGTCAGAGAAAGATAATTATCATATGATCTCACTGATACGTGGAATTTGGGAAACAAGGCAGAGGATCATAGGGGAAGAGAGGGAAACATTAAACAAGATAAAACCAGAGAGGGAGACAAACTTTAAGAGACTCTTAATCTTAGGAAACAAACTGAAGGTTGCTGAGGGGCAGGGGATGGGGGGGTATGGGGTAATTGGGTGATGGACATTGGGGAGGGCACGTGGTGTAATAAGCACTGGGTATTATATAAGGCTGACGAAACACAGACCTGTACCCCTGAAAAAGATAATATATTATATGTTAATTAATTGATTTTAAATTGAAAAAAAAAAAGAGATTTGGATCTTGATTTTTCTGGCTTCAAAACTTATGATCTTGCTACCCCATCACCCCACCGAGTTAGAGTCAAAATCTATATATTTGTATAACTCCATACAATTTTCATTCTGATACCTCTGAGTTGAGTTATGGTTCCTCATCCATTTTAATCCAATTCCATAATATAAATATGACTAAATTCCAAAATCTTACAAGTTCCCGACATTACAAAGACTGCCCTTACATGTCCCCTTAGTACTGATGACATAAAGGAGTCCCATGACATTTTACATATGGAAACTGAGACACACAGATGGCAGAGCGGAGCCGGTTAGCATCAGAAGTACCGTGAAGCAGACTCGTCAAGGTTATTTCTCTAGATGCTCCGACTTTTAGCTGATCATGTCATGTGCGGAACACAGAGCAGCATCAAGTGTGGACTTTTCTGCTTTCGCATCTCCAGAACAGGAGTCAGCCATCAAGGCTCATGGGATCTGCTGGTGGCTGGACATCTTTGCAACAGTCCTGTCCAGCCTTGGCCATTCCTCTAGTTTATACCACACAATGGTTAACATGGAAGTGTTCAGCTGTGCAGTGTCCTAGTTAACACAATGTTCTGTATTTATTCTAATACTTGTGATGAGAAGGATATTTTTGTATACCGAGCCCTTTTTATCCTCATTTATGTCACCCTGGTCCTCGTTGCTCTATGGCATAGAAAATGGGCACTGACTTTGTGCTTATCGGACAGCTGACCAGAGGGCTTTGGCTAACCTCAACCCCGCTTACTTGTTCACACAAGAACACCTGCCCTGTTGTCAGTTAGGATATGGCCATGATAGTGATGGGAAAGGGATGGCATCTGGCCAAGGTCATGGAGAGGAAGGAGTAGATGTGAAAAAAAAAATGTAGGGGTGCCTTGGTGGCTCCATGGGTTGAGCCTCTGCCTTCATCTCAGGTCCTGATCTCAGGATCCTGGGATCGAGCCCCACATGGGGCCTTCAAAATGGTTGCTGTCTTTGTTGCCTTGCTCCTTATGTAATCTGCTGTACAAAGAGCTCTGAAGATATCAAGGGTCATTGCCCCCACTCCCAAAATAAGTTAAGTAGAAACACTATCCGTTGGGTGCTCATGCATATATATGTATATATGAAAGTTCACGTTTGCATGAGCACCCAATGGATAGTGTTTCATATATATATATGTATATATACATATATATATATATATGTATATATATATAAAATTTGGTTTCTGCAAAGCACTTAAATGTACCCACTTGGTATTTTCAGATAAAAGCAAAATGTTTCCTATTCTTTCTAATGAGCTTTAAAGAAAGGTATTAAAAACAGACAAGGAAAAACATCATGGATTTGGTTTCTTTATATAGCATCTCTCTTCGACATATATTTGCGCCTTCAACTTGATTGTTTCTTTTGGTATCTTCTCTGAGAATGTGACTCGGAGGCTTCCAGGGTAATTACACCTCCTACCTTTCTCAGGACAGCCTGCTACTGTTTTCTCGAATAACCTGTGATCATGTAATGGATAAACAGTATTACCTCTGTCTTAATGACCCCCTGATTCTACAGTGGCCGGCAGTGTGCCAGAGTCAGCTTCTTGGACTCTGTTTTTGTTCTACATTCCTTAGTACTACGACAAAAACTATTTACGTTTTGCTTGAATAGCTTAAACACCATTTTAGAAGACTTTAGATTGCTTTTGAACATATTTGAATGCATCTTTAGCCATCACTGGGCTTAAAATGGAAACCCTTTTTTCAGCTTATCTGTATTAAACACCTGTAAAAATCAATGGTACTGTATTTTTTTTTCTTATAATGCTCTGTTCCTTTAACTAATGCCAGAAATAATGCACAATTTATTCTAGCGTGTTCTTTTCCCTTTGCCTGATGTTCTCCGGTAGTAAGTGGCATAGTGTATAAGAACTGACTTCTGCTGACTTAATAGTAAAATTGTCAGGTTGATGTTGAAATTCAACCAATTGGAGCCTAATCCTCAAGAAGAAATTTGCTGTCTCTTCTACTGATTATCACCCGTCCTCTTCATAATGAATATGCAGAAAGTTTATTTTTTGAAAGTGCACATACTTACATAAATGACCAATAGGAGAAGTTAGAGTTCACCAGTGATGTTTTTTGAGCATTGTTATTTTTCCCTAAAATCAGAAGTCATTACATTTATATTGAAAATACCGAGTGGTTTGTATGAGCTTTATGCCAAACTAAGATTAGTGTGCTGTAGCCCATTACAAATGTAGAAGATTGACCATTTTTTATGAGTTAGAATAAAAAATATGATAATAATGTCTTCTCATCATCATAAAGAGAGATGATAATGACTAAATGAAATATTTATATTATCTCATTTTATTTGATAGGTTCCATCTTCTCCCATACCAAACACTTTCTCAAGAGCAGCCATAGCCTCCTGGTTAAAAAAGAAATCTTTGTAGAATTCAAGGTCTTCATCTGTGCTGCTGATAAACCCAGTAATTCAATAATTTGCTCTCTTTGATTTCTGAAATTTGTTTTGTATCTTAAAATGGGGCCCGGTGGTTTAGTATGTTTTGATCAGGGCTGTGTGTAAAGATGGATTATATTTTAGTTTCTGTGTGGGTATAAATAGGATTATTTGTTCCCAAGTATTGCTTTTTGGAAAGTGGGCTAATTTGCAAACAAAAATGTGTGTGTGTGTGTGTTGTGTGTTGTGTGTGTTACACATGTATTATTTGGGCGGTCTGTTACTGACCCACATATTCAGTAGGCCACTTGTCTCTTCATCAACCATATTATGAGGCTCTCCCTAGCCCGTCTGCTCCCTCATGCACTGTCTTGTGATCTTCTGTATTTCTTATACACAATCTATATTCTTCCAGACATCTGCATTTTCTTTGAGACTTAATACAGAGACACACTGCCACATGCGTCACTGCAAAGTCACGTAGGGATGGCTTTATAACACGGACACTCGAAAATGGATGTTCAGTGGGCGACATGACCCCGCTGTCACTCTGTTGGCGCGGCCCCCACTCTCATAAGGGGTTCTGGGTTCCCAGGAAGCGTTTTGAGGCAGGTGGCTGCGTCACGGTGCTTTCACGGGAGCCGAACTGACCCCGTCTGGCCCCCCATCCCTCTCTTCCTCATTCTCTGTGCTCATCTGATTGAAGTTGGGGAAAAGAAAAAAAGATTTGAGGCTTGCCCAATTCGTCCTGACAGAAAGAGATGTTTAGCTCAGTGGAAGGCAGTAGAGGTGAGCCGAGGGCCTGACTGACGTTTCAACAATGTGTCCGGGGGACTGCTCACTCCACGGCCCTTCACTCCGCCCAGGCCTGGCTCCTGGAGAGCTCTGGAGAGGGGTGACAGTCCCTCGGGCTTTGACACTCAACACCTTGTTAGATCTGCTGACAAAGACACGGTTTGTGGTTTAGCGCTTGTTTTCGGGAGGAGGTGTTCCGGTTTGCTTAGAGCCTGAAGAAAACATTTCTGAGGAATTGAAGCTTATACGGAGGGGAAAACAATGCCCTGAACACATATTTTCTGAACACATGGATTTGCCTTAAATTTTTCTCAAATTTCCAGAAGACATTTTGGATTCAGCACCAAAAGGTTGCAGTTCTCCTTAAATCCCTCATCTGCCAGACCTCAAAAATTAGAAATGTAACTCATTGATCGAACTACTTCCTCATTGGGATGGGTTTGGTCCCCATGTCACTTTCTTCTGTTTCTGTTTTTTTTTAATGGTGATGACCAGAGGCCTTTTGGGTTTTTTTTAATTCTAACAGAGCATCAGACCTTAATTCAGTTCTGATAGGGCATCAAAAATGTAAAAAGCAGAATAGCAAACAGCCTTACATGTAGTGGGAAGGTGAAGAATTTGAGAGTCAGAGTTAGGTCAAGGCCTTGGTATAATTAATTACCCTTTGAAAGCCTTCTTGGCTTATCACTAACATTTAGAAAGAGACAGAGTTGAGAAGATAGGAACCGCCTTGCTGGGCTGTTGTGAGGATTTAATAAGGTAAGACAGAAATTTAGCCCCACGCCTGGTAGGTTACCATGTAGAGGAGGAGACCTGCAAATGCAGAGCCTCTAGTCTCTCCCAGCCACTCATGTTTCCTCTGTCCTCCTTTCCTTCCCATTTGAGGGAAAAAAAAGGGGGGGGGGGAACCATTTGATAGAATGATATGAAATGAAGCTTGATGTTATGCATAACGACATTATGGACAGAGGTGCAGCTAGGTTGGGACTGGGCTCAGGAATTAATAATAGGACAAGTGAATGGTTGTTCTCGATTGTTACCAGACCCAATGCCGAGTCTCCGAATTGCTAATTTTCGATTCACTGGTGATCGCTCATCAAGACTCCTCCAGGTTTCTAGTTCAGACAGGACTTGGTTTCAGACAAGTCTTTTTTTTTTTTTAAAGATTTTATTTATTTATTTGACAGAGAGAGAGAGATCACAAGTAGGCAGAGAGGCAGGCAGAGAGAGAGAGGGAAGCAGGCTTCCCACTGAGCAGCGAGCCCGATGTGGGGCTCGATCCCAGGACCCTGGGGTCATGACCAAAACCAAAGGCAGATGCTTAACCCAATGAGCCACCCAGATGCCCCCAGCCAAGTCTTTTTACATGTGGTCTTTGTCTCGTCCTCCTATGTGAAGTAAGCCCAGAGGCTGTGACCTCTCACGTTATCGATGATCCATGCTTTAGCTTCTGAGTAAGAGTTACTCCCAGACATAGGGCATTCTAAGTTTTCCGGTCAGCAAGGATCCAAAAGCTTTGGGGATGTATATGGATGTTTCTCTGAATTACCCCAAAGGGACTTGTTCTTGAACGGAGTCTCATTTCAATAGTGAGGGCTAGTCCAGGATGAATTCTGCATTGGAGAGAGGTTGGTGAGTACAAGTCCAAGATTTCAGTCAACACTAGGGTTCTGGGACCTTTCCATGCCAAAGTAGGAATGTGTCACATGGTCCAGAATCCCTCTACTGGGCTATGACATTAGTAAATCTCATTTGTTGTCCACTCTCCTCACTCACTCTCCACCCTCCTTCAATACTAAGGTCATGACTAGATCGGGGTTGGCATTACCCGGGCACCTCACAAGCACTCAGCAGTAGTTAGGTGTTCCTATCTCTTAACGATCCACGTTTCTTGGGCAATTATTCTCATCCTGGTTCTCTCTCCCCCATCCACCCACTTGAAAACTATAATCAACAATTCCTCGTAGATTTTAAAATTTTTCTTAAATTTCAAGAAAACATTTTGGATTCAGAGGGGTGGAGAGTTTTACAGAGACTTCCTCTCTTCTCCCACGAGCACAGTTGAGCCCTGCCCTCCTTCCTGTCTGCTCTCTGGACTGCCAGCCTTCCCACCCTACATCACCCAAAGGAGATACCTGGGTTCCAGAAGGAAAAAAAAATCATGTCCCATCCATTGAATGTTTTCCACAGTATATTTTTAAAAATTTCACTTTATTTAAACTGAAAAACAATAGTTTATTCATTTCTTCCTCTTTCCCACATCTCCTATGACCACCAGTCTGGTCTCTGTATCTAAGATTCTACATATAAGAGAGATCATGCAATATTTGTCCTGACTTATTTCACTTAGGATAATGCCCTTGAGGTCCATCCATGTTGTTGCAAATGGTAAGATTTCATTTATTTATGGCTGGATTTTTGAATTCTATTGTATAAATTGTATATATCATACTATTTGTCCATCGATGGATGTCTGGGTTGTTTCTATATCTTAACTATTGTGACTAATGCTACAGTGAAGATGAATATATCTCTCAAGTTAGTGTGTTCATTTTCTATCTTTTTTTTTTTAATATTGTTTATTTATTTGACAGAGAGAGAGAGATCACAAGTAGGCAGAGAGGCAGGCAGAGAGAGAGGGAAGCAGCCTCCCTGCTGACCAGAGAGCTCGATGCGGGGCTCCATCCCAGGACCCTGAGATCATGACCTGAGCGACCTGAGCCAAAGGCAGATGCTTAACCCACTGAGCCACCCAGGCGCCCCACAATGTGTCCATTTTCATCAGTAAATACTCAGAAGTGGAATTGCTGGGTTATATGGCATTTCTTCTAATTTTTTGAAGAACTTCCACCTATTTCCCATTGACTGAACCAATTTATATTCCCATCAACAGCACGTAAAGGTTTCCCTTTTCTCCACATCCTCACCAACTCTTGCCTTGTTTATACTAGCCATTCCGGCAGGTATGAGGTGATACCTCATTGGGGTTTTGATGTGCATTTCCCTCATGATTAGTGGTGTTGAGCATCTTTGTATACACCGGCTGATGATCTTTATGTCTTCTTTGGAAGAATATATCTATTTAGAGCATTTGTCCATTTAAAAATGAGATTGGTTGCTTTCCTGCTGTTGAGTTGTATGAGTTCTTTGTATATTTTGGATATTAGCTTCTTTTTAGATACATAATTTACTTGATTTTCTTCCATTCCATAGGTTTCCTTTTCATTTTATGGTTGGTTTCCTTGGCTGTGCAGGAGCTTTTAGGTTGCCGGAGTCCCATTTGTTTATTTTTGCTTTTGTTGCTTTTGCTGTCAGATCTAAAAAGTCATCCTACCACCCATGGTTTCTTCAAGGAGTTTTATGGTTTCAGGTCTTAAGTTCAAGTCTTTAATCCATTTTGAGTTAATTTTTATTTATGGTATGAGAAGTTACTCCTGTTTCATTCTTCTGCGTGTAGCTTTCCAATTTTCTGAACAGCATTTATCCAAAGAGTCTGTCCTTTCCCCATTGTTATTCTTGGCTCCTTTGTTGTGAATTAACTAACCTTATGTGTGCGGGCTTCTTTCTGGGCTCTATATTCTGTTCCATTGATCTGTGCGTCTGTTTTATTGACAGTACCAAACTTTAAAAATTATTATATTTCTGCAGTATAGTTTGAAATCAGGGAGCATGATGCCTCTGGCTTGTTTTTTTCCCTCAAGATTGCCTTTGGCTATCTGGGGTCTTTTAGGGTTCCATATAAGTATTAGGGTTGTTTTAGTTGTGTGAAAAGTACTGTTGGTATTTTGTTAGGGATGGCATTGAGGCTGTAGATGGTTTTGTGTAGTATGGAGGTTTTAACAATATTAATTCTCCCAATCCATGACCACAGAATATCTTTCCATTTGTTTGTATCTTCTTCAATTTCTTTGATTTTTTTTTAAGTATTTGTAATGAAAAAAAAAAAAAAAGAAACTATGTTGGGTAATGGAAACAAATCAGGATGGGAAATCCAGTTTGCAAAGTGAACTTAGTATTTCTAATAGCAAGGTATTGTGTTTTCCTGTGACTCCTGAGGACCACTCTAGTATGACTCCAAGACTTGAACCATATCCTGGGAAAAACATTTGAAGAGTTCTGAACCCAGACACAATGGCAGCAACACATTTCTCATAGTAAATTGTTGGATGTCCAGTAATGGTTCCCGTACTTTACAGGTAAAACAACACCATTAGGCAGTGGAACAAGTGTACTAGAATTTGGGGAACTTCCAACCTGTTCTCTAAACCAGAAGCTGGTTTACTAACATGCATGTCAAACCCTGACTCAGGGCTGCCATGAACTTGATTGTTAATTGTCAGTTACTGATGATCGGTACCTCCAGCATGCCTTCAAGCTGAAGTACAGAAATACAGAAGTGGTTCCTTAATCAAGAATGTGGAATTGCCAGGTTATCACAAACGAGGGGAAGCTGCAGATGAGTTACAGAGCCCTGGACTCACAGATAGGATTCCTTTACAAGCCCACAGGTGCCCATTATGCATTCTCTCTCCACCATAGTGAGGTAAAGGCAATAACATCATTTGATGATGGGTTTATTCTCTCCAAATTTCAAGATTGAAATAGAAAGACAACACCTGAATGTAATTCCCAGGGCAGGCAAGCGCTGTCCAGCCCTCACAAGATGCACAAAAGCCAGGGAAGCTCCAAAGAAGTCTATTAGGGGATTTGTTTCGTGGAGCTCAGTATTTCTTCCATTCGAGTTTTCCCCAATCCTTAATTTAACTCCACGAGTAATATAATACACCGGGGCAGGACTGGAGCGAGGTGAACGGTACCACAGCCTGCCTGTTATGCCTGACCTTGCAGCTGACTATTAATTTGAAGTCCTGGAATTAAAATTTTCTATTCTTTTGCATTGTCATGCCTCACGTTGATAAGCACAAAGAAATGTAAATAAAAAAGACCTATTTCAAAACCTTCCATACAGCCTTTTTGTTTTATGACAAAAGACAGTTAATTAACATACTAGCAGTAAGCAGCCTTCCCAAACTCATGCTAATTATGTATTCTGTTGACCGTGACTCTAGTCATAAGGTAATTGGCTTGCAGCAACATGACATTTCAAATCATCTCTTGAAATTACATCAAAAAGCCAGCCTGTTTTGTTTTGATAGGGGAACAATCAATTTGATAAGTGGTAACACAGCTCATTGTTTCACATTAATTAGACTAATTGCTGCATGTTAGCCTCTGAAATAGACAGAACTTGGAGAAGACAAAGGCTGCGGCCTTTAGCATGCCGTGCGTGTGACGGTTCCACTTGCCTGCACATACTGGAGGCAGAAAACAGAGCTGTTAGAGGAGGCAGCCTTGCGGGAGGCTGGGTGTTAACAGGCGTTTGATGTGTTATGCTTAATACACTGGCTTTCAATTATAGCATCCAGGTTCCAAGTCCCACAGAGGAAAGAAAGGACGACTCCCAAGAACTGTTTCCCGGCTAACCAGGTTTGGGTTTGAGGGAGTTAGAACAGCCTTCCAGTTTCTCTCTCGCCTTCAAAACCCAGAGACTTTTATGTCCCTGCCAGGGAGACCCTACTTACCTCTCTTTGTAGCACTCGGCATAAAATGCCTTAAAAAACAGACGGAAACAAAATAGAGCCCAAGCAAAACAAAATACCAAAAGGACCCCCCCCACCAAAAAAAAAAAAGAAAAAGAAAAAAAGAATTCCCGGGATGCCCGGGTGGCTCAGTTGGTTGGACGACTGCCTTCGGCTCAGGTCATGATCCCGGAGACTTGGGATCGAGTCCCGCATCTGGCTCCCAGCTCCACGGGGCGTCTGCTTCTCCCTCTGACCTTCTCCTTGTTCATGCTCTCTCACTGCCTCTCTCTCAAATAAATAAATAAAATCTTAAAAAAAAAAAGAAGAAGAATTCCCTTTTTTTTTTTTTTTTGTCCAATTACAAAACAGTGTTTTAACCCACAGAGATTCGGGGAAAATGTCATTGCGGGAAGTCTAATGCCTCAGCCCTGCAAAAGCCTTTCGGTTTGATAGACTATCCCTTTACCTCGAGACCACCAATTTGGCCAAAGTGGACGGTGTGATCTTTATGACAACAACACGTGTCTGTCTCAATTGGCAAGGAAGAGAATTCCACTTGTGACCCGGCGCAGACTCCTGACGCTCCCACAGGTTGATGAGATCGCGTTACTGGACGGCTGATGCAATGGAACAGGGCTCCTTCCCAAGGAAAAGGCATCCAGCGCTTAAAACACCAGGTGCCCTGTCTCTGTCACTCAGACGCTGTCTAATTATCCACACACAAGTTCGGATCATGGCGAGCTCACCAGACAAACGTGCAAATCGGCGGCTGGGTGTACCTCTTCACGTCTGTACTGTTTTATATGCAAAGTGGGAATTGGTCTAAATATTTGATTCTGCGGTTGCAGATCACCAAATTCAGTGTGGTCAGGCGGTCAATGATCTCGTTGGCTTTGGGCTGCATTTGACCTAAGAGACAAAAGTCTCAAACAACAACAGACTCTGCTAATTGCCACCGCAGCTCGATTCAGAGAATGGTTTGCATGTGTTCCTGGTGTGGAGAGGACTTTGGGTTTCTCCCTAGTTTCTTCAGCTTCACCAAGAGTGGTGTGGTCTTTGAACAGGAAGGACAGCAGTATATAAACATAACAGTGTTTTCATAAGATACACAGCTGCATTACACATCCCAGAATTGTAAGTATGATGTTCCTCCATTTGTAAATGCTTATGGGCTTTCATTGAAATGACAGAGGGAAATAGGACAGTGAAATTTGGACCTGGCTTGGAAAATGAATTCGAAACATTTAAGCAAGATTGATTTGCTTCTGTGTATGAAAGCATCTGGGGCGGGGAAGGTGGAGGTGTGCAGACATTTGTACCAAAGGAGAGCATTTCATTTCTTCTTTTTATCATGACCTCAAAGGAATGATCCCTTTGCAGGAACTTCAAAGCTCAAATTTGTGTGGGCAGGTTTAATTTGGTCATTTAAAAAAAAAAAAAAAAGGCATGTGGTGTAGCAGAGGCAAGCAATTAAATGATTGCTCCTACAAGTTAATAAATCTTCAATAGCCTTTTAAAAAGGTACAAGGATTTGTGATGTAAGTGTGCGAATGTGCTGTTTTCCCCGTAAAATCCTAGGGTTTATTCAGAAGATAAATGATGGGGGGGGGCAAGTACCAAGATTGAAGCCCCTTAACATTCAGCTTAAGTGCTGGTTCCACTTGCTTGAGCACAAGTTGGAAGCAGCTTTGTTAGGATTCTAGCCGGCACCCTGGCTGTCACTACTGGTTTCTTGCGTAGTCGCGCCCCACTTCGTGCCGAGCAAATCTTTGCTCAGTTAAGCGAGCGTCAGTCACTGGTAAGCTTGGCTGCCGGCCCAGGGTTGTTAGGCTTTTCCGTGCTACACCTGAATGAGATATTGACGAGACATCGCTTCCCAAACAGAGTTGAGAAACTGGATAAAAAAATAAATAAATTAAATTGTCATGGGGCTGACAGAATAATTTTGAAAACGCAACTTACACTTCCAGTGCACAAGCAGAACGGGGGAACGACTGCCGGCCCGGTGAGGTGGTCTATCATTTGGTGGGTTGAATTTTTTTTTTTTCTTACTTCCTGCCTCCCAGTTGTGGATGTGAAATGGGCGGGGGGGGTGTAGGGTGATGGCGGAGTAGAGGGGGGAGAGGGAGTTGGTGCTGACAGATGATGACCCTGTGCAGAACCTTTTGGCCAGCTCCTGGCTTCATTGGATTGGGCCTATTATCTACTTAACAAAAGCTTCCCAAAACAAAATGCTGCGGAATACAGTTACAAGGCTGTGGAGTGAGGAGAAGGCTCTGACAGTAGGTAATTTCTGCTGAGGAGAAAAATACGGATCAGAGAAAAATCAGGGACGGAGTGGAAAAAAAACCTAAAGGAGGACTAGTTTTTAAGTAGGAAATGGCTGGCAGAGCGATTAATCACAGAGTGCTCTGAGCCCACCACAGGGCTTGTGTGAGGAGGGCAGGTCAGACCAGAGCACAGAGGCTGGGGCCACTACTACCCACCTCCCCCCAACCCCAAAGTGGAGAGGGGAAGACCTATTCCTGCCAGCTGAACAAAGTATATAAAAATCCAAGGCATTTTAGTAAATATTTAGATTCTTTGTTTTTTGCTCTTGAGTTAATGATGTGTTGTGATCACAGCAGTTCTTTTGCTCCTCCGAAAAAGTGCAAAACCTGAAGTTCACTGATGGCAAGAGAGGATTCAGGTTATCTGAGAGAAGGGGAAAGGGAGTGGGGGAGGGGAGAGCCCAGAAACTGATGGTGCTGGCAAGACTTTGTCTCAAAAAACTGTTAATTGGAGTTTTGCTGGGAGAAATCAGAAATTACTGTAGGTTCTAAAGATTTAATAACTTCTTTTAAAATAGATTCAGGGCTCTTAGAGCGTGCATGTGCTATTTTAATGCATAATTTCGCATGGAAATTATGTAATTTCTCCTCCTAGCTGGGTCCGTACTGAAAAAGGACAATTCTGAGAGGGCTGGCGTTTTGCCCCCTCCACATCCAGCTCACATCCCTACTAGAGGCTGGTGCTGTGGGACCCCATGGGGCGATGTGACTGCATGGGGAACGAACGGTGGCTCTTTCCCCTTTGAAGCTCCACTCGCGCTCTGAGCACACACCGTCTAAGTGACGTCACAGACTCTGGGCTTTCATGCTCAGCCAAAGCCCAGCCCCTAGCAAAGACATCCAAACCCCTATTTATAAGTCAGTGTGGAGCACTCGCTGAAATACAGCATGGTTCAAGGAATGGAGGGCTGTCTTCAACGCAGAGAGCACCACCTTTCCCTTCAGCATTTTACTCTTTACTTGTGTTTCGTAATCTGTAAGCGGGAGGTAGTCATATCTACTTTGCAGAAAAAATTAAGGGAAAGGGAAGCTCCCACCCTGGTGCTTAGTGCACATGAAATGCCTCTTGGTAGCCCCTTTGAGAAAGGAGGGTTATTTGTCTGTAGTCTTAAAGAAGAGGTGTAGACACTTGAAATTTTCTTCTAATAGAAGCAGGGTCAGTATCATGGATGGGTAACCTGTGTGGACACATAAGGCCCAGTGCTCCGCAGGACCCTGTGCTTGGTTTCACGTTCTGCTGTCACCATCTGGAACTTCTTAACAGACTTTGACCAGGGGACACCCCCCACACCCCCGCCATTTTCCTTTTGCATTGGGTCCCAGGAGCTATGTTGCTGGTCCTGAATACTGTTATTTGAACTTTGCCCACAATTTTGATTTCTTTTCCAGCTATAACTTTTATTGAATATTTTAAATTAGCTTTTGGCATTATCAGGCACAAACTAACTGCTTAGTTAATTCTCCTTTTTTTTTTTTTTTTTTTTTACTTTACTGGGCCCATGTGCCTCCCATTAATGCCTAATGTGTTTCAGCCCCACTGCAATGTTCCCCCTTACCTTGCCCCAAGCTCCCAATTCCCTTGAAAAGGGAATTGTGTCCTTTGTGTCTCCAGTGCCCTTCCTGTTCCTTCTGGATAAGCCTTATTTAGAGCCCCTACAGCTCAATTTCCCCACTTCTCAAACAGAAAGAACCCTTCCTCAGCCATCACCATGTCCTCACAGCATCCTGGTGTACATCTGTTCTAACACTCCTCTAGTCAATGCACTAGGCAGGACACTCTTTGGAGGGAAGAGACATTCTCATTTTCACACCTGTGGTTTCCCACCACTCTGACTCACGGCGGTATTCCTAATTGACTCAACAAGTGCATGAACAAACCCATCACCAGAGGGTCCAAGAGCACCACTGACTCATTTTCATCTCACCTTTAAAAACTTGTTTTCTGCTTTCCTTTTGTATTTTTGAGCGATGGATGCCTCATATGCCTACAGCAGGGGCCAAATGGAAAAGCAAACTCAGGATTGCCTCTGAGGTAGAAAGCAGTTCCTAAACATCAAGAATTGGCTGGCAATTAAGTGGCTATCACTGTATACCACCCAGTCGGTGAAATGAAATGCCTTTTGTAATTCCTGTTCTGTTGGATAATATATTAAGACCCTTCAACTCCTGTCCCAAGGTCTTAAAGCATGATTCTTCAGCACAGGGGTCTAGAAGGCTTTAACACATGGGCCCACAAGACAAAGGGGGACCTGCAGAAGGGTTTGATGGGTTTGATGAGTTTGATGGTGGGTAGAGATGTGAGTCAGTAGATTCTGATCTACTGCTAAATCTGATCTACTGCTAAATCTGATCAAATGCTAAATTTTGTGAGCACAGGCAGTCTTCTGAGGAGAAAGTCTCTGGCTTTCATGAGGTCCTCAAAGGAGCTTCTGGCCCAAAAGTAATTAAAGACCCCTGCTTTGGTATTTCAATTTGAGAAAATGATGTTTCCTTCTTATGAAAATAGAATACTGTCTGTAATGACTTATCATTATTAGAGGGATACTTTCCTGACTTTGAACAACCCCCTCGGACATATATACCCATGCCGATTTATTTTATTATTATTATTTTTTAAATGTATTTATTTGTCAGAGAGAGAGGAAGAGAGAGCGAGCGAGCACAGGCAGACAGAGTGGCAGGCAGAGGCAGAGGGAGAAGCAGGCTCCCTGCCGAGCAAAGGAGCCCGATGTGGGACTCGATCCCATGACGCTGGGATCATGACCTGAGCTGAAGGCAGCCACCCAACCAACTGAGCCACCCAGGCGTCCCCCCATGCCGATTTATTAACTGTAATTTTGAAAAGGTGTTTCTCAAATGGCCTCAAGTTGGTTGAAATATTTACGCTTGTTCCTCAAAGTTGTCCGCATTGTTTTCCTCTTTCTCTCTCCAGTCTTCGTTCCTCCTGGGTTGGCAAATTCTTCGGTGTGTGGAGGTACACCATGAGAGGGGAGTTGAGAAGACATGTGTGCCATTGGCTACCTGGTGGTGCATTTCTTTTGTTCTGGGATGTTTTTAGAATTCATATCATTGATGTGCTTGGGGCATTGGTGACAAGATGTTAATAGTTTCTTGACTGGGCAGACAGCTGTGTTGAGAGGTGTTAAGTTTTCAGTAAATTCATCTGTTTTATTAGTTCAGATTTACCTGCAATGTTAGCTCATTTACAACTGAATTTGAGATCTGTTTTTTTCACCTTTTGCAATTTCTGTTTCTTTCTTTTGTTTCCATGTAATTTCATTTGAGAAATACTGAGATTCCTCCTTCCCTCTCCCCAGTAAGGTAGGCTATATTTACCTATAAATGAACAAGGGTTTGTTTGCGGGAAGTCCCCCTTCCTCAAGAATATGTCTTTCTAGGACTGCATAAATGATAATCCCGAATTACTAAAAACGAAATATTTGCAGTTATCATTACAGATAAATTCACCCAGTCTAGTCAAAGGCTCTGTCATGTTTCTGTTTTGCTCTTCCCAGCTTGTGTTAGTACTGAAGATGTGAGCTGTGCCAGAGGTGGGTAGAAGAAAAATTTTGGCCTCTTAGTTGTGATGTTGCAACCTGTTTATTGGTATAAAAACCTCAGTGTGATACTATATTCCAATGTTCTTGGCTCTTTTTGTCATTAAATATTGCCATTTCCTCTCCTCTGAATTCTTTTTTGTCCTTCTATAGTCTGAACTGAGAAATCATTCATAATTCTATGGACTTATCTTCAGTTTTCTTGTGTGTGGATTCCCTTTGCCTCCCTATGTGAGTTGGAAGCTCCTGGAAGGCAAGGTCCTTCTTCTTTGCACTGCCTTTCTTTGCACTGTGAAGCTTTTAAATCCTCCCTGATTCCATGATTACAATGGTCTCCTCCTATCCTGAGCAATCAAATCGTACATGTAAGCTGTGGCTCTGCAGGCTTTGGCCCTGTCTTTGGATTAAGCTTGTTGGGGTTGATTCTCTCCTGAAATACTTTCTAAGCATGGAAAACAGCAGGATAAAGTCACTGTGTCATGGGTAGAAATGCTAGGCCAAATTCTCCGAGTCCTGAATGCAAAATGTTTAGGATTTGAAAAGTCAGGTTCACATTTCTCAGAATTACTCAGGAGAACAATTTTGTGCCCATTGTCAGTTTTTTGAAAAGCAGTGGGTAAGGTATAGGTTATATAAGATACGTAGCATTTACTGAGTGAGCTCTCGGGGAACAGCATACATAAAAGCTTGTAGTCCTCTTAGACTAGCAAAGAATAATGGCTAAGAATGTTAACCATCTAGGGCTGGGGAAGGTCTTGGAGATCATATAGCCAAGCCTCCTCCTTTTGTCAGTGAGAGGACTGATTCCTCAGCTGATAATAGTTACTTATTCAAGGACATACAAGGTGGGACACCTGGGTGGCTCACATGATGCAGCAGCTGCCTTGGGCTCAGGTCATGATCCCAGGGTCCTAGGACCGTGTCCCATATTGGGCTCCCTGCTCAGCAGGGTGCCTGCCTCTCTTTCCCACTCTGCCGGCGGCTGCTCCCCCTGCTTGTGCTTTCTCTCTCTCTCTCTCTCTCTCTACTCGGCAAATGAATCAATAAAAGCTTTTAAAAAAGAAGAACATACCAGACATGTTATTAGTAGCAAAATTACTGTGAGCCAGGCACTTGTTTAAATGCTTTGTGCATATTAAGTCGTTACCTCATAACAGCTTCGTGAGGTAGTGTTATGTTTCTTTTTCTTTTACAGATGAAGAAACTGAGGTACAAAGAGGTTAGGTCAGTCACCCAAGATCTGATGTTTCTGTCTATCTCTAGGATCTGTCTGTTTTTCTCCATCTCCACTGTCCCTCCCTTAGGCCAGGCTACCATCACCTCATATGGGGACTTCTGAGAGGGCCTTCTCACGGGTCATCCTGCATCCATTCTCATTACCTGGATAGGTTCGGCCCTTGGCGGACTTCCTCAAAACTCCAGTGGTTAGTGGCCACACCTTGCTTGTGGCATTTGCAGGAGGCAGCCCTTCCTGGCTTTCCAGAGGCACATTTCATGCTCCCTCCCCTGCTTGTGGTACTAGAGCACCTCCGTATACTCCCTCACATGTCAGAACCCGGGCATTTTTCTACCCACCATTCAGATCCTAACTCAGAAGTCTCCCCCTCAGGGAAACCTTCTCTAACTCCTAGCTGAACCATAAGCCACGATTGCAAGGGTCTGAGCCCTCAGGGACTGTATGGATTTGATTTAACGTTGTGTTGCTAAAGCCAATTCAACAGTTTGCCCACGTCCACGGAGAATACGGTACGTTCCAAGACCTCCAGTGGGTTCCTGAAACCACAGGTAGTTCCCAACTCTATATACTGTTTTTTCTTATACAGACATACCTGGGCTAAAGTGTGATTTCTCAATGAGGCAGAATAAGAGTAAGTAACAATAATAAAGAGAACACCTATAATAATATACTATAATAAAGGTTATATGAATACGGCCTCTGTCTTTCAAAATACCTAATTGATTGTACTCCCCCTTCTTCTTGTGATGGTATGAGATGATAAAATGCGTACCTGATGAGATAAGTGAGGTGAAGGAGGTGGGCGATATGACACAGTGTTAGGCCCATGTTGGCTTTCCGACGATGACGTCAGAGGGAGGACCACTTCTAGACTGCCGGTGACCGTGGTAACTGAAACCTCAAGTAGCAAACCGAGGCTAAGGCGGGGTCCCCTGGACAGTGGGGACACCTGGCTGACAAGCAGCATTTGTTGAAGGAAGGAAGGAAGGAAGGTAGAGAGCCCTAAGGTGCTGGGAGTAGTTCATTCTTGTTCAGTCAAGAGTGAGGGGCTGGAGTTACGCTTTCTGACGTGGACCCTCACTCAACTGCTCACTTATTGTAAAAATGCCTAAAATGAGAGTAAGGGCAAAGGAGGCTTCAAGATTGATGCCGAGGAGAATTCCAGGCCGTCCCTCTGCATCCTCTATCCTGAAGGAGGAGAGCACAGCTCCCTGCGTCTGAGGTGTGGGGTCTGCGTCGTGACTTCTTTCTCCAAAGTGTGGAAAGAGGGGTGGAAGAGAGTAACTTCACAGTGGGTCTCTGCCAGGTGGATCAAGGTCAGGTTATCAACCGTGATAAGCCATGTTTATTGTATGGACCTTTGATAGGACGGGATGGAAACAACACCTAACCTCTGAGGCCTTTCGTCCCCAAGCCTGTAACCCCAGTCCAATCATGAGAGAAACAGCAAACAGATCTCCAGTCTACAAAATACCTGGCCAGCATACCTCAAAACTGTCAAGGTCATCAGAGCCAGGAGAGTCTGAGGAACTGTAGGTAAAAATAAAGGAAATAGGCTTAAAGTATGGAGTCTCGCTAATAATACTATGTCAGTATTGGTTCATTAGTTGTGATAAATGTGACTCTCTAACCTAAGATGTTACCAGTAGGAAAAACTGGGTGGCAGATATATGGTTGGGGGCTCTCTCTTACTATCTTCACAACTTTTCTGCAAATTTGAAACTATTCTAAAGTAATCTATTTTTTAAAAAGTCATGCTGAGATTTTGGGGTTCGGGATTCTGAGGAGTCCTACGTCTTCTTGTCCCACTTTGTTTGTGTTTACAGTTCATTTCGAGCATATCTCTTGAAGAGATACTGCTCTACACTGTGCCTTTCAGTTTCTTGTACCATGGTTCAGGCTGGGTATGTCTCCTATTTTCATCAAGACGGGAGAATATGAAAAAAAAAAAAAAAAGATGGAGACTCTATATCTGTTTCTCCTTGGTGTTCTTTGATAATTTCTCAGAAGAAAACAACAGAAGAGTCTTTCTTTTCTCATAATCAAAATTTCAGAAGTCAACATTTAAAATCACTACTGTTTTCTTCTATATATATGTGTTCATGTTTTTTGACTATGGGTTTAAATTTAATGTATTATATAGTCTGGTTATTTATTTTAATGAAAAAAGCAGAATATAATTAAGGAACAGAACTGTCAGTTTGCTTTTCCAAGGAGTCTGTTGGTTTATGGGTCAGTCCTTAGGGCATATTACCTTATGCCTTTGGGGCAGTCCTCACATTTTTGAGAAGTAAGCAGTCTTTGTCAAGTGATTTAAGAATCAAAGCTTGTTTTGTGGGATGAAAGTTAACTGAACTTGAGGCCCTTTTTTGTACCACCCCATTTGGTTATTTTCTCTTTTAATATTTTAGTGACTTTTTAAAAAATCACAGTTTAAAAAAAAAAAAGATCCCACTCGCAGCACCTTGAGCTGTATTTGCTTGTCAGCTAGTTGAGGGTTGAGGGAAGGAAGGCAGATTTTCCCGAGTCTTTTCTTTCCTGGAAAAAGCAGAAGGCTGGAGATTACCCATGTTTGTGGTTCCTGAAGGTCTAGCTGATGCGATCCAGGAAACTTGTTTCTCAGGGAAACACTATCCTTTTCATTCATGCAACTTGAACTTTCCTTTGGTAAAACTTGGTGTGCTGAGCAAAACCTTTTCTACTTTTTACTCAGTGAACCCTTTTCACTGTACTCTGGAATCATAACTTCAATAACTCTCTTCCAGGGGAGATTATTGTCTAGGAAAGGGGCTTAGTCGGAGGGTGGAAGGGGGATGTTGCCCTGTTAGTAAATGTCAGCTCAAACAAACGTATCTCCTAAGAGATTTCCAAATGGAAGCATCTTCATTTCTTAACATGATGATGGGATTATTTTACCCCTTCTGTAACCTGTATTATCCCAGTAGGGATGTATTAGAATATGGGGGTTGGTGGACCTGGAGGGATGCATCTACCACGAGGCATCTATAAGAACAGACTCCTCCTACCGCAAAGTGTAATTGCCCCCTACAGAAGTGGGGACGCTGTTTGGTCCTCGTTCTCCCTAAGCCACCAAGTCAGCAAGGGATACTCATCTTTAGGAATGTTCACCCTAGATCATACTAAGTATAACTCTACTGTCCCCTAAAACCCAAGACCTACAGCAGTTTCTTTCTTTTAACTTACGTCAGCCTTTAGTCTTTCCCATCATGCGGTCACGGCTTAGCTGGGGAGGCCAAGTTTTAGTTTGTAATCATGAATGCTTATAAGGCAGGAGGCCAAGGCTTCCTAAATTGCTCACTGAGCCTCATTGTACATTTATATTGAACTCTTAATGGTGGGAGCATTAAAAAATTGGAGCTTCTGAAAGGTGATCTCATTTTAGAATTTTTTTTTTCCTCTTCTATATTCTCTGGTTTAAACCACATTATTTTTAAAAAATTCCTTAGTTAAGTCAGACGTCTAGATGTGTAATTGTCATTGAGTTTACTTTAATGATAAAAACAGGAAGGAGGTGGTCATCACTCAGAAAACACTTATTGGATGTGCTATGTCCTTAGGCACTCTGCTGAGCCTCAGGATGACTCAGATATGGCTCCTATTCCCAAAGCACTTAAAGACTAGAAGAAAAACAAAACCGAACTAAAAACTCCATAGTGCCTCTTGGTAGGGATTATAGTGTGTAACAAATGATCTGAACATTTACCGGCTGAAAACAACAAATTATCTGTCCTTTCCCTGAGTTTCTGATAGTCAGGAACATGGGAGCGGCTTAGTTGGCTGTCCTGGCTCAGAGTCTCTCAGGAGGCTACAGTCAAGGTGTTGGCCAAGAGGGAGGTCTCCCGAAGGCATGACAGGGCCAAGGGTCTACCTCCAGGCTCACTCACATGGCAGCCGGCTGGAAGGTCTTGCTTTCCTGCCACATGGGCCTCTCGCTGCTGCTGGGCACAGCATGACAGCTTGCTTCCCCCAAAGTTCATGATTATAGAGAGAGGGAGAAAAAAGGACAAAACAGAAGCCGTAGTGTTTTTTGATAATCTGATCTCCATAGTGACATACCAGCACTCCTGCTGTATTCTGTTGGTCACATGGACCAATCTGGTACAATATGGGAGATGCCTATGACAGGTGTGAATATAAGGGGGGAGGATCTCATTGGGGGACATCTTGGAGGCTTGCCACCAGTCTTCCATCTACATACTGAGTTGCTCAGTTCCCAGGATTAACAATGAAGAAGCATGATCAAAAATATCTAGTGATGTCAGCCAACACCCTGGGAAGAAAAGGGCAGTGAAATGTAGAGGCGGGGTGGTGGACATGGAACATAGCTATGGGCCAGCCCAAAAGGGACAGCCTCCTCTAGGATCTGTTTGGGAAATCTTTTGTGTAGAAATTCTGAATTCCAAGTGACAGACATGATTCTGATTTTGCAAAGAAAGGAATTGAAGATTACTGATCATATTTCTATCGGTAGCAGATGAAGAGTGATTCTCTTTCACTAAGCATTCATGGTGCTTTATGAAAATTGAAATGGGAATAGCATTTAAAAGGGGACAGACTGTATTTGAGTGAGTCCCTGCTATGGCTCTTATGGTGTGGAATCAAAATTAACCACAGCTAAGCAGTTTTTCTTTGTGTACCTCTCTATTTATCCAAATGATACACTGTTTGTTGTAAGAATATCTAAGAAAAATTTTTGTCAGGGCAACAACAAAATTATTTCTGATTTGGGCTGGAGCATCATTTGCTCATGCCTAGTGCTCTTCTTAATGACAGAATTATTTTACATAAAGAAGTCTACCAAATAGCATTTCTTCAATCTGAGAAACTACATCAGAGTACTCTATGCATTTTCCTTGTTGCCCCATCCCAATTTTCCTTCAAATATGTAAGAGATACTAAGCAGGCCCGATTTTTACCTCCCATTTCTCCTGTATGTTTGTTTTTGAGGCATGATTGAGGGCTATAATTATCTAAAGTGACTTTTCTCCCCCTGGCTTCCACTGCTTTAACCTGGCAAAAACCTTGGCAATGTGTAGAGAGTAATAGCTAGAGGGAGAAGAAGAAATTACATTGGTATTACTTTCTAGCACTATACTATGTTCAGACTCACTTCTGATCCTTGCTTAATTTGGAACTAGATCTGGGGAAATGGCCAGATATAGGACATGATATAAAATGAAATACTTAGCAGATCATGCATGGATGTCACAGAATAATACTGGCAACATGATTCTTGTCCTTGTGTATGCGCATACAGTCCTTTGGTCTACATCTTATTAAAATATTACACTTTTAAGTTGATATTTAGGTACCTATTTGTAGGGCGCCTGGGTGGCTCAGTTGGTTAGGCTCAGGTCATGATCCGGGAGTCCTGGGATCTAGTCCCATATTGGGCTTCTCTGCTCTGCAGGGAGCCTGCTTCTCCCTCCTCCTCGGCCTCTCCCCTGCGTGTGCATGCTTGCTCTCTCTCTCTCTCTGTCAAATAAATAAATAAAATCTAGGGGCGCCTGGGTGGCTCAGTGGGTTAAAGACTCTGCTTTCTGCTCAGGTCATGATCCCAGAGTCTTGGGATCGAACCCTGCATGGGGCTCTCTGCTCACTGGGGAGCCTGCTTCTTCCTCTCTATCTATCTGCCTCTCTGCCTACTTGTGGTCTCTGTCTGTCAAATAAATAAATACATAAATAAAATCTTAAAAAAAAGATACCTATTGGTAAGATGCACCATTTATAGGTAATGCTAGGAAAACTTGAGCTTTAAGCTTAAAAATAAATTTTTCATGCATTTCTTATACTGAGAGCAAAAAGAAAATCTACTGGACAGCAATGGGACTAATTGTGATTTTGTGTGTGGAGGAGAGTGGTGGGGGAAAGCAAGGGCTGGGTTCTCTGTCCAATAAATAAATAAAATCTTAAAAAAAAAAAAACAACCAAAAAAACGATTTGCTTATAAAATTAGCACAAATTTGCAAATTGTCAATAACGAAGTTTCTTCATAAAAAGTTAATCTCTAGATTGCTTTTGTAAATACATCTTTGAATGTTTCTCTCAGGGTCTCTGGCTCCAGTATATTGATCACAAAGGGCACAGGTCTGAGAAATTAAAGTGATAGTTTGTAAATAACCTTTTCGGAGATCAAGTTATTCGCCAAGTATGCTGTTCTCTGTGGTACTGAGTTAACCATTTATGCTGCTTCCTCTTTAAGAATGCTTTCAGCTGCAGGTAATTCAAATGCCAACCAGTGTTGGTTTAAAAATAAGAATTTAATTATCCCTTACCACAGGAAGCTTAGAGAGAGATACTTCTAGGTTAGTTCAGCTGCTCTGCAATGTTGAGATTCTGATCTGGCACCTCTCTGATTCTCTTGGCCTTTCCATTAGGACCACAAAATGGCTGTCCCAGGTCCGAGCAAGGCATCACTTTAGTGTCTCAAGCAGATAACTGTCCTCAGCCAGCCGTGGGTAAAGAGGACAAAATTATTCTGACCACCTGAAGATCAGTCAGAATTCATTATCCCATTATTCATCTCTCTTACCTACAGTAATCTGGCCCTCAAATTTATTTTCATTATCTTTCTGCTAGGTTCCTCTCTTTTAGTCAAACTGTTTTCTACTCTCCTCCAAAAGATGCATCATTTTTAATTTTGCACGATGCTTTTTTCCCATTCTTGTCTGTCCTCTTTTCAAGTTAAAGTCCCATCAAAACGTTACTGAGATTCATTTCAAATTGTCTTTAATCTTGTCTCATCACTCCAGCTGGAAGGAATTGCCCTTTCTTTTGAGTCATTGTATTAGTTTATATTTTGTGTTTGTTTAACAGCATTTTGCAGGATGATTTATGTCCATATTCCACTAGGTGAAACAAGGCAGATATGATTGTGTCCATTTTACAGATGGAGAACAGGCTCAAAAGAGCTTGAGTGACTTTCCTAAGGCATCATGTAACCAAATGTTAGAGTCAGGACATCAGTGAGTCTGGGGTAATAGACTCTGTAACAAACATGCTCCCCAGTAGTGCAGAACAAAGAATATAAATGTTTATTTCTCTCTCCTGTGAAAGACTAAGTGAAGGTTCTAGGTTGACAGATGGTTCTGCCCCTTGGAAGGGTTGAGGGGCCTCAGGCAACCATCTCCAACACCTGGCCTCCAGGGATTGTCTGAACCTTGGTGGTACCAGCCAAGGAAAGGGAAATAGAGCAAAATCCACGTGCAGGTATTTTCTCAGGAGTGAGGTAGAAGCTGCACTTTTGCTAGAGTTCATTGGCAAGAGCTCAGTCATGTGACCTACCAGCTGCTAGATTGGGACGTGCACCCTGGCCTTGGGGCCAGGAACCAGGGAAGAGTAGCAGCCTTGTCTGTCACAGACCGGGAGTACAGATCTCCTGCCTCCCGGGCTGGTTCGAGTTCGTGTGATTTATCTTTGCCTTTCTGTCCCTCGTGGTAAAGCCACAGCCGAGGGGCATCTGGTAGAGGACGCCATGCTTGTGGTGCGTGAATCTCTGTGTGAATTACAACAATCAAAGCTCCTAGAGGAAGGAGGGCGTCTCCTTAGTCCTCCTGGAACACTCGCATCCCATTTTTAAAACTCTGAACGGTGCTTCTCTTTCATAGACACCAAGACAGAGCACACCAGACATTGCGCACCTCCCCAGTGGCTGACCTTTAGGGAGGAGCAGATCAGACATGTTCCGTCCAGTTCCACGGACGGTCCCATTCCTCAACTCCCACCGCTGTGATCTAGGCATGCTCTGTGCTAGCCCCGCTTCAAGCATGCAGCAAAACACGCAAAATGTTATGATTTGTTGCCATGCTGACGGTGTCAACTTAACGACGGCTGACGAACAGTTTTTAAATAGAACATGTCGGTCCATGACAGTATTTTCCATCTCTGGTTTTTTTTTTTTTTCCTTTCCCGCACTTAACACCGAACATTTGAATGTCGCCACAAAGGTTTAGTTCACACTTCCAGCCAGTTACATTAATGACTTGTTAAAACCATATTTTGGAAATGAGCAAAACAATCAACGGGGTTTGGAAAGAGGAGCCCCTCCTCCTGCTGGAGGAGGCAGTTCTCAGAGCCGGTCTTAGTCGTCTGGTGTCCAAGGCTTTGCCTTCCTTGCTCTCTGTCTTGCCTTCTTCAGCTCTGATTGGGTATTGGTACCCACAGGAGTTTTTTCCCCTCCAACTCTGAGCAAAATTCCAGTGAAGTTCAGAGGGCCTGCTGCCTGAGATACAGGCCTGCACTGCACTGCCCCAACAGTAACGTCTAGAATATCGGCCACCGTAATGGCTGCCCTCGCCAGCTCTTGACATTTTGCTGATAATGCAAAGTGCATTCTTATCCCTACACCTCACCTTCTCAACACTCCCCTGCTTGGTTGTGCCCCTTCCCCTTCCTCTTGCTACTTCCCAAACAGAGAGACTGACATTACCCATTAGGAACTTTGAATGTCAGAACCACTGTAAGTGCCTTAATTGTGTTGTAAATGATGTCTTGGGTCTGTGCACTTACAATGAAAATATAGAATGACAATGTAAGCCTTAAAAAGTCTGTTCCTGCGATGGTTCAATTTTGCCAGCTTTTTGTATCATTACAGATTTTTTAATTCTAAAGAAATTTGATTTCTTTAAAAAAAAAAAAAGGAAAAAGTATTGTTAATACTCTACTTTTCATTCCAGGCACTGGGTATTCCTTGCTGGTTTTCATAGTTTGGGCTTTGGCTGCAAATGTTTGGACATCAGCTCAGAACATCATCTCCAAGGGAACACTTTGCAAGTGTTATCTCCTTGTTCACAGGAACCCAAGGTGGACCTAGCAGAGAATTGTTTAGTGATAGAAACTGAAATAGCAATAAAAAGAGGGATGGCCAAATTATGTAAAATCAGAGTGCATGAATAATTCAGTGCTCGCTTGAGTGCGATTTTTATTTTTATTGTTAAATAATACTAACATTTCCATGAACTAATAACACACAGACTAACCAACTGGTAAGCTTTTTGTTGGGAGTTTGGGATGACAGAAGGGTGGGGGGAAGGAAACAGGACCGAGTAGTCGGCTTTTGGAAATGGAGCATGCTCAGTGCCACATTGATACAATCATCCGTTTTATAATTTCTTTTTTTTTCCGTTTTATAATTCCTTAACTATATTGAATATAAGGAAATTAAACCACAGAGAAATTCATTAGTACATCTTTGTTTATAGATTCTCTGGAATAACAGTAATGTTTTATGAACTTTCTTCTCTACTGAACCTCAGAATTCGAATCTAGTACAGTATGTAGTTTTTAAACATAAATTCTAAGTAAGATAAATGCATATTCCTGTGTTTGTAGAACTGAAGTATGTAAGAGTTTCTTTTATTGTATTCCTAAGGTATATATCTCCATATAGATATGGAGCCATAGTGGGAGAGATTGAAGGTTCCTGCAAGCTTATTTTAATCTCAAGCAGAAGTTATTGTTAGCTAAAAAAGAGAAATATGATGGGACGCCTGGGCGGCTCAGTCACTTAAGTGCCTGCCTTCAGCTCAGGTCATGATCCGAGGGGTCCTGGGATTGAGTCCGGCGCTGGGCTCCTTGCTCACCAGGGAGCCTGCTTCTCAATCTGGTTGTGCGCTCTCCCTGTCTCTCTGACAAATAAATAAATAAAATCTTTTAAAAAAATAAAAAAAGGAAAATCTTGGCTACAATGAGCTGTAACGTCATGGATATTTTAAGCACGTTCGAAGAGGAATGGGAAGTGAGCAAAGGTATTAAATCGTTAGGAAAACAGTAAACATTGGAGAGAGAGACATAAGGTGTAAATTATGAAAAAGAAACTCTCAGAGGAGTATGATGGGGAGACAGGAACTTTTAGCTAGTGCACTAAATGGATGAGTACTGCCTTTAATGGCCTTGCTTAATCTAACGAAATTGTAATTAGCTCAGGAAGAACCGTATTAACTAAGAGATCAAAAAACAAAAGCAAAGCCTTGGTGCAAACCAAGTAAACCAGCACCCTGGTTGTGTGGGGGGGAACATTCAGTATTCCAGAAGAATCCAATATCATGTGATTTTGAGTTTTAAAAACCAATATATTTTTATTCTCATTCTTTGAGAGAAGACACAAGAGATTTTATAAACCCATGGGGGGAAATGTTTTGGGTTGACCCTGGACTAGAAAACATCGGGAGAGTCCAGGCAACGCTCAGACAGGAGTCCGATGGGAGCACAGTCGTGGGAGGTCCCTGGAAGGCGCTTTATACCCTGGATGTCACCTTGGTATTGTCCAGTGGGAGGGGCACTTTGAAGAGGGAATAGATTCACTTTGGTTGGGAAACTATGAGAGCGTAAGCAACCCGTCTTCTGGTCCGAGGAGATGCATTTATGGATGCATAACAAACACTGAAGGGAGATCAGGATTCCTAGTAGTTAAAATAAATTATCTTAAATTTTAATTAAAGATTAATGATGAAACTGTTGGGCCTATAAAAGATAATTTCTGAAGGAGCTCGATGTTGTGAGGCAGATTGTGCTGTTGTTAAATACATTAACATTAGTACATGTGCAGCTAATAAAATAGTATAGCTTTTACAGCTCTCTCTCTGCATACCAACCCCCCCACACCGGCCCCCGACACACATACATGCGCAAAGTAGTAACAATTAGCCCCATTCCTCAGACGTAGACCCTATGCAGGGAGTCTCCTCTAGTAAATGCATTGTTCTAGGGGACCAGAGACCGGAGCCATTCCTAATGTAATTGAGACACATGATCAGGCAAACCAAGGAAATAAATTCTAAGTCCTCAACCAAAAGATGTGTGAGAATCACCTGAAAAGCGTTTTCGAACTACACAAGCCCATCCCCCAACTCCCTGAAAACCCAGCCCTACCCCCATGGAATTCTAATGTGCCCTCTATTTTTTTTTTTTTTAAGATTTATTTATTTATTTGACAGACAGAGATCACAAGTAGGCAGAGAGGCAGGCAGAGAGAGAGGAGGAAGCAGGCTCCCTGGTAAGCAGAGAGCCCGATGCGGGGCTTGATTTCAGGACCCTGGGATCATGACCTGAGCTGAAGGCAGAGGCTTTAACCCACTGAGCCACCCAGGCGCCCCTGTCCCCTCTATTCTTAAGAGAAATGCCAAGATCGGAGTTATTTCATTCCCTCTTTTTCTGTCTTTCTGATACCATATACGAGATTATTTATAATGAACACGGGACATCTGAGTAGAATTTTTTTTTCTTTCTTTAAGGAGGAGGCGAAACAAAGAAGGAGAAAATATTTCCCCAAATTTCTCATTGGTTCAAAAGATTGAATACCTGTTAAAATTGGCCAGGGCTGTTTTTTATTTTCAACCACACACGTTCTGTCACCTTCTCTGGCATGCTTGTTTTATTTATTTGTGAGGTAGAAAATGATTACTGTAAAGTTGTATTTGTCTAGGATCTCATGCTTTGATAAAAGGAATAGAATAAAGATCTCACCCTCACTCTGGGCTTTCATTAATGATGAGTATTAGCCCTGTTCTGAACTATTGACAAAGTGTTATAGAAATTGAGAGGAGAACTTGTATTCTTTTAAATAAAGAACTAGTTAATTAGAACTCTTTTCTAATGAAAATGACCTAATTCTGCTGCTAAGAGCTAACTTAAAAAAAAAAGAGAGAGAGAGAGAGAGACAAGGCTAAAAGATAGTTTGCAAAAATGCATATTGATTCACATAAATCAATAAGTTAGAACATGATTGAGGCTAACTCCTCTGGAGTTTCTAAAATGTCCTCTGTCTTCCTGTGCAATAGCAGGAAATGTTTCCCTGCATTTTGATAACCAACATGAAGATTAGACATTAATATATACAGGGAAAGACAGAGACAGAGAGAAACTACTTAACACCCCAAGAAGGAAGCAATCGTGCCATTACTCACAAGTGGCATTGCTATGAGTGACTCACTCAGTCATTCTAGAACAAGTGCAGATCTCTCAGACCAAAAAAAAAAAAAAAATAGGAAAAAGTGGGGGATGTATTTAAAAGGCATCTATGCCTTATGTTTAAGTGCTCTGTGTTTTGCTTGAACACTGAGGTCTTTGTAGTCATTTTGTACCTGTTTACTCACACAAGACTTGCAAATAACAGAAATGTGAAATCAGTTTCTTTTTTTTCAGCTGGAAGACATGGTGTCTCATAATTATTTTGAAAGCAGAGGCCTTGCTGTTTAAAGCTTATTAAGGTTTATTTTCTAAAAATTTCCTCTTTGTCAGCTGAGGTGACGGCAAGGCCAGCTGACCCTGAAGGAGACTTATCGACCTCTAGACTTTTCAATCAGAGGCTTGTCACCTTGAAATCACCAGCATTTGCACACGGAATGTCTGTATACTACTGTGCAGGACATAAATATGAATCTGGCTGATCTGGCTCTTACTTTGCACATTAACGATTCCCAGCAATTGTCCGGAAACGAGCTAGAGGGTTAGGCTTGCCGCTGTCCTGTGACTTCTCTCTTAACCTGGTTACGTTCCTGGCTTTACGAAACAACCAGACAAGAAGGCAGAAGTGAAGAGGGGATATTTGTATGCGCAAAGGCAGTCTTTCCTGCTTTGGGGCACCTGGGGTGGTAGGTATGTTGGTTGACTACTTTTTGTTTGTTTTGATTAATTCACTAAAATGTAAGCTCTTTTGAACTGTGACATACATTCGGTCTAGCATCTGGAAAGCAGAAGATATTAAATAAACGTTGGCTGACTTTGTTGACGGACGTCTTCTGCCTATGTTCACATAGTAAAATCCATTATTAGATACTGGGAGGTAAGAAAGATTTGAAGGCTAGTTCAAGAAGCTTGCAAAAATAGTATGTGTTTTCTATTGTTTTTACCACTGCTCTTAAAAGGACAAAAAAAAAGTTCACCTTGATTTCTCTCTGGTCTTCCTCTCCAGTGGAGATTGAGTGGGGGAGAGATTGTTGCTGCTCAGGGATGCATTCCCAGGGCTGAGCGGTGCCTGTCACATAGTAGATACTCAGTAAACATTTGCTGAATGAAAGAATGAGTGTGTTATGCAAACAGTGGAGAAGTGAAAGGAGTAATGTACTATCCTCGTCCATAGACTTATCACCCACAAACCAGGTGTATTTCTTACTTGCGTTGGATAAGATGATATTGTTTATTATTTTTAATTTGGTTGAAAAGATCACATAGTGGTTTTAGGTGCATCACAGAATTACTTATTTTGATACTTACTAGTTGGATTTAGTGCTGAAGTCAAAAGAGAGGGGAGGGACCCACATGTTGTTGGCAGATCAGTGAGTCGCAATAGCGTCACGATACTTCTGTAGCTGTATAAGGCTTCGTTTCGCTGCATACACACCGATCTCCTGTGCTAGAACCATGGTCCAGAAAGGACATGAGGTGTGTGAGGAAGAACATGGGTCTGGGAACTGAGTTCTGGTCTTCTCCTTGTCATGGACTAGCTGTGGGCCTTTGGACTCTCATCTCTTAGGACCTCTGTAAGCCTCACTCCCACTGCGTGGTCTGTCATATTATGCAGATATATATTAGAGGAGATTTGGAATCAGTGGCACAGAGCCCCCAGCTTTCCCTCTGTTCTTGTTTTTCCTTTGGTGAAATGAAGGTAATGATAGTAATGGACCCGTAGCGTTTCTGTGTCAGTTAAAGAGATAATTTATGCATGACGCCAGACTCAGTAAGTGTTTAGCGAATTCCAGCAATTACTAGCTCTTGTTCTGTATCTAAATATATATGATTCCATGAGAAATTGTCCCAACCTATCAATAACTCAACTTAAAAAATGCCCAGGCATTCTCAGGGTCCATCCTGATAACTTCTGTCAGGTAAAGAGAAAAATTGGTGGGTTTTCCATTTCAAATCTTATACACAGAGCATTTTCAGTTTTGAAAATGTCAGCGCGTTGACAGTACTCCTTTAAAAGCAGCTTTGTTGTTTTTAAATTACATTTGTTAAGCTTGAAATCCATAATGTGAATGATAGGCCCTGGTGGTATTTATGTAAAAATTAAAACTGTCAAGTTGTATTAGGGTTTAATCACTGGCTATGGCACATGAGTCACAATTTCTTTGCACTTGCCCTCTTGGTGCACTTTTTTTTTTTTTTCGCTATAGATCTGAGCTATAGAAACATTACATGCCCCCCCGCCTTAAGACTCTTTCTTAGAAAATTCCTCCCTGAGTTTATGTCAGAGATGATGCGGCAGAAGAAACGAGCATAATTCTATGCATATGGTCACTTTGGTGTCGTCTCACTGGATCCCTACCATTAACCAACAATACTTTGTCAGGTCCCTTGTGCAGGTGAAGATACTGAGTCTCAGAGAGATAAACCAGTTGGCTAAGGTCCTTTCCAAAATACTATACCCTAACCTTCTACTATGTTCTTCAAATTCTGCCTGGATTAATCTTACCTGCCCTTTTCTGACCTCAAAGCTACTTCTAATTAACATCTGTGACTAGACTGTTAGAAGTGTTAAAATAATTTTAAATCTATTGTGGTTCAAAAAGTAAGATTCGGGGGTGCCTGCGTGGCTCTGTGGGTTAAGCCTCTGCCTTCCTCAGGTCATGATCTCAGGGCTCTGGGATCGAGCCCTGCATCGGGGTCTCTGCTCCACGGAGAGCTTGCTTCTGCCTCTCTGCCTACTTGTGTGATCTCTTTCTCTCTGACAAATAAATAAAATCTAAAAAAAATAAATAAAAGTAAGATTCATTTACACACACACACACACACACACACACAGCACTTTTTAAAGATAGTGAACACCTTTCACGGGTGGACCAGTGGATAAGCTTATTGCCCTGATAAGTGATATCTACACACACATAGTTCAAAAGTTTGCATCTCCTTATACTAAGAGAGATACAAATAACCCATGAATAATCACTAAGAAAGGGATTGTCTTCCCAGTTCAGGTTTGTATCCTGGCACTGTTCTAGTATGTCAGCGGAGTGGAGTGACCTTGACGAGAAGGCCCGTGGTTCAGACTAACATTGCTTCTTCGCGGTGGGCCTCCAAGGATGCGTTGCCACAGTCAGGTTCCTACTTGAGAGCTTCGGCTGTCCCAAATCCAGAGTGTTTATCGGGTTTGAGAAATGATCCTCTGTTCTTGCTGTTTCCTCTTCTCAGAACTTCTCAGAAGTCAGATTTTTCTACCTTACAGATAAAATCCCGACTGAATGTACCTCAAAGCAGAGGAGGACTTACTATTTTTAATCCAAATAGTAGCATTTCAACAGCATTGCAACGTTCAGTACTGTGCATTTCAGCCTAGGGTTAGCCTGCCCTGTGTGGCTGCTGTCCCTTGGGGTCTGATGAGCACTTCGTTCAGGGACTACCTCGGGGTGATTGAGAACCCAGCCCCTGAGCTCTGGTGTGGGCGAAGAAAAGGAAGTGGAACTGGAGGAACTGGAGACTGGTGTTCTGCTGCAAGGATGGATAGGCCTGATAGCTGCAGTCTGATTCAGAGCTCGGGGGGCGGGGGGGGGGGGGTGTGCTGTGATGTGCTGCCCAGATCTCCTTCCAGCACCAAGAGATTCATTTTCCCATCTGCCTGCAGTCATGCTTCACAGTGGAGTCTTTGCTTGGAATTAGACTCTGCCAAAGGAAGCTGCCTCTCCCAGGGCTCCATGACTGTACGGAGGTACCACGGCCCTGCTCCCCTGTTTAAAATAAAGGCAGCTCTGAAGGACCATGTGGGCTCCAGAGCTCCTGGTGGGCTCCCCCTGCATCACACTCCCTCTCCTGCCCTCTTGCCCTTCTGCTTCCCTCTCCTCTCACTCAGTTCTTGAGAGCACTTCCTAACAGACCTCTTGCACACAAATCTCAGAATCTGTTTCTCCAGGAATCAACCTGAGACAACTTCCAACACGTTTCTCTGGTCAGCTTTATAATTTCCATAGATCAGAGACCAGATAGGTCTCCTAAATGTCTCCTAATACTTATTCATTAATATTAGTCCCTGAATGTTGTTCTTCTGATAATTAGTGTTCAGTGCCAGGTGCCAGGAGGGTAGAGACAGCTACTGTTCAAATTTAAGGCAGCAGGGAACTCTAGGACTGACTGTTGATAAGCAGCCCTGGTTGTATTCGTAATTCAGCATGGGAGAGAGAATGGAATAGAGAGTACGTGTATCATTCCACACTTAGAGATCTCTGGGAACATTCCTGTCTGCCCATTCAGAATAGTAGATGCCCAATAGTGGGTGTGTGCATGCGTGTGTATGTGTGTGTGTGTGTGTGTGTGTGTGTCTGTGAGAGAGAGAAAGAGAAAGAGAAAGAGAACGTGAATCATTTGTAACAGTAGTACTATCTTGTGTTCGATGTTGGGACTGTAGAAATGAATAAGACAAGACCCCCCCTTTTTTTTTTTTAAGATTTCATTTATTTAATTGACAGAGAGAGATCACAAGTAGACAGAGAGGCAGGCAGAGAGAGAGAGAGGAAAGCAGGCCCCCCGCTGAGCAGAGAGCCCGACGCGGGACTCGATCCCAGGACCCTGAGATCATGACCTGAGCCAAAGGCAGCGGCTTAACCCACTGAGCCACCCAGGCGCCCCATTTTTTTAAAGATTTACATATTTGTTTATTTGAGAGAAAGAGAGAGAGAAAGCACAAGAGAGAGAGAGCCCAAGGAGAAGTAGGCTCTCCACTGAGCGGGGAGCCCGATGCGGGGCTCGATCCCGGGACTCCAGGATCATGACCTGAGCTGAAGGCAGATCCTTAACTGACTGAGCCACCCAGGTGCCCTAATACCCCCATTTTAAAGATGAAGTAACTGAATCTTCATGATTATCCAGTAGTATCATAATTATTCAGCCTCAGAGTCAGAATTCAGACTCAGATTTAACTCCGGTGTTGTCCTTTACACAATAACTTGTTGATTCTTTTCAGTTGTTTTCAGTGGTCTGTAGCATATTAAAAAGAAAAGCCTCTGGGACAAACAAGTAGAATGAAGACTAAAATAGCACTGGATGCTTGATTTGAGGTCATAAATATTTGTTTAAACTCCTCATTAGCTCTTGTTGAGAAGGCCTTCATGTTGAGCTGGCTGACGGCGAGACCGCTGGGATACCATTGGGTAGTAGGATGAGCTGCCCGGCTGACTTTTAGCTGTCCCTCAGAATGCCATCTCTCACAGACTTAAATCCTGGATCCTCTCTGCCAGAGGAGCATATCTGTGGTGCTTTATATTCTATTACCCCATAATATACAATGCGTTTTATTTATGTTCGTCATCTTTTATACAGAACTGTCACAAAATACGTCACTGCTGATTACAGTCTATATGGGCAAGCTACACGGGGGAGTTATGCCCCTCACCATATATCATGCCAGTAGCACCTGGCTGGGAAGGGAGGAGGATAAATCCAAAACAATGATAGATGTGCTTCAAGAGGTTCGGAGATGCCTGGGTGTGGAGAGAAACCTACAGTTAAAGATGCCTCGAAGTGCCCTCTTATATCTTGTAACCTCTTAGCTCTGCATTTGTCTCTATGGAACATGCTTGGCCCATCTGTTGTGAACACTTGGTGGTTCCTCATCGCCCACCTGATCCTAACGCTAGCCTCGCCTCTCATCTTTCAGTAGCTCCCGTGCTCCCAGGACCACCACCGCTTTCTCCTTTAACTTCAGCAGCCTTTGGAGAATTTGTCCCCCTCTCTTGTAATATTTTTTGGAATTTGGGGAAGTCATGAAGTTTGGAATTTTGGGAAGTCATGAAGTTTTCCTTTACCTCCTCAATGCTGTAGAATCCCTCACTACCAAAATATTCGAAGGGCGTCTTACATTGATCTAAAACCAAGTACATATAAATATTGTCTCTGCTGACACGCTTGAATAGAACTTGACTTTTAGTCCAGTTCAGCCATTCTCCATTGACTGATGCTGTAATAAATCGTAGGAAGGCCTGTGCTAGGGATGCACGAGGATGAGTAAGACACAGGCCGGACCCTCAAGGAGTCTGAAGTCCAGTAAGGGAATGCAGACCCGTGAGCAAGCGGTTATGATAGAGTATGGGGAGTGATCGTGTAAGGACAGACCCAGGGTCCTTGGGATCATGTGAGGTGCATCCAAGTCAGCCTGGGGGGCCTGGAAAGTCCTTGAAGAACTGACATTAGGATTAGTCCAGGGAGATTTGTGTCAGAGGCAGAGTGGGGAGGAGCTGCCATGCTGCGCAAACAACAGTGTCGTTGGAAGACTGAGGACGCAGTGATGGTCGTTACGGTTGGTAAGGAAGAGGGAGGTGACAAGAGGGAGAAAGGAAGCCTCAAGTGGGTCCAGAGGGGCCTTATAGAGCCTAGTAAGCAGTCTAACCTTAATCCTGAGAGTAACAGGGACCTGTTAAAGGGATCTACATAGAAGAGTGGCAAGAGGAGCTTCGTGGTCAGATGATCTCCCTGGCTTCCTTGCAGAGAGTTAAGGTGAGGTTGGACCTTTTGCAGTGGGGTTGGTGAGAGCCGCCTCAGTTGTGACAGAGACAATGGGAAAAGGGACAGGTGATATTTAAAAAAAAAAAAAAAGGACAAGACCTTTTTTTTTTTTTTTTTTTAAATGTAGGAAAGCCCGCATGGTGCCAGGTTTGAACAGTTGGGAGGAGAGCGGTGTGGTTTCCCAGCATGATGAACTGAGGAAAAGGAAGCCGTAGGGGTTGGGTTGACAGCGTTTGAAGTTTTGGTGCCTCTGGGACCGTTGAGATGTGCTGTCCGGGGCGGGGCGGGGGCTGGGGCACCAGTTGCATGGTTGGAGAGCTCACGACCTGGAGACAGAGGCCATTCCCATAATCACAAGGTAATCGAAGGGAGGGCCGAGGAGGAAATCCCACAGGGAGAAGGGGAAGCGAAGAGGCAACTGGTCTTGGAACTGAGGAAACACGCTCGTTACACAATAAATAGATGCACAACAGATGGCAGAAGGCAAACTGAAGACAGGGCAATATTTCCACGTTCACATTTTTACTACAGTGCAAATAACATTTCCAAAAACAATTAAAAAATTTAAAAAACCCCAAAAAACAAAAAACCAAATCATGCCGCATCCCCCCTCCCTTGTTCCCACATTCCTCTTGAGGTCTTGTTCCTGCGTATTGACAGTGTCCACACACTTCTAATCAGAAGGTGGACTTAGTGCTACATCCTGGCCCTTTTTATTGATATATGATCAACACTTTTTGCGTTTCTTCGGCTTTCATTTATGAATGGGGGCTTTGAAGCCCGTCAGTGCCTTTAGGAAAGTGACCAGTCCTCTACTTAGCGTGGACAAAAAAAAAGAGAATTGGAGGGTTTAGCAACAACGATTTTCATTCATCAAGTGTGAGAGTAATATGATGATGGCACTGGACGGCTGGGGCATGAGGAGACACGTTTAGATTTTCATGCTGCCTCTGCGGCTCATGAGCCCCACCTGCGGGGTGGCAGGGGACATCATGTGCCCTCACATCTGATCCGTGAGTGGCGCACGAATGCGGGCCAGACTGTGGCCTCAGGCTCATGACTTGGGGTGAATCGTCCTCTTGAGAGGCACCTGAATCTTCTCTCATGCTTCCCGGGACATGGCTTCCCAGGTCCTGAGAATTGGAAAACCAAAACCCCAAAAACCCAAGAAACAAAGTGCTCATAAATGGAAGCCGAGGAGCGAAAGGGGCAGAGGGTCAGTTCTGTTGACCCCGAGAGCCAAGTCTGACCCCGCTCTTTGCCGAAGCCCTGGGTCTAAGGGCCCTGGTCCTTAGGCCAGAAAGTCTGTGTTGGGGCCCAAATCTTGGCTCTGCCGTTCATAAGCTGTACGATCTCTGGCTATAAATACATTCATCTTTAAGTTGTGGCTACATGTCCCTTTCTGGAAACTAACCGAAATAGACATGACGTCTCATGTTTCAGTATTAGTTACTGTTTCCTTATTATTACGATTATCTAATACTGAAGTTGTAGGCATAAACTCTTTTTAGTATTTTTCCATATTATGACTGGAATGGTCTCTGTGTTGAGGATCCTCTCATGGTCTGACTTCCTGGTTTGTGAAGGCCTCATTTCTAAAAGTGCACGTGCCTATTCATATCCTTAAACCCCTTAGTTCATTTTATCTTGTTTTGTTTTGTTTTGCCTCAAAACAAGCTGATCTTCAGCTGCTTTCTCAAAAGGATCCAAGTCGGGCTGTTTTCCCTTAGATGATCTTTTTTTTCTTCGTGAAAGAACTAGAGGCTTGCTTGATGGAGATTTATGAATGTTCCTCTATCTTTGGGTATTTACTGGAGCCCTGAGATCATCTCTTTTTTTCTTTCTTTCCCTCTGATTATTAGATCCATCAAATACCATTTTTACAAAAGCATTTTCATAGCTGGCCACAATTAACAATTTTATTGAGAGCGGGGAGATCCCTAAGGGGTTTGATATTCTTCATTGGGGTCAAGAGTGCAGAAATAAATTCCCTAAGCAAGATACCCAATCTGTATGAAGGCAGTCTGTAGTGTAAATAAAACTATTTGTTTGCTTACATCAGATCATTGTATTTCTAGTCCAAGTTTTTTTTTTTTCTTTAAGGTTTTATTTATTTATTTGACAGATCACAAGTAGGCAGAGAGGCAGGCAGAGAAAGAGGGGGAAGCAGGCTCCCTACTGAGCAGAGAACCTGATGCGGGCCTCGATCCCAGGACCCTAGGATCATGACCTGAGCCGAAGGCAGAGGCTTTAACCCACTGAGCCACCCAGGCGCCCCTCTAGTCCAAGTTTTAAACATAAAGCAAGCTATATCTACATGGAATTTCATGGTGAATCTTTTCTCTGTATAGTAAACCATCCAACTTTCTAATTTCTATCTCTTGGGGAAAAAAGTTCCCTCTTTTACTATGAATGTTACAGAAAAGCATATGTAATTTAAGTCCAAATTTTCTTAAGAATCCCACTTTCCTTGATGGGTTTTTTTCTTGTTTTTTTTTGTTTGTTTGTTTGTTTGTTTTTTTAGGTCTTTGTTTCCTTGTTTGACTTCTCTCTCCATCAAAATGGTTAGGTCATGACCAGGTTAAGACCTATAGAAACATTTTGAGGATTAGAAGGGAGGCCCACCTCCTCATCTCCTACCTGAAAGTCTTCAAAATAAAAGCAATATCAAACTACAAAGTAATTAAGAAATCAAGGAAGTTCTGATTTTTTTCACCAAGGAGTACGTAAGGATTTGTTGTTGTTGTTTTTCTCTCTCTTTTTGGGAAACATCAAATAACAGCTTCTTTCAAAAAAAAAAAAAAGTATATTAGTGTCTCTACTTTGCTGCTGCCCAAGCACATTTCTTAGCCTCTCTTTGGGTAATCTGACACTGGGTCAGCTCTACTAAGCTATTTGGGAATCTAGCTCCAAAGCCAGAAGATGTTGGTAAGCGAAAAATAACTCAGTATGTCATTCTGTTTTATAAAACTAACTTTCTCTGAGGTCATTGGCAAATAACACCTACCTTTCAAGCTAAAAATTTTGTCTTTCAATGTTGATGAATAACAGAATACATTTTGACAATTTAAAAAATTACGTTGAAGAAGGAAAGCTTAAGTACTTCAGTTCCTATCTTGGTGTGACAATTACTGTTTTTCTCACATTGTGTTCTAGCTACTGGATAAATCTGGACTGTATAAATCTGGAGTTTTTGAGTTCTGTGGAGTTGAAGAATCTTCTGGAACTAGTTATGTGTAGCTTCTGCCCAAGCTACTGAGTTCCCATGGGACATCAGGGGAAAAGGAGCCAGCATTTGAAAAGGGCAGAATTCTTTGGGAAGCTCAACATCATAGGTCTACCTTTTTAGAACTAGAAATTACCTTTGCCGTCATCCTGCACAGATTTTCTAACTATCCATGGGCCAAAGATATGCTTTGTTTGGTTCTTGACCTCTTGGTCTGAACAGCATTAGTAGAATTTGAATGCATTTAGATGGGACCTCCTTTCTCCAGTTCACTATAGATCCCACTACAGATCCCATTATTACATATCCCATTGCTCAAACCTGCCTGTTACCTGCCAGGCCCCAAAGGCACTTGAGTTTATGGAACGCCACTATTTTGGAATTATCATTGGTTTATGCTGGTATCATCTCCCTTTCATGAAGGATGATCTCAGAGGCTGAGAGAGGTGGTGTTCACCTAAACTCGGGTAGAGCCAAGACCAGAACTCAGACCCCTTGACGGCTAGAGCAGTGTCATTTTTGTCACACGGTTTTGGTGAATGAAACGTAAATTTACCTCATGAACTAAATCTCCTCCAAAAAGTAAGTATATAGCTTTAAAAATAAATACTTGAACTAAATTTACCACCTGCATATCTAATGATATCTCAGGAAGAAGGAACCCCCCCCACACACACACAATACAGTAAGTAAACTCAACAGGGCTGCCTCACATTATTTTCTCAAAATATTCTAGGTAAAGGCCTATTAATTATTTTTCTAGCAGTACATAAGGAAGCTTTTAAATACGGTATATGAGCATCAATGAATAAAGACATGTTTTATCCTATGGCAGAATATTTTAGATGCATACTTGAACATAGTTATCAGCATCTCCCAGTTACAAAATTTTGACAAATTCTGACTTTAGATGTATATTTCACACACCATTAGAATACATTAGAATATATTATAAATTCCCTTAGGGCAGGGCTCTTCTTCCTTGTTCTACATATTTTACTTATTAGATAACTATATGCACATGCTATGGCAAAGATAATAAGGCATTAAATTAGAAATGTGCCTAATTTAAATTTTCCAATTGAATTTTTTCATACTGCTATAAGCATATGTGTATTTATGTTAAAGAACCATTGAGCGTCTTTATTAGACGAATAAAATTAATATGAAAGAATAGTATTATTTTCTTCTCTTATTTATCTGGACTTTTAAACATGCCATTAACAGAAATACAGTGTTTGGTTTGTCTCACAAAGAAATAGAGCTTTAGAATTATTTCTAGCAAAGTGGGATGACAAATCGAAACTGATGTTTTCTCTTATCCAGTGCCTGGCATAGCATAGGCATCTTAGGTAAGTGAAGGGAGGAAGGAAGGAATAAATGAAAAGACAGGTGGATGAATGAATGGGTAAATGGGTGGGTGAATGGTTCTTTGCAGCAGGGCCTGGACAGCAGATCTATTATCAGCTTTTTATGAAAAGGCGAGAATTGTTCAATAATTATGTACATAATAGAATTCTAAAATCAAGTATTTATTGCTCAAACAGTGGGTTTTAGAAATTAAGAGATAACTCATATAAAGTATTGCCTACTTAATGCTTAACATTTTACCTATTATTATTTATTGTAATGATTGTTATTTGCTCCTTTGTTCTGTTTTTTTTTAATTATAAGTGCCTGAGAAATACATAGATGCAAAAGTGTGTTCAATGAAAGGAAAGCATTAGTCTTGTGCTATGATTTGAGAAGATTGTGGGGAGAAAAAAGCAATAGCTGACCTGTCTCCAATAGTAAAGGACCTTGGCACATGCTTGAAACATGTATTGGTGAAAAGATGCCAATGCTGATAGAGTAAAATAGGAACGAAGGCTAACCAGTGCCAAAGAATCCAGGATAATGGAACTAACTTTCAGATTGCTCTCTCTTACATGCTCAGGTCTCTTACATGGATTAAACCCATCTAGACCCAACTATGTTCATGAGCTGGTTCTGCTTTTTCCTCTTTCTGACCACATTCTTCAAAGTGACTTGCACTTGGGACCTCTGGCTACCAGTCTACCGAAAGACTCACTAGTGTTTCCTATGGCCACACTGGGTGACCTTGACCTTGTGTTACTCCCTTGTTGTTCTTCATCCAGTCTACGGCCGTTCTACCCTGAACATGCCCAGTCTCATCTTCTCTCTCATTCTCTCATCATTCATCTCATTCTCTCAATGTCTGCAGTAACGTAGATCACTAATAATCTCACTTTCTTGCCCCCATTCCCTTTGCTTTTTTTGCCCTACCGTAATGTACTTCTGAGTCTTCCTTGGGTGGTAGCTCTCTTTTTTCCTGCTTCCTAAAAGTGGGTTCATCTCTAGTTTATATTCTTCTTTGTTATTTCACTTTTCTCTGTCTCAATGATTTTATATACCCATCATCTCTATGCAGGAGAAAACCAAAATCATAATTTCCAACCCGTTACATATCTTTACTCAATTGTCATATTTTTAAATGTTTACCAGAAACTTAAATTCGAGTGTCCTTTCAGCAGTTCAAATTAAACGTATCTAAATATGTCCCTCCACTGCTAGTCACTTAAAGTTCCCACCAATTTATCCTTGGCCTTACTTCCTGATTTTGTCATTTCTTTCCATCTCTGCTACTAGTCCCCATACCTACCTAGAACTGTAATTAACATTAATACTTGTGTATTCCAATAGCCTCATTACTGATTTCTTAACCAATACTTAAACACTCTAGGCCAACATACACATGGCTGCTTTATGTATACCCGAGATCATTCCTCTCCCATACTGTAATAACTTCAGTAGCTCCCCTCATCTAGCAATGATGGCCATAATTTTTAGCCTGAAAGTTGAGACTTTTGATCACCACAAATAATCTTTCCAGGGCCATCTCATAGTATTTTCCTGCACATACAACATACCGAAGCTAACTTGGCCTAATCACTCTTTCCCTCTTACCCATGGTGACTTTTGCCATTCAACCTACCTGAAATATCTTGTCAAAATCCATTATTCAAGGACCACTTTAATAGGACACCCTTGGGAAACAGTCCCGGATCACTCTGTTTGAAGTGGTCTTTCCTCTGAAATGGAACTGTACTCTGTTCATTCCTATTTTGGGTAATCAAACACTGTTTGCCCTACTGGTTTTATCACTTTCTTCAGTTCCCCTGCTGAACTCCAAGCTCTCTGAGACCAGGAGGCAATGTTCTAATCAGTTCTTTAGTCTTTATTTCCCAAAGCATCTACTTCCTGGTGCTCATGTCACCAACACATATTGGGCATTTGTTGAAATATTTCATGATAAAAATGTGGCTTAAAATAAGGTGGTTCTATTTTTTTTTATTTTTTATTTTTTTAAGTAGGCTCCATGCCCAACGTGGGGCTCGAACTCATAATCCCCAGATCAAGAGTCACATGAAACACTGACTGAGCCAGCCAGGTACCCCTAGGTGGTTCTGCATTGATGCTAGCTTTTGAGGCTTAAAACACAGTAGTTATGACAGAGGCTCTAAACCAGACATGGTGGGATTTAAATCCTGGCCTCTGTGCTTTCTACAGTGTGATCCTAGACAAGATAGCAGCTTTACCAAGACTGAGCTTCCCTGTGTGTCAAAGTTACTTACATAATATTTATCTCAGAGGATAATTATCAGCAGTCAGTAAATAAGATGGGTTCCTCCTTTCTGTAAACAAAAGTCTTTGAAGAAAGCTAGTGTTAGGATATTATATGAAATTACTGGGAGATGGCAGTGAACCTACCCTTCCTCAGTGATGTATTGGTATTTTATAGACTGTAACAGGGCAGCATGGTTCAAGGGTATGGCTTGGTCTTTGGAGTAAGGCAGACCTGAATTTGAGCTAGATTCTGTAATTATTAGTTGCGTGGCCTTGCCCTGATCTTAGCATCTGAACTTTTGAGCTTTGATTTCCTCATCCGGAAAGGGGGCTTATAATACCTTTCTAATAGGATTTTTGTGAGAGAGAAAGAAAATATACTTTACATGGTGGGTGTATTATGGCCACCTTCAATAATAAAGCATGCTGGCAATTTGGGTAGGTGCAAAGGCTCTGTTGACTTTTTACTTTGACTTTTTTTTTTTTTTTTATAAACAAATTTTTATCCCCAGGGGTACATGTCTGTGAATCGCCAGGTTTACACACTTCACAGCACTAACCATAGCACATACCCTCCCCAATGTCCATTACCCCACCCACCTTTCCCGGCCCCCTCCCCCCAGCAACCCTCAGTTTGTTTTGTGAGATTAATTTACTTTGACTTTTAAGATTTTATTATGGTCAGTCATGTCAAGTGTAGTTTTTTATTGGTTGACAATACTCTCATGGAAATGTTGTTTTGTGAACAAAGTCAACTGGCATTTTATTTTATTTTTTTAAATTTTATTTATTTTAAAGATTTTATTTATTTATTTGCCAGAAAATGAGAGAGAGAGAGAGAGAGAGCAAGAGAGAACAATCAGAGGAAGCAGCAGGCAGAGGGAGAGATAGAAGCAGGCTCCCCGTTGAGCAGGGAGCCTGACATGGGACTCCATCCCAGGACCCTGGGATCATGACCCGAGCCGAAGGCAGACACTTAACCAACTGAGCCACCCAGGTGTTCCTCAACTGGGATTTTCATCAGCTATTTTTTTTTAAATAGACTACACCTTTCTTGCCTATCTTGTCCCAGGATCAAAGTGCATCCCTAATTTTTGAAGGCCAGAATAAATATAAACCATCATAAGGAGGAAATTTCTGTGAAGAAGAAAAACCTGCAAAGGACTCTCATGTGCATTTAGACCTTCACCCAGGCCTGGGCATGTGACTGGTCTCGAGTTACTCAGCTATCTGCTTTGTGTTGTATACGTTAGGTATCTATTTAAGTAAACTGTACTAGCAGCAATCAAAGGCTTAATGATTGCTTCTATTTTTCCACCATTAGATATATTGAAAATTACAGACATCATGGAGCTATAGCTGACAAAAACCCAGTATCTTGTTACTCAAATAGCTTTAAACTCATTGTTACTACAACCCATGATAAACACCGTAGGTGATTAGATTATGACTAACCTATCTCGCTGGCATTTTAGGCATTAGGCTAAAAAAATTTCCCCCCTCTTTACTTTTGCCTTTATTTTTCAGAAATAGTGTCTTTGAAATTTTGGCCAGTACCCACTCCTTTGTGTGTTTTTTCTTTTCTTTTTTTAGAAGCCAGTGTGACTTTAAAAATATAAGGAACAGGCAAAGAAAGGAAAACCGTGTTAAATCAGAGGGTTTGCTGAGTCAGCACGATGAGAGGATTCAAACAACAATTTGAGTCAGGTTAGCTACTTCTTACGACCTTGGACAAGTGTCTTTCCCTTTGCTGTGTCTTGGTTGTCTGTCAGAACAAGGAGTTGGATTATACGATGTGAAGATCCTTTTCTCATTCTTAAATTCAGTGATTGTAGATGATTTGAGCTTCATGAAGTTTTATTTGTAGGGGAAGAGAAATTGGTTGAGATCACAAAAGAGATTGTGCGATGACCACAATCAAATGCACAGCTTTCGCACTAACTGAATAATGGCAGGAGAACACTGGATCTACATCCAGAGGCATTTGGTCTGAGTCATGTCTGACCCGAGAGAGCAGGGTTGTTGAGATCGGGGTGGATAAGGTAGGGGCTGCCAAGGAGACTTTCACACTCTTTATGTAATAAATGCCGACAATAGATCCGTGTCTGTGCTGTAACTTCGGATATGAATTATGAATGGCTTCTTGACGTCTAATGAAGAACTCATGGCCACCCTACCAGATACCAGTTTTCTTCCTAAGTCAGGTGAAGACTTTCAAAGTGACCAGAGGTTTTAGCACTGAACCCCATGGAATGTGCTCCTGTCCCAAAGCAAGTCATATGGTGTTGGGAAAGTTCCAGTACCTGAGATACCCTGGTTCTAATCTCTTTCTTCAGCCTGAGTAATCCTCATGTTAGAACTGGGGAGGAGAGAATGCAAGGGAAGGTTGGGATGAGTGGGAGCCTCAGTAAGAATCCAGCGGTTAAGAAGGGAAAGTTGGGCTGGTGGTTTGTCTCATTTTCCTCAGCCCAACTCCTGTGTTGTTCCGCCCTCACATACATCTCTGGACAACTGGACCTCCTGAGCATCCTGGACAAGAGCAGCTGTCAGCACCACCAGCCAGTGGGAGACGTGGCGTCTGCACCCTTGTGGTGGGCTGGGAACTGATGGAGAAAAGAAGGAGAGAGAGGAAGAGCGAGGGACACAGGACCAATGGAGTAGTGGGGACCAGCTTCTTCTGTCACAGTTTCCCATGGAAGCGCTTCGCCGTGAGGACAAGTAGGCCGAATGAAGAGAGCAAAACCTGACGTTCGCTTGACAAGATCTGTTACGAAGATTGCTTTGCTTTACTGTTCCATCCTATTTTTACCTCCACTGCCTTGAGATATTTTGAGCTAGTGTTTCTATTGCCACCGATAGAACTTTTTATATCAGTAGCAAGACACGAAAGGTGAAAAAGAAGCAGGGATCTAGAATACTCCATTCGTGAGTAGCAGGAGAGCTAGCTTCCACGCCAGCCTGTGGAGTTCCGCTAAAGCCCAGGGATTAGCTCAGTGTCCAGGTTGTCGGAACAGCATGTTGAAAAGCTCTGTGAAGCCGCAGAGCTCCCCACTCCCAGCAGGAAAAAAACAACTCCATCCCGCGTGTGATGTTCAAGGTTCTCTCCTCTCCTTCCTGATCCCTTCGTGTCGGGCCGCCTTACCCTCTTCATGTTTTCCTCACAGGCCGGGCATTTCTCTCTCTCTCCTGTTCCTTTGTTCTTCCCTCAGCATGTAGCCCATTTTCCCTCAGAGAGCACCTTCTGAGACAGCGGAGCGGGAGGGCGGTCAGTGGGCTTCGGTTAACTAGCTGTATAACCTTCGGCAGGAAGGCAAGCCTTTCTGTGCCTTCGGTCCCTCATCCAGGGTAGGGATGATTGTGGGGCCCGTCTTAAAAGATGGGAGTAAGGATGAAACAACGTCATCCCTATAAAGTCTTTAGAACAGTAATACAAAGTCAGAGCTCAATAGAGCTACTATTACTGTTAGTCTTGGTGTTAACATTTTACTTATTCGCAATCTGAAGAGCTAGTTTATGTGGGAAGTCTTCTCATCCCTGCCACCAGCCCTTTTCTTCTTTTCCAGACAAGTTCTCTTCCACCTGACTCTCCAGGTCAGTCTCCAGCCTTTCCCACGGGCTTCGACTCCAGCAAGTGACCTCTGTAAACCACTTCAGCGGGACTCCTAGGTTCTCTGGCTCCCAGTTGGTGTCAGCTAAGGCAGAGGCTCAGTGGGTGATTGGAGAGAAGAAGAGTGAGAACAGAGTATTAGTCTCCAAATGACCACCCCGCCCCTCCAGGCTTGTCCTCAACCAGAGGTCACTGCTTCTCGAAAGAAAGGCTCTTCCACAGGACTCCCCTGCTTCCAGATTCTGCATCTGTCCTTTGGGCTTTGGGGTGGTAACAGTTCTCGCATTAGCTTCTGTGGTTCTTCTTTGTACTATAATTAGTCCCCTCACGATTAGTCGCTCTCCCTCAGGAAACCCTCCCAGAATCGTCCCAGGCTAAGTGTGCCATCTGTTTCCCTTGGGTCTCTTACTGATATGTTTTCTCTTTCTTCCTGGTCAAGATTCTCAAACTTTAGTGAACATACGAGTCAATTAGTGAGTTTGTTGAAAATGCAAATTTGCAGATTCTTGAATCTGAACCCTGGAGCCTCTGCTCTGTAGGTCTGACTTGGAACCCAGAAATTCACATGATTAATGAGAGCCTCAGGGGGATTCTGATAGCTAAGAAGTACCATGGCTTGTAAGACATTGCTTTTAACTGTCCTCGTATTTATTTCACTCTGTTCTGAATTTTATTACATTTTTTTCCAGATTTGTCTTCTCTACAAGACTATAGCACAGGGAATGCCTCCTATGTGTTAGTTTTTACCTTTATTGCAGTTAATAATCACCCACCCATGTAAAACATTATCATTCTTGTTTTATAAATGGCAAAACCAAAGTCACTTTGAATAGTATACTCAGAGCTGGTACTTCTCTGAGGCCAGTCCGCCTCTGCATTTCCTGGGGTCCAGACCCTTTGCTCTTCTCATCATGGATTACTACCTGCGCATGACGGAAGCCATAACAACTTAATATTGGAAAAAATATAAGCGCAATTGCAAATCAAAAAATAGAATCATTTTAATGATAGAGAACAAACTGAGGGTTGATGGAGGGAGGTGTGTGGGGAACGTTCTAGATGGGTGATGGGGCCTGGGGAGGACACTTGTGATGAGCGCTGGGTGTTGTATGTCAGTGAACTCCAGAAACCAATAATAATAATAATAATTAGAATTAGAATGAGAATGAGAATTGAACATAGTAGCCTCAGAATACCAGGGGAAAGAGTAATTGATGTTAACTAGTTAAAAATGCTAAGTGTCCATTAATTTTATTACCAGTTTTCTCTTTGATGATTTGTTTTCACGTTCCTCTCTTTAAAAAGAAAAAAAAAAGATTTATTTATTTCTTTATTTGAGAAAGAGCAAGAGAGAGTGTGTGCGCAAATGGTGGGAGAGACAAGGGAGAGAGAATCCTCAAGTAGACTCCCGCTGAGCTTAGGGCTCAGCCCAGGGTTCCATCTCACAACCCTGAGATCATGAGCTAAGCCAAAACTGAGAGTCGGATGCTTGACTGACTGAGCCACCCAGGTGCCCCTTTAGGTTCCTCTCTTATTTCTTGCCCTCACTCTTCCTTTCTCCTCCTTACATTCCACTCTGCCTTCCTGGTCAATGATGTGAACAAAAATGTGACTTGTAAAAAGAATGTATTCAAAATTAGCATAATTGCTGCAACTGAGAGAGCAAGAGAATTTTTCTCAAAAAATAAAGATTCTGGGTTTTTTAAAAGTGATTTATTGAAAATTGTAGTATTTCTCCAAGAGGCTTCATGACCAATAAAGAACATGTTATGGCCTGAAAATAGTCACACTGGCAAATTTTTTATGAAGTTATCATATGAAAGTATACTCAATTCATTTAGGAAGGAAACCAAAATGATGTGAGAAAAATGAACTCAACTGATTTGGTCACCTAAATGCCGTGTTCCAGTCGCCAGTATACTTGCCCCCCTTTATTGCCTCTGCTAAACCATTTTAATTGCTTTCTTTAGCCTATAAATAATGAGAACAGACCAGGAAAAAAAATTCTGTAAGAACTAGTGCTTTTAGGTACAGTAGCTTGTGAGTTTAATTCAAAAGCAGTTATTAAATGCCTACTGCATATGCTTTCAAATAATTTATAATCTTGGGAATTCCACTCAACTGCTAATCCATGGATCCTTTTGTTTAAGGTACTTCTATACTATATATTGTCACTGAGTATCCTTTGCGAAAGCATCTTGAGCTGAAGAATTAATGTCAAGTTTGTAGGACCAAGATTGTCGTAGAAACAGTGCTCCCTGGCCTGATTAGTCTCTCTCGTGTATTCCTTCTTACTAGCTCATGGCCCTGGGCAATTACATAGTTCTCTATGCTTCATTTTCATTATTTGTAGGAAAGACAGGCATTGAATAACATAATATCCATCTTAGAGTGTTATTGATACGAATTAATAAAACACTGGGTCTAAAACATTTGGCAGAGTGACAGTATTATTGTTAGTGTTCACAGCCATTGCTAAGTGTCATTATCACAGCACTGGAAAGTCAGACAACTGGTTTACCCTTGGGCTGTAACCCTCAAAACTGATGCCCTGAAAACTAAGCATTGCCTTCCAGAGCTGGACAGCTCCAAGTTGTACACCTCAAGGCATTAACCAGTTTGCATACCAGATCAAAGGAAGAAAGGATTTGTAAATGAGCTCCATGCTTTTTTTTTTTCCACTTACTTAACTAATGTTATGGTATTGCAAATTGTGGTCCCACGGGCACAAAACAATTGAAAATACAGGTAAAAATTCATTTTGCTTATTTTCAAAGTATTTCCTTGTTTTTTTGTTTTATTTTTTTAAGATTTTATTTATTTGACAGAGAGATCACAAGTAGGCAGAGAGGCAGGCAGAGAGAGAGGGGAAAGCAGGCTCCACGCCAAGGAGAGAGCCCAATGTGGGGCTCGATCCCAGGACCCTGAGATCATGACCTGAGCCGAAGGCAGAGGCTCAACCCACTGAGCCACCCAGGTGCCCCACAAAGTATTTCCTTGTTACTGCTATTCTTGTTGAAGTGTTTTGTTTTGTTTTGCTTTGCTTTTGACAGAAGGCACAGGCAGGGAGCAGGGCAGGGCAGGCACTGTGAATCCACATCAGCCCATTTGGTTATTTGTGGCCTTTGCTTTAAAGATTTGCTGGGGTAAATATTTGCGGTGAATTTGAGATCATGGCTCATTTATTCGCTCGTAGTCAGGAACTAAGTCAGGAACTAAGACAAGTAAGATTTTAATTTTTGTTCCTAGTTGCCGTTAATGAAGTTTGCCACTTTCAAATTTTGTTGGATTCTGAAGATCAGTATACTCTTTTCATTAATTGCATATATTAATCATTTTACTCACAGCTGATGCTGAAAGATCTAGAGTTTGCAAAAGGAAATGTCGGGTCTTGTTAGAAAAGAGTGGTGGAACATACTTTCTAGATCTTTTGTTTGTTTGTTTGTTTGTTTTTTCTCCCTCTCCTGGACCTAAAAGTCTCTTCCCAGCAGGAGGTGAGGTGGACTTGAAAGGGGATACTGGGATGGAGCTGCTAGAGCGAGTCTGTGTGAACAAAGGAGACTGAGCAACTGAGCCCTTCAAAGGAAGATCCAAGTGCCTTTCCTGTCTTTGCCTTAGCCCTCAGCTCCTCTGCTCATGTGTTCTTAGAATTAGTGTTTTAATCATCCTTGACCACCTCATAAAGCTTACCAGAGAGCCTGTCCTATCAGCTGAGGCTCGGTGACCACTTGTTAGGTCGAATTGACACATCTTGATATAATATCAATTTCCTTGGTCACATTTGCAAAATGGGAAAAATGTACAGATTCTCTGTCTTCTGACCTCTCTCTCCCTCTGTTGAAGTCTACCCTTACCCTCTCTGGCAAGTTTTAAACTCCATCTGGAATGTTCTTTCTTTATTCTTAATTCAAATTTTAAAGCAACAAAATCCCAGACCATCCATGGCTATCAGTTAACTGCCATTCTTCATACGACATGTATCTGATAGGATATATGTGTATATGTATATGTCATATATATGTATATATGCATATATGTGTGTGTATGTGTGTGTGTGTGTGTATCCTGTTTCCATTTTTAAAGGATTTGAGCTGTTTTGACTGTTAAGAGAATAAAAGAATTTGAGATAGACACTCTTCCTCCCAACCATCTAATCGTTCATCCATCCACGCAAACAGTACACACTGAGTCTCATGTCTGTACCAGGCATTATCTCTCCTTTTGGGGAGGCAACATGGAACAAGCTAGGCCCACGTCTCTCATGGTGTTCACAGGCTCACGGGGTATTTGTACTAGCTATCAGTGCAATGGCCACGTGAAAACCCTACAGTGAGTAGGGACATACCCCTGAAGAAGGGCCATCTAATCTAAGTTCTGAAAGTTGAGCAGGAAGTAGCTGAGTGAGAAGAGGGATGATAAAATTAGGTGAGGGAACCATATGTATTAATGCTTGGAGGCAAAAGTGTTTCTTCCTTCGGAGGAGCTAAAAGTAATTCCAAAAGGCTCTAGAAGAGAGATATGAATTCGGTATGACCTTCAGATTCTCTTTCACAAATTATTAGAACAAGAGAAAATTGCCATATTAGTGTATTAGGTGTGCTGGGAAACGAATATTCTATGAGCATACCTGGTGCCTAGCCTAGTATTTGGAAGACAAATGGTACTGAGTAAATATTATAGATATTTTCTGGCTGATTGGCTGATTGAATGACTGTGCAATACTATGAAATGAGCTTAATACTTTGAGTTCTGCCTTTCAGTATTTTTTCATTTTATTATGGAACTGGAAAAAATTTAAACCCAACAACATGATTTTTATAATCAAGCAAGAAGTCAACGAAAGAGCAGGCAGGGTTTGAAGGCCTAATGAGTGGGTGGGTGGGTGGCCAAGTGGTGTGTGGAGGAGGTACTGGGTGGGCGGAGTTCACAGAGCTGTAAGTGGCACTTGAAGGTTTCCACCTATGGACGCTGAGTCATCTGGGCTAGAGCCCCTCCGTTAAGCTCTGGTGAGGAAATTGGGTCGTTGTTTGTTTTAACTCGGAAATGACCTCGTCATCTGGAGCCGAAGCAACAGGCAGCCTTCAGCTTCTGGAACCTCTAGCCTAGAATCATGGTTAATATTTTCCACTAAAGTCTTGGGGTGCATTATCTGGCAGAGATACAAAAATTTGTAAATAAGGACCCTCCCAGGAACATCAAAGTATATGACCATTATAGACCTGAATTTTCATACTGATGTGATGACCAGTTTAATAGGTCATCCTTATGGTTCCTTATGGTTAGGAACATAGGCTTAAAGCCAGTTAGGCCTTTTATTTTATTTTATTTTATTTTATTTTATTTTATTTTATTTTTTAAAGATTTTATTTATTTATGAGAGAGAGAGAGATTGTGGGGAGGAGCAGAGAGAGAGGGACAAGCAAACTCCATGCTGAGCGCAGAGCCTGACCCGGGGCTTGATCCCAGGACCCTGAGATCATGACCTGAGCCGAAGGCAGAGGCTTTAACCCACTGAGCCACCCAGGCTCCCCTAAAGGGTCTCTTCCTCAAAAAAGATTTTATTTACTTATTTGAGAGAGAGAGAGAACAAGCAGAGGCGGGGGGTTGGGGAGCGGGGAGGGGCAGGCAGAGGAAGAAACAGACTCCCCTATGGAATAGGGAACCCAGTGTGGGGCTCCATCCCAGGACCTTGCGATCATGTCCTGAGCCGAAAGCAGACGCTTCACCGACTGAGCCACCCAGGCGCCCTGACCCCAGACCTTCTTTTAAATGATGGGTCTGCCTGGTACCAGCAGTCTGAACTTGGGCAGATTTCTTCACCTCTGGAAGCCTCAGTTACTTTATCTGAAAACGGGGATAATGATACTTTCTTAAGGGCTATTGACCCAGACAATGAAAGATATTAACATCCAGTGACTCTTAGGACTATGCCTGTGACAAAATACGTACTGAATAATATTATTGTTATTTAAGATAATAATAATAATAAGCCTAATGTATGCGGAGCCCAGACCCTTCCAGGAGTATATAACCCTTTGAAGTCTTTGACTTTCCCAGGACCCATCATTCTCAGGTCTGTAAATGTGTTTTTGTTCTCAGCTGAGCCTTTATCGGGATCCCCAAACTCACTGATTAGGCTGGCTCTTAGGCGCCAACCTGAAAAAGAATTTGACTTTGTCAGTATTGGGAAAATATTTGTAAAATAGTACAGTCAATAAATAAATATACTGTAGACTTTGAGTTGCTTTTAAAAAAATTACCCAGGGGGTAAAAAAAAAAAAATTCTGGACGTACAGTATTAACTGGGCTTGGTCTCGTATTTGGACAAAGAAATCCCTGCACTGAGCAGAGAGATAAGCGCCTTGACTTGCAGTAGATTAAGAGACCCGCGTTGGTGAGAACGAACCCCCTCGGAGGCGCTCCCTGAGTGCCGCCACATTTAGATTTAAGATTAACTGCAGCCGAATGGTGGAACGGCTGTTTGTTTTATGAAACAATCGCTAATGACATTAAACAGACGGAGCCCCTTCCAACATGATTGTTCATTTGCGATAAACTGAGAGAAGCCCACAAGAGATTGAAAAGGAAAACTCATAAGTGCTTCATTTCGAGGCTCTTACGATATTCTATGGGAGCTGACAATTAACGGAAGTGAATGGGAATCTAATTCAGAGCACATTTAGGTTGAGGGAGGGGGTAAGTCAGCGAAGAATCAATGTGACTTTGCTCGTTTTTATATTTATGTTAAGGAATTGAGTAATCATAATTCCATGACAAGTTTTCCAAGGAGGACTTTGCCCCTTCTTTCCTTTTTCCTCTTCCTCCCTCCCTCCCTCCTTCCCTTCTTTCCCTCCCTCCTTCCTTCCTTCCCTCCCTCCCTCCTTCCCTCCCTCCCTTCATTTGTTCATTTCTCCTACCTCTACAGCCCCTGACAACCAGCAGTAAGCATTAGCTATATTAAAAAGAGTGGTATCTATTCAATTAAACATTAGACATTTACTTTTCAATGTATTTGAAGCCCGATTTGATTTAGGTCCAGGCATTTAAAATTAAGAAAGCAGATCTGTGTACAGTTATCTGCCGCTCTAAAGTCTTAATTGCAAATTCTGATAAGGATTAGACAGGGCTGTCTCTCTCTCGACCAAAGGTATTTGCTAATACCTGCGACAGAAAGGTTGTTAGATTCTAGACTTATTAATTCAGGCTTCCGCCTTTGGATTTTTTTATTCAGCTTTCATTGTTTGGGACGAAAACAACACAATTGCTGCAGCATTAAGAGAACGGGTGTGAGGAACATCTCAGAAAAAGCCTCACTTGTGTTTTCATTATTTTGGTCCAGCTCAAAATTGAAATAGTGTTTTAAAAAAAAAAATTGTCAAAGGCCATGTTGCAGCATTAAGCTTTTGTTTTATACACAGAGAAATATATTAATGAAAAGTGTTTTAAGTGCTTATTATAGAGATGGTTTGTTTTGAAACATAGGCTTTTTCCCAGCAGTTTTACACTTCATTGTGTCCCATGAAAGACATTCTAAGTAGAGGTTGTCAGTCCCCCATCAGAAGTAGAGTACTGCTGGGGAATGGAGCCATTTAGGATGTCACTCAAGCAGGACTAATCTAGAGTAGATATCTTATAAATAACCAGCAATGAAAAAACAAATCATTCCTCTCCCCACCAGAGCAGAGAGAATTACTGCTTAGAAGAAGGAAATCTTTATAATAAAGATTTACAGTTTGAATTAGCGAATTGTTTGGAGCAAAGCATTGCACAAAGTTGCAATGACAACCTTTGGATGGGAGTTCACGCAGCAGTGACAGTGGCTTCATGAGGAGGGGGAGGGCTCTGGGATACCTGCCTCCTTCCCTTTGCTCTCAGGGAGGTGGGGGTAGTACCCTACAAACCTACTGGTTACCGGATATGAGTTCAGGATAATCTTTTTCAATCTCTACTTAATACATGCCCTTCCTCTTGCACCCGCCAGATACTTTCAAAATGAATGCTGGCGACAATTTTTTTTGGTATAGAAATTTGTTATATGCATTTAAGGTGATGATTTGAGTAGAATAAGGCTCCTTTTTCTCACTTTATGCTATTTCAGTTGGCATTACTTTTCTCTTTAATTATCTGACAGAAATACTGGCTGATTTAGATATTTGCAGATTCCCTAGCTTTGGAGACTTATCTTGCCTTGTTCTCTTCTAAACCCCTAAAAGGAGCTGCCTTTCAGTTCCTGGGGTGGGGGGAGGCTTTATCAGGACCCATTCTGAAAGCCCTATCTGTCAGGGAGGAGGAACCTGATTTTCTTGATTCCGGTAAGTCCAGATTCGTCTTGTTGAAGGTGCGGTTGTGTCCAAGTTGTGGCAGTGTGCAGAGAAATGACAGGAACTGCTTTCCTGGGTCACATCATCTCCTAAATTCCTCTGCTCCAGATCATTCTTTTGATTCCAGGGCCAATCAATGGCCTCTTTCCCAGGCTCTTTGAACCTGTCTGCCATAGTGCCCCATTCTGCTATCAGACGTACATTCTGCTATCCCTTTATACAACATAGTGGAAAAAAGGGGGAAGCTCATATATATATATATATATATATATATTTTAGTAGCTTGATTTTGATGGGGTTTGTGGGGGGGGGGGGAATGGATTTTATTGAATGCCACAGATCTCCATTTTACTGCATCTGTTCCCACCCAAAGCCTATAAGTTAGAGCAGATGCTATCTCCATTTTTCAGGTGAGAAAATGAAAGTACACAGGGTTCCTTAAGACCTGGTAGCAAGAAGCTAGATTTAGCTGGATGTATCAGAGTTGGGAATGCACCTTATCCAAACCATTTCTGGTTTCTGGGACAAGTTTGTCTCCTTAGACTCCCTATAACCGTCAGTAGACCGGGCAGGGTCAGGCAGCGTCTCTAGATGGCAGCTCACAGGGGCCTGGCATCCAGGGGAAGGTGTTCCTTGTTTAACCAGAGTCCTTGAAGTTGGCAGAGGGAAATAGCTGCGGGCATATAAGAAGTTGAAAGACTTTTTAACAATATATGTTGCGAAGTAAATCCTTGGCATAAAATTGCATACTGCTTCTCCGTGTCTCAGGCCATTGATCACTTACACTAAAGACAGAAGATTCCGTTTCATAAACATCTCATGAGTGTGTGCTCTGATAGCGCCCCCTGAGAATCCACTGCACTGGGAGGGTGGGTGGGGGGAGTGGACTGTAGCGGCCGAGTTCAAGGTCATTCTTCCCTCCTCTGTGAGGACCCTGTGAGGTAAATACAAGTAACTATGACTAATGGTGAACTTCCATTTCCCCAACAACAATATAACGTGCTGTTCTATATGATAAATATATATATGTAAATTAATAATTCAGGATAAGAAATTCTGTATAAAAGATGAATGATGCAGTTAGTTTGACAGTTCATTCAGTATTTATTTAACCAAATTCCCTTTTCTTAATGGTAGCTGAGTTACAGGGGCTCTGAGATCCAAGCTTCTAGTCTGCATGGAACAAAGACAAACCATGACTTGAAATTCCCAAATTGATTTCTGCTTTGAAGACGAGTCGTGTCATTAGCTACTGTGCTAAAATTTAATATAAAAACATGATTTAAGAAGTTATAAAACGTCAACAATTTACCAGCTTATTGCTTTCAAGAAAGTAAAGTCAGATGTTGTGAAGAATATCTTATTTCATTCAGAAAACAGTGGAAGAGTTAAAGATATGGACTGCTTTGGAACCCATAAACTATCCTTTGTGTAGCCCCCTTCTCTTTATTGTTCTTTGTGAATGTGTGCATGGAATACCTGAAATTTATAAACAAAAAAAGATATACTCTCCTTCTTCCACATTCTGTCATCATCTGCCTCTTTTAAGGAGGCCTTGTTACATGTTAGCAAATTTGATGTCCCTGTCATCGTCTTGAAATATTCGTTGAATGAATGGATGGATGCCTTCCCATCTGTGTCGTCAGTTCTGAATTATCCATTATAATGGAGTTGAAATAGGAAAGGAGCGTATGAGAGTGAAATCCACAAATCACTGAGAAAGTTCATGTGAGCCACTACTTTCAAAGCTTCCCATGAAATCTTTTACCCAACACGATGAAAACGTGCCCCCCCCCCCCAAAAAAAAAATGGCCTCATGCGAGTTCCTTCCAGTGTTCTGGCTCTGACTTAAGTACTAAGGGATATGATTCTGATTTAGGGATTGAAACAAATACTGAGATAGAGCCTAGATGCTGAATGACTGCTTCTGGGTAAGCACAGGGATATAGGTTAGGCCAAATTCGTTCTTCCTGTCTAGAGTTTAAAAGATTTGATTTTTTACAGGAGTTGGTAAACTAAGAGAGAAGGAGGAAAGATGCCCCCTGAAGGATGTTAAACAAAGAGAGTCAGCAGTCCCTTTTGTAAGGGGATAGAGAAGGGAGAACAGAATTTCAATGATCTAGGAAGTACTTTCAGATACAAGACTCTGGAGTAGAAGTGTGAGATATTTCTGTCCTTTTGAAAAAGCGAATCCTGACAGAGGACTGCCCTGTGTGAGTGTGTGTGTGTGTGTGTGTGTGTGCATGCGTGTGGTCTGGAGAAAAGACGGGATTCCCTAGGGCCTGGGCCCCTTGGAGAAATGAATAGGCTGCATCAAGATCACATACATTCTTGGTCTTGTGTTTCAGAATATTTGGAAGGAAGGAATTTTTTTTTCCTTCCCTTTGAAAATTCTAGCTGCTTCCCATTAAGTTACTTTAGAAAGCTCTTAGGGTTTGGGAAGAAAAAAGTGGCAATCAAATCAGCAGGTGTTTTGACTCAAGCCCTGTGAGCAAGTAGAGTAGGTAGGATGACCTCATGCCAGGTAGAGCTGGGACACCAGCGGTGCCGTGACTGAACAGCACAAGCCCACACGGCTCGCTCCGCATGGCGTGCATGGTCCTGGTGATGGATTCTGTTCCAGTTCAGAAGAACATATAGGCAATGTGTGCATACCTAGTTTTCCTTCTTACTGCCCCCCACCCCTGCCTGGGATATTTGAAAACCAGGGTTTCTTACACACAGATATGAAGTCACAATGCATATTTAATATCCCCAGATAGGCTTTGTTTTTCAGTTAGGAAATTATGTATGCTTAATTATTATTATTATTTTTTTTTTTTTTGAGAGAAAGATGGGAGAAGGGGTAGGAGAGAGAGAGAGAAAAGCTTAAGCAGGTTCAATGCCCAGGGCCGGCACAACATCACTCGATCTCACAACCCTATGATAGTGACCTGAGCTGTAATCAGGTCAGAAGCTTAACCAGCTGAGCTCCTGAGGCCCCCTTGTATGCCTTAAGTTTATTCAGACTGTACCTATGGACTTCGTTGAAGGACTACAATGTATGAATGTAAGGATACACTATATGTAAGAATACACTACAATGTATTTGCATGCCTATTAGAAAATATGCAGAAAGCCCAGATGTACCTCTAAGATTTTTGTTCTCTTTTTCTCTGAGTTTTTTGAATGGAACGTAGACTTCAAGATAAAAGGAGACCCATAAGAAGAAGAAGTATTAGTTTATTGAACTCCTTTATTGATATTTTCTTAGACTTTTTTTTTTGGAAGGGGGGTGGTAGTAGTAGTTACTATGGACTTTAAAAAATATTCTTTGATGGTTTTCTTCTGCCATGCCTCATAAATACCAACCGGAGAAGAGTCCGGTACCACACAGCAAGCAAAAGTCTCTGAGTATTCATTGAAAGCATCATTGAAAGCAAATGAGTTGGCATATCTTGGCAAAGGAGTGAGCGTATCCATAAGCACTAGTGTGCGGTTTTAAACTCTTAACACAAGAAACATGTTTATTTATGCACAGGATCTTCTGAGGATACCGGTGTATGTGTGTGCGTGTGTGTGAGCACGTGTGTGTCCATGTGCGCATGCATGTGTGTGTGTGTGCACGTGCACGTGTGCACACGCATCCTTTGCCTTTGGTTTCTGTTGCCCATGCCAACCGGTAAGGGCTGTAAGTTATGAAGACGGCCGAGTCAGCTGTAGTATGTCCCCTAATAGAAGTGAGACATCGTCTTGGTACAAGTTTACCTCTAGTTCCTAGTCTTGCTTTTCTTGAATTTTCAGTCTTTTCATAAAAATACAGTTGAGAGAGAAGACAGCAAAGGATTCTCATTGAACAATTTTCTTCTGAGCAGCACAACCGGGGCACCTGGGTGGCTCCGTCAGTCACATGTTTGACTCTTGGCTTCAGCCGAGATTATGATCTCATGGTCGTGAGATAAAGCCGCCTGGTGGGCTCCGTACTTGGCGCAGAGTCAGCTTGGGATTCTCCCTTCGTGTCTCCCTACCGCACGCCACCCCCCCACCCCCAGCTCAAGCGTGTGGCAACTCTCTCTCTGAAATAAACAAATAAATCTTTAAGCACCGTAATCATTTCACCCTTTAGTTCTCCCCCATATCCAGTGAGGTACCACCATTGAAAACCCAGTTTATCGGGCAAGAAACAGAAGCCCAGCAATGTTAGATAACTTGCCCCAGGCAGGACGGCTAATAAGAGGCCTCAGTGGACCCAGACATGGGTTCCAGAATTCACGCCGTCCAACACGGGGCTGTTCTTCTACGATACTACAATATAGGAAAGGTGTCTGTAAAGGGAGGAGTGTGGCAAACTGAGGCCGTTGGGAATTCCCATCCTACTGAACGCATGCTGGGCTCACCTGTGCCTTGGCTCGGCTCTTTGTAGTGTTCCTGCTCAGCCGCTCTTTCCGTGGACAGGAGGACCTCTGGCAGTGCTTGCCAGGGGTAAAGAGAGGTGTGTTTCTCCTGTTTGCTTCGGGAAAGAAACATACATAAAAGTAAAGAATTAGTTCCTGTCTGGCATTTTATCAACTTCACGAAAAACTTTTATTTTTTTTTCTCTAGAGGCAGCTGGGATGGAGTGTTGCAAAGTGCCTACCTGTTCCATAAGGAATCTATTCCCGCCTGTCACAGGCACCTGCAACTTCCCTTGATAGAACTTTTCAGAAAATGGAAATGAAGTGTGTGTGAAATTTCTTATACAGAGAGAAGGCAGGAGAAAAGAGATGTTTTGCCCTCTTGCTCTTACTTTTGAAACAGCAAATCTGGCTTTTTTTTTTTTTTCCACTTGGTTTTTAAAAGCTTCTTGTAAATAAAACACTGACCTCGTATTTCTCAGTCTCCTCATCTGTTAAATGGGAACAGTCACCTTTTCAAGGGCCTGGATAGTTTAGGGTTAAAAGATCGAGTGAGTTTGGAATGAAAATATGTCTCTTTCCTTTTGCTGTGGCTGAGGGCTCCTTCCTCCTGAAGTCACCAAGCCACAGAACAAAGATGATGGCCTTTATCATGTAGAGAGTGGATGACCAGATGGCAGAGCCCATTCTATATAATGACTCTCACTCTGGTGGTTTGTAATTTATGAAGTGGCCTTCTAATCAGAGGCGCTATTGGCTGCTGGAGAACTCTGCCACAGCATGGAAACAGCTTCTTCCAAAAAGGAAGGAAAAAAAAAAAAGAGCATCAACCTAATATTCTTCCACCTAATATGATAAACAGTCTCAAGCAGAAGATTATCAGAGAAAATTCTTATTTTTATTTCATAATCCTTGAGGAAAGAAGATAGGGATAGGTTAGTCAGGGAGACCTTTCCCCTTAACTTTCTAAAGGAAGGGCAGCGACCGTCGTAGCTGCACTTGGAGGTTGTGTCTTTACAGCCTGTGTGTCTCCCAAGCCCTGATGCCCAGGCCTGGGGGAGGGGAGTGGGGGGAGGATGAAGCGTGGATGAAAGGAACAGGACAGAAACAATGAAAGGGGTTTGCACAGCTGGGATGAGGCAAAAGACTCTTACTAAATGTCAGTAGCTGCCTTTTGCCCTATAAATCATAGACATCAAAAAGATAGTGGAGGAATTTCTCTGATCTCCATAACCAAAACTTAAAAAAAAAATCAGACATTTTTTTTTTACGAATACGGTGATAATTCTGGAACCCTTCCTCACAGTCTCTAAGGTCTTGCCCCTTTGTCTCTTGCACTGGAGCTACAATTCCTGCCGTCCGTGACCCCAGTTCTTTTATATGACAAAGGCCTTGAGGATCTGGCGATAGCTGAAGTCACAGTTTCCAAAGAACTTTGCTTGATTTAGAGGCGTACACTGCCCCATTTTCTCTTGAGCGTGTAAGGAGACTAAGAATAACCCATCCTCTCTACTTGGTGTTGGGTACATTTTCAATCTGGCATGCCAAAATTCCCAACTCCAGGGTGAGAAATAAATCTGTTTCTTTGAATAGCAACAAGAACGATGGGTAAGCATGTTACAGGGGTGGGTGATGAGAGCGGGTAGTGGTGCTAAATGGAATTTTATGTTCTTATGAACCATTCAGTGCAAAATGATGAGTCCTGCCTGATTAGGCAATGCTAGCGTTTATGGCGAGAAAACGGTTAAACGTAGAGCACTCTCTTAAGGTATTTAAGGTATGTGAATGCTTTTCTTCTTTACTGAAAGCACATCAGGGAAAATGGATGGTGCATCTCATTTGCTTCAGTCGAAACAGTTTAACTGTCATGGCTTTGAGTCTAAAAAAAAAAGAAGGTAAATAGCTTCTACAGTAAAGAATTATACCTACAGTATGTTCTTCCGCAGGTGGTGGCCAGGCCCCTATCAGCTTGTCAATTTCTGACATTTGGTTGTCACTATCTCACTGGACAGTAGACTGCTGGCACATATAGGAAAGGGTCACAGCCTATGGAGTTTTCTTTTTTTTTAAGCCAAGATGCTAGCGGTAGCATAATCTCTGAATGAATTGCATTTAAATGGGGTTAGGAAGAAGAGCAATAAGGTAAGACGAAATGCTTTGAGAATGGCTATTCATAATCAGAAAAGCCAAGAGATATTAAAAAAAGATCACAGGCTATTACAGAATAACAGCTTTTTAAAGCAGTGCTTTGAAAACTAGAAGTAGAATATAGACTAATAGACAAAGAATAAAGGCAGCTTTCTTTGAAGAGAGAGAATGTCTACAGCAAATGGAATGTGGTCGTGAGAGGTAGGCGCACGGGAAGGCAAGCCCCAAGTAGAGGAGCTATTTTGTTCTCTCCCAGATTAGAAGCATCAGTGCCCTCTGTTGTTAGCAAGAGAACTGCAGAACTGCTTGAACAGACCAGGCGATTTTGCCTTGTACACAGACTTCTCTACAAACTGTAATTGATGGTCATCAGTCGGGAAAGGAAGGAAAGAACAAGGAAGGGAGGGAGGGAGGGAGGAAGAAACTGATTGATCTGTGGTCACCTTTGCATTATTGGAGCACTACTGTCCGAATGTTTAAAACATGAAATGTATTAAATATGTTGTTTTTTTCTGGCCTGGCTCTTTGAGTTTCTTCACATAGAGGGGAAGCTGTGATGTAAATCTAGTATTGATGAAGACCGGGTTCATAATGGGAAAGTTCTGGTAACTTCATCGTGATTCCTCTTTTTTGGTTGTTTTTGGTTTTTGTTTTGGCAAACCTCTTTTTACGCATCAGCATTCAACTTGGACGGAAAAACACTGATCCCGTGTTGTCCTTGGCCCAATGGATATTCCTCAGAGATGCTGCTTCTCTGTTGTCAACGTGGAAAACACAGCGGAAAAGGCAGTGGAAACTTTTCCGAGACACTAACATAACATTAAAATGAACGTTGCTCCTTTATGTGTTTTACTAAATTGAAGATCTCTCCAAAAATGACAACTTCATTCAAGCAGATCATCTGGAATTACATTAACCAGCTGCCGTTAAACAGCTGAGGACCACGGAGACCATTTTGCTCTGCACAGCCCGGGGACGGGCCAGGGCGCTGTGCAGAACACATTGTGCTCCTTTCGACCCACACAGTTACTCCCCAGCCTGCTTGTTGCCAAACACCGGGCTTTCTAATCACTTTGTATTCAGTCAGGGATCCAGGAAGTCCAAATCCAGCCAGACAAATGCAGAAGAGCTTAGCAGAAGCAGCTTTAACAGGTGCCGTTGGTGAGGTTTTAGGGAACCTGAGAGACACGACAAACAATGGGCCCTGTTGGTCAGCAGCATCTGTTTGCACTGGTCATTGAACAGCAGTTTGCCTCCGAGGCCGGTTAACTGATCCTTAAGTGATGGCATAACAGTGCAAAAAATAATAATAATAATAATAAATATTTAGACACCTTAGCTGTGCAAGTCCCCTGCGAACAGATCGCTGTTAGATGTCTCTCGTCTGCTCCCGCTCCTCCGTAGAGTGCCAGGAACAGAACGCAGGGGGGTAAAGAATGTGTACCTGCTCAGAATTAAAAGGGATGGATGGAAGATCTGATGGAAGCAGGTGCCTTCCATCAGTTTTGAAAATAACAGGGGAATGCCACCGATATGGTCGGAGGGGTCACTGTCCTTGTCGGCTGGGATAGCCGCACTCCAGAGGACCACACCTGGGTGCCACATCTCCTGATTATTTCTAGGTTCTGAAGTCCACTTGGGTTGGTGGTAGATTTGCTCTCCTGGCCATGTTCTGGCTCGCTGTTCTCCATAACAGCACCTGATTACAGTGAGTTTGAAAAAAGTGGCTGAAACTACAATATCCTTCCAAATCCTATCACTGTTTAAACACAGGGATGACTTATATTCTCCCTAAGGAAGAGGAAATGGGGAATTGACAAAAAGTTCATGAACCTCCATGCGTGCTCTGAGCAAGCGCCAGAGGAAAACCTTAGACGATCCCGTGTGTTTAGATAGAGCAAACTGCAGAAGAAACTCGAAAACCTGCATCAAAACAGCCTATATAATAGTTCTATTAATATTCAGGCTCTTGGTTTGGTACTGATAGTAAAAGAAGAGAGAGAGAGAAGCGAGGGTGCCTTTTAAGTTCTTTGAAATTACAGGGGGAAGGGTTTGCTTCTGCAGTTGGGAAAACATTTGACTATTTTGTATGTTTTCCTTATTCTTATTTGGGATAAAAAATGAGGTCGGCACCAAATTAGAGTAGTTGAACATTCTGGTATCATAAAATGTCCATTTCTTTCCTGTCTGGGTAATGTGGATTAAAAAATGTGATACTTGTAAGTGTTCTGAGGAGGCCTTGATCAAGGGTGTACATTTGCAGGTGAATTGAGAGTCTCCTCTTGATGATAAATTCCAGCTTTACTCTCTGCTTCAAAAAGGCTTTTCTTTCTAAACTATATTTGAAAATCAATGATTATACCCCAATATGGTATTACTAGAACACACACACATTTAAGTTTTTTGTTTTGTTTTGTTTTAAAGAGTTTATTTATTTATTTGACAGAGAGAGATCACAAGTAGGCAGAGAGGCAGACAGAGAGGGAGGGGGAAGCAGGCTCCCCACTGAGCAGAGAGCCCGATGCGGGGCTCGATCCCAGGACCCTGGGATCATGACCTAAGCTGAAGGCAGAGGCTTTAACCCAGTGAGCCACCAGGTGCCACAAGTTTTTTGTTTTAAGAATAAGGACCCTGGCGCCTGGGTGGCTCAGTGGGTTAAGCCTCTGCCTTCAGCTCAGGTCATGATCTCAGAGTTCTGGGATTGAGTCCCACATTGGGCTCTCTGCTCGGCAGGGAGCCTGCTTCCTCCTCTCTTTCTCTCTCTCTCTCTCTCTCTCTCTGCGCCTACTTGTGATCTCTCTCTGTCAAAAAAGAAAAAAAAAAAAAGAATGAGGACCCTATTTCAGGAGTATTTATTATTCAAAGTGCACATGACTCACATCATAGATTTAATCTTTATAAAATCTCCTTTGTAGTTCATTTGTGGGAAACCAAAGCCAAACGGAGTTGATGGAATAAGCAACACTGTATACAGAATAAGGGTGAAACTTGGTGGGACAGCACTCATGAATCACGTGGGTTTTTGGGGGTTTTTGTTTGTGGGTTTTTTGTTTGTTTGCTCCTGAACACTGGTGTTCCTTGAATTATACCAAAACACCATTTTCATAGATTAATCGTGTTTTCCTATTTGAATATACTCTTTGTTTAAGTTGGTTCATTTCTCTCACTGTAAAAATCAGTAAACTGAGGCTTAAAGAGATTGAATGACAGTCCGAAGTTCATAGTAGAGCCCAGATTGGAGAGAAAGAACCTATAGATATTTTGGTATTAAGTGTCTGTAAAGTGCTTGATAGGAGCGTGATACCTAGTTACCTAGTTTAGAAGGAAATGCAGTGGCTGTTGCCAGTACGTTCAGTTCTTCCACATTCCTGTATCAGGGATATCTGGAGAAAGCAGAGAGAAATTGCTGGTCGGGGCAGGGTGTGGAAAGGGGACAGGGATTCAGCCCTTTCATTACACAGTGTTTTGATGATGTAAAGGAGCCCTACCAAGGGACAGAGCTGTGCAGATTATCTCCTGGGGACCCAGCACTGGGACAGAGGTATGCGAGCACTCCCCTTATTTTATCTGTGGTCTTGCTACCGCATAGGCTGGGGGATTGAAGAAAGTGCTGGAACAGAAAGAGGAAGGCTCGTAGAACTGGGGCCATGACTTTGGGCTTTGTCTCTGCCACTGAGGAGTTGACTTGTTCCAAGGCAGTTTAAATAACCTCTCAGGGTGTTTGTTTCAGAATCCATGGGGCCGGAAAACTAATACTATTTATTTCACAAATAGGTAAAGGAGCTAAAGGAGATTAGGCATGTACGAGGATTTTGGAAGCTTTAAAGCGCTATGTTTGTGCTAGAAATGAACAAAATGAAACAGGTAGGCCTATAAAATGTGTCAATCCCATTAGGGCCGGTTTCATGGGTTCTTAGATGAGGTTTCCTTTGCTAAGTCCTACTGACCGTTACTGATATTAATCCCAGGCCTTTTGAATATGTTGAAGAAAAAAATTTTAAGTGAAATTAAGCTGTTTTAAGGGAAATGTTTGGGATTTTATGCAAATAAGGATGCCAAAGCGAAGAAGAACGGTGTGTGTTTGTGTGGTGTGGGGGGCATAGTGGACACGCATTTCGTGTATTTGATGAGTAGGCAGTTTCTGGCATCGGGAACGGGTTCTGGTTGCCTTAGTGTGACGGCTCTCTAAGATCTCCAGGTTAAGGGGTGAAGACCCAGTGGGTACTGTTAGTCTTTCTTCAGAGGTTCACTCCAGGCCTGTCTATTTATGCAGACCAATTGTCAGCTATAGGGTATAAATAAATGATATACTCTTACAAGCAAGTCCTTGAAAAATTAATAAAACTGATCTGCATTTTCCAATTTGATCCAATTCTTGTTCTGTTATCATATAAGAAAAAAAATGCTACGAAAATGAAGAACTTTAAGCAAAGAATTCTTTTAAAAAGTTCGCTTCGACATCTCTTCAACTTACCGTTCTGTGGCTACCAAAGTGGAATGTAGAACGTGATATGCATGAAATTAATACTTTGCCCATGAGGTGATTTTGCCTATAAGTATCAATGCTTTATCGGTTCAGTCTTCTTTTTCTTTTAATCAGCCTCCCTGGGGCCCACCTTACCTTCCTCCCATCCATGCAAAACATGTGCCATAGCAGAAAAAGCACAGCCGCCAGTGACAGAGGGTCCCGGGGTCACATCTTGGTTCTGTCACTTAGTGGCTGGGTTTTCTTGGGTCAGTTAATGTCTGAGTTTCATTTCCTTTTTTTCATTTCCTCACAAAATGGAACCATCTATTTACATGATACTATATATGTGATTAACATTAAATTAGAGTTTTTACACAGTAAAAGAAGGCTATTGTTATTTTTAATCTCACCGAACCTCTTGGAGGCAGAACAGAATCATGTATTTGAAGTGCACGGCGTAGTGCTGGGGACATAGGAAGTGCTTGACAAATGATTTCTGTTTTTCTTTGACAAAAACTCTGCTGTAAAACTTACTGAACCCTATATCGAATAATAATACCACTTGATATTTATATGTTTCTTTACAATTTGCAGAATGAGTTTAGTACCCAAATAACTGCCCTCTAATGAAGACTGACATATAACTATAAATCACCATTACAGATTAAAAAATAATAGCCACACTATTGAGTCTGTCTTTCAAAGATGAGGAGGCTGAGAACAGCGAGCTTAAGTAACTCAGCCAAGGAGAAATTCCTCGTAAGGGGCAACGCTGACTGGAAGGTCATGCCACCTCCCAACCAGTAGCCCAAGCAGCTTGCATGGCTCGATGCAGGGGCCTAGAGCATGGGCAAAGGGAGTCACCTCAGCCTTTCACCGCAAGCGGGTAAAGATTCCTTTCCCTAGCGCAGTGACTGGAACAGAGCAAGTACTGGGTCAGTGTTTATGAAATGGATGAAAGAAGGAAAAGCCAAATTCAAGAGCAGATGAGAAAAGTCAGGGAGCGGTATCTTCCGGAGATAGATACCGTCTGGTTATAAAAAGGGTAATGACGGTCTTGTGCTGAGCCCTTGGATGGTCCTGCGAGCAATTTCTGTAGGAACTTGAGACTCTCTTTTTGACCCTCGCAAAGTAGGCTGCAAACTTTGGTAAATAGAGCAGAAACAGAGGCATTTGCTAATACGGAACCAAAATTAAAACCTGCTCAGGGAACTACAGAAAAATGTACTTGCCTGATCTCACCTGGAGAGTGAAACAAATGGGTACTAGAGAAAATCTAGTCAAATGACATCATGAAGGCTGATGAAGCTCCAGTGGCAGTAGGCCAGCAATATTGCTAGAAGAACAGATGGAAGATGGGACACATTTGTAGCCAAAAAGAGACTACTCATAGGTAACACAGCATGCATTGCCAGGAATAAAGATGGTGAGACGCGGAAGTAACCTCTATAAGTCCTATGTTGTGTGCATTTCTCAAACTTACTTTTTAACTGCTGCCTGTGTTTTGAAACTCTTTGGCGACAATCCGTGGATTCCTAGCGGCGTTGAGCCTTTGCTCTCAGGAGTGTGTTTGGAGGGGCGTGGCTGTGTCTGCGTGTGTGTTCGCGAGCACGCGGGGCTAGACTCCGGTGAGGTAAGAGGTTTGATTGAAACATCAAATGAGTTACTCTCTGAATATTGTACAGTTGATGTTTTCTCTCTAAGGAAGAGATGTGGGCTTGCATCTCTCTTGTGTGTAAATATTTTGCTTAACGCCTAGTACAGTGCTAACAACGATGTGATAAACGCTTGCCGAGCATAGCACAAATAAATAAATTGATCTGATGCCTTGAAGTTTGGTGGTATTCCTTATTTCCTTGCCATTCGTTTAGACACAGAGTAAAAGAGACTCTAGCAGACCATGCATTTCTTACTCTCCTATGGTTCCTTGGATTGATCCCTTTAGCTTTGTTCTCTTAAAGCACTTAACCCTTGCACACCTCCCTATCAGCACCTTAGATGAAAAGAGGGATACAGAATAAAGGAACAGACCCACGCGCCATGTGGCACCACGTTCCGAGCAATTGCAAATAAAGGAAGGTGTGGAACCTGGCAGCTGGAAATAGAATGGCTAGAGCATGGTCACATGTCCCAGGAGTGGGATGAGGCCTCAGTTTCCTAATCAGTAAAACTGGAATATTCGGAAGATTATCGTCAAGTTGAGGTGGGCTAAACTCCGGGAAATGCTGAGCACAGCCCTAGCACACGATCAACCTGTGACACGTAGCGACACGGACCATGATCCTGAAACCCATGGGGAGGATGGGAACGATGCTGGCGATGGGAGAGCGCTTTGTGGCGAACAGCCTGCTGGGCAAACTCTTGAAAGGGATCTTGCCAAGATCTGCTTCTGGTTTATGTTCCTGGATCCAAGACTTCCTTCAAATATCCTCTTTGTTCTTGGAAAAATTTAAGCCAACCCTCTAAATTAAATTACCCTGAAGACCAGTAACTTTGTATTTTTGATATGAAGGATTTACTAAATTGTATGGCATAGCCAGAAACACAGTTTTATGACTGAGCTGTTTATCCCAGGGTTCTCCCCACGATACTCAGGGTCACTTTGAGGATGGTGTATTATTTTTGCCACCTTGGCCCACATTCCTACCACTCAGAGCAAATGTCTAGATTGTGCTCGTGTTGTGACTTTTTTTTTTAAGATTTTTTTTTTTTTGGACAGAGATCACAAGTAGGCAGAGAAGCAGGCAGAGAGAGAGAGAAGGAAGCAGGCTCCCCGCTGAGCAGAGAGCCCGATGCGGGGCTCGATCCCAGGACCCTGGGATCATGACCTGAGCCGAAGGCAGAGGCTTAACCCACTGAGCCACCCAGGCGCCCCGTCCCTGTTCTAACTTTTGTTCTGGGATCGACTTCTTTTCTCATACTTAGCAAATTTGGCAAAGAGAGAAACTTGTGCTGTACGCCACAGGGGCAAAGTCATATCTGCTGTCCGAAAGCACACCTTTTACGGTCAGCGGTAAGTATAACTGGCAGCCTCAGTGCCCGGGTTTCTAAGGACTCTTCCCACAAGGCTGTGACTTTGACCAAGGGAGGAACCCGTGCCATGAAGCAGACAGACTGGGGGCTCCAGACCTTGTGGGAGTTAAAAATTCCATCTTTAATAATTGAAACGAAGTAGAGACACTACCCTTCTCATTCAGTGCTACGTTTTGGGTTCATCAGGAAAGGCAGAACTCTCCCTTTCTTGAGGTAAAAAATCTCCCAAAACTTTAAAGTTTGAGGGTTTTTTTGTTGTCGGGGCGAGTCCAACACCAGAGGGCGATGTGAACACAACATTTTAACTACTTTTTAAATGGAGTTTATTTTGGGTGTGTCAACAAAATAAGTATATTGTGTGTTCCCAACCATTAATTTTTCTTTGTAAGTTTTTTTTTCTTAGTAACTGAAATTTTATTCACTCTTCTCATTTTTTTTCCACTTTTCAAACAACTGAAAGATTAAGAAATCAGTCATTCCTTTAACTGGTATTTATTGAGTACCTACTATATGCAAGATAGGCAAGATAGCATATTAAAGGTTTAGAGAGGGTCAGTGCAGGAATGCTAAAGGCTCATTAAATAAATATTTATCAGTCAACTGGCAAATACAAGCCATTCTGACAGAGGCTGTTAAAATGAATCAGGCAGTTCCTGTCCTCAAGGAACATACAGTCCATTGAAAAAGGGTGATTCTATGCTTCTCTTCTGTCATTAAAGAGAGACTCTTTCACTGGGGCGCCTGGGTGGCTCAGGTGGCTAAGCACCTGCCTTTGGCTCAGGTCTTGATCCCGGGGTTCTGGGGTCAAGCCCACATAGGGCTCCCTGCTTACTGGGAGCCTGCTTCTCCCTCTCCTCCCTGCTTGTGCTCTCTCTTGCTATCTCTGTCACTATCTGTCTCTCAAATAAACAAATAAAATCTTAAAAAAAAAAAAAAAAAAGGAAAAAGACTTTCACCTACCCTGAATCTTTCCTACCATCTTAGCTCAGAAAACCTGTCTCCTTCCTCCTGTCTCCCGAGTAGAATTGACTGTGTCCTCCTAAGACTGTCACACGGGGGCATTGGGAGTGGCTGGAGCAAAAATCCCAGAGGGTAGGAGTGCTTTCCGTATGTTCAGGTGAAATGGAGGTTGGTATACCTAGGTTTTTTGATGCAGAATTATGAGAAATATGCCAGGAAAGAGGATTATGTTAGATTGTGAACAGACTTGAATTTCGGGTTACAAGAATCATGATTTTGTTCCGTAGCAACGGAAAACATGGGACAGAAGTGCTTGAGAACAGCATAGGAGTTTAAAAAGAAGCAGAAAAATGGAGAGACCAGTTAAACCACTCATTAGGACGTTCGTCCATTTGGAATTTAATGTTGAGAATATAGAGATGATTTCATGATAAAACCAGCAGGTCTTAGAAAAACTTAACATATTTATTCTCATCACTTACATGCAAAAGTGTGGTATTTTTTGATGACTGAAGAGTTGTAAAACCTACTCTTAGTCATGACAGTGATAATTCAGAGCTCAGTAGGTATGCGCCCTACTGTACTTGGCATTCATTCATTCAGAAAACAGCTGTTGAACATCTGTCTGGTCCTGAACTGTGTTCCAGACATGCACAGATGAGCAAGACAGGGTTCCTGCCTTCAAGGAGCTTACAGTTGAACGGGAGAAACAAAATTAGGCACAAACAGAAATGAGAATACAGAGGGAAGACAGGATAAACTGTGCCTCCAGGGAGATCTTTCTGAGTTTCCAGTTGACAAAAAGATGGGGGGGAAGGGTGTGTTACGGGCATGTTGGGACAGGGTTGTGGAAATCCACATGTATGGTCACACAGGATTGTGAACAGGCATAAAGAGGTCCTTCTAGATTACGCTGACCCCAGAGAGAATTTCAAGTTCTCAAGGAATGGCTCTCTCTTTACACAATGTTCTATTTTTCCCCCCAATACGGTTTTGTTACGTTGGACAGTCTTCCCCTGTTGGGGACAACATTGTGAAAGAAGAGAAAAGACACAGGGTAGGGGCCGTGATAAGTCAGTGCCAGTTACGGGGTAGGGGGGGGGGGGGAATCAGTTTCTTATATGATTAAGAAAATTTCTACTGAAAATTAACACTTTAAAATCTGTCTGATGGCAAGTTAACTCAGAGGTGGAAAAATTGAGGAATGTCAATATATATAAAATCTCATGTTGATAAATGGGACATGGTAAATTCAAAGCCATACCAATAAATATCAAGTTTGATACAGAACACCTTTGCCTGCAAATAATTTCTCGGGGTGAGGCAGATAGTTACAAATAAATATTTGAACCCTTTAAGTTCTTGATAATTTTTTAGTGACTGTGTTGATTTTAGAGAAAGGTGTGTGGGAAGCATGATTTTTTCCACATCAAAGACAGGGTTACCTTTCCTCCTTCTTCTTTTTTGTGATGTTAAGTACATTCCTTCGCAGGCCTTAGAAATCTCTCTAAATCCAAAATTGAACAAAAAAGGCCTCCCCTTGTGATTTTTTTGTCAGGCTGATGAAGCTGTATAGAAATGTAAATGTAATATTAGAAGCGGTATGTGGAAGCCAGGGTTGCTCTCTTCTCTTAACCCTGGCTCCCTTGTAAAGGATTTTGCAAAATCTCCTATTTTTCTTTGCATGTACGTCTCCTGTGTAAGGGCATTTAATTAGCCACAAGTTACAACAAAGATTTTGAAAGGAAAATCTATCTGGGGTGCCAATGCCTTTATTTTCATTCGGCGAACGGCTACATTTTAACTCCCTTATCAAGAGCTGCATGAACTGCCCAGACGAAATGGGGAACATCTCCACACTGTTTGACAAATAGACTTTTTGTAAACTGATTTAGCCTTTTCCTTGTTTGCATTTCATTATATAGCAGACTTCATGTCACAAAATCGGTATTCACTCAAAATAGAGAATTTAGAGATAGGACTGTAGCCTGATAAAAAATATTGCACAGGTCAGGCCTATTAAACATAAAATAATAGCAAGTCAATGATCCGAGGGGTTGTTCTTCAGCAGGGAAGGGGCTAACATTTCTGAGGGCAGGCGTCTTACTCAGGACTGAAGACAGGGCGGTGGCCACATTTACAGGACAATCTGCTGGGAAGGGAGTGAAGAATGAAGGCATCCGTCTGGATAGACTACAGAAAAAGAGACAGGTTTGCCATTTGCATTCAACCTCATTCTCTGGAGAGGCCAGAGGTGGGAATTTTAGGTTTAGCCATGTCTTGGTCTGTTCTGAGACTCTTGCTCAGGAGTTGGGGTTTCCATGGATATAAAAGAGCCTTCGTAGGGAAATGGACTTTGAAAAGAGGGTGAACGCGGCGACTGTGTTTTCATTTTTCTTCTAAATCCTTTGGTTTGGACCAGTGGGTCTCAAACTTGAGCATGCATTGAAATCACCTAGAAGAGTTGATGAAACACAGATTGCTGGGCCCCTGGGGGGGGGGTGGTTTCGGGTGGGGCCTTGAGAATTTACATGAACAGTTTTCAGGTAATCTTGATGCTTGACTTTGAGAACCAGCAATGTAGACTCTCTGAGTCAGCCCCTAGAGAATCAGACATTAGCATTTCAAAGCACCTACCAGGAAATCCACTGGGCAAGGGTCCTTGGCAGCTCTGTTGCTAAACCTCAAGTAGCTAGTTGGTCGGCAAGAATATGGAAGACAGTTTATGTATAGGAATCTTCCTTGTTAAGTGTTATTAAAAAAATAAAGCTATAATTGCATGACATCTTATTCTTGCCTCTTTAGGAATTCCTTTCTATTTCCCACAGCCAGGCAGCTTTTTAGTTCAGTTTAATGAGTCTTTGGAGATCACCTTTTGTGCACTTGTCCTAAGAGCTGGGATTATTTATAAAGATGAACAGGACACAGTTTTATTCTCAAGAAGCTTATAGTCCTCGGAGAATCAGACGAGGAGGAGGAAAACGTCAATAGCATTTGGTTAGTGGAGCTGATAGAAGATGCTGGGGTCTCTGTCCTACAAGAGGCCTCCCTGACCCCCCAGGGTGAACTAAGTATTAAGGATAAGTAGGATTTTGTTAAGCAGAAGGAACAGGGAAAAGCAGAGAAAAGTGAAACGCGGGCACGCATCTTCAGGAGTCTGCCAGCCGTTTGAAAGTTCTAGAATGTTTTACTTATAAATGAGCCGATTTCCCCCCTCTCTTGGATCTGGTGTCTGCTTTACCCATTTAGCACTGCCCCCCAACCCCCAGTTCTCAATTCCATTTGTGATTATCTGTTAGAGTCCTAATCCACATTCATTGTAAAACCTTGCAAGCAATGAATAGGAATATAGAGAAGAAAATGAAAAGCAACTAAATCTTACTGTTTATGATACCATAATAATAGTCCGTTTAAGCTTATCACATCTGTTTTTATTCTGAAGCACAGTGTTAGAACATACTTTTAAATGATGCTCAACATCTCGGTGATGAACACTGTGTGGGTCCCTTTTTTCCTCCGAGGTGCTTGAATGTCATGGACTTAATTTTAGTTAAATTAAAAAAATAAAACGATGGATCCATGAAAATCTGGCTCCTCAGCAGGACGTCACACGAAAGCTGAGGCCCAGAATGCTCTTCAGGTGGACTTGAGCCCCTGGAGGCAATGCTCAGCTTCACCTTTTTTTTTTCTCTCTCTCTCTTTCTCAACGTGGGTTGCAGAGTTTGAAATCACCAGTGGACTTTTCCCCCCAAACACCACGGCCCGGGATGCTGCCCTCAGAGATTTCGACCCAGTGAGTTTGGGCGAGACCAAGGCCGCTGTCATTTCACAAAGTCTCCCTGTGATTCCAGCCTGAAGCTGGGTGATCTGATTCTGTGATTACTGTTGGGCTCGAGGACATTAGCATGGCCTCGGGAACAAAAACCTGACGCTTCATCAGCAGGACTAGGGAAGGTCTAGAAGTCACTTGCATTTAGTGACCGGACTCATAATGTGAGCCACCAACACTTCTGCAGGTTAGAAATCGTTTTTATACACTATATATAAGAGTAATCTTTCCTTATAGTTACATAATTCACAGGGAGCTTGGATTTACATGATCTCATTTGTTTATATGAATACCTGGTGAAGTAAGTAGGACAAGTATTTTTTTTTTTCTCCTCTCTTCCTTCTTGTTGATTGTTGTTCGTTCTTTCTTTCTTTCTTTCTTTCTTTTAACTCTAATTCCAATATACTTAACCTATGGTGTTATGGTAGTTTGGTTGCTATTCTTAATGGATGGGAGCACTGAGACAAAACCTTCAGGTACTTGCCCAAGATCACTAAGCCAACAAGCCAAAAAGCCAGGATTGCAACTAGGTCATCCAGTATCCACATTCGTGCTTTTTCTTTTACTTCCTTCACATGGTTCAGTCATGATGACATAATGATGCCGGGTCCTGTGCTGAGCAGTTTACTGCTGGTTCTCCCGTCTCAACTTCGGCAGCATATTGAATGCTCCTGGAGAGATTTAAAAACTCCTGATGCTGGAGATTATAAATTAATTGGCTGAGGTGCAGCCTGGGGATCACGCTTTTTCAAAGGTTGAAACCACTGCTCTGTAGACCATTTCATTTAATCCTCTTAACAACCTGTGGTTAGAATCCACCACCATGTTAAAAAAAGAGGAGGTCAACCCACCAGCCCAGGAGCCCACCACCGAAAGCCTGGTAGAAACCAGACTTGAACCAAGGAAGGAAACAGTGTCTATAGCTTGTCCAGTCACCGTATTTGTCCCTCAGGATTTTCAGGTTTTTCCTTCAAATCTTGAATCAGGAAGAGCTGAGTGCAACCGGTGAACATACACGAAGGAAAAAACAAAACACTGAATTTAGGGTTTTCTAAATATTCAAGAACCATATTCCTGTCTTTGAATTAGCCACAGCAGTCAGAGGCACTCATTTATTTGTTTGTTTGTTTGCTTATTATTGCTTATTTTGGCTTTTGTTGTTGTAGGACTTGATTCATAATACTCAGTGCGTTGACACATGAACTTTGAAAAACCTGGTCGGCAGTAAGTGAATAACAAAGTGAATTCTGAACAACCTGTTATAATAGAAGCTCTGCGTGTTCCTAGTACTGCTGCTAAAGAATTTTAAGGAAAAGAAAAAAATAGTAATCCTCTAGCCCAGTGGTTCTCACACTTTGGCAAATATCAGAATCTCTTCCAGGGGTTAATAAAAGGGATTGCTGGTTCCAACCTCTAACTTCCAGCCTGTGGGGCCTGAGAATTTGCACTGCTAACCAGCTTCCATTTGATGTACATTCTACTAGTCTGGGACCCACACTTCTACTACTGCACTAGTCCAATCACATTCTTCAGAGAAGCACCATGAGATGAAATGCTATGGCCAGGTTACAGATGACTGAGAAGAATTATTGTTTCTTTTTTTTTTAATATATTTTATTTATTTATTTGACAGCAAGAGAGATCACAAGTAGGCAGAGAAGCAGGCAGAAAGAGATGGGGAAGCAGGCTCCGTGCCAAGCAGAGAGCCCCATGTGGGGATGGGTCCCAGGACCCTGAGATCATGACCTGAGCCGAAGGCAGAGCCCTAACCCACTGAGCCACCCAGGCGCCCCAGAATCATTGTTTCTTAAGCGTTCTTTCCACCACATGTCAATTCTCTGGGCAAGACTGGGGAACTTCAGAGATTTTTTTTTTTTTAACTCTTACCCTATAAAGCAGCCGGATATTAATTTGAGGGGATAAATATTTGTGTTAAAGTACTGTTTAACTCTTTAGAATCATCAGATTTGGATGAATGATAGAGTCTAGAAAGGCTACTCATTAAACGCTAGAAACTGCCACTTTGGAATTTTCATTCTTATTCTCTTTCTCAAGAAGAGATTAGTGACCCAGAAAATCAAGCTCTTAAGTAAATCATTCAGTTACCTGAGGATGTAGATTTATTTATGAATATGATTTTAAATATGATTCAAAACTAGGAAATATTTGTTCTAGAGGCTCTCTTCTGTGGTGGGTTGGGGACAGGGCAGTGTTTTGTTATGACTGTGCAACCCCTTTTTTGGATAAAACAAATACTGGGGCTCCTGGGTGGCTCAGTCAGTTAGGCGTCCAACTCTAGATTTCTAATCAGGTCATGTTCTCAGGGTCCTTAGATGGAGCCCTGTATAGGTTCCACACTCAGTAGGGAGTCTGCTTAAGATTCTCTCTCTCCTTCTCCCGCTGCTCCTCCCACAGCGCACGTTCTCTCTCTCTCTCTCTCTCAAGTAAATAAATAAATAAAATCTAAAAAAAAAAAAGAATGAAGCAAATATTGAGAAACACAGTCACCATTTTCTCCTTATCTACAGGGCAAGCGAGGGAGAGGAATTAAAAAATAGCAATACTTCTTTACTCATGAGTCTAAATATAGTTTCATTGACTGAGTAGTTGATTCTGAAAGACTAAATATATTGGAGCCATTAAAATACTGACTGGCGGAAACTCAATTACAAAAAAACCAAGTAGCATGAATGTGATGATTTTGGCCAAAATCAGCAATTTCTTGGGCAAATATTTATTGAATCTAAAATGTCCAGATTACAGTGCTAAGTACTGCATATATTATTAAAAGCCATCAAGAAGTTTACTAAATGGAGAACACACACAGAGAATACAGCCCAGTGTACCTTGATACAAGCCAGTTAGAGGATGTCAATGGTGCAAAGCATTATGGGACACAGGAGGGAGCCACTGATTCGGTCTGGGGACCCCTGGAAAGAGGAGACATTTTTGCTGGCTTCCAAGGATCGGAAGGGTGTTCTGTGTACTCTGTAAATCGTGTTGCTAAGCATTGTAGCTAAGTGACAGCCAAGATTACAAAGAAGGGAATACTTTCTTTGCAATACCACCTGGTTTATTTATAAGTACGTTAACTTTCTCGCTCAGTAAGAGTGCATGAATTAAGTCTGGTAGAAGTAAACAAAGTGTTTACATTTACATACCATACATCTCAAAGTATTGATTGGGATTGAATAATTGAATAGGACTAACTGCTCAATCGATGGGAATGAAGCCAATGGTGGGGCCAAACTGGGAGACTCTGACCAAAGAAAGAGCCCATTAAAGCTCATACTGTCTCATTTAATCATCTTTGCTAATAGAGAAAACAAAATGTGGCCATGTTTCCTTCAAGATCTTCCTAGCTGTCATAGAGCCAGGACTGAGACACCTGGCAGTATGCCACACATGCTCCTTCTACAGACTTCTGGAAAGACTGGAGAGATGAAATAGAATAATCCTGAAGAGAACACCAATGTTTATAGACCGTTACGTTATATGAGTGGTTATAGTTCCTTTTTATTAATGATGAAATCTTGGAAGATTTCCAAATAGGTTGATTTTAAATTTTAATTTAATTTTAAAAAATGTTACTGCTACTGTTTTGTTCCTCCTTAGGCGTCTTTGTTCTTTGGCTTAGATATTCTAGAATTAGACTATAGTTACATTACTTTGAAACCTGGGGAAGAGAAACTAATATACCAAATCTTTCTGTGAAATCAGTGATGGAGAGGGGAGACTGAGACCTCAGGTTCCCTTTTTTGTATTTTACATTCTCATTACTAAGGTATATGTTTATCCCAGGAAATTTACACAGGGCCTGGTACAGACGGTGCTTCTAAAATGTGTGTTTTTTCAGAAAGAAAGGAAGGGATAAGGTGTACAATTGGTCGGAGAAGCTTTATTTCACTTTGCTAAAATAAAACTATTTTGGGGAGCAAAAATGTGTACTGGTGAGTGCTTTCTGTATTCCTGTGTGTCTTTTTTAAGAGGATGTCACAAAACTTTTGGGAAACTGCTCAAGATTAGGAGGGCAAGACAAATGGAATTAAAAAAAAAAAAAAAAACCACCAAGAAATTTAGGTCCTGACTTTGCAACCTAACAATGGAAATGTCTTTGGACAAGCAAATAAACTATTGGACCTCAGTTTTGTCATCAGTACAGTGGGGATAATAATAATGTAGTTTCTAATTGCTCCACAGTGTTGTTTTGAGGAACAAAAGATGCATGTGTGAAACTGCATTGATAATGTTAAATTATAACAAAAATACTAGATATTCTAGTTATTAATTATAGTTAAAAATTTTCCTAAACAGCTTAACTTCTCTAGCTGGTTATACTTTAAAAATACAAAGTTCGAAAAATCTTCCTTTGCTAAATTTTACTTCGTTTAGTGTTTCAATTTATCCAAGGGTGAATTAATTTGTTTCTTTTCTTTTCTCACTGATGAAAATTGGCTTTGATTTATTTAATGTTCTAATTCAAGTGGTAAGTGAACTATTAAAAAAAAAAGTGAGATCTTTAATTATGTTACTTGCTTTTCTATAACACAAAGTTTGATTGGCTAAAGCTCCTGACACAAATAGCTGTGCGTTTAGTGATAAACCATAGGTGAGATAAGACCCCAGGGTTTCAGAGTGACTATTGTCCTCAGGTCCCCTACTGCATCACCATAACTGTTATTTTATTTTTTTCCCATTCCTGTTATTTTAATCTACCAGGAAAATGAGGAAGGAATTCTTTGTTGCACTCTCTTTTGCATCCAAAGTCTGGTCATATATATATATATATATATATATATATATATATATATATATATTTTTTTTTTTTTTTTTTTTTTTTTTTTTTTTTTTTTTTTTTTTTTTTTTTTTTTTTTTTTTTTTTTTGGGTCTCTCCCTGATGTGATGTGTTCTCATCAGTGTCTTGGTCTTGGAATGAAATCACAAACAGAATATGCAGGACTTGGTTAAAGAATTACAGGCATTAAGAGAGGAAGAGAGTTGCCTAAAGGCAAGACCTTTGTCTTTTTCTGCTGATTAATTAAGTCCCTTCTTCCTCTCCCATGATAAGAGAAAACCACCTCCTTTCTGAAAGTATTCAGTATTCAGTGCCGTTCCAGCATAATGGCATGAAGAAATGGAACTCTGTGGCCTTTCTTCATGGGAGCTTTGTCAACATTTAAGCAAGGAAAGTCTGGAATCCTTAATATAGAAATTTTTATGTTGTATACAAGAGCCATCTTTGAATGCTTTTATAAGAAAAGTATTTGTTCTCAGGACATATCTGGGATATGGTGATTTTCAAAAGCTGTCAGGTTAAATGGAAAAACGTTTTCACGTTACCCGGGTGAATGGTAGAGATTTTGGTACTGACATGTCCGCATTGTTTTAACAGTAAGTATTGTTTTTCATTATCTCACACTTAGTCACTACGAATATTTGGAAAACGAAAATAGAAAGAGGAGGAAGAAAGTGATCTCTCAGAAAACTAAATGGTCTAGAAGGGCTGGAACAGCTGAGAATGGTGGACCTTGTCCTCTCATTTTTTTCTTTTTTGTCTTTTTCTATTAGCTCCTTCCTTTCCGCTGACTTCTTTTATATATAGATAGATATAAATATATATAGATATATGCACACACACATATAAATATATGATGATATAAACAGGTTCTGTCACAGCATGATAATGCAAATTTCTATATATTTATATAAAATTGTATCTCTTAAAATTCCCTATAGTGCTCTAATTTAACCAAATTATAATCTTTAAATATGGCAGCAAGACACCGAATATTAACATCAGTCATCACTTCATTCATTCAAGACATCTTCCTGTGTTTCTGTAACATTGACGGGACTCCTTACTGAGGGCCCTTGCTGGCTCTGGGGAACCCCTCAGTTTCACAGATGACAGTGAGGGAGAGGTTAAGGTGGGGAAGGGAGGGGCCACTTAATAAAAACCAGATCCCTAAATGAAATGATCGTCAAAATGTGTTTATGAAAGGACACCTTGGGTGCTTGGGTGGCTCAGTTGGTTAAGCAACTACCTTCAGCTCAGGTCATGATCCTAGAGTCCCAGAATGGAGTCCCACATCCCCATATCCAGCTCCCTGCTCAGCAGGGAGTCTGCTTCTCCCTCTGACCTTCTCCTCTGTCATTCTCTCTCTCACATAAATAAATAAAATCTTTAAAAAAAAAAAAAAAAGTACACCTAATTCCCTGGGGAGAAGAGAGAGAGAATTCCTGTCTATCAATTCATCTCTACTTCTTTTAAAATATGTGACTCTTTTTATCTTTCTAGGCTTTTGGAGAAAGTAAAGGACAGTTTGGTGTACTCTTGGGTATTTATCTCTTGGGATCTGATGTCCCTTGGCTCTTACTTGGGACCTTTGCCCCCAGAGCGCTCACCTCTCTGCTGGAGTACCAGGCACTGGTATATTATCAACAACTGGGAGATTAACATGAGTAGCTTGTTACTAAGTAAGCTCTGGGAAGAGGAGACATGTAATCTTTTCTAATATGAGCTTTTCTACCACCTGAGTGTGAAATTTGGGTTAAGACTCTTAACCACTCTGGGCCTCATTTTCCTCACCTGTAAGGTAGCCAAGTTGGACTCATCCTGCCCCTGGTCCTTCCCTGTCCGTAATTCCCCATTGCCCAGACTTTGTGTTCTGCCCTAGACTAGTGGCCATTCAGTGTAACAAGAGCAAAGCCTTGTGAAGAAATTGAGTTCTTGAGATATCTGATCAAAGGAGCTCCTGGGTGAATGAGCTTGTGCTCAGGATAGTAATAAAATCAACAGTATTATTGACTGAACTGTTAGGGTAGAGGGTTGTGGAAGAAAGCCTTAAAGGAAGAGAAAAGGAGCAGGAGCAATGTCCCTGTCCCCTTCTTTCTGGTAAACAGTGGACAATGGAATGGTCCGGAGAGTCAGCAGAATCATCGAACGTTCCCAAGTCTGTCTTCTTCACACTCATGCATGAACACAATGGTTGGCTTCATGGGGGACATCTTTTGTCCCCTCTCATTATCCTGAGCCCATATGTGCGTGGCAGTATTCTAGCGAGCAGTCCGTATCCTCTTAGGGCAAATAGTACCACTCCGTTCACAGGGGGAATACTTTAACACTTCGTTTCCTTTTCTGTATGAAGCACCTTGAACTCCTTGCCAAAGATGAAGGCCAAATGAATGGATAATGCCATTTCTTTACATTTTTTCTTTGATTTAGTGAGATTTAAAAACAGCATGGCTAACATTTATGGGAGACTCACTATGTGGACAATGACAGTAAAATTTATTATCCAAACTGAGGTACTCTGGAGAGTGTAAGGAGGGAAGACTGTAAATTATTAAGCTAGGACAGTTGGCACAAGTCAGAAGGTCTTGGCCCACTGGGTCAGGTGGTCTATCCTCCCCGCCCCCAACTAGGACCAGACTCGGGTGCTAAATTACTTTAAATATGAGTTAATCCCCGTAACAAGATTGTTCTTATTGTTATTCCCATTTAACAGCAAAGGAAACTGAGAGTTAGATCTGTGGCGTGACCCTAGGCCAACGCCTCATCCTTTGTAATTGGAACAGGAACCCAAGGTTGACTGCCCAGCTGCCTGTGAGACCTTCTCAGTGACGCACACCTTCCACCGTCCCCTGACTTCGGCCAGGCATGACAGACACGCACCCCTCATTAATTTGCCTTGCTTGGGGAAAGCAGATTTTTATCAAATGTGCTCATTTATAAAAGGGAAGCTTAGAAGAGTATGTCAGACAGTTCTAACATTAAAAAAAAAAAAAAGTAATAGGCTCTAAGCCTGTTTATATGGACACCAGATGCTACAGGGCTCACTTAACATTCCCCCACCCCCAGTGGTCCTTTGAAAATTTGGATGAAAGGGTTAAAGGGAGCCATAGGAAAAGAGAACTTTCAAATAGTGTCCAAGAGTCCTCTAAGTTAGGAAAAAACATACCTTGTGTGTTCTGATGTTTCTTGGCCCAATGCATTTTTTAACTTTGAATAGATGTTGAATGGGGTGTTTAAGATGGATAATTTGATCATTTTGCTAGTATCAAAGCAAGTATTGCTTATTCTAAAATCTGTCCTATTTGTTGCACTTCCCCCTCCCTCTCTGTCTCCACTACTCTCCCTCCACCCCTCCCCCTTCCTCTCAGAGTTAAGCTACCCTTTATTTTGGACAACACTATCACACACATGATTGAGTCAACAATTTATGGCTTTTAAAAATAGGGATTTTGTCCTCTCTTAGGTTTATTGTTTATCATAATCATCTTTCAAGTGAAAAGGCTAATTTACTCTTTCTATAGGAATATTTTAAGCTTGATTATCATAATATTACAGCTGCCTGAAAAGGTCTAAAACGGGACATTGACCTTGAATGTTTTCTGCATTTAGCTCATGGTGCTTAACATTCAGGAAAGAATATAACTGCAACTCACTTATTAACATATAATCTCAAAGTGTTAACTATTGCTCTGTAAATATATGCCATACAGGTTATAGAAAGCTCATAGGATACTAGAAAATGCATCTAGTAATTCACCAGCGTACATATGTTGGAAATACAGTGTAACTAAAGTTGCTTTTCCCATTGGAGCTACTGTAGTTTATAACTTAATCTTTCCTGATATTTTACCATGTATCTTATTAGCTTGATGAAATGAAAGTGAAATAATCCTAAATTAATTAAACAGAAACCGAATTGTCTGTTACTTTCTCTGTCTTCCTTTGATTCACACTCCCCCCACCCCCACTTTCACAAACCCTGAGAAAAGAGTTTTTGGTGTGTTATGGAGGTGAGGTAATTGCTCCCCAGAGGATGGGCTTTTTACATGGACTTGGTAATTTGGGAATGGGATGGATTTATAGGACAAGAGGTTTGTCAAAAGGCGAGGTTTTTATTAGTGCTTCTGTGGAAGTGATCACTTTCAGTCGAAATGATTGCTTTTTGCCAATCGAGACAATAATTTAAATATCAAAGCCTGTGCCCTAGAAATGAAAGGCAGCAGCAGATGAGGTATGATGAATTAATGGAGGTTTGGTGGTGATAGAGAGGAAAGTAGTCATACTGACTCTGAAAGTAGTCTTCAAGTTCCCACTGGGAAAGGTGTGTTCTTAAGCAGGTTTAAAGCATAAAAGCAATCCCAATGCACACATGAGGAAAAGAGGGGTCGGTAAATGAGGTGACCTGCTCAGGGCCACCCAGGTCATCAGAGGATGCAGAAGGGATCCTGGTGTCTAAGCCTCCTGTTTGCCCAGCAGGATTCTTTTTGCAGGGATGTTCACTTGTGCCTTTTCTTTTAGAGTCAAAGATAATAGTTTGTAATAGTCTTGACTTGCTTTTTGCATTATGGTACATTATACTATACACAAGCTATCAAAGACAGCAGGGAAGATGGTTCAAAGAGTTAAAGAGCTTTTTTAAGGGTTTCTGGTCTTGAGGAAAGATCCACAAAGGTAGGTTATAAAGCAATCTGAAAATCTAATTTGTTATGCCTTGTTGAGTTTTAAATATTTAACAAATGACAGATGTGCAATATAAAATAAAATTTGCTTCAAAAATAGTGTGACAACTAGAAGCATTTTAAGACAGATCAGTCGTGCTAATTTTCACAAAAGGAAGATGGGAACTAAAAGTAGCTGTTAATAAGCAATCGTGGCAAAGATGAAACATTTCTCATCATCTCTTAGCAGCGTAAGAATTCACTGTTAGCATGTTTTAGGAAAGGATTCTGACTAAAATACAGTAAAATTTCCAGTACAGTAAACAGGAAGCTCCGTGTTGTTTGCACTTGAGTTTTGCTTGTTGCCATTCTGTTCTTTCAAATGGAAATGAAGTATATTTTCTGCTGGTGTCTGTGCAGGAGTTAGGGCCTGAGGATGAAGTTATCTGGGTATTTGTGACTCCACTGTTTAAGGAAAAAGAGATTGAAACTATGCATGGACCCACAGCCTGGTGCATAACAGATGGATATTAACGAATTGATTAATATTCCGTGTGAAATAGTCCTAAGAGGTTCTTTCATTTGGTCCCATTTTTTTTCCTGCTTTGGGTAGACTCCTTGTGGTAAGATTGTAAAGTGTATTAACTGATCAGCAATATGTGTTTAGTCCAGGCTGTTTAATTTGTTTGTTTCATTTTTTCCCCATATCCTTTGTTGTTGAGATTCTAAAAGATGTATGCTCAGTATTGCCCATGTTGTGTGTATTTCCCATGATTATCCACTGTTTCCTCCTTCAAGGTGAGAAAACTGTGGCTAGGGAAGAGTAAGGAGATGACTAAGCTGCGTGTTTATAAAATATTCTGGAAGCTGTCTTGTAGGTTTAGTGTAGTAGATGTTATTTTAAATTTCAAATTGGTTAAACTGGATTCAAGACAGTCCGTGTAATCTTAGGTCCTTGACTTGCAAAGGTGACACTTTGATCCCAAAGGGAACATACAGATCCATGTATGTATATACACTGGTATATTTCTGGTCGTTCAGAAAGCAGCTCGCTCAGTAGACACTGTACCTTGCACTGATGAAATATGGTTAGTGAGAGATCAGTGGGGACGATGCACTGTTTGTACCTGTGTCTCTGTGAGCACAGAAGAGACTGACATATGGAAGAGTCTAAATATGTCTAAAATATATACCAATGAGATCCAGTGGTTCCTAATGGGGCAAATCAGTACCCAAAAGGAAATAAGAAAATTCTGAGAAGTAAACGATGACTCCTATGAAATGTGTGACTTAAGGTCCATCGGTAAATAATTGACTACAAATCTTGTCTTTAAAAGGCCATTTCAAAGGAGTAATAAACAGGTTCTGTCACAGCATGATAATGTGAAGAAACTGAATACAGTGCGGGATTCTGCACAGGTACAAAATCTCAATGTATTGAGTGCTTTAAGATGGGTCGAGTACATAAAATATTTTTTTTTTTAAAGTGTCTTTAGAAAAAAATTAAAAAGAAACTCTGTTTTGGGGACATTGTTTAAAAATGTATACAACTGGATCTATTAATTACCCTGAGAATTTTAGTTTGTTCAGAAATGTAGATAATCATCTTTGAACCAAAGATGTTTTTCTTTCATTCTGATGCTGTATTAGCTTCCATATTTCTTTAATTCTATTTTAGAAAAATCATGTTTCTATTTCAAATGCCTCTTTATTTATTTTTTTAATTATAAAATGATTACAGGTCTCATTTTAGGTTGAATAGACAATCCTTTTTTCTGGGAGGTGGTGTCTGCAGAATGCTTGGATTTTCTTCTACATCTCAAAGCTCTTTTAATTCACTGCTCACAACCAAATTTACATCTTAATTGCAGAGTTCACATTTAACAATATAGACAGCATAATGCTACTGGTAATTAAGCTTTTACTACCTGCTTTTATACACTATTCTCAGGCACAGTTTTTGCTATGTGAGTTCTCATCTAAAAACTTGTAAGAATTTAGACCACAAATAAAAGGAATCAGGCCCATATCTTAGATATGGTCAAATACATGGCAGGAAAATTGCTTTCTTCTGTGGGGGGACAAATCAGGTCTGTCATTTTTACATTCTGAATTTTAATGTGGCTGCTCTATTTTAGTGTTTTGTTTTTTTGAAGACCTAGAAAATCTGAAAGGGCTGAGAGAGAGTTGAGTTCTGATTTAGTGACTTCAAAACACTGAATATCTGAGCTAATTTATTTTGATCACAAAGATTGTACTATTTATATCGTGGAACACTTAAGATGCAAAAGGTTGGTGGCATTAGAGCTGAATTACATCAAAATTGTGTGTCTTCCACTCTTCATAAGGGAGCAGTTTGCCATCAATAGCTGGCATCTATTCCAATATATTTGCTAGTATAAAAGAGCCTGTAGTTCCAAGTAGGACCTAAGAAAACTCTTTGTTATATGAAAACTAAGAACACATTCTACATTATTGCAGGGAAAATAACCTTCTCTTCTTATACCCTTAAAAAAAAATTGAGAATTCTTAGTTTGCCTAAATTGTTATCTCTTTGAAACTATTCCTTATAATGGCCAGACTGTGTGATGATTTACAAAATGTTTCTGGGTTGATTTTTTTTTTTAAGGCATTCAGTGTGTTATGTATAGAAACAAATATGTACACTGCATTTCATTTGGAAACTGATGTTTTGGGTAAAATCATATACATTTGTATATGCCTTCCAGTTTGGAAGCTTGTATTGAAATAAGTATATGATTAAGAACACTTAGTGCACGGTGTAGTAATGCTCTCCAGGCAAGGGGGGGGGGGGAGAAAAAAAAAAAAAAGGAAACGCAGTCTGTATTTTGTCAAAATGCACTGAGATGGATTTAATGTACTATTTCCCCTACAGCCCTCAGGCCCCCACCCCTGTAACTGGAGAAGCCAATTTGTCCTAGAGTTGTTTACCTTTGCTTTGAAAAGCTATGCCTTGTGTATCTGTATGTAGAGAGACAGCAGCTAAAGAAATGTTTACACATATAATTTGCATGGGCATCCTCTCAGTCTGTACGGAAGCACTATTTCCTCTTCTGTAGTTGTGCAAAACTGCATCCCACCTCGGGGAGGACCATCCCAGGGGCTCCCATGCCCGGAACAATTTAGACGACTGTCTTTGATTTTTCAAATGCCCAGTGTGGAGCAGGAAACCAGGAAAAGACGCGATTACGAATAAACAGGGCGGGGGGGGGGGGGGGGAAGTACGGCACTACAGAAGCAGCAGCCCCCCCGGGGGTGTGAAACACAGACCAGGGCAAGGCAAACTGAATTCTCTACCTTCCGCAGGATCCTCTCCCAAATTAACTGGGAGTGTGCGTGCGTCCTTCTTCCCAAGGCAAAATGGGTCTCGGGTTGGACACCCGAGACAAATCCCTCCAGTGCCTAGAGAGTTAAGTTAGTTAGGTTTCTTTTGTAGCTTCCCAGAAAAAGAGAGAAAGACAGAGAAGAAAACGCACGGTGCCTGCCTCCCGGGAGCGTTTGGACCGCGGCTGCCGTCCCCGCTCCCGCGCCCTCGCCGCTCGCGGTGCCCAGTCCCCGCGCCTCTCTGCGCCGGTCCTACCTGCCCGGCTCCGCTGGCCGCCGGCCGCCTCGCGTCGCCTCCCTCCTGATTGGGCAGACGCCCCCCAATCGGCTGCGCGGCTGGGCCGGTGGGACTGCATATGTAAAGCCCTACTTCATATTAATAAGCTCCAATCGGGGCTTTAAGTCCTTGATTAGGAGAGTGTGAGAGCTTTGGTCCCAACTGGCTGTGCCTATAGGCTTGTCACTAGGAGAACAGTTGTGTTAATTGCACTGTGCTCTGTCAAGGAAACTTTGATTTATAGCTGGGGAGCACAAATAATGGTTGCCGGTCGCACATGGATTCGGTAGAACTTTGCCTGCCTGAATCTTTTTCCCTGCACTACGAGGAAGAGTAGGTACCTTTTTCTTTCCTTTTAAAAACTCGCCGTGGGGGTGCGTGTGCGGGGGTGGGCAGAGTGTATCTTTGCACCCGGATTCAGGTAATGCCCTGGGTACGATGTGTGCACGAGTGCTTGTTTGTGTCTGTCTTGTGCCTTTTGTGTCGAGGGTGATCTCCTAATTCAGTAAGTCGAGAATTGTTCTCTGACTACAATGTTACCTTTGAGGCAAAGCTCAGTGACTGTCCGTAAAACAGCTGTGTGACAGTCACTTCTTATTCAGGTGCTAAGAATAGGCACTTGGCACAAATGCTTAGTGAACTGTTAAAATGCATCTTTTACTAGGACCCATTTTCCCAAGGAAAGATGCTTTAAAATACAATATTCAAAATGATTTATACTATTGAGTGCCTCTTATGTATTTGCAGTTTGACAGATATTTTCAGCTCTCTGTCATTTCTTACCGCGCAGAGTTAGAGGCAAAATTGCACATTTACTAATTCTCCTTCAGAGAACAATTTAAAAACTAGCCCTGTGCAATTCAGGGCTGGAATAATGTTATTTTCATGGTTAGCGTTAAGTCAGCACTTAACTGACAAACAGTCCATTAAGTAACATGAGATTTTCACACATTATAAATATTTAAGGGGAGGGGAAAAAAAAAAACTAAAGAAACAGTAGTGACTTTTAAAATTTCCCCTTGAACACACAACGTTGAGATTGTGGATTTGTGTCATGTATCACGTCCAGAAAATAGGAAAAAGTACTTCTGTTCTTAGGTGCAGTTTAATTCGGATTCATGAATATCTTTATGCCCATGAATTTGAGTATGTATGTGTATATATATCATTATCTATATCTTTGGAACACTAAAGGTGGGGGAGAAGTGGATGGGGTAGGCCAAGTAAATCAGGCATTCTGGGGTAGATGAGTAGGTCATAAACTTAATTTCAGCCCACTGTTAAGATAACGTATTAGTCTACCCTGAGACCTGTCCCTGGATCATCTTTCTGTCGAGTCAGTTATACCGCTCTGCTTTCACATTACAGTAATACCAACTGTTATAATTCTGAAAAGAGTGCTCTTGGCAAACATCTCTCTACAGATTGTGAAGAAAATCTGAAACTCTCGACGAGGAGGTAGTGCATTATAGGTAGATGTCCACTAGCTGTCCTTCGTGACTGCGTATTGCATTGCTTTGTAATTAAGTAAGAGATGAAAAGTGACTCGCGCTGTCAGTGGCTGCTCGTGTGTGTAGGGGTGTGAGTGTGTGCGGATCTGTCTCTGCACGCTTGCACGTGCCCCCACAGGCACGCTCTCTCACACTCAATACACACTCGCGCAAGGGCTATTCTCCAAGAGATGGGCGTAGGAGGGGCTGAAAGCTGGCAAGGTTGCATCCAGTTCGACAGACTCACGGCCAGAAACAACCTTAAATTGTGTGAAAATAAGAATGAGAAATAAACAGAGGTAGGGCTGCCCACTCAAGTGGAGCTTGAAGGTTAGCGCACCAGGGGTCGTGGAACTGGAGGGTGTAAATGTCTTCCTGTCAGGGAGAAGGCGTTATCCACGCTCGCCCAGATTCTGAACTTTCTCCCGTAAATAAATAAACAAAACAAACTTTAAAAATCCCCCAGAGGCTTCTTTTTAAAGTAGTTTTCTTGAATTTAACTTCTTATAGCTAATTTGAATAATTAGTTTAGATAAGCCTCTTAAAGCAGATGCATTTAAATGAAATCAGGGCACAGGTCCTTTTGGCTTTGGCGCAAGATTCAAACTAGCTTTCTTTTTGGCTCAATTAAAAGTCATCTTTAAAAAAATACAGATTTATTGTCTGGATGCAGTTCTGATGGTTACGTGGTTCACTGGACAGACAGAAAGATCTAATGCTAAGCAACGCATCTGCCTCTCTGTCTCAATTAATAAACCACAGAATTTATACATGCTATTAATATTCATAGTAATTGTACTGGGTTAAACCCTATCACGTGTGTGTATACATAGAAATGAAACCAGAGTTATGCAGTTTCAGAGGAAAATATTAGGCAATTTCTGTTTTGGAGGCTGTTAAAAAGATTCATACAATTTATTGACCACCATTAGGAGAGCCTAAAATGTTAACCTCTAAGTATGTGTGTTTTATTTTAGGAAATGTGCCAGCACATTAAAGAACAGAATACTTGAGAGCTTGTTTCACATATAATAGCAGTAATAACTGATAGCATAAATAGATGAAAATAATATATCTGCTCATTTTGACATATGTGTCCGTCTAATCATTCTAAATGAGTGTGCTCATCGCATGAATCCCTTTCAACCTCTGATTAAAATGTAACATTGACTACAGGATTATAGAGCGGACTTAATTTTACTGACTGTTTTAACAGTTGTCACAGCTGTTGGAAGAAGGAAAGGCAATTGAAACACTCCAAAACAGGCAAGGCGAGGAGGGAAGAGTTTAGTAAATTCAGCCTGATCATTGAAATCCCAGCGTTGCAAATGAAACAGATTTGTGTTTTAAAATTCCTCTTTGAAGCTATGCAAGTTTTATTTTGTACGGTCCACTCTTTCTGTCTCTGGGTTTGTTGTTGTTGTTTTCCCTCAGCCTCGTCTCTCCTTATTAACAGCAAAATGTAAATTGAAACACAACTATCCAAAAGTAATACTGTAATGTCAAAATGTAGGAGATGAAAATAGGCAGGAAGAAAAAATTTATACAGTAACAACAACAACAGCAAGCCTAACTCCGAGCGGATACAATTTTTTTTTAGAAAAAGGAGCTTGCCTAAATCACTTTAGATGTGATATTATTTGAAAACTATGAACAGACACTTTAAGTTTATTTTTCTAAGAAAGAACACCTAAACTCCAGACTTAGAGCTCATATTACTTTTCCTCCTGTTTCTTCTCTGTAAATCTGTTGAAAACACCTGCAGCCTTAAAGGTAGGTGGTGTAGGTGGGTTTTCAGATGATTTCTTTGTAAATTGCTGGAAGTGACAACTAGCTGCACTTAGGGGTGAGTGTTCTTGAGCGGCGGAATCTTGTAACCTTGCCTATCCCTGCACTAAAGTGAACAGATTAATTCTATTTTTCTGAGAATGTAATAGCCATTGTACATATCCCAAACTATAGATAGTCAAGATAGCCAATACAGTGTGTATTACGTAACATGTGATTTTCTCCTTCGGGTAAGCAAAAATAAGTGTTCCTGAGTTAATGGAATAAATGTGGGATGGGAGTGGTGAGTAAATGATGGGCATCCCATGTTTCACCAGCCCTTTGTGTCAGTATATTTATGGATTACCTTATAAACACTTGGTGGTTAAGTTTAAAAATCCTCCTTTTGACAGAAAGGGCTGGAAAACAGCTTTCCCTTTCCTGGGCAGAGGCAAGGGTGATGCTGTTGGCTGGTTCTTATAGTGATGGTTTCTCATCTTAATGTGTTTATGGCACTGCTGCTTTATTTACTGAGCCTTGTGTGTTGCAGCGGTAATTAACCCATGTTATTAGCAAAGCCCTTGTGGATATCCATTAATTCTCTTGCATGGATGATCATTTTTCCAGTGTTTTCCCCCAAATAAGGTATCATTGTTCTTTTTTTTTTTTTTAATTCTAAATTGATGGCCTTTGATATATTTCTTTGGTTTAATCTGACCTATAATCTATATTGACCATCTTATTAAAAAGGGTATGGTAATTCTGTTTTTAAAAATGCTCATAGAAGCTGGAGAAAAGATTTTTTTTTCCTTTGGTTTTCTTTTCAAAGTCAAAAAGAAAAGAAATTAAGGTTTAAAAAGGAAATAATATAAGAAATCAGGTTTAACTCCAGGTTTTCCAGGTTTTAGAATTTACTATAATTTGGGTCTTTGAGGTCTTTGAATCAGATTTTTACTTAGTTAATAACACTTCAGGCATTTTTTATAAAATATCGAGCCAGCAGAAAAATACTTGTGCTTCCTGTGCTGAGAAAAGATAAGGACCATCTCATTAGCCGGGCCATACTTTTGCAATTAATTTTAGATACATGGTGCTATTCATCAAAGAGGGCAGGTAACTTCTCTATGAGTCTATTTAACAATACTTTCACAATACCTTACTCCTGGAAGAACTACAGACAAAGAAGAGACCTTTCTTTTGGGAGGTAGGCATAATGCCCAGTCTCAAGTCTGTATCACTTGTGAAAAATTCCTCAACACTTGTTTTAGCCTAGTGACTTAAAAAAAAAAAAAATTTCTTTGTTTTACTTTCAAAGTGCTGGGCAGCATGGAAGGTTTGGCTCATAGGATTTCATAAAACAAATTCAAATTTGTGCCCGTGGTTGATACTTGGTCAGACAAGTGGCAATTAATGGCAGTGATTTCTGTGAAACCAGTTAATATCAAATAAACTTTTTAGAACCACCTCTGAAGCATTTGGAAATAGAGAAGAGCATCGGAGGTATTTCAATAGAACTTTAAAGTCATTGCAGTAGCTAAGCTTGGCTTGGAATTTTGCTTCATAGCAAATTCATGGAAGAGAGAAACAATACAACGTTGATCTGTTCTAAGTGCATATGAGCCTCCGGCCCTCGCCAGCTCTCTGGAGAAAATCTTTGATTACACTGGCCCAGTTTGTTCAGTTTTTATCTCTTTTACATCCACTGGCCTTGTATTAAATTGTCATTGTCCTAAAGCATGTGAGATAGAAATGAATTGCAGTTTGCGACGTTCTCTGACAGTGAAATATTTAGGTTCTCTTTCTCCAATCATACTTATGTGTATATTTGATAGTGCAGGGGTGACACCAGGCGTCTCTGCCGCTTCTCATTCTCCTTACTGCATTTCGGATGCTTTGCTGTTGATTATTTTCACCACCATGTGTCTGTGGATATGCATGGTCTGGACTATTACAAATACATCAGTACACACATCGTACTTTAAAATCCAGAGCAGTCCATAGAATACACACACACGTGTGTGTTTGCGTGTATAGATGCTCGTGAAATACGTACCTCTACGGGAAGAGGTAGGCTGCTAACAGTGCTCATTACATTTATATAATAAAGTGAATCTCAGGTATTTTTCAGATCGATTAGTTGCCAGTTCAATTTGCCAGGCATGGTTTTAACCTGGAATTCGTGTTTCGGGTATTTGCCAGGTCTGATTTTTAAACTGAATGGGTTTAACTATACAGAAAGACAGGTTAACAGGTAACCTAATAACTCGATTTGTTTCTGATTTTATGAATTTTTAACTGCTATCCTTCCTAAATTCAAAAGCTGATAATCATAAATGATTTGTAAAATAGGAAATAAGCTACTAATATTAAATGCATAATTTAATGGTTTGGGCCCATGTCCAAGAAATAGTTTTGAATCAGCTCTTGGCTACATTCTTTTTTTTTTTAATTCAAGGGCCTGACAAATATATCTGAATGTAAACATGATAGCTCTCAGATAAATGCATAAATAGGAATTTTATTTATCTGTATTACATAAATTTGTCATTTCCTTATTTTTTTCCTTTTTTTTTTTCCCTGAAAGCAAATATAGAAGACTAGTAAGTGTTCTGTTTCTCTAAAGTACATCACAGATTTCAGAATTTTTGAATTTTACTAGAAGGAGTAAGTTTAGAGATCTGTGATTTTGCTTAGTAAATCTGAATGAGTGTTGAGAAAGAACACTCAGCCAACTGCTCTTTGTGTTGTAATTCTTGTTCTTATTTATATTCTGGTTTAAATTCCTGGATTCATTTCCTATCTTTACTTGTATGTATAGCACTTAAAACAAATTTAATGTTTTTCTCTCTCTTCTTTTAAATCCTACTGTTTCTTTTTGCCAATCCAAAAGATCAGAGTTAGCTTCTTTATTATCTGAGGGTGATAAGTGACAGCCTTTGCCTCTTGAAGGATTTACCTGGCATCTCATTCTTGTTTCAAGTTCATTTCAGACTCTATTTTCTAAGATCTAGGAAACCTCAGCTACTAAAAATAATTTCCATTCAGAGTTTTTTATTTAGCAAACACATCTTTCCTCTCTACTTTTTCTTGACAGAAGTGCCAGGTGTTTCTTTTTCTCTGACTTGGACACTATTTCTCATTATTTTCCAAATGTATTTTCTAATCAGTTATACAAAACCATCAGATCGAGAGGATTTAGATTTTGTGGTAGTGGTGGTGTGCGTGCGTGTATGTGCTTGTATGTACATGTGGGCACATGCATGTATCAGTCCCCTTTTTATTGAAAAAAAATTTTAAATGCTTGGAGGAAACTTGCTTTTTATGTTTTGATTTCTTCAGATGCCATGCCATCTTAATTTATGGCAACAAATATATATTTGGAAGAGAACTCACTAAGGCAAAGCATTCAAAGAAAAGGTGCAGTTTTAAATAAAATGACTTCTCACTGGTCCATCAGAGTGCACTTCAGTATCCTGGCATGGACCTGTGTGTGCCTTTGAATAGAGATATGCAACACCTAGCCCTGGCCGTCAGAAATGCAACCTATGGCTACAGCTTTGGCACTTAAAATCTCTTTACTGCTTCAAGTGTGAAACTCATGGAGAGCCTACCTAAGATTAGATTACGTTGTTTAAAAAAAAAAATGAACTTCAAAGTGAATTTATATTTTAATTATAAAAGGCAGTCTTTGTCCTACATGTTCTTCTGTGCTTTCTCATACTGCTGAGAGTGACACAGAATTGCATATATACTTTTCATCATTTTGATTGGAAGTACACATTATGTGTAATATGCCTTGGCAGTACTTACCTAGCCAAAGAAAACAAATTAATACTAGGCATACTGAAGGCTGTCAGGCATATCACAGATGTGTCAATTTAACTTTGCTTCATCATACACCTTCTCCACAAACAATTGGTTAAGATGGTACTAAATAAAAGGAAGCTACCGATAAATTCTCGTATCACATCAGAGATTGATGGCTAGTAGAAGTGTAATGAAAACCAGCCTGCTCGCCTACTTCTCTTTAAAACTCTGTGGGAATACAGACAGCATAGACAATAATGAGTTTTGTACCAAACAAACAAACAAACAAACAAAAAAACCAAGAGTGGGGGAGGATAATTTAAACATGGTCGAATCTTTCTACTCTCTTGGATGTAACAAAGGGATTTATTGTTTTAAAAGTCTCTGAAGTGGTGAGCTTCCGTTGCTCCTGAGTGTGAAGTAAATAAAGACTTTAAGAAGTGGAGAATCGGAAGGAGCATGGGCAATCCATCTTTAACAAGGGACATCTTTTTTTGTTGCACTTTGCATACATTTTCTGAGGAAGATAAAAGTCTTGGGCATTCTTTTCGTATGGCTTATTCAAAATGTTAAAAGAAAAATGAAATTTGAAAAAGAACTTGTGCACAGAGAATAGGCAGTTGCATATTAATTTTTTTCCCTTCCATGGTCAGAATGGTTCCCTCACACATGAAAAATTGAATTTTTCATCGATTCTAGGAAGATTTTGCTTATTTATAATGGCTTTTGAGAATTTAAACAAAAGGCACGTTAAATAAATACTCACTCCTAATGCTTACAATGTGAGCTGAAATGTTTTAAAAGGTATTCTTTTCAAGGCAGTTATTATATTTACATTTTATAGTTGTAAGAATTTATTTTACTTTGAAAAGTGTCTAAAATCATATCCATAGTTAGCAAGAATAGCAAGTAATATGAAAAATTATAGAGATCAAAGTACTTGTTTAGAGAAAAGTATTCAGATATGAGGTTCTTTAATCAATTGCCCTTTGCCCTCCGTAATTCCAAATTATCAGAGAACTTTAACTTCTCCAAAAACGTAAGCTGGCTGTGTTAAATTAGGTTCATTTTCCCATAAACGAAGGAATCCTCTGACAGTGCTTTCTTCATCATCACTAATCTATTAAAACAGATCAGATATTTTAAGGAGGAATATTATGTTTGCAACCCATTGTTCATGACTCAAGAAAGGGAAAGTTACATATGGTTGATGAGACTCGCGTCTTTTTTGCTATGAGGAAGAAACTGTATGCAGTTGGTACTGGGTCCAGTAAATGACAGAAGCATCCCTTTATCCATAGACTTAAATGAGACCTGCCTCATCAGTCATGGGATCATAATGTCACAGCTGGAAAAGCAACCATCAGCTGAATTGTACTGAACTCCACACTTGGCTTATTCCTCTTACTGCTCTACACATCTAAGGAGAGGCTCATTCTGTTCTTGGAGTCTAGACAGAATCAGGAGTTGGGCTCAGGTGGGAGCATGTGGCCGCCTTTTTCTGTCCTCTCCTAGCCATTCAGCACAGGGGGGGTGAGGAACAAATGGCTAATTTATGCACAGGAGCCCAAGCAGAGATTCTTTCCCAGGGTCAGAAATTTATTATTCAGTTGTTCAAATACATTTTAGATTTCTCTTATGTTCTATAAATGTCATTGTTGTCTTTCATGCTCCAAAGAACTTCCCATAAATGATTAGGTGTGTCTCTCAATTCGTATGAACCAAGAACCGGTCTAAGCATTTTTTAATAGATAGAGATGGAAAGCAGATCACCTGCTCAGGTTGGCCTGGGTGATGATTCGTTCTTCATACCTTTACATGGAGCTGTTCATTCAGTTGGTTAAGTCTGAAGAATGAGAAAAATACGAAGAGGTTAAACACTCAAATTGTATTTTTAAAAATTTTTTTTATTTCCTTGTAGTGTATAAAACTTTAATGTCTAGAGCATTTATGAGGGTTTAAATGATTGGAAAATCTGTCCTGAGAATGTGGTCACCATATGTGACAGCCTTGCTTTCTATCTTGTCTTCAGTTCATGGGGTAAGTTTGGTGATACTGTCTATTGTCTTACTTTGCTTTTGTAATGAACCTCTCCTCGTCCACACTGAGATAATCTGAAAGGTGGGGGCAATCCCTGCTCAGCTCTAAAAAACTTCCCTCAACCCCCTCCATGGCAGCGATATTTGCTTTGAAAATGTCTGTTTCTATTCATCTGTTTTGCTAAGGGATCGTTTACTTTGATTAAAGGTAAGTATGTGAGATTCATCCGTAGTTGCATACACGGTATATTCTAACCCCCTCTCGAATTCCAAAGGCTTGCTTTCAACTTTTCATATTTGTTTTCCTTTGTTTCTGTTTGTTGTCCACTCTAGTTGAGCGCTTTTATGGTGTTTTCTTGATTGGTTTCAGTTTGGGGCACTCACTGCTGACATTTTTGTTAAGTTAATGTCCCAGTGCAAAAATCCCTGGCAGCCTGGAGTCTGGCTACAGGGCGTGGAGGATACAACTTCTGTGTGATTGTGTGTAAATACAGTTAGTTAGTTGGGGGTTTATCAGATAGCTTGGCAGAACGAGAGAGGAGCAGTACAAACTGTTTTCCGTAACTGTGCTGTTCATACACCTGATAAGATTGAGAGAGCTTTTCGAAATGCTGATAGGCTTTGAATAAGAAAAGAATAATCACTCTGCTACTGGCACCAGCTTATCGGACGAAGTAAAATGCCAACACTTTTACATTAGCAAAAGTAAATGTTTTAGACACTCTGTGCCTTTTTTCATTCAAGTTAAATAGTAGGGCTGCTTTTGAGTGTGCCGTAATGAGTAGCAGGATTTATTGCCTTGACTAAATTACAGGTGAATATGTTGACAAAGGAACCTTCTGCATCACCAGCAGCTTCTTTGATAAGCAGGTGCATCTAGGCTGTACATTCTCTGGAGAAATTAAGTATGCCTTTTCCCACTCCAGTTCTATTAAACATCATTTCTGATGTTAGAAGATGCAGTTATGTCCTGTGTCAATCGAGTCCCCTTGTTTTCCAGCAGAGGGGTGACAGGCATTTGAAACTTAGCTTATCAGACTTGTAAAAATGCCTGCGTGCTGTTGTTAAGTAAGTTAGGGCATGTGGACGTTCATGTCCCTTGTGCTGAACCAGCAAAGTCCTATATAAGAAATCTTGTTTTTGCCGCCCCCCCCACCCCGGAATGGAATGAGATTAATTATAATTTTAGGATGCTTTAATGAGCAGATAAATGTATTTGTCCAAGCCACAGCCCATTTTAAAGCACCTCCCCTGACAAAGAGAGAGATATTGGTTTTGCTCTTAATATAAACCATTAACTTTCCCAGCTCAACCATCTCCTCTTCTTTGTAATTTGACGCCTACAAATAATTTGGTGTATTCAGATTTGATAAATGATAGTGCAAGAGCAGATTGATTGATTTTGGATTACTATTGATTACTCTCAATGAGATCACTGTGACACACTCGAATCAATAGTATTCGATTAAGCAAGGCACCAGCGTTCTATACATTCAGCAGCAGCGGGAGATTCGGGAACAGAATGTTCACAGGCTGATAAATTGACAAAGCGTTCAGCTTTAAATAGCCCTTTGTTCAGCACTAGTTCCTTAAAATATATTTCACTGGAAAGTTCGTTTTTGCAACTCTGGGCCTTTCTGTGGAAGAAAGGTCATCAGTTTAAGGTTTATTAAATTTTAACTAAAAACAACTGGGCTCCATTTAGGTGTAAAATAATTTAAAGTACTTACTGCAGGCAACCTTCATGCTTTGGAGCTATTGCTCAAAGGTTTCATTCTTTTATGAAGATGTCAATTGTAAACATAAAAATGCATCACTGGAAATGTAATGGTTTAAGATTCAAGCCGAAATAAAAATTCCTGCCCGAGGAAAGCACTATAATCAAAATAAGGTGGTCTTAACTTTGCTCAGAAGTGGGCGTGCTCCGGAGCCCCGCTGCCAGGCAGCCGCACGTTGGACCCCTTGAACCCCTTCATCACGCTCACAGCGGCTGCCGCGGCTGCTGCTTTTCCTTCTTATCGGAGGGGCTTCCCTCCTGTCTCTGGCACTCCACGCGGAACACTCAGGATCATTTGATCTCGGAGCTGCGACTGCTGCTCAAACACGGGGATCTTTCTGTCCTGAGCAAACTCACAAAGTTGCCGGGGGAAAGAAACTCATGCGTGGTTCCAGTCCTTAAGTGAAGGATCAAGGATGAGATTTTTTCCATCGTGCTCCATCATGGTGCGGTCTTGGCAATTGGCAGGAAGCGCGGGCTCTTCTGTTATATGGGATCGCCTCTCAGAAAAGTGAGTCCTGTAGTAAACGCTCCACCGGAAATGTGAACCGTGTGCAAAATTTGATTTCCAGTGAAATCTTGACTGCTAGGACCTGGGTACCCTAAATCGTCACGGGTTCAAGTTTTGAAATATACTTAGGTAAATTGTCCCATTTTGATAATAATGAAACAAAAACCAGACGAAATTAAATGTGGCATTCTGAGGGAGAATCAGGAGGGAAGTCGAGTTCGGGATCATGAAATTCCCTGACAAAAGTTCAGCCTTTTTTGTGTGAAAGTGAGGTAATAGGATTCTAATTATGTTTTCATGAAACCACATGAAATTGCCATTTTTGTAGGTCAAGAAGTGGTCGTCTATCAGCATTTTCCTGTGATTCAACATAATAATTGAATTTGTTCCTATACTTCTCATATTACGTAAGCAGATTGAAAGCGACAACTGTTATTTTTTTATTTGATTTTATGATGGGCTGTGTCAGGTTATGGGCGACACATGAATTCTGCCTACAGTTACGGCAAACATATCATAGTATCATTTTTAAGAACAGTTTTTGTTTTCTTTAAGACTTGGGAGCGTTCCCAAGGATGCAGTATTATACACTCTGAAAAAGTATGCATTCTTCTCACCTGTGGTAGCTAAGCTGCTTCTGAGAATCCGTGTGCATTTTCCCTCTGCTGAGGAAGAGCGTGGTACAGACAAGGAAGTAGCTCAAGTGCTGACCCTCCAAAAAAGAGGACATTTGCTAAGGGTACATAAAAAACAAACCGGGGAAAAGACGCTGACATCTCGAACATCTCATCCTCGCTTTCGTTCATTAACAGAACCTTAAAATGCGAGTTAGCACTTTGCGCGCTTCCCCCCAGAGAAGTAGGAAAACTCTGCTCCATTAAATCTGTGCACCACGGAGGGTTAGGCAGACACAGAACGCCCCAACCTGGCCGTGGAGCCCATGATGCTTTATTGGCTGTTGCAGGTAGAAAAGGTGCTCTGGGACCTGTAGGAAAGCGATCCCGGAGTTCCCATCTGACACCCCCTCCCCGGATGTGCAGCTCCTCCTGGAGCTGTGCCGTGCTGGCCAGTAGGGGCTTTCTGTGCCCACCTGTGGGCAGAGTCTGGCTCCCAGAGAGGAAGGACCTGGGCTCGGGGTCTGTAGGTAGGAGAGGGGCTCCGGGGCCATTGCTGGCAGTGTCAGCCCAAAGCACCTCCTGACTTAGGGTCATATCAGGACTGGGTCAGGTTTTCTTGCTCTGGGTCAGCGCATGGGCAACTTACATCTTGTTTCAGAGCAAAGGAGGGTGGGCATCGTTTACTGGAAACGTGATTGAGCGAATGCCTCCAACTGGTCCCACCATCCGTCTAGGGGTTTTCCCTCAGTAGCGAATTTCCCCCCTGTCTGTGGCACTGAATTTGATTTATCGCTGGTACTAAGATCAAAAAAGAAGTCATTCCTTTTGATGTTTGCTATTAGGCACATGCAGTGCAGGGTGGGAGGGCCAGGGAGCGCGGTCTTAGCATCCAAGTCACTGTCCTGGTCACACGGAGGCCGCTGATGGCAGAACGTACGACTTTCTATCTCTGTTCATTTTGGATGTAAAATTCGAGGACAAGAGAGGTTAGCCATAGGGCATTTTAAATTCACATTTAGGTTGGTTTCAGGGATAGATTCTTTCGGTAAGGACACAAAGTGTGGCTGACGCGGACCCCTGAGTAGGAGCTTTTCGTTTTTACCGCATGGGCATTAATTTTACCCCAGGACATACACAGCTGAGGAATAGAACTAAGCCCATGGGGTTCAGTTTCCTTCAGAAAAGAGCAATCGGTGGCCTTTATTGTTGGGTGGCAAACTTGGGGACACGGGAGCCTTATTTGCCAAACGGGAGGGCAGATTTGCCGGGGTCAGCTTGTCCCGTCTCCTGGACCCTGGTCAGGCTTTGTTTGCAGCTCTGTACAGTAGCTTTTGTACGGCTCCTCTGGGAGTGGGATTTCTCCCAGCAGCGAGAGCCCCGAGCCCCGGCCCATCAGCAGGCTGCTAGAGAGCCCCGGCCCATCAGCAGGCTGCTAGTCAGCGGCAGGTGTGAACAACATAAAACAGGATTAACACTGGACCAGAGTGTGTACTAAAAACAGAATCCTCGCCTTGCTTTTAAAAGGACGGCAGGCCAGGAAGATAGAAGCCACTGTGGTCCCTACACTCCGTGTTTACTCAACAGTGTTCAATGGACTATGCAAATGGCTCTGTTTAGGTGGGGAGAAGGCCTGCAAGAAATCCTGTTCTCTCTCTCTCTCTCTCTCTTGCTTTTTTAAACTGTAAACTCAAAACTTAGGTAGAAAATGGTTCTTAGACTTTCAGAGGGGAAACACAAAACAGAACCAGGGTGATCTGGTTAAATCTTGCACGAGGATTACAGTTAGTATCCAGAGGTATTGTCCTTCCTTACTAATTAAAGTTGATGGTTACTCAGTGTGCTCTGTTTCCAGCCTCTCAAAGATTTTAGCGATTGGTTTATCCTACCATTTGTGTGTGTGTGTGTGTGTGTGTGTGTGTGTTTAATGATGTGTCTTAATTTATCTTTTTCACCTAGGGAGGTGAACCACAAAGAAGTAAAAGAAGTAATTTCTTTAGAGATTGTACCCTCTCTCCCCCAATTCTGTTTTTCAGTTAGTGATGCCTATGAAGAAGAAAGCCAGCCGGCACATGCAAAAAAAAATCATAGTTAATTTGGGAAGATGGCATGTGTTTAACAAATTGGGCATTGCATCAAACTTATGGCATTTGAGTCACTTTATCAATATTTTGTTTAGGAAAGAGAAAAGTGGCACTTAAAAATCTATTTCTCTTTTTAAATTATGCCAATTATAACATATACTATATATTTGGATAAAATTTAAAAATTTTTAAATTTGGATATCTGTATTTTATGACTAACTTGTCTTGTGGAGCTGTAGGAGTTGGCCACATCCAGGAGGGGGTCTGAAATTGAGAAATAATTCAACAACCAGTTAGAGAAATTGTATTATATACAGAGATACATAAACACACATACGCATATACAGATGCATGCCTCAACTATTCTTTCAACACATGTAAAACAAATGTAGGGGGTTTTGTGTGTATATGAAATGTCATTACTCTGATTTCTAACACTGCAAAAATATGTTCAACTATACATATTTATCTAAGATGGATCTGTTCGAGACTATCACATACACTTTACTGAAGGATAATTTTGAAATGTTAAAAATCACAATTATCATTCACTTCGAGTAACATCGAGTAACAGGTAACATACATTACCTTTATGATCTTTTATATCCAGACCTTAAATTAAAATGACCTATGCATTCCTTCACTCTTTGCTTATTCTTACTGTTTTTTGTTTTCAAAATAGCAGGTATTTTTAGGTGAGACTTTGCTGTTTTATTTTAGAAGGAATATTGTCTGCCAGTTTAATTGTGGCAGCCTTAACACACATCGAATACACTGAGAATATCCCAAACATTATGAAATATGTAAATCTAAAATCACATTTTATTTCCACAGTTACTGTCTTTAAATGTTAACTTATGGCCATTTGCCTTATAATGAGTTTTTTTCAAAGAAATGTCCATCCCCTTCTGTTTAGTATTATTAAATACCCTCTGTGGTGTACATTAATTAGGTTATGCCCCAACAGTTTAATGATAGTTAATGAAATCAAGTTTAAAAGATATCAGTTTAACATTGATTTTGGAAGTGTATTTTTCATAACCAACTCTCTGGTGTCAGATTGATTAGATATAGTAACTTTTTATGTTGCATCGAAAAAGATTACATGCATTGTTTTGCAATTTTTAAAATCATTGAAGTAATCCATTTAGTGCATTAAACTACATTTTCTTGATCATTCATTCAAAAATATTTCTGTACAAGCACTGTCCTGGGCACTAAGATCCTGAAGTGAATGATAAAAATTATAAAATGATCTTGGTTGCATAAAAACCACTTAAAAATGTGTTTTTTTATACCCAAGTCTCCCATTTAAACTTGGGTCAGTCTTCAGAACATGATTGCAGGATTTTAGGTACCAGGAATTTTAAAACTTAAACACACTGAAGCTTCCAGCCTGATTTTCTGATTTTGGCTTTTTAGGACTGATACAAAGTTAGCACCATGAACACAATTAGGAACTGCAGATTCAGATCCTGAGTATTTCAAAAGTGTGATTGGGGGTCTTGAAGCAGTCAAGTCTCGTCTGGCCTGTGTTCCCTCAGCTAAAAGAGCCATTTTGACACTGCTTCCTTGTGAAGGCTTTGAAGATTTGATCACTAAAGTTGCCTTTACATCTTAAAATGCTCTCAATTACTTGTATATGGTTTGTTTTTCAGACTGGAAATGAGAGGGGAAAAAATTCTTTAAAAGATCATGTAAAAAATGCTTTATAGATCATAGGGAAAGCAAGGGGGATTTATTTGAACTCTGGAAGGTTTATGTGATTGGACTTTAAGGGAAAGGTTTGACATCGTAAACTCATTCTAATCATAATAAATGGCTATTGAAAGGTAGTTTTTGTAAGAAAATCTTGCCCTTAATCTTGAGATAATTTCACAGCTACTGTCTGTCCAGAGTTCCTGCAAAACTACCCCATAGAGTTCCCAGAAGCCTGGGATTTCAGTTTGCTTGTGTCTTTGCAGCATCTCTTCAGTGGGAATGCAATTTTATTAAAGTGTTTTATTTATTTATTTTTTGAAGATACAGATTGGTTCACTCATTAAAATTATTGTCTTTCACATTTTTAGGTGTTTATAATTAGATGATTAGTGAAGTTAGGTGATAAGATTTATACTGGCATCAGTTAAGTTTATAGAAGGATTAAAATCATGGTATCATGATACCATTGCCAATCCGAATATGCCAGAAATATCTCTGGAGAATTTTTGTCAAGTGTTTATGCTCAATTAAAATTTATACTACATGTTACTGAGTGACTGTCTCATGATAGCTTGGCGTTATGATGTTATAAGCTTCCAACAGCAAACGATAGGCAACACAATTTTTTGTGTGTGTTTCAGTACTATAGAATTACAGACTTTGGAGGGGAAATGCCACACTTTCAGAAATGCCACCAGAAATATAAGACAAAGAGGTGCCCTAATTTGGGTATAGCTCATATTTTCTCTTATGCCCCAAAGCTATAAATTGTGTGGTTTTTATCTCCTCCACTCGATAGATACGTGCAAAGGGCTGCTTACCTTTATGTGAGACATTGCAGACACGGGCTGAGTCATCACCTCACCTATGTTTTCGCTTCATTTGTGGTTTTTGCAAAATATTTGTGAAAATACATCCCCTCCCCCCCCAATAGTCTTGACTCTTCCGGTGTCACTCCCTCTAATCCTCCTGTCTTCATTTTTTATTAAGCTGAGGTAAAATTTTGCACTGGATGCATCCTTCTTTATCCTTAGTGCCAAAATGCATTGCGGAACCTTCACCAAAGTCTTAAAAAAAAAAAAAAAAGAAAAGAAAGAGAGAAAACCCACTAACAAAGCAACAGCATAAAACATCGGGGGTTGCAGGGGGGTGGGGGGCGGGGAGGAAGAGGGCAGCTGGTAATTTATGATTCCTCTAATATTGCATGTAAAGGATTTGCCAGCGTCCCACTTCCACCCCACCCCCAAACTATACACCGCTCAGTGTTAGGATGATGATAATGTACCTGGAAGGAAAACGCAGTCCATGCCGAAGCAAGCAGCATCAGACAGGGCGCCTTGCCATCTGCCCCACCTGCTGCTTTTCTGAGTCCATCTGGTGACTGCAATAGCTCATTGTAGGCCTCTTCTGAGGAACATTCGGGCTGAAAAGCAGGCAGTGTGAATTATTTAGGTACCTAGTATAAATAAATAGAGGGAAAGGAGAAGGGTAACAGGGGAAGGGTCTGAAAGCACCTCGTGCTCCCTTAGCCCTGGGTGCTTTGGAATGCTCCAGTGCACGAAAGCATTTGATTTGCATATAGATTTAGATGTATAGATCATTGTGCAGATTACAAACCAATGAGTTTTATCTAGATTTAGATAGCGCTCAGCCTACTTTGCACTTAAAATATGGCCAGCTTCAGGTAGGGAACCTTTGGGGACATTCAGCATAAGTGAAACTGATGAAATGTAATATTTTTAGGCATTGATTTAACAGAAATAAAGCAACTGTGTGTCCTTTCTGAAACAGATGATTGTGTGTGTGTGTGTGTTGGGGGTGGGGGGGCAAACATGTTTGACTTTTAGTGAACTGTGATTTATATATATTGTGTCCTCTTTTTTTTTCTGCTAGAAAGAAAAAAATAGGATAAATTTCTGTGTTAATTTTTATGTGTATATGTGGCCAGTCAAAATTATGTTAGCTATTATGTATAAAACACTCTAACCAAATTCAGCATTCACGTGAATATATACTAAATATAAAATGCAAGACTTCAGTCCCAGAAACCTTGTATGACTTTGTATTTTGGGGTCTGTATAAACCACATGGTGGGAAATTACCTGATTAATGCAAAAGGAACTACTTAAATTGTAACCTGCAGTCAAGTAAGTCATTTATACTGAAATACATTATTGAAATAAGGAAACTATCATATGTATCTAACAAGATGGGCTTATAAGGCTAAACTTGTCACTGCAGTATAGGAAGATCTAGGTTGTATAAAAAATATTCTAAATTGTAGGAGTGCCTGGTTGGCTGAGTCGGTTCGAACATGCTACTCTTGGTCTCAGGGTCGTGAGTTCGAACCCCAAGTTGGGCATAGAGATTACTTAAAAAAAAAAAAAAGCACACTTGTTGTCATGAATACCCAGCAATGTATAGAATTGTAGAATCACTATATTGTACACCTGAAAGTAATATAATACCATATGTTAATTATACTGCAATTAAAATGAGAAAAAATTCTGAATTGTAAATGAAGGTTTAGAACTGTGAATGGAACTGGTGGTCTCCAGACTTGAAACAGACTGTTCCTGTTTTCTTTTCTGAGACTCATTGAGAGGATAATAGAAATTCAGGGTGGGAATGGGGGCTTCACTTAAATTAATTTAGGATTCTTTATCCACTGTTCTCATATTTTACTTTATAGATTAATACAGATGTATGGGTAAGATTATATGTTATTTATAGCCTGTTAGTTTTTTAACTGCAAGCCAAAAAGGGCTTGAGAGAGCATTGAAAAAAAGAATGTTTTTGTGAATATTTTCTCCCCTCGTTCTGTATGTACAGAACGTGATGTGACGTCTTGTGCCCCAGAATAGACTAGAGTCTTTGGGGTTTTTTCACGCCATCCCATTTGACTCCATTCAGTTGCACAGGAAAGTTAATGGATCTGCTTTTTTGAGCCAGTAAAGCTCTAGCCGGCACTTAAATAAGCAACATCTATCTGGAGCAAAATATGCATGAAAATGAATCATCCTGCTAATTCAAAATAGAACCAGTAACCCACTTCATCTTTGTTCAAATAAAGTACTTTTTATTCAAGGAAATTTATTTATAACCAGTCTCTTTCCACAAAGTATTTGAGATGACTCCTTTTTATCTGCATTTGAAACCGTTTTCTGGTGCCAAAGAAAATGAGGTATTTGTCTTCAGCCAAGTAGCTCCGTAAAATTTCAGGGCATTCGATAAAATTCAGGACCGTTAGGCAAGAGCTAGTTCATCCCCTCCTGCGCTCTTTCGTCTTTGGCCTGACATTTCCTCCTTGGATCCCCAGCTCACTCTCTGCTCAATCGAGCCACATGACCCCCACCCCCAGCTTTTGAGAACACGCCATGATAAAAATACCAACCCCCCCTTGCCTGCAAAAGAGTATATTTTTCCATCGTTACTAACAAGGACCTTTACTTACTCTTCTTAAATGACCTTTTCCTGAAAAACAGTCCATTCCTCCTAGAGTCACTTGGATACTGTTTGCTGCTGATGGAATGCCTCCTCTTTCCAGGCAGAGGACAAAGTTGACAGAGAGGTGAATTCATTAGAAGTAACATGTATGTGTTAGTGGTGGCGGCTGACTACAGGGATGGGAATTGACTCCGTGTTTAATTGGCAACTTCCGGGGACACTTTCAGATGTTCTGAAGCTCCATAGGTGTACATAGTAATGAAATGGTTTAGAAAAAAATTAAATATATCTGAACAAGAACACAAACTTTTGGGGCATCTGGGTGGCTCAGTCGGTTAAGTATCCAGTTCTTGATTTCAGCTCAGGTCATGGTCTCAGGGTCCCTGAGAGAGTCTGCTTATCCCTCTCCTTCCCCCTGCTTGTGCTCTGTCTCTCTCTCTCTCTCAAATAAATACATAAAATCTTAAGAAAAGAACACAAACTTTTTACGTATTGCTTTTATTACTCTTATTCACCACGACTTGTACTGTTTTTAAAATTTTGTTTTCATTTAAGATGTACAGGCAAGAGTCCTCCTGACCATTGTGTTATCTTTTTTTGTATCGCGACATTTGGGTGTTAGGAGGTCTCTCTGATCTAATCTGGACAGACTAGCTTTATATTATCTTTGAATAATTTACATGTATATATTTTTGTCAGATCATGTACTTGTGATAGCTTTGCCTGGAACCCATAAAAACTTACTTTACCCGGTGATCATGATTAAAAAGTATATTCATCGTGAAAGAGGAGCTTAAACTACGATTATGTCCATAAATTGCAGTGGAAACTTAGTACATGAACACGTATTGACAGGTTGTACTTGCTGTAACATCACTTTGCAGCATTTCACAGATTTCTTCTTTCATCCTCTCTCGTAAGATCAGACGATCCATAATATGGATGTTAATTTCACTTTTATTCGACCAGTATTTTCATTGAAGGTGTTACTTAAAGATTTGAATATCAGCTTTTTGAGAACGCTTTGTGCCCAAATATTTGCAAAGAATTTTAAGAGAGAAATTTCATAAGCTGTCAAGGAAATACCCAGAAGGAAATTAATTAGTGTTACTACTTGCTTTTTAAGAGTGTTGACTTTGTAATTATGTAGTCAGTTGGTAAGTTTAATGATTTCCTTAAAACCAAAAAGTAAATAAAATAAATGTTAATAAAAGTCTTTGTATAACATATGATATATTTCAGAAGTAAATCTCCTTTTAGTGGTTCTTCTTGAAATTTGCCATTGACAGTTTAGTCAAATCAGCTATATTTATGGAAGGCTATCTGCTTTCAATACTGCACTCTAATAACAGTTATGGTGTTATTAATTATATGGGATAAGTAGCAAATAGTAGCATCCATGTTGCTCCTTAATAGCCTCCCATAAAGAACTTCATTACCCCATTCATGGGGAAGAAGAGGGATAGTAATAATAAATCATGGGTATTTTTATGGATTTATAAGTGGGGAGGTAAGGTGACTATTTGGGGTTTCCCCAAAGCAAGGCTGGTCCAAATAGAATGGTATTTACTTAAGCACTAAAGATAGTGAGCATGCCCTGGTTATCTTTTGTTTTGGGGTGTCACAACTGGCTCAGGCATGGTGCCAGATTTTTTTTTTTAATTTTCTTAAAATGTATATGTTAGTGCTGGGTTGTATTTGATGGGACAGAACCTGCTGCAAGAGAGGAGACAGTGCAAACAAAAGGAGCAGCATCTGTGCACACACAGGGAGGAAGCAGGTAGGAGAAATCTCTCTGAGGGCCTTTCTGCTACCATTTCCTGTCAAGATCTGGCAGAATGTCCAACTATTAATCTCAGGGTCATAGTTCGAGGGTCATGTTGGGTACAAGTTTTAAAAATAATGCACTTTATTTTGAGATGGAGGATACTATGGTACAAACTATGGGTTCGGAAGCCAGAGAAATTTATGCCGTTACTTAAAATATGTTAAGTTTAATGATCTAATAAAATAGCATTCAAGAAATGCTTGGTGAGAGTGGGCACTCAATAAATATTTCATGCCCCTCCTACTTTGCTCTTAATAATAGGGTTGTTAGTAGCACTAGAAGGAAAGTACAAAACTGAGATTTCACTTCTCAAAGCCAAATTAGCTTCTTACCTCAACCGACAAATTCTGAAGTTGAAATGAGTCATAATAAGGATTAGTCAGGGAAGCTTGAATTGAACCTATTTCTCGTGCATGTGTGACTCCTTATCAGTCTCCTACTACTTATAATTGCTGGATTCACTTTCTGAAATTAGCAAAGGGGAAAGCAAAGTAAAGACAGAAACCTAGCCACTTGCAATTTTCTTCCCTGCCAAGAATGTTAGGGTAAGAATAGGACTATAAAAATGTAAATACTTAATTATTATTATTAGGGAAATGTAGAAATAAAACTATGAAGGAGAAAGTGTAGATTCTAGCAGATGAGAAAAGGTTCTCTTGATTTTAGTTTCTCCTTTTTTTTTCTTTACAGTCTTTCCTATCTTTAAAAAGCATAGGCTTACCTCTCTTTTATACTAATCCAGTAAACCCTGAAATCTGGCTTCTGAAGTTAGAAGTCCTTGTAAGCCTTGTTACCAGTAGTATGAGTGCCCAGCTCATATTTTTAAGAGGGTGTGTGAATGTGTGTGTGTGTGTGTGTGTGTGTGTGTGTGTGTGAGAGAGAGAGAGAGAGAGAGAGATGAGAGAGAGAGGGAGGTGGTCCTCAACCTATCTCAGGTGAATTTCTTGAAGGATGAGTTAAATCAACTGGTTGAGCTGATTTTACTCTCCAGTGGTGATATTTTATTTATATGATAAAATGCTTGGAAAGTGATTAATTTATCAGGGGAACATCTTGTTATTGTAAATTTGCTGAATATGTAATAAAATTGCCATAACATAGATAGGAAAATGAAGATTTCTAAAAATTGAAATAGCCAAAGGGTCTTCTGTATTTCCCTCAGTTTATTTTTACTCAGATTTTTTTCTTTAAAAACAACGGCCTCGAAAGAGCCCTGGCTCGCAGTTGAGGGAGGCATTGGAGCTGGTGAGGCAAGAAAAGAGGGGGAATATAATGGAAGAAGCGGAGACAGGTGGTAGATGTTGGTACCTCATTCTCTCTCCCTGGACCAACGATGACTGATACATCCATTAAATTTTCAGCCCAGGCTGATTGACTGAGTGGATTTATATAAATTAAAAAATACAGGTCATATACCTTTTCTGATAGACTGCAAATGAGAAATAGGAATTCCTTTAAACCTCAAAGGAGGAAATCTGTAGGTGAGGCTTTCTAGTCAATAAAGCATCACAGCATCAACTCCTCTTGCTGTGTTTGTACAATAAGTTTTAGTTAATAGACAAATATTAGCCCAGCCTTTGCCTGACTCTTTCTAGCAAGAGGTAATTTGTAAATGAACTCACTCAGTGTTGAAGGTTTTCCAGCTTTTGTTGCAATTTGAACTTGTGTTTTCCAGACATGAAGGAGGCAGAAATCATCCCTTGCTCCATTATTATTATTATTATTTTTTTTAGTGTAACAAGTGAACGTGGTATTAGTTAGGGAACAGTGACTTCTATTCACACTCATTCTCTCAGCTCCATGTCCATTTGTCCATCAGAATGAGCCACTTATCATGCTTCCGGGTTTTTCCTCTTTCAACACCAAGAGTTATGAAAGGAAAATTCCATTTTTTCCTGGCCCTCCATGACAGGCAGACTGAAGATTGTGGTCATTTGGATTAAAAACATATCCATCACCACCAGCCGGCAGGTTATTATGATGTCTCCTTTGAATATATGAATTTCATACACTGCATGTTAGAAGTCTAAGAATGCCAACTTTTTAGATAAATAATTATCCCATTGGTGATGTACAGCATACTGTTGCCATATTTTCTCACTTTTACAGCATTCTTGCCCTTATCACCCATAACATAAATCTTTTGCTTTCATATTTAATAAAACTACGAGGGTAACAACCCCTTGTACTCCGTATAGTCAACCAATCACACACCATCATCTGACTATCATTATTTGTTTTCTTGTGACAGATATTTTAGTAGATCGTCTGGTTTAGGACTGACAGAATCTTTGATACAGCAATGCAGGTAAAGAAGCGGATGACCTTATTTATGGCCGGCTGTGACCTCAGCATGAAGCCCTCAGCTTCGCGAGGTTCCGTGGATAGAAAGATGGATGAACGAATAAAGTTCCCAGCATCAGTCACCATTATTATCTGAGCCTGCTTATCTGTCAGCTGAATTTTGGAGAGTGGGAAGAAATATGTACATGTGGGGGAAGGCGAGGACAGGAGTGACCATTTCTCAAGAGATTCGTAATTTCGAAGCCTCCATTTTCCTGACTCATAGAATCTTGGGTTCCTGAAGTGATGAAAACAAACTCCTTACTCTACTTCCCAGTCCCGTCTCTGACCTCCCCCACCCCCTGCCCAAGTTTGTTTCTCACCATGGATCTTAGTTTCCTTATCTGTAAGGTTCATGTCTATGCGCTGACCATGACTTAACGTGCGTTCCGTGGTTTCCCATTAAACAACCAGGCTCAGATGGAAGCCTGAGGACATTTATGCTCCAGGAGGAGCCTTGAAATCTTATGTGGCTAACTAGTGAGCTACTATATAACATTAGTCAAGTGTTTCATGAGATAGACTGCACAAATTTCTCCCCTTTTCTATTTTCCCTCAATATTCCCTCCTGGACTTGGGGTAAGAACAAGAACTGCTCCTGCCTTCTCTGTTTGCCTTCTGGAAAATGGACAGATTGACTGTTCGTAGGAGAGCCTGGCGCAGGGGGCCAGTGGAGGAGGCAGGCGGAGGAGGCAGGGACTCCTCCTGAGGTCTCAGGGTGGGACCCAGCAGGTGCTGAGGCTGTGAGCGATTGTAACTAATACTGTGCCTTGGAGTAACTCCAGTTTTCCATGCTTCTTGCGTGAAGACTCTGCCTCCAGCCAGCGGAGTCACCCCTGCCCCTTCCGAAGTGGGAATTGGTTTATCCACACTGTCTTGTCTTGTTCTCCTTGTGGTTAGTGGCTGAGATGGTTGAATGTAGTTAAGTAATTTCAAAAGTTGTCTCTAACTATGTTAATTTAATTGTTAGCCGCATGGAATCTGATGGAGGGCTCTAACCTCTTTAGTTTCTGGCATAACTTCCACATAACTGTAATTCTTAGCATGGAAATTTTGACCTTCTCTGAAACATTTTCCTTTGGAAAAAGATCCCATCATTCTTCACAGCCAGCACCATTTTTTGCATGTAGTAGACACTCACTAAAGATTTGTAAACTGATTTAAAGCTCTGCTAAAAACAACCTCTTAATCTCAGGTACTAAGAAGTAAAGGAAATCATGTTGTGTGATATTGTAGAGCTAATGTTGGTGAAAAATCAGTAAAAGTCAGAATACATTATCAAAGTGTTTAAACAAACATAAATCACAACAAATCTCAAAGTTGACCAGTCTTTTGAGAGAACCCCAGGTGAGTATGGATTTATATTTCAAGACGAGGTGCTCATTTACTTTCAGATTTAATTATTCCAAAGATTAAAAAATGCTATTTGTCCTACAAATGTAACAGTTTAGATTTGCATAATGCTTTAAAGTTTTTTGAAGAGTTTCATATCTGTTTTCTCTTTTGAGTCTGAACATTCCTGTGTAGAAGATAGTACAGATATTAATTAGTGCCCCCATTTTAATTAAGAGACAGCTGAGGCATAGTGAGCTAATTAATATATATTAATTTTACAAATTAACAACAACTAATTGGCCAGGAAGTTCTTCCTAATATCTAGCTGTGGTTTTCCGTGCTGTGAAATAAGTCAGTTTCTCCTTATTAGAAGGCTGTAATCCTATCCTTGAAGCAATTAAGTAATAATCATATAGCCTCCTCCTTTCTATGATATAAATAATATAGTATTTTTAGCTTTCTCCTTTCTCTGGTATAAATAATATAGTATTTCCTAAGTTGCTCAGTCATTTTGACTGTGTTTAACACTTATTTTTTGTTCTTGGTCATTTAAGAATGAAGCTGCTTTTCTTTGTTTTATTTTGGTCACATTTTTGTTATTGTGGCTTCAAATAGTCCTCGCAGAGAGATCATAGCACTTATTTGAGTATACAGTTGTTTTAAGAAAATTGAAGCATTGAAAAATAGAATCTTGGAGTGCCTGGGTGGATCAGTTGGTGAAGCTTCTGTTTTTGGCTTGGGTCATGATGTCCGGGGCCTGAGATCGAGTCCCATCGGGCTCTCTGCTCGGCAGAAAGTCGGCTTGCCCCTCTCTCTCTGTGCCCCCATATGCGCTTGCTCTCTCTCTCTCTCTCTAAATACATAAATAAAATCTTAAAAAAGGGAGAAAGGAAATCTTAGGAAGATTCAAGTATTGGTAATTACAGGTATGACTACAATTGACATATTTAGTTGGCTGTTTAAAGTTTTGTTATGAAATCTTTGTTTTGCAGCATCTTGTAATTCAGAGTATAGTTCAGACATAGAAAATTCAAGTTCAAGTTCTGGTTCTATCACTGTCCTGTTTCCTCATCTATAAAATAGACATAAAATTTGTTCCATAAGGTTGTCTTGAGAACCAGTGTGTGACTTTTTTTCCCCCAACATTAAAGAGAAAATGAAAAAAAATGTTTACATATATGTTCTTGGGGCCTAGAAATCATGTCAGTATTTCTTAGCATTATTTTGAGAATTCACTACCCTCCCCGAGAAGTAGCAGACTTGAGGACCAGCTGTACCATCATCTTTTTGACCTTGACTAACTAGTATCTATAGTCAGAGTTTTGTTATTTAATGTAATGTCATCAACATACATGAACCAGACATAGAAACCCATGTGATCAGGTTTATAATAACATTAATAAAAAATAATGATGCCTTCAATTGACATAATACCTTGTAGTTTATTTACTTATACATTCAATGCAAATCTATTAAGTGACAAATTTATTAGGTAGCTAATGAGAGTTCAGCATAATACAAAGTGCTGAAGACACAAAGTCATGTAAGCAGGTGCTATAGCCCGTGTCTCCAAGGCAAATATTAATTTAACAAACATTATTTTGAGGGCCACCTGGGTAGCTCAGTTGGTTATGTGTCCTATTCTTGATCTCAGCTCAGGTCTTGATCTCAGGGTCATGTCTTAAAGCCTCACACCAGTCTCCACACTGGGTGTTGAGCCTACTTTAAAAAAAAAAAATATTATTTTTAAAGAGTTTATCTATTCATTTGAGAGAGAAAGAGTGAGAGGGCATGAATGGAGGAGCAGAGGGAGAGGGAGAGGCTGGATCTGAGGACCCAGAAGCCTAACTGACTGAGCCACCCACGTGTGTCCCCCCAAAAAATTATTTTGAGATTTTTGTAGACACATGCAGTTGAGTGAAGTCTCCATGTCATTCACCCAAATCCCTTCAGTGGTGACATCTCGCATAATTATTGTGCAGTGTAACAACCAGGAGACTGATGTCGATACAATGTATACACCTTATTCAGATTTCGGCCATTTTACTCCTGTGACCACTACCACAGTCAAGATGAAGAAGTGTTTCATCACATTGTGTTGATCTGTTTTTATATTACATTTTATTTAAAAAAATTCTAGTTTGTCAAAGGAATTTTAGCTTGATTGATTCTTATATATTATTTATGGATCACTGGGGGTGGGAAAACCTCTTTTGATGATGCTTATAATATTTATCTTTTTCTTTTTTTTTTTCCCCATTCTCTGTGCCACCATCTTCACTCAGGTTTTCCTCATCATTTATCTGCATGGATATAATAGCTTCCTAATTGGGCTTTACACACCGTGAGTTCAGAGATCTGGTCTGTTTGTTTTATCAGGTTACGTGTCTAAAATGTAACAGGGATGAATAACTACATGGGTAGTGCTGCAGCCAAAACTGTGTTTAATAAAAACACAAATTGTCTCTTTGCTCCTTAGAATCCTTTTTTTAAAAAAAGATTTATTTATTTATTGGGGGTGGGCAGAGGGAGAAGGAGAGAGAGAGACTCTCAAGCAGTCTCCCAGCTGAGCATGGAGCCCAATACAAGGCTTGATTTCACGACCCTGACATCATGAGTGGAGCCAAAGTCAAGGGTCTGGTGCTTAATCGCCTGTGCCACCCAGCCGCCCTCTCCTTAGAATCCTTAAGGCGCTTCCCAGCACCTACAAAATGACATCTGCTCTGCATAGTGTCGTGTTTTGGACCTTCCACAGTCTGGCTCCAACCTCCTTTGTATACCCACAGCTGATTCCAGATCCCCTATAGCACTCTTCACAACCACAGCCTCCTGCCTTCTCTTGAGCCTACCCTGCACTCTCCCACTTTTGGGCTATCCGTCTTCGTTCTAGAATGATCTCTTTCTTTTTACTTACTGACGTCCTTGTAAATGCAGTGCTGCCTTTGCACACAATTTTCATTTGACACACTGCTGCCCCCCCCGCCCCCCCCCCGCCAGATACACTTTCCACTAACTGATTCAGCAACTGACGTTTGTAGGTGACATGTTAGAGCCCATGTGGCAGTGTCGGTGAACTCAAGGCCAGGTCTTCTAATTAAAAATCTTACAATCATTTACTACCTTGCCCTGCAGGCATTTTGTTTTATTTTGTTTTTTGTTTGTTATGTGTTAAATCAAATTTCTTGGCAGATATACTCTGACCTAAGGAGATACCAAAATAGCTTTTCTATGTTTTATCTTGCAAATTCTTGAGACAATAAGAACTTTATTTTAGTTCTTTAATTTAGGAAATTTGTGCTCCCAGATTCAAAGCATACCACTTTTAGTGTGTATATGAATTCATGATTTATTCATTCATTCAACAACCGAGGCACAGAGTGAAATTTTACAGATAGGGAACAATTAAGGCATAGTCTTCTGCAAGTGGAGGGACAGAAATATAAGAACATATAGTTGACCCTTGAACAACATGGGAATTAGGGGCACCAACACCCCATGCCATTGAAAATCTGCAATAACTTTTGACTCCCCCAAAACTTAATTGCTAATAGTCTACTGTTGACCAGAAGCCTTACTAATAACATGAACAGTTGATGAATACATATTTTGTATATTGTATGTATGATGTACTGTATTCTTATAATAAAGTCAGTTAGAGAAAAGAAAATGTTATTAAGAAAATCACAAGAGGGACGCCTGGGTGGCTCAGTTGGTTGGACCACTGCCTTCGGCTCAGGTCATGATCCCGGAGACCAGGGATCGAGTCCCGCATCAGGCTCCCAGCTCCACGGGGAGTCTGCCTCTCCCTCTGACCTTCTCCTCGCTCATGCTCTCTCACTGCCTCTCTCTCAAATAAAGAAATAAAAAATCTTTAAAAAAAAAAAAAAAGAAAATCACAAGATAGGGAGAATACATTTAAGGTACTGTACCGTTAAAAATCTGCCTGTAAGTGGACCTGCTCCATTCAAATCCATGTTGTTCAAGGTCAGTCATACATTAAACACAATGTGTGAAGTGCATTTGCAGAGATAAGTTCATGGTATTATGGGAACATCAGGGGGAAGGAGTGTCAGGAAAGACTTGAGACTTAATAACTCAGTTGAATTTTTACTCATGAGTAGGTACTAACCAGCCAGGGGAACAAGGGGCCAGAGCGAGGTATTTTGGAAAGAAGAGGAAGCTGGTCAGTGTGGGGAATTACATATTGTTAAGCTCAGCATTTATCGGAGGGTCAAGGTGGGATGAGATTAGATTGGGAGCTGACGAAGACTGGTCAGGGAAGGTGAGGTCTGGACTCCCGCTGAGAGGCTTGGTTGCCAACCTGGAGCCACTGGAAGGAATAGATTGTAAGCTTGTCCAGATTTGTCTTCAGGAATACACACAAGTTTATAATTCTGTAGAATCTTCCTTTCGGGAAAATAGGTATTAACTGTATATTCGCATTGTTTCTCCCCGCTAGTACTAAATGCGGTAACCTATGGGAAGAAAGTTAAAAAGGGAAGAAATGTGCTTTGCGACTTATTTGCTTCTCTGCTAAGGAAAGTCATCCAGATACCTTACTTTTGTGGTAAATTGGGGATGAAATGATTTTTTGATTTGTTTAAGTTACTCTACAAGTTTTCTCTCTTGGAAGCTCCTTCGAAATTCTTCATTTCTCTTGAAATGCATAATTTTACCCACTCAGTTTTTCTAAATTGCACCTTCTCCCCTAACACTTTTTACTTTGTTTTTACTTATATCCAAACAATATTTTTAAAAATCAGGTGATTCTCCTTTTATTTCCACTTCTTAAAGTCTCATTTTTGCCTTTATTCTGTCTCCCATAATACCTACTTCCTTATCACAAACACAAAACCAAGCCAGAAAAACTTTTTTTTCAAAGTCCATCTTGAATTACGTAACAAAAACGTATAACCACATTGCCACTCACATATCCCGTACTTGCTAAGGCCATTTTAAAATGGGCCATGTTTGAGGGGAGGACAAGGGGAAATGAAGTCAGTTACATGACCTTATGAATGCATGGAATTATTTGTGTTTATAGTAACAAATATTTTATAAGCTTTTATTTATTTTTTTTATTTTCTATTTTTTTTTTTTTTTTTAACTAAGCTCTAGGCCCAGCATGGGGCTTGAACTAATGACCTAAGATGAAGAGTAGCACACTGAGCCAGCCAGGCATCCCTCCCCCCAAATAGTTTATAACCTTTTAAAAACAGAATACAGAAAGGTGCGTCTCATTCTGATCAGTAGAATATTACTCACTTTGGGTCTAATATTGATTTTGAGGAAGATCTAGCCTAAGAGATGGAAACCTGGAATTTGGACGGGGTTCTGTTCTAATTCTGGGTAGGTGTTAGGACATCATCTGTCTCCCTTCCCTGATCCACCGCGCCCTTATGTATAAATGAGAAATAGAACTGGGTGTTGAAAAATTTTCTAGATGCGGTCATTTAAGACTGGTTGGAGAACGTGGGAATCAGTAGAAACTTCCGGTCAAAGTAATGGAGTTTAACCTATTGTTTAAAAAAGTTTTTAAGTGTGTAAACCTGGCGATTCACAGACATGTACCCCTGGGGATAAAAATATGTTTATAAAAAATAAAAATTAAAAAAAATAATAAAATTAAATTAAAAAAAGTTTTTAGATCCACTTTTAAAGATAAAACACAAACACAACAAAACATATTTCCCATGCACAGTTAGATGAGTTTTGACAAGTGTGAGCCAGCTAACCGCAATCAACCATTGGTTTCCGTATGTCCCCTCTAGGCCTTCCCCACCCTTGGCTCCAGACAAACCCTGTGGTTTCCATCCCTACCTGCCTGTTGTAGAACTTCACATGAACAGAACCTGAGAGGATGTACTCTTTTGTGTCTGTCTTGGTTTTTGCACATCAGGATGTGTTTGCTATTTACCTGTGTTGCATTTCTCACAGTTCGTTTCTCTTTTATTGTTGACTAGGATTTGGTCGCTTCTGCATATTACAGTTTGTTTATCTCTTCATCAATGATGGACATTTGATTTGTTTTCAGCTTAGGGCCATAATGAGTAAGGCTGTGATTTCACATTGGTGTACAGTTCTTTATGTGGACATATCTTTTCATTCTTAGTAAATATCCAAGAGTGTCTGTTTAACTTTTTAAGAAAGTTCCAGACTTTTTTCCAAAAAGGTTTCATCACTTTATGTCCTACCAGCAGTGTATATGATTTCCAGTTGTTCCACATCCTCCCACGTATTTGGTAGCACCTAGGAATTTTGGCCATTCTTATGAGTGAGAAGAAAATAAAAACTCTTTGATTTACAGCTGTAAGTAGAAACCCTAAAATCATACAATACAAACTGCTATAAAAAAGGTAGGGATATTAGAATTAGCATATTCCTTAATGAATACTGAGAATGTTAACAGTGTTGTCTCATATTTTATCCTCTTTATTATCTTAAATCACTTATATTTATGACCCCATTGATGTTTGTATAGGTGACGCATATATACATATGTTCCCGTGTATATATGCGTATTTGTTCTAGTCTCAAGGTTTTACATTTATTACAGTGTTGCAAACAGTTGATCTTCTTATATAATCTCGCAATTTGCTTTAAAGTCAGGCTTTTCTTGTAGCTAATAGTTGAAAATATCTGTATACCTGGTTAATCAGAAGATTCCACCAGTAAAATGAGAGATTCTTTCCTAGAAGTACGTATCTTTAAAGGACAGACGGGATTTTCTTGTTAATTGGGCATTCACATAGTTCCAGTTTAGTGGTAGACTTTACATATTTAAGTTTTCTCTACAAAAAAATGTATTGATGGGTGATAATCATGGCTACCATGAAAATAATTACTGCGATAACAGCCTCTCCCATGACTGACTGAAACTGAGGGATTGGTGTCACGGAACCCACCTTGTGTTCTAACCTACTGGCTTAGAGAACAAGAGGATAATTCTTTTTTTTTTTTTTTTTTTAAAGATTTTATTTATTTATTTGACAGAGAGAGATCACAAGTAGGCAGAGAATCAGCCAGAGAGAGAGAGGGAAGCAGGCTCCCTGCCGAGCAGAGAGCCCCATGTGGGGCTCGATCCCAGGACCCTGAGACCATGACCTGAGCCGAGGGCAGAGGCTTAAGCCACTGAGCCACCCAGGCACCCCAAGAGGATAATTCTTCTAATGTTCATAGAAGAATTAGGTGGTGAGCCAGTTGATTCAACATGTAATCAAAACTTCTCACCCCCATATTCAAACAATATCTTTTCTCATTGTGTAATGTTGGCTGCAGATCTTTATGTACTATTGCCTTTAGAGATAACAAATTTTCACAGACTTAGAAAGCAATAAAATACATTTAACAGTAAATCTTTACTGAGCATAGTTTAATCTTTCTCTGATGCAGAAAGCACTTCATAATTTTATAGCTCCACAACCTCATTATTGTGAATGCCAGTTATTACATTGGCTGAGAGTGGAAATGATGGTGCATCAAAAGTATGCCCTAATAGAATCTCGGATGGAGGGAGGTAATGCGTGTTTACTGATACACAGCTCTTTATTTTAAATTATATATGATTTTTTAAATTTCCATTTCTCCTAGGTGTTTCCTCTACCCTGCTCTACTCTTTCTGAATATACATACTTCACTCTCTCGAGTTTCCTTAACAAAAATACAATTTCAGGCTTTCTCTATGTGAAAACCATGACAAAGTGATTTTATAGCCAGTTCTGAAAGTGACTAAACTTGACAATTGTATTTTATGACGACGTCTGCTTTCATGTCCCCGGCCTACTTTTATATCAGCATTTTTCTTTTACCCCAAATATGAACAATTTCCTATCTCCGCATTGGCTGAAAACAAATCCCTTTACCGGGAATACATTTTAATGGAGAGGAGCATGCTTCCCTTCACTCACCGGAGCCTTAACACCTTAACTCTATAATATTCAATTTCTCACTCACCAAGAACCAAAGCCCTTTTTTTTTTTTTTTTTTTTTTTTTGTGGTTTGTGTTCATAGGGGTTGGGGAAGAATTAGTATTATGGAACTAAACCAGATTAAGGGGGAATGTGAATTAGATTTGGTAACAGATGGTGCTGTGGAAATTAAAGGTTCTTTGCGAATGGAAACGACAGCAGCTTGCCTCTGTTCTCTCTGCCTGTCCCGTTCATGCACTTGATAGACGGGTATAAATCACAACAATCCTGTCTTGACAGCCAATTTCGAGAATTTGATCTGGTTAAAGACATGGCTTTCCTGCTCCACTCACCGAAACCTGCTTCTATTTTATTTTTACACGGCACCTTGTCGTAGTTAGAAAAGCAGATTCACCTGCCTCCCCTTAATGAAAATTTTCTTAATTACAGTTTTAGCTCTTTAGTGTTAATTACTTTTCCATTCAGCCTGAATTTTCGTCATATCTCTGAGGGATTTTAGTTCTTTCTTTCTTTTTTTTTCCCCCTACCCATTTTAGTCCTGCATATGCTTTTGTTTCTAAAGATGCTTTTCATTGTCAGAAGTTGTTGTCAGGGGCACGATTTGAGAATCATAATTACCCAAATCATTATTTTTAAGGAGAGAGGCTTTCATGTGCTGTAGTAAAGTTACCAAATCAGAAAAATTACGAAAAGTGTGAGAAGCAGTCATCAAAAATAGCAATTATTTCAACCCAATTGCATGAGAAGGTGAGTGACAACACTTGTTTTGTTTTGTCAATGAGGGTTATGGAACTATATGCTCCATTGGCTAAAATACAAGTAAAAAGACCACAGCGTGGCCAGAGCCCGTATTGTGTCTGCCTTGACCTTGTGATGAGCTGGGAAATCAGAATTAAAATGCAGACTCTAAAATGAGAGACTAGAAATATCGGAACAAATTGCTTGGACCATTTATGTCCAGGTCCTGGGGTCTGACAAGCTCCGGAGACAGGAACTCCGATTTTCTCTTACAAATCCACGTGGTATTCGGACTTACCAACACGTATCAAGGAAAAGGAAATAGAAGAGAGGGGGAAAATCACTGCAGAAATGAAGAGAAGATTCTTTGAGCGAGCAACTAACAGTTGGTAGAAATGAAGCTTCCTACTGGCAGTCAAATCAAATGTAGTAACAACTCAGCGGCGCCCTGCTGCTTGCTGACAGCGTGGTGTCACACACTGGGGCAAACATTCACTTAAACACTGATTGCAGGGAATTGCCCCTTCCCGCCGACGCCTCCCACCAAAAATGCAATGAGCGAAAAGAGAACCACTTCTGGGGGGAAACAAACAAACAAACAAGAGTCCTGCTCCCCAGCTCCCCCCAGATCATCACGGCTCTATTTGTCCTTTTGTAGCCCACTAGGAATGATTCCTCCGTTGAAAGTTGATGCCGCAGTTCACGGTTTTGTAGCAAGTTGTTTCTCTAATTATTCCTGCTCCTGCAGCGCCCACGCGCATGCGCCCGCGCGCGCAGGGTCGTGGCCCTCGGTGGAATCCGAGAGCAGCCGCCCGCAAAGAGAGGAAAGTGTGTGTGTGTGTGTTGGGGGGGCGGGGTGCATTAGTGCAGTAGCCCTTCCTCTCAGGTCTAATCGGAGTTACAGGCCGGCGTGGTTTTTATTTGAGTAAAATAGGAATTTTTTTTTTAATGGCGGAAGTTACTGTAGAAAGCACGTGGACGAACCCTGTCATTTAGCAAGTGACGACCCTGAAGGTCAGAGTGGTACAGTGATGTGCCTCAGGTCCCACAGCGCCGCATCCAGAGCTGAAACCCACTTGTGTACGTGGTCAGGAGTCCTAAGAGGCAGGGTTTCCTGAGAAAGGGGAAAGAAGACAAGCAAGCTGTGGGAACTCTGGTGTAGTACTTTTTTTTTTTTTCTTTTATTTTTTTTTTTTGGAAATTAGTTTTTCAGAATTGCAAAGAAGATTTAGGGATGTTTCTCTGCGTATTTGGTTTTGGACCTTTGAATAACATGACAAGCAAGTCCTTCCTGTCTGAAGTCCAGGCTTGTTGATTACCTCCGTTGACCTCACTGGATGCTGTCTCATTGCTGAATGCTCCCTTTCTACAAAACTCATTCTGCCATAAAACAAAAACTTTGTCGTTTCTGTGGCTTGAATTAGGTATATATGCGTATGTATGTTATTTTCCCTTACCCGCAAATTGCGGTCCATGTGTTTTAGCTTCACCTTCTCTTCAAGCAGCTAGCTCACTGAAATGTTCAAAAAAGGAAGACGGGAAGATTTAGGATTAATAATGAGCGATTTCCCCTCTTGCATGCCTCCCCTGCTCTCCTGCCTCCGCTGAACACCACCTGATACCAGCTGAATACAAGCATAACCTGTGCCCTCATAGATCACCCAAGACCAGCTGCCTTTGCTTCCAGACGTTACCCACTGCAGATGAAGCTATTAAGTTAAAAGTATAAATGTAGTTTAGTCACTTGTCCAAGAGGGAGTGATGTCGTTTATTACCTCTGGTCGGACGGTGAATCTCTGTCTAGTGTAGATATGTCCATATGTGCGCAACCTTTATTTCAACGATTCCTTCTTAGTGTTTAAATTTTCGCACTACTGCAATTCAGGTTTGGTCTTTGAATTCCACTCCAAGTGAACTGGTCTGACTCCATGGAGGCAGTGGATTTATTGGTCATTGTAATTGCTTTTGCAAAACATTTTCTTAATGAGTAAAGGGTGACATCGATACCATGATCTCAATATTCTTGCATCAACTCCTCTGATAGCATCCCGATTTCCTGTTTCAGTGTAGCAAAGAGAAGGGGAAAGGGAAATTCAGTCAGCCTGAGCTTTCATTGACCTGGATTTGATTTGTGAACTCCCATCACTGGAGAGAGTGTGTAAAGCATCTATATTTGATTGTAATTTGTAAAGATCACTGCGTAGACTTTCCATGGGTTGAATGTCTGTTTACTTCTCCTCCAGTGAGATGCCGCGAGAAGGTCTTCATTTAGCTGTCAGTCCTCTCCCGTGGTGTCTACTTTTTCACTGCAGCGTGCTCCTTGACTGCTCGAAAACGGAATTGTCTGAACACAAGCAAACTTTATTGATCCATATTTCTGTTTGAAAGACCGGAGATTTGTAGAAGTAGGAGACTATTTCTTTTCTCTAGAAGGCTTACTACGGAGGAGGTCTGCTCATGAGTGTAATAAATCTCTAAGACCGAATAAATGTTACATTCAGCATATATTGTAAGCTTCATTTTGGTGATTTATCTTGTGTAGCTTTTTACCCCGTACTAACCTTCCTTTCTAGCCATGGTCCCCACCTCCTGCCCAAGGCTGTTCCACTCTACCCTGGGAAGAGTGACCAGGTTACCCCACGGGCAGTTGCTACCCAAGTGGGTTGACAGTGGGGGACAGTATTCTGAAGCTCTCTGGTCCTTAGGGCTCTTGGTCTCAGGAGTGTAACTTGTGTATGGTAAGAAATATTCTTAGGGCTCAGAATTGTGCTTGTTTGGGCTTCTGTTGTGTATTTGAATTTCTGACTAGGCATTTCTTGAGATTCTCTTTTAACATCCGTAGGTGTCGTGGAATTGGGCACTTGTGAAGATATAGTTAATTAAGCTGCATTAGGGCAAATATACACACTTGTTAAAACACTTAATTTGCCTCAATAATATTGATTACATGGCAGAAGTTTGTTTAAACTAAATGGTATTTTCCCCCTACTGTTACATTTCTTGAATGTAATCTGTATAATAGCTAATAGCCATCATCAGTTAAATATCATGTTCGTTATAAAGTAATGTCATAAGAATTGATTTGGACTTGGCAGTGGAGGAGAGCTCTCCCTTCAAAGCCGATGTAGATGATTAGCCAGAGTTTTAAGCAGAATCATGGTTCATATAAACTGTATGTATTTTATGGACTTATAGCTACTCTATATTACATGAGAGCCCATTATATTAAAGAAAAGCTCAGACAGTTAATTATGCAAAACATCATGTATGCAATTACCCAGCATTATTATGCATTTAACAGTTTTATTGATTTGCTAGTAGTTCACTTACTGTATTCAGAGCTATAAACAAGGGATGTTCACCCTTAGATTGAAATAGGTCCAAGAAAACAAGCTCAGGATAAATTACACTACTAAGCGCCCCTGCATCAGATCGAATCCTTAAATACAGAAACTGTCAACAATCATAATGTGCAACACATTGTGATATCACAGGACCATTTCTTTTCCCATTAATAAAGTTTATCAACCAGGAAGCACCAGAAATCATCTGGCAATACAAATTGAAGCTACTCCAATCTCCTACATCTAAAATAGTCTGGATAACTTAACAAGATGATCAGCAGTGGCCTCTAGCTTGCATGGCATGATGAGAGGGGATGCTGGTATATTGATAGGTATTTTCTAACACACGTACTTAACACCCCCAGTCTTGTTAGGCTGCACACTCTTATTAGTGCATTTCTCCAGCCAGTTTTCTGGGCCTTCATCGCTGAAAATGAATATTTTCTGTTTCCCTTCCTTTGTTTGAGTTATAACAGGAGTGGAGGTATGGGGTTCTAGGGTCTATCTGTCAGAGTGAGTGGCAAGCGGTTCCTGATTTACCTGGCACTAAGGGGTTTCCAGGACATGGGATTTCAGTGCTTAAACCAAGATGGCCAACCCAGTGTGATGTCAGATGAAAGTTGCAAAAGACAGGATCATTGAACTCTGGAACCCTAAAAGCAGGTGGGATTTCAACAGGATCCTTCCACATGCTGGTTTGTCTTTAGCTGTGCAGTTATTTTCAGGGGATACTTGCCTTCACTAAGTGTCCAGCAATGAATTAAAATTCTCTTGCTTACTGCCCTAAATTTCCATTTTTGGTGTAGTACACACCCTTTTACCAGAATTAGGAGAGCTTTCAGCTTCGAGAGAGGCCCCGATAATGTTTTAAGCCGCTAGTTTCCTGTTCCCATGTCACCGAGCCTCCTCTCTTGTCAGCATCTCAAGCACCCGCTTTGTAGGGAACTGTTTGCTTACTCTTGCTCTTGATGGAGTAAGTTCTTCCAGACTAGTGCGCGAGTTATTCAAAGAATCAAGAAGCAGCATTAGTAAATGATTGTGCTCCTGTTATGCAGAAATCTGGTCCAGTAGATGGGCCACAAGTTTTATTGAAGAAGACCTGAAATTATCCAGAAGTGTGTGTGCATATCTGTGCACGTGTGTTTTAATCTTTGTGAGCATTGTGGGTCAGGATTTACAGTTCTTCGTTTACAATTAATGATCTCTTTTCATTAGGTTAACCAGGCAGACCTTAAGATATTTCTTATGAGAAGAAAAAATCCTTTCTTTTCCTTCCCCAACGAAGCCAGTGTACCTTAATGCAATGATGATATGTTAGACCCAGTAGTTGTCAAAGCATCGTATTACCGTGATGCTATAATGACAGCCTGTCTCTGTAAAGTAGTCATGTTTTCTCAAATCACACGTTGCACCGTTGATTTCTGACATGACACTTCATTCGGTTGCTTTCCCTTTTCTTCGGCATCACGGTTCTCTGACAATAGCAGCTGGTGCCCATTTTGTTACTAAGTGATTCACATTTTGCCACTTTACGAGAGTGCAATTAGTTGAAGCAGGAAAAAAAAAAAGCGCTCATTGTAAAGTAGATGCTTGAAGTTGTAACTCAGGCTGCAAAGGGAGCTACTTGCTGGGGTCATGGGCTCTGAAGCCTGGGACTCTGGGAGCTTGGCATAAATCTTGGAAGTTTCCTTCTGAGCGCATTAAGACAAAACAAAGAAACCTAGAGGCTAATATTTTTTTAATATTTAATTTTTTATTGAAAAATACTTAAATATTTAATCTGGTGATTTCAGAAGGTAGAAAACTGACCAGTCCTCATAGATTCGTTCCTATTTTGAATAGATAGTGATTAGGTCGCAGGACCTGAAAACTTTCTTTTCCAAACCTGAAATTCTGTGATTCGATAAGAAAGCTAAGGACTCTTGTCTTCCTATTTCTGTCTCGTATTTGTAAACTTGCAGGTTTGCTGGCTGCAATGTGCTTACCTCAAATTTTTGGATTAAAAAGTGATGCAAAGTGTTTAGAGTTAATGATGAAGATGGGTACCTTTTGGGCTCTTAAGGAAGAAAATAGTAGTGACTTCTTCAGTTGGAATTTATTTAGCTTATGAAGGTGTCTCTCCTTGGTATGGATAAAATTAAAGTTTCAAAAGATCTTGTCTTAGTATGACAATTAGGAAACCCAAAGAACTGTGCATACTACGTTCCGTAAGAGAATTTCATGCACCATTTTTTAAAGTAGAGAAATGAAGTAGCAACTAATTTTGAGTTTGTATAAAATTTAAATGATGAACTACAGCTGCTGAAGAACTTACCTGTCCATGAAAGGCACATAATATGTATGACTATGGGACATTGTTGTTGTGCCGGCATTTAACAGCAAGTATTGGCTAAGCTGCCTTGAAATGCAGACCAACTGGGTTGGACATTGACGCATGCATGTGGAAATTCTAACTCAGGGCGATTCATTCAAGGTCGCTCATTTACCTGTATCTAGGTAGAATCTCTGAAAACAATTAAGCTTGATCATTATAATATAAATTGAATATTAACTTACAGATTATCTTCTTGTTTCCCCCTACAGCAACCACTTTAATTGATTCTTATTCTTTCTCTCTATACATGCACGCGTCTAGCACAGTTAATTAACTTTCAAAAATTACATTTTGAAATAGTCCAGCAACTAAGAAGTTGTATTTGCCTGATCGTTAGTATCTAACGCCACAGATAAATTTTACCCTTGCTGGGCCGGGCTACGAAGCATGATCGTCAGAATTACTGAGACTATTGTCAAACCATGTTAAAAATGCCTCTTTATACAGACCTGGACTCACCCTGGCCTCGGGAAGGTTGTTAAATCACTCAAATTTAGTGTCTTCTGCAGAAGCAAACTGTGAGTCTCGAACATAGCTGTTTCTCCCTCCGGTTTTTTCTCAGAGTGTTCCCTCAGAAGTTTTTCTGGAAAGTCTCTTGTCTTGCTTCCTTGTGCGTCTCATCATTTCCCTTCAAATAATAAAAGCGAGTGTACTGAGGCTTTAAAATAAATACTTCCCACACATGTTATTTCTATTCGTAATTCTTAACTAAATTTAGATTTTTATTAATCCAATGTGACCTAAAATTCCTGCATTAACAGCACAATGTAGAATTGGGCTCATTCTCTTTGGCTACAGATAAAGCCATCATCTCGAAAATGGCTCTTTCTGACAAAAAGGTGTTCTTTTGAAATAAAGTCTTATTCACTACATTCCTCTTAGAGTTAATGTGAATTTTAGTGCCTCTAATTTTAGATTGAAGTCAAGTCTAGAATAAAACCCACCAGCTGACAATTGAATTTATAGATAGTTGTGAATATTTCAGGCTTGAATAATAGAGCTGTAGAATTTCAGAGACAGAGAGGAAGAGAATTAAGACCCGCTGTAGTTTTAGGGTATAATGTAATGGTGTCTAGGAAGCGTTTGGTTTAATGAGCTAAGTAGTAATTAGGAGACAACTGTGTTCTTTCAGAGATTTCTGTTTAGGTGTCATTCCCGGCACTGGGGAGGACGACTCGGCTGAGGCCAACCTGCGACCAGTGGGGTGGCTGGGGAGGTCTTAGGTCTCTCTGTGCGGTGTCACTTCTACCCCTAATTGCTTGGCTTAAAAAAAAAAAAAATTCTCTGTTGGCTTCACGACGTTTCTGCGCTGGACTTGGGCATCGGACCTGAGTTCAAATTCCGGCGTTCCCATGTCCTCACTCTGTGACTCTCAGGACACTGGGTGACGTTTGAGGCTCTGGGTTTCCTGAAGATGAATGCCTCCCTCACAAGGCTGTCTTGAGGCTTCAGTGAAGTAGTATGAGGAGGGCGCTCGGGTCAGTGCCTGCCAGATCGTGAGCGTCTGGTAAACGGCGAGTCTGACTAACTATTTCCACTGGGCAACAGGTATTAATGAAGGAAGCAGCGTATCGTCTGAAAAGAAACACGTAACCTAGAGCAAAATCCAGTTTCCTCAGTCTCATTTACAGCTACACTGGCTAGACCTTGTGCAGGTGAAGAGACTGCCACCTTCCAGAGACTTCCCCAGTAACTTTTTTTTTTTTTAAGATTTTATTTATTTATTTGACAGAGAGAGATCACAAGTAAGCAGAGAGGCAGGCAGAGAGAGAGGAGGAAGCAGGCTCCCCGCCTAGCAGAGAGCCCGATGCGGGGCTCGATCCCAGGACCCTGAGATCATGACCTGAGCCGAAGGCAGAGGCTTAACCCACTGAGCCACCCAGGCGCCCCTCCCCAGTAACTTAACTTCCTAATGTCCTTGCTTCCATGCAGGTTATTGCAAAGTTACGGATTGAGATTTCGGAGGAGACGGCTGGCTGGAGACTCCCTATTTTTCAGGGACTTTAACAATATGCATTTGACACGTAAATATTTGGTGACTTAGCAAGTAACTGTTCCATAAACAGGAAAGCAATTCCTGGCCTTGTTTTTTAATCAAGAGTTCTGCCGACTGTAAAGGTCCACGAGAAAAAGACTGAGGGGAAGAAAATTGGGATGAAATTGAGCACAGATGATACAAGAAAAGAGAGAGAGGGGAAAGAGGGCCTGGAGAAGACATGGTATGTTTTGTGACCAAGCCACTCTCTGGAAAAAGAAAAAAAAAGAAAAAGAAAAAAATTAAGAAATGGTGCCTTGAGGGCAGATGGTGAAAGAGTTAATTGTCATCGCTGTGAGAAATTCAGTGCCAGAGAGAGGAAAGGGGAGCAACCATGTTTTAGTACCCTAATAACTTCTAACTCTAGTCCAAGATCATAATGTATGTGCGAGCAGTCCAGTAATTATAAGGTAATAAGTGAAGTGGTGGGGTAAGTGCTCTAAATTAAAAGGAATTCGCAGGGCTGCTGTAAGTCAGTGCCGACCCGCTTTCTTTCAAACGTTGACTTGAGGAAAAGTGCTTAGCCCAGAGTGCAAGCAGGGAGACAGGGAGAGCGATCTATTAATTACAGCGCTCATTAACAGTGACGGGTACAAGGCAGCAGATGCAGAAGGGAGAGGACACCGTAGTTCAGGCTGGCGAGGGGGATATTTTTTCTTTCACTAGCTCTTGAGGAAAGGACAACACAAGTGGGTGGGCGAGAGCGAGAAGATATTTTTGTGGGTCTCTCCTTCCTGTTTGCTTTCTTCACATCCTGATACTGTTTTACTTTGGAAAGCAGAACAAAATTCCCAAGGTGCAGTGTACTGGTTAAGAGGCAGATTTTTGCTCTTGATGCTTTGCTTTTGAGGCGGCCTTCTTGGAACAGTTAAGGGAACTTCCCCAATAGGATTTTTTTTTTTTTTCTTTAAAGTAACAGGATAGTGGGGGGGAGGAAGATCTGGAGGGGAACATGAAATTTGGGCAATGAAAAAATATGGTTAGATTTGTAGTGGTAGAGAGAATTGCTTCCCTTTGGTTATATTGGGACAACTCCCCCAAATTCTAGTGAATGACCATTTTCCCGTGGGATTCCTATAAATCACCTTTCCACTGGGAAGCAATTAGCTAAGTCTCCTTCTCAACTGTCACCTCTTCTTTCTATAGCAGGCTCGCAGAATATTCCTAGAGACTTTGCTAAAAGGGGTTTTGCACTATGGCTAATCGGAAAGAAAATAGGACCAATTATATCTTTTCATCTAATTACCTTTTCAGAAATTTAATCACTTACGGGTCCAACAAAGAAAGAGGGGCAGTCCGTTTCTTCTAGATAAGAGAGAGAGTTTGTCAGATTCGATGCCTCATGTTTCCTTTTAGGAGGTCTGATGTTGAAAGACTAAAAGAAGGGGGGCAAGGGACCGTCACAAATCCCATTTTTCTTGACAAAATGCGATACGTTCCTAGTTTGCTGAATATAATGCGAAGTTACAGATTTATGGACTCACAGGTATCCTGAGGGCTCAGATGGCTTTTCCTGATTCGTCTCTTAAACAATGGCCAATCACACGTGCAGGAACTCGCACATATGTATTCATCAGTACTGGTGACCGTTTCAGTAAGTTTTGTGGGCTCTGGGATATCATCCTCACATATTGGCCGGGGTTTTATACCTGACACCTTTCTCGATTGCTAAACAGCGATGAAATAGAGCGATTCAAAAAAAGAAGCAAAGTGGTGGAGGATATATTCCCTATGTGTCCTAGATCAATAAAAGACACAGTTATGCTTATGGAAGCATGTTGACAAACAGTAATTACAGAGCTGAGAATCATCTGTTGGGTCTTGAAAATGAAAGTTGGATTCTGCTCACAGTAACATGATTGCAGCATCGGAACGTGGCAGGGAAGAGTAGAGTGAGGATAAATCCAATTTTGGAAATGATATGGACTTTTAAATCACTCCTCTTCCACGGGTAAATTTAGAATCTAGAGTGTTGATTTAGATATTGACAGTGGTTCTCCAGGAGGAAGGTAAAATAAAAGGAATCCGACCCATTAGAGGTTTTGTTTATGGCCTGTCTGGGCACTTTGATGTAACCCTGTCATGCCCTTATGCTGATTACCTTCTTGTAGAACAAGAGATATTGACTAGAGAATGAATGATGTGTAGTTCCAGCTCTCACCCACTTCGCTCAAAGAGCAATGTCTTTAACATATGAATTCTTCTCTTTTTTCCCTCCTTTCATCCTTCCCTATGGCTTTCTCTCTCTCTGTTTTTTTTTTTTTTAACCTTCTCTTTCTTTCTACCCCTTCAGTCACCGTGTTTGACACTCTACTTTTTTTCTCTCTCCGTTTGTATCTCCCTCCATCTCAGGCTTCTCTGCAGAATGTCAAACAAAGATCGACACATTGACTCCAGCTGTTCGTCCTTCATCAAGACGGAACCCTCCAGCCCGGCCTCCCTGACGGACAGCGTCAACCACCACAGCCCAGGTGGCTCTTCGGACGCCAGCGGGAGCTACAGTTCAACCATGAATGGCCATCAGAACGGACTTGACTCGCCACCTCTCTACCCTTCTGCTCCTATCCTAGGAGGCAGTGGGCCTGTCAGGAAACTGTATGATGACTGCTCCAGCACCATTGTGGAAGATCCCCAGACCAAGTGTGAATACATGCTCAACTCGATGCCCAAGAGACTGTGTTTAGTGTGTGGCGACATCGCTTCTGGGTACCACTATGGGGTAGCATCGTGCGAGGCCTGCAAGGCGTTCTTCAAGAGGACGATTCAAGGTTAGTGTTGCACCTGGAACTACCCTACCCTCTTCCAGCCTCACCTGCTGGCTGGTTGGTTTTTCCTTAGTTCTTATCCTAGTTGATCAGGTTGTACGGTCTTAATTCTGCCTTGAGTACAAAATAGAAATAGATTACAGTAGCTTGTGGAGCAATTAAAGACAAAACTCCCCCAGATATGCCTCCTATCAATTCTGCTTTCACCATTAAGCTTGAACGATGAAATGATATGAAGCTTTGGGTTAAAAAAAACCACCACTGCTGTTATCAGAGCAGCGTGGGTCTGTATAGCAACTAAATAGATAACCCTAGATCAGTAGTATTTTTGCCTCTTTGGTGCTTCTTGCAGATGCATGGAAATAATAAATGTTTTAGAGCAGGGTTCAGGGTTTTGAAACTTGAGCATGCATTAAAATCACCTTGTGAGGGGCGCCTGGGTGGCTCAGGTCACGATCCCAGGGTCCTGGGATCGAGCCCCGCATCGGGTTCCCTGCTTGGCAGGAAGCCTGCTTCTCCCTCTCTCACTCCCCCTGCTTGTGTTCCCTCTCTCGCTGTGTCTTTCTCTGTCAAATAAATAAATAAAATCTCTAAAAAAATAAAAATAAAACAATCACCTAATGATCTTGCTAAAAGGCAGATCACCAGGCCCTACCCTCAGAGAGTCTGACTCATTACATCTGGAGTAGAAGCCGAAGAATTTTTATATATAAATATATATATATATATGTATTTTATATATAAATATATACATGTATTTTATATATAAATATATGCATATATTATATATACATATATATGTATAAATATATAATGTATAATATATAAATATATATTTATACATATATGTGTATAAATATATATATAAATATATATTTTATATATAAATATAAATATACATATGTATTTATATATAAATTATATACACACACACACATATATATATATGTATATATATATAAAAGGATTTTATTTATCTGACACAGAGAGAGAATGAGAAAGGGAATATAAGCAGGGAGGGTAAGAGAGGAGGAAGCAGGCTCCACGCTGAGCAGGGAGCCGGATTCGGGGCTCGATCCCAGAACCCTGGGATCATGACCTGAGCTGAAGGCTGATGCTTAACAGCTGAGCCACCCAGGTGTCCCAAGAATTTATATTTCTAACAAATTGCCTGGTGATGCTGATACTGCTGGTCCAGGGACCATGCTCTAGGAACCACGGCTCTAAACAAATTTAATTGTCTCCTATCTTTCTTCTTTCCCTATGGTTGGATATACTTTCCTCACCTTTTCAATGAACTTTTAAAAAAGCCTTCCAAATTATTCCTAATTATAGAATATACCTGCAATGTTTATAAGATATACTCAAACCTTTATGGATTTTTAGGTTTATAAATAGCAATATAAATGTAGAAAAATGTGGCCGAAATTTGTGAGTGCTCCTTTCAGCTCGCAATCCACAAATAGAGACCTCCGCTCATGTTAAATGCTATAGATCTGTATTCTTACAGGAAATTATAATTTTCACTTTTGTGGATCCTTTGTGATACACTTTTGGAGAATATAGGGAAAGGAAAGAATAATTGCTTATTGGAGATACTCAGCTCATTGGTGATTCTATTCTCAGTGGTTTACAAAATATTTTCTTCTTAACAAGCACTTCTGGATACATGTGTGTTTTTCCACCTACCAGTGGTTCTCATCCTGGCCACCTCACTGGCATCACCTAGAGACTGAAAAAAAAAATTGACGCTAGGGCTCCTACCCCCAGATTCTGAATGAATTGGCTTTGGGTGTGGCCAGGGCAAGGATGGGGGGAGATTTTTGAAAGCCTCTGCTTAAGGCTTTGATAAAGTCAAGGGTAAAAATCGCTGCCTTCTGTGGTGCTGCTTTTTGTAAGTAAAGTGTTTCTCAAAGTGTGGGCCAGTGAACCCGGGGTATCAGTATCACCTGGGAATTTATAAAAAATGCAGAAGCCCAGGCTTCATCCCAGACCATCTCCGTTGGAATCTCTGGGGGTGAGCCCAGCAATCTGTGTGTACTCCCCGGGTGATTCTGATGCTTACCCAGCTTTGAGAACCGCGGCTCTATACTGTGTTGCTGCTGATTTACTGACTGGCCTTTGTCTCTAATGGCCCCTTCTTGGATGTCACTGAAATCAGTTTAATAACTTTGTTATGTACTGATTTTTACAGTGCAAATGAGATTGTTTGTTAAATTCGAATCCTTCCAAATGTTTTAACAAAAGGTGATTATGAAATCCTTTTTGTGTACATAATCTCGCACCTTTTTTTTTTCCACTTACTGTTCCTGGCGGAATGGGTTGTACCATCTCCCATTTGCTTTTGTGTTGTCTGTGACATTGCCGCCTTGATTTGTGGCTGATGAGAGCACAGTTAAAGGGTTGACTTAAGGGGCACAGGTTTTCAAGACGTCATAACTCTGACAAAATTAGGTGGATATTTAAGCCTAACTTTTTCATAGCCTTTTAGAATTTTAACTGAAGAACACAAGCCAACTTAGTATGGAGTACGTATGAATTCCCTAGATATTTTGATGACTCTCTTTTCATATTTTATGGCTTATCGTTGCCATATTTTATTGACCATTTTCTTAGAAAAAATCCTTCATCCACTGAAACTTTCTTTTCTTTTTTCTCATCTGTAAATTGAAGGCACTAATACCTACCTCGGGGATTGTTTAAGGATAAAATGTAATGGGAAATCATAAGTAGAGTGAGTAAAAACAATAGTGGTCGACCTGTGGACCTTCCTCATGCTTTCGGGCATTTGAGAAATATCTTCAGCCTGCTTACTAACATTGTAAAACTTGAGAATGAAAACATATTTCAAATCTTTGGGTTCTTACTGGCTATTGTCCAAAGGTATTAGAATACTTTTGTTACAGAGTATCTGAAATTCAAACTGTTAGTAATTCAATTTTGTTTATTCAGTTTATACAGCTCTGGCATTAAAACTACCAGAAGATAAGCTAATATTTTGGGATAAATTAACAAATGCTCTGTATGCTGATATAAGCAAGAGATTCTCACTATAAAAACCACTTCCCTTTACTCAACAAATATTTACCGAGGACCTACTGTGAGCCAGACATGAGCACCCTATCTGGAGATGCATCTTACCAACATTTTATTAAAATTTTGTTCTCAAACCTTTGTGCATTGAGGTGAATTCCTCTACAAGTGTCTCCTGTCTTGAGGGAATACCAAATTTTTAGTATGGTGGTAGTGGTGGGGTGCGGGCAGTGGTTAAACTCCTTTGTCCTTAGTATGTTTCCAAAGATAGAACAAGTATGAAACAATTTCCTGGCAGGGTTTTTTTTTTTTTTTTTAAATCATATAGCTTAGATATTAATAGCTATGCAGTAGTTATTTACTGAGCAATAACTGAAACAGAGCAACTGGAATTCTGTGCCTGATTCTCCCTTAGGATGCTGAAATGCTACCAGAAGCTTAATAGAGCAAAGCACAGGGTGATTCTTGGCATTGATGTATAGTGCTCAGTTTTACTCCATATTGGAGAGAGCAACTTTCAAGGATTTTGAGCAGGAGACAGAGATGTCACTGTCCAGATTAGCACTCTGGACTCGCCCACCTGGCTGGGCTTGTAGCTGGCAGCTGGGCAGCACTGAGTAAGGCTACCCCGCTAGCTACATCAGCAGGCATCACACCGTGGTGCTAACTGAGCCCCAAAAAGGCAGTGAGGCAAATAAAGGGATTAAATTGTGAAAGTGTAATGTAATAATTAGGGTGGGAATTGTAAGGAAGACTGGAACAGCCCCTCCTTTCTGAGGCCCAAGTGAGATAGCAGTTGAACTCAAAAGATACTGAAAGTGGCCTGGAATCTTCTTGTATCATCACAGAGTCTTACTCTGATGTTGAAGGGACGTATAATCTATTCTCATGCCTTGAGGCAGCCGTGCCTCCAAACTCTCCTTGACAGATAGACGTCTCTCCCTTCCCTCCCCTACAGCTCTTCAGGGAATGAGAAGAGATTATGCAAAGCCCCTTAAGAACAAGTCTTTCTTCCTGCTCACAACCCTTAGGCCTGGGACATTACGTAAGTGTGGCTTCTGCCTCACCAGCACGGGCTCTTGTTGACCTGACTGCCTAACCTGTGCATCCAAAGGCACAGTCATGAGGAATATTGCCTTTTCTGTTTTCTATTCCTGTTCTATTATAATAATTTATTTTTAAGATTGATTATGTAATATGTGATGAATATCAGTTATAAAAGTTGGCCAAAATACTTCTTAAATTTACCGACAAAAAAAACATAGATCCAGATCATATCTTAAGAAAGGTAATGAGGGGTGCCTGGGTGGCTTGGTCAGTTGCGCGTCAGACTCTTGGTTTCCGCTCAGGTTACGATCTCAGGGTCATGAGATCGAGCCCAGCATTGAGCTCCGTGCCCAGCAGGGAGTTTTCTTGAGATTCTCTCTCTCTCTCTCTCCTCTTCTCCCTCTGCCCCTCCCTGCCCTGTGTGGTCTCTCTCTCTCTCAACCAAAAAAAAAAAAAGTAATGAGAATTGTTCTTTTCTTAGATGAATTTGGTATTCCAATTGTGAAAGGCAGTTAAACATAAATTCCAGTGAAAGCCTGAAAGCCAACCAGAAAGGCCTATTTTATTTATTGACTGTTTCCAAATTATCATTGGAAAACTATTGAACTAGGTCAGCATTTAGGGAAAAGTCAGGGTGTTTTTGTTTTGTTTTGTTTTCTGTTGACCAGAAAGTTTTGAGAAGATTTGGCATTCCTGTCACCTGACAGGGTTAGAAGGGCACCAGTGACATCATTGGCAATTTCTAGGTTTTTTTAGCTGTGTGTGTAATATCATTTTTCTGATTTCTTTCTAATTACACTGTTAGTCCCAATTCATAAATGAGTGGAAAATTTTTTGTGTTTGCACCTTCTCATTAAGAGTTTTCCCCAGGGGCACCTGGGTGGCTGAGTGGGTTAAAGCCTCTGCTTTCGGCTCAGGTCATGATCCCGGGGTCCTGGGATCGAGCCCCGCATCGGGCTCTCTGCTCCGCGGAGAGCCTGCTTCCTCCTCTCTCTCCCTGCCTGCCTCTCTTGCCTACTTGTAATTTCTGTCTGTCAAATAAATAAATAAAATCTTTAAAAAAAAAAAAAAAGAGTTTTCCCCAGACTGTAGCGAAGAAAGCAAGAGCAGGAAAATATCTTTATATGCCTCCCTCAAAGTGTCAATAGATAGTATCATTTAACATACAAAATACTAGCTCTCTCTTTATTTCTCCATTAGAATATGGAAAATAAATATTTATATATATATTTGTATGCCTGACATAGCCATTTCAGCTGCTCATTTCTGTGCAAGAGATAGGCATTTTATTTTGCCCCCACTTTTATGAAGAGGAAATTATATGTTTAAAACAGAAGGTTTGGCTTTTTTTCTTTTAAGGTATTTGTTATAGCATAGGTTTTGGGTTCCTATAAAACCAGACCTTAAATCTCAGTCCCTTAGAGCTAAGAGACCTTAATATCACTGTGCCTCTGTTTCTCAGGTGGGAATGTCCATCAGAGTACCTGGCCCAATCAATTATTAGCTCAATGAATTATTAGCTTTGATTACTGTTGGTAACATGACCGGAATACTCAAACACTGGGTGGTTCAGATATTCCAGCACAGCGGGGTCTTTGATGCTAAACTAGGATGTGGTCTTCCTCAGATCACAGCTGTGATAATTAACCCTTTCTCCCTGTAGCCATTCTCCATAATAGCGCCCTTTTATATCAGGAGTCATTTAGGTGACTAAATGCTACCTCATCAAACTAAAATTTGATTATTTTACATAGCTTTATGGTGATCAATTAGCTTTTTTCTTTTCTTTTCTTTTCTCTGTGGCCATGCATGGGAAACTGGGTAAATCAGAACAGGAGCCTGAATCCTGGAACTTGCATGAACTATCCCACATGTGGGATTCAGGAATGAAGTAGCAGGACCTCCTTGCAGCGTGGGATATAGGAGTGAGTGTTATGAGCACTAAGTTCACTCTGGACATTTGTGGGGCCTGAGAGAAGAGTACCATGGTCAGCCACATAATGTATGTGTAATACTTAGAAGTTTATAAATCAAGATAACAAAGTGCTGGGGAACATATGTTCTGTTGTTTTATTGGAAAAACATACCTTCATAATGGCCTGGGAGGCCAGCTCTGCATTTTGAGTTTTTTGGTTTTTTTTTAAGATTTTATTTATTTATTTAACAGAGAGATACACAGCAAGAGAAGGAACACAAGTAGGGGGAGTGGGAGAGGGAGAAGCGGGTTTCCAGCAGAGCAGGGAGCCCGATGTGGGGCTTGATCCCAGGACTCTGGGATCATGCCCTGATGTGGGGCTTGATCCCAAGATTCTGGGATCATGACCTGAGCCGAAGGCAGACACTTAACAATGGAGCCACCCAGGCGCCCTGCATTTTGAGTTCTTAGATTCATAGGAATTTTGTGTCAGCAAGAGGCAGTAGAAGGAAAATCAGTCCTTAGCCTACAACCTACCCCATTTCTCTCTTCCCCTCTACCTCCCATTGTGTCCTGTGCTTAGTGTGGACATCCTGCTCACATGTCCACGGCCCACTGACCTTTCCAAACAGCTGTCCCTTGACCATTCCTGGGGCTCATAATGTGCACACCAGCAGTCCAGTCCAGTCCAGGGCACCTTCCAGAGGATGGACCCAGGGGAGAGGCCCATGCAGGCTTTGGAATGTGGCTTATGGTGATTTAACCACAGAATTTGAGGGTCCGAGGTATTGGGAATCAGGGAGTACAAGGGAGTGGGCTCCAGCTGGTCTTGTCCCCTCAGTCTGTCCAAGGAGTCCTTGCACTGAGGCAAATGCCTTCTAAAGTTCAGGGCTGGGGGGGGGGGGGCTCTTTTTGTCTGAGTCTAAAGGTGACACTGATAAGAGCCTAAATATCATCTGAAACATGGGGCATTAAAGATTAGGCATTTGCCTGCTAGCCATCTGCTAACGCTGTAGGCATGGCCTGTGGATCTGATGTGCTGACTTCTTTTCCACACTGCTGACTCTTTGCTGGAGCAGTCTGCCTAGTCCTGGAGGGTCTTTGCTGGGCGTCATGTTTTCTTTGCCATTATGTGCTATTTTGGTCTTAGAAGAGAATATTTGCAACTCTGGAGGAAAAAGAAACTTACAGATTGAGTGTCTGAACATCCTATGAACCTTACAAAAGGAAATAATAAAATATTATCTCTTTAACTTAAATAGTATTTAGAGAAAATAATTACCACAGTTTATAAATGGCTGCTTTAAAACTCTAATACGTTCTAAGATTGATACTCGGAATACTATGGAAATGTTAAAATTGACTTGAAGTATCTCGGGGGTGATCAGTTTGGATGCAGGATTAAATTAACTAGTGACACTAATGTTTACAAAAGAAATATTGTGTACAGTTCATTTGCTCTAACTCGGAGCTTGCTTTTTCACTTTTTCTTGTATTTGAAGGCAATTTTGTCTGATTTTTAGAACTCCATGGATGTTGCCAAATTATAAATTAGAGATATTGCTGTACTCCCACTATTTTAATTGTTAACCTCCGTATTTATTTTCATAGTAAAATTTAGCGTTGCGTGCTGTCTTTGGTGGTAAGAGTATGTATTGTGTGTACGGATGTTTTAGGAAACAGCACAGTTTACAGATTTGTCTCTCTCAGTTCTGACTTAATGAACCCACTTCTTAGGACAAAGGAGTAGTGACGTCTTTCCCTGGTTTGTTCTGACTCTTAGGAATGGACCAAAATTGTCGCCATCCCTCAGGTCGTTGTAGAGCCAGAGAGTAAATATCTTAGTATCCGGGGATCACATGCCTTCTGGGTGGTATACTCTACTTGGCTTTGTTTTATTTTTTAAGCTGTTGAAGACTATGAAAACCAGGGGCACCTGGGTGGCTCAGTGGGTTAAGCCTCTGCCTTCAGCTCAGGTCATGATCCCGGGGTCCTGGGATCGAGTCCCACATCGGGCTCTCTGCTCAGCAGGGAGCCTGCTTCCTCCTCTCTCTCTCTCTGCCTGCCTCTCTGCCTACTTGTGATCTCTCTCTGTCAAATAAATAAAAAAATATTAAAAAAAAAAAAGACTATGAAAACCACTCTGAACTTGAGGCCATACAAAAACATGTCTAGGGCTCAATTTGACTGCTGGGTAACTGCCAGACCCAAACACCCCAGTGTATCTTCCTGGTGGGCAACCTTGACTACCAAGATTTTCTTCAGGAGAACTTTTTCAGGCAACTTTGCATACATATCTTTTGTTTAAACTGGAAGCAAGTTCTTTATCATGATGACCTCTTAAGTGCGTTATCTCGGTTTTCAGAATTTTTTACCTTTTTGAGGATTAGATTTTTCTAGTCTCTTGTCACTCTTCATTATGTCATATCCCTGTGTACTAACCAGCTAATTGGAAAGCAGAATCAGTGTAAATTAAAATAAAGTAACATTTTAGAGTGGCTGGCAAAAAGTTGAATCTTGGGTCGTATAAAATAAGGCTGATTATTTTCAGAGATTAAATTGCAAGGTTGATCTTTGATCAAAGAAAAGAGAATATTTAACGACCCTCACAGTATTTTTCTCTGAAAAAGATACTAGGAACTCAAGTTTGTGACATGACAATCTCTGTTGTCGTTTTACATGTTTTTTAAACACTTTGTTCTGTTACTGAATTTTGAAAGTCATTTAAAACCAACACATCATTTTAACTATTGACTCATAGGAGAAGTTTACCAGTTGGGCGACACTGGATAAGAATGTGTTCTGTGTAAAGGGTATATGCCAGTGGCATTCAGGGAGGAAATGAATTTTCAGTGAAACTTTTTATGCCGTGGCAAAATGTCTGACTATAGTTTATGTCCAATTACTGAGATTTATTAATTTGTCAAATTAGATAGACAAAATTTACTTTCTTGGCAGTGTATTTGCAAAATGAGTGACATTCTTTCCTACTGGGTTATTTCACAGTGATTGGGAAGAGGTGATAGTAGGCGTTTTATGTTCCTCTGCTAGATTACGTGATATTTATTTTCAAGCAGACTCCATGCCCAGCACCTCAGCCCACTGTGGGGCTTGATCTCACAACCCTCAGATGGTGACCTGAGACAAAATCCAGAGTCAGATATTTAGCCAACCAAGCCACCCAGCTGCCCCTGTTTTTACTCATTTAAAAGAGCATGTTTGGGGTCGCCTGGGTGGCTCAGTGGGTTAAAGCCTCTGCCTTCGGCTCAGGTCATGATCCCAGGGTCCTGGGATCCAAGGGAGCCTGCTTCCTCCCCTCTCTCTCTCTGCCTGCCTCTCTGCCTACTTGTGATCTCTGTCTGTCAAATAAATAAAATATCTAAAAAAAAAAAAAAAAGAGCATGTTTGTAGTAGTAGTATCACTAATTTTTAAAAGTACCATAGTTATAATTAATAAAAGGACAAGCTTTTTAGTAATCTTTATTTTTTTTTCGAAGATTTTATTTAGGGCACCTGGGTGCCTCAGTTGGTTAAGCAACTGCCTTTGGCTCAGGTCATGATCTCAGAGACCTGGGATCAAGTCCCACATCGGGCTCCTTGCTCAGCAGGGAGTCTGCTTCTCCCTCTGACCCTCCCTTCTCAATGTCTTTCTCTTTCTCAAATAAATAAATAAAATTTTTAAAAAAGATTTTATTTATTTGTCAGACTGAGAGAGAGAGAGAGAGAGAGCACAAGCAGAGGGAGAAACAGGTTTCTGGTGGAGCAAGGAGCCAGATGCAGGACTCGATCCCAGGAACCTGGGGTCATGACCCGAGTCAAAGGCAGCTGCTTAACCAATGGAGCCACCTAGGTGTCCTGTTTTTATAGTAATCTTTAAAACGTAGCTCTATCTGTATACTTTAACTGAAGTTCTCATGTGTCTGTAGCATTAATACATTCTCCTTTGATTCTACTCTGTTATGGCCTATGTTATAGAATCAGAAAATGTAAGTGTGCAATTCTGGATTATCTGCACATATGCATACTTAAGAGGCTGTGCTCTCCATTACTTATTTTTGTAAGATTCCTTTCTTGAATAAAACCCTCTGCACTCAGAAAATACAGTCAGTTTCCCGTGGTTCCCCTGAGCTGATGTCCGCAGAAATAGCAGCATGGAAGGAAGGGTACTGACTGTGGCATGAGGCCAGGGACTCTGTCTGGTTCCAGTGGGACAACATCTCCTGTGGTGACCCACCTGGGCCACCCAAGCCTGTTCCTGACTCAGTCACCCTCTTTTGGGAAGGAAGCGTGTGCATTGCCATTTCTTCCAAGGAATCTGTTGGTGAGTCATTGTCTTTTCTTGGCCTGTCCCAGCCTACCCCTTGTCAAGTCTGAAACACCTCCCAGCACTCCGCACCAACCTTCTTCTTGGCAAGTAATGGCTGAGGACTTTGTGTAGTTTACATGCTCAAGTCTGAGGGATTTTAAGGATCAGTTCCAGTTAATTCTTTAAAAATGCCATTTGCTTTCCTGTCTTCTAGCCAGGTAGACTTTTACATGTGTGATGGACTTCTTAGGAAATGGGATGCAGCTGAGACTGGCTTGCAGACCAGCGGGTTTTCTTCGAAGGGCCTGCCACCCTGTCGCCCTCCCGTTAGCTGATGACTGTTTGACTAAAGCCTGGAGGCTCTTTTTTGGTTACTAGATAAATTACCCTGCAAAGGTATCGGTGCTTCTCTTTCCATTCTGATAGCTTTCATTCTTTCATTCTTGTTCACCTTTGACCCAGAACTGAGCCCTGACAAATGAGGCTGTTTTATGCAGAGAAACAACAGATAAATGACCTTGTTAGAATAGCCCAAGTAGCTTTAGTAGGAATGATACCTTGTGCTTTATAGTTTCAAAATTCATGTTTTTATGCCTGTGTTAAAGTAATTACATGATAAGACCCTTCCTCCAGTAAACTCAGAATTGGTTATGGCTAAATTCAGGTAGAATAAATGACAGTGTTCACCCTAAAGGTAGGAAAGAAGACCAAAAGAAGTGATGAGAGTTCTGTTGTCTCAGGTTCCCCATTTTTTTTTTAAGTTGGCTCCATGCCCAGTATGGAGCCCACTGTGGGGCTCGAACTCATGACTGTGAGATCAAGACCTGAAATGAGATCAAGAGTCGGAGGCTTAACTGACTGAGCTCGTTTCAGGAGGTGCTCCTTTCGGGTTCCTCCGGATGTGAATGCGCGTCACTTTGGTAATTGGTTGCAGGAGTATATGTCTCAGTATGATTTTTTGGGCCCCCATGAAAGGAAACATCAGTAACTCATTAAAAAGCAAGTTTTGAAGGCTGTGAGGCTGGTTGTGAGGAGTGGCAGGGTGGGGTTTTGGGGCCTGGGATAGAACTTTTTTTCTTTACAGATAAAGGGCAGTGGTTCATTTATCTGATATTCCACTTGATAAACTTAGATAATGTCTTAGATGTGATAAAGTCCACACACTGCCTTAATTCACTTTCTTTTGAAGTTGTTGATAGTGGGATTCAACAATGTGAAGGCCTAGTCATTGGAGCTCACTTAGACAATTTTACAAAGTTTCAAGTAAAAGCAAAAATAGGTAAAAGATGCTGGCAAAGTACTGTGGTTGACACGAAAAGTAAATATGTGTTTACATTTAAAAGAAAGGATGTTTAAACACTTATTTATTTCTTAATATTTATGTTCTTTTTATTGTGGTAAAAATAGCACAACATAAAATACACATACCAAAACATGCACATGACATAAACACAGAGCAAAAAATTTCCATCATAACTGTTTTTACAGTATTGTTAACTATATGCACATCATTATGCAACAAATCTTTAAAAATTTTTTATCTTGCAAAACTGAAACTCTACGCCAAATAACTCTCCGTTTCTCCCCCAGCCTCTGGGAACCACTTTTGTACTTTTGATGAGTTTGACCACTTTTACCTCCCATATTCGAATCATGTAGTATTTGTCTTTTTGTGATTGGCTTATTTCAGTTAGCCAAATGTCATCAGGTTATCCATGTTGTAATATATGAGAGGATTTCCTTCTTTTTCAAGCTGAATCATATCTCATTATAAGTCTATACCACACTTGCTTTCTCCATTCATCCCTCAAAAGACAATAGGTTGTTACTGCCTCTTGGCTGTTGGGAATATTGCTGTAGTGAACATGGGTGTAGAAACAGCTCTTTGAGATCCTGTTTTCAACTACCAGGAGTGGGATGGCTGAATCTTATGGTGATTCTGCCTTTAATTTCATGAGGAGCCTTCATCCTGACTGGCTTTCCATAATGGCATCATTTGACTTTCCCAGTGACAGTGCACAGTGGTTTCAGTTTCCCTGTGTCCTTTTGGGTACTTGTTATTTCCTTCTTGTTTTCTTTTTTCTTCTTTTGAGAGTGGCCATCCTGATGAATGTGAGGGGAATGCTTAAACATTTTTGAGGGGTTTCGGATAATTCCCTGAATTTGAAGTTCTAATCTTTTACCTCCTTGGGGTGTCCGTAAATAATTACATATGTGGACAATGTAAATAGTTGTTTTTAGCCTCTTGAGTTGCCTACAGGGCCTTTACCAATAATAATAGATGAAGGATTCATTAGCTTATCATAATAATAATGACTCTGTCAGTTTTTGCAATGTGCGTCACATTGTTCTAAGTGATTTACATTGATTGTTTTATTTAATTCTTCCATTATCCCAAGGAAGTAGATGCTACTATTATAGTATTCTTATAGTATCTTATTTATATACGTGGAACTTGAAGCACTGAGAAGTAATGGCCCAAACACAATTGGGTGTCAGGCAGCCTGAACCCAGAGCCTGTGCTCTTTACCTCTCATTACCCTGCCTTGCATCCTTTTTTAAACTTTTAAGGCATTGAATGATTTTAGACTGAATTTTTCTTGAGAGATTTTAGTCCGTGGGCAAAATTTTCCATTAAGTTGATAAAATAAAATAAAAATGGGGAATTAAGAATATTCCTAAAGTTATGATTAGATAATATTAAAGCTTTTTTAAAAAGGAGACAGAAGTAAGCCTTAAGAAGAACTTTTTTTTTTTTTTAATAATTCACTTTTAGAACCCCCGTATAGATGAAGTGTGAGAGTAGAGCTCTTCAGTACCATCGTATCCATCTTCTACCTCAGTTCCCTGGATTTTTATCAGAGTACTAGTTAGAAGAAGGGGGTGGGATTATCTGAATAGATCTTTTGTTGTTGTTTTTTAAAGATTTTTATTTATTTATTTGACAGAGAGAGATCACAAGTAAGTAGGCAGAGAGGCAGGCAGAGAGAGGGGGGAAGCAGGCTCCCCGCTGAGCAGAGAGCCTGATGTTGGGCTCGATCCCAGGACCCCGAGATCATGACCTGAGCCGAAGGTAGAGGCTTAACCCACTGAGCCACCCAGGAGCCGCTAGATCTGTATTTTTAAAGAAAAAATATATTCTTTGGGATTAAATCTTGTTTTATTTTGGTTTGAATAAACTTAATGAGACAACTCTATTCTAATATACTTTTTTTTTTTTTTAATTTATGTATTTGTCAGAGAGAGAGGGAGAGAAAGAGAGCACAGGCAGACAGAGTGGCAGGCAGAGGCAGAGGGAGAAGCAGGCTCCCCGCCGAGCAAGGAGCCCAATGTGGGACTCGATCCCAGGACGCCGGGATCATGACCCAAGCCGAAGGCAGCTGCTTAACCAACTGAGCCACCCAGGCACCCCTCTAATATACTTTTTAATAAGGGCATAGCTCAGGGGCACCTGGGTGGCTCAGTCGATTAAGCATCTGATTCTTGATTTCGGCTCAGGTAGTAATCTCAGGGTTGTGAGATCGAGCCCCAGGTTGGCACCCTGCTGGGTGTGGAGCCTGCTTGGGATTCTCTCCCTCTCCCTTTGCCCCTCCCCCAAAAACAAATACATAAATGTATAAATAAACAAATGAATAAATAATAAAGAAATAAAAAGGCACAGCCGAGTAATAATACAAAAAGAAAAGAGGAGGATTTAGTACACAGGAATTTTTGATTAATTTAGAATTTAGAGCCTGAAATGTGAACATTCCTTGACAGTGAATCTGAAAGCAGAGCCAAGTCTACATTCTGATATCCATTTTTCAGTGCAAACTATTAACATAGTTTTCATTTGAAGAAGATCAGAGGCAAGTACAAGAATCTTCAAAGGAATGAATCTAGCCCGAGATTTTGTCCTTGATTGCACCTTTTCTTTTCCTTTTGCCTCCAAAGCATCTTCACTACTCCCAGGGTACCTCCTTGCTTCTGGAACACCCTCACTGACCCCCGAGGCTTCAGATTATGTTTTATATGGAGAACCATTTCAAATGTTACAGATATTTAAAGTGAAAGCCCTCCAACTCCTTCTTCCATTTGTTCTTCTGGGATGTTACCAATTTACTAAGATCTTCTGTAATGTCTGCACCTAAGTTGTAGGAAGCTACTTTACAGGATTGGAAGTAAGAAAGGAAGTAATGGGTAAGACTGTGAAGTGTTTTGTATCATTGCAGCCTTTTGTCCATATGTTTTTAGACCAGAGCTCTGTAAACCAAGGCCCAGTGCCAGAATCATTTTGCTAAAGAAAGTTCTATTGGAACACAGTCACTCCCTTTCTTGTGTTGTCAATGGCTGCTTTTATACCTCTGTGGGATTGCTGGGAGTCACAGTAGAGACTGAATGACCTTCGAAGCTGAAATATTTACCTATCTGGGCCTTTAAGGAAAAGACTCATTCACCCCTGCTGTTCCGTGAAGGAGTGAGAGTTGAGCAGGTATCCCCTTGGAGGAGACATTGCCTGACCCACCTCTCCTGGACCATCAGCACGCAGGAGACCTCCAGTCTCCCCTGTTATGTTTGCCCCTATGCTTGTCCTTCCTGCGGAAATGCCATGCACTTCCCTGCAGTCCCTATCATAGCAGACGGTCAAGTGCACGGGTTTTGTTTCAGAGAGGAAAATCTTTAGGCACAAACGCTACACGTTGGGAGCTTCCGTGGTTCTCATCTGGGTGTTCCTTGTTTTCCTCGATATCCAGTCGGCAGTCCCGTCCGAGCTCCCTGACCCTTGGGGTAAGTAGTGGTTATGGTCTTTTGAATATCTGTTTGCTCGTACTTCTTATAATATGCCTGTGATGTGGACATCAATGTGGACATTCTCTGCCTCGCATTTCCTTCCCTCTGCCCTGAGCACTAGCTCCTGCCACTTACAGAGCCCCTTGAGCTCTTCTGCTTCCCGAACCCCTTCCCCGAGTGTAATCAGAATGTTGTAATTCTTGCTGGGAATCACTGTTCCTTCTGCGTCAGGCACTCTGCTCAGCACCTTGAAATCTGTCTTGAAATCTTGAAATCTCGTTTGGTTTTCACAACAATGCCATAAAGGTATCCATTGGTGCAGCCCATTACCATTTCATTCCTAAAGAACGTAACTTCGAAAAACTTGCTGCCTCCTACAGAAAATTGTTGAACCAGCGCTTGAATCCAGTTCGACTCCTGTCTTGCAATCATTGTTCTAGTGCCTCCTACAGTTTAAGTACAGAGCAGTTACCGTCCCTGTGTCCTACAGGATTTCCCCAAATCTGTACCAGCATTGGAGGGCGCAGATAGATACTGTTGAATACATCAACTTGATCTTGAAAGAAGGAAGTCTCTAATACCAGTATCTCATTTCTGACAAAGTTCTTGGCACATCGATGGCATTCAAGAACAGAAGCATTTGAGACAATATTAGAAAAAGATGTGCTTGCTTTTACTTGTGGAAGGTATAAGGACTACTTCAGGCTTGCTATGAAGTCATATTCGTATTTAAGAGTCAGTTGCTTTTGGAGCACCTGGCTGGCTCAGTTGGAAAAGCAAGTGACTCTTGACCTGGGGGTCATGAGTTTGATTGAGCCCCACACTGGGTGTGGAGATTATTTTTAAAAAATTTAAAAATTTAAAGAAGGGGCAGGTGCTTTGTCACATAAAATATGACCCTAATGCCTTTATACTTGTCATATGGACTGCTTGTACCATTTGAGAACTGCCACTGCCTAATGTGCATTTCTATTCAAAACAAGGGGCTGCATTAGATTTTGTTAGCATTTCTTTCTTGGTTTAGTCCTACGGTTTTGTTTTGTTTTTTTTAAGATTTTATTTATTTATTTGCCAGACGGAGATCACAAGTAGGCAGAGAGGCAGGCAGAGAGAGAGGAAGGGGAGCAGCTCCCTGCTGAGCAGAGAGCCCGATGTGGGGCTCTATCCTAGGACCCTGAGATCATGACCCAAGCCGAAGGGAGATGCCTCAATGCACGGAGCCACCCAGACGCCCCTTAGTCCCATGTGTTAAACAGATAAGGAAACTCATCAAAGTTGTTCCACATATGTAGGTAGAGAAAGAACATGTACAAGTTGATGTTGAATACCAAGCATAGCCCGCATGCTCAGGTAGAACATCTTCCTTGTGACAGGAGTATTCTTTGAGCTTTTTTATAAATACTCCTGTGACACCATCCCTACTCTCTCGGAGCTTAAAAACGGAGTTGTAGTGGCTGCACACATCACGTAGGGTCTGCAGAAGACCTAGTTGCCCTTTCCAAGAAGATGTCATCACATCCAAGCGAAAAAACATCGAATTTCTCGTTACCCTGGATGAGGGATATTTGTATTCTCCATCATCTTCTCAGTGATTGTTTTTATTATACGCTTACTCCCTTCTTAAGTGCATCTCAGAGCACACCCTGCCGAGTATGGATTACTTTTTTCCTCCTATCATGAACAATAGCCTTATTTTGGGATCTTTAAAATACATTGTTTACAACCTGACACCTGTTGCTTTGGTAACACGGTCTGTTTGGTTTCTGTGGAATTAAACTGGCCACAAACAATAGTGGTACAGAGACACATTGAGGGATTTCTTTTTGAGGTGTTGAGAGATTCCATTCCCCAAAAGCAACCCTATCCTGTCCCACAGCTGCCCTTGTACCATAAGTCTGACAACAGCAAAAGACAATGCCAAGATCCACGCTTATCTTACCGCTCACAAGGCATCAAGATTTCCTTTCCAACCAGCAACAATAGCAACAACGACAGCGACACAAAGCACCCTCTCAGAAGATAGGAATTTCGTTTTTTTATTTCTATTCCAAAGAGCACTCAGTAAATTACTTTTGAAAGACTGGAGTCCAGCAGCATTGCATCATAGCTAAGTGCACGGACGTTGGGTCCAGAGTGCCTGGGCTCGCATTCTGGCTCAGGCACATGTTAGCTATGTGATCCTGGGTTTGTTACCTCTTGTCTCAGCGCCTTGATTCTCTCATCTGCCAAATGGGTTTCATATCTGTAAAACACATAAAGTAGTGCCTCGCACTTAGTGTTTATTAGAGGCATTGATATGAAATTTTAATGGGTGCATCTAGGGGCCATTGGACTGGATGTCAGGATATTTGAGTTTGAGTTTATTTATTTATTTATTTATTATTTTTTTAAGATTTTATTTTTTTATCTGAGAGAGAAAGAGTGCAAGAGCAGGGGGAGGGGCAGAGGGAGAGGGAGAAGCAGTCCCTCCACTGAGCAGGGAACCCAGATGCAGGGCTCTATCCCAGGACCCCTAGATCACAACCTAAGTCAAAGGCAGATGCTAAACTGACTGAGCCACCCAGGTCCCTGATGTTTGAGTTTTAGTCTTTTTTTTTTTTCTTCTTTTTTTGGCAATTAACTCGTCCATATCTTTGTAAGGAAGTTCCAGCGATCATAGGTTAATCAGTACATATTTACATGTCTCTGATATTTATAAAACAAGGAGGCTGAACCAACTGGAAATTAGGTTTTTCTCAAAGTCTAGTATCCTTTAGGTTTGTGTTGCTTAGTACCCAATGATATGTTGTCGGTAGATTCCTCTCAGTTTTCTGTCTCGGTGACTATACTTAGCTCTTTTTGGTGAATAATTTGGGGCTAAATATTAGAATGAGAGAACGAGGAGTAGGATCACTAAAAATCAAGTTGACAGGTCATGAGCGGCTTCCTGTGGGTCATTGACTTGGCCACACCTTCTTGTGGACACAAGGAATCCTGAGGGGTGTAAGTTCCTGTCCTCGAGGAATATACAGTTGGAACAGGAAGAGGTTGATTCAGTAGAGACACAAACAATAAAGTATGCTGAGTTCTAAGAGAAAGACCCCCCTGCAGATGAGTGAGAGATGAATTTGTTACACCCATGAGGACTTGGTCTTGTGGGCGCTCTGGGAAAGCTTCGTTGAGAACACAATAAATGAGGCACATGAAGGGGACCAGCAGGAACGATAATGCTGCTTTCTAGGAATTTGGAGTAATTCGGGGTACATGTCAGACAAGGGAGTGGGCTTGGGACAGGGGTAGAAACTGACCTAAGACTGTGGGAAGGGATAAAGCTGAGGTGGGACTTGGAAGAGCTTGGCAAATCCTTGCCCTCGATTATAATCAGATTACGCCCAGTGAGACACAGTGTGTGAGCTCTGGTGGGTGACAGGGAACGGGCGCAAGGAGCTGTGGTTGATGTCTCAGAAATTCGCTTAGACAATTTGGTGCTTTAAAGAAAAATGACTTCAGTTATTATCTTTCTTCCTCTCCTGCTAGTATCTGTAAAATATAGCCATGTACAGTGGAATTGTTGACAAGGCAACATTTTCCTTTGGCTTCTCTGGGTGAATGGCATATTCATTTTCATACTCTTGCATAAACTGAGGAATGTTGTTTTGTAATATTCCCAAACTCAGGTTTAGGTCTTAGAGTGAAGGTATTTAGTAACTGACGAAATCTTACAATGTCTCTCCATTTTGTTTTCAGAAGGGTGAACAGCATGATCTATGATTTTATTTCCCATAGTTCATATAATTCTTAACAGTGTTATAAAGTACACATGATTGTTCCTTTTTTATATTTCAGTAATCCTAGAGTAGTAAAGGTAAAGCAAACTAGTTCAAGTTCACATGGCTAATGAATGGCAGAGCTCTAATTTGGACCTTCATCTACCTTTTCTCTTCTTCTTCTCCTCTCCTCCTCTGCCTTTACTCGTTCATTTCCAGGTGTCTTTCTAAACCCTATGCAAGTAGTATGTTAAGGTAGGACATGCGATGGGCATACAATATTTTTTTCCACCTTTTATTTGAGATGAATATGCATAGGGCCTAGTGTTGAGTCAACAGTTGTGGAATTAAGGCAATAAAGGAATGTCCATGTTTACAAATTTGAGGGAAACTAAGGTGTAGGATATGTTTTGTTTAACCTGGAAAAAAAAAATCAAGGCTGAATAATTTTACCTCCATTTTACAACACTGTTTTCCTGCCAGTCTATTTTTTATTTTTTAATTTTTTTTAAAAGATAAAGAGAGAGAGAGAGAGAGAGCGAGGACATGAGTTGGTGGGGGAGGAAGAGGGAGAGAGAGAATCTTAAGCAGGTTCCATGGTCAGTGTGGAGCCTGATGTGGGGCTCAGTCTTACAACCCTGAGATCATGACCTTAGCCGGAATAAAGAGTCAGCTGCTTCATGGACTGATCTAGATGCCCTAGATGCCCCCCTGCTAACCTATTTTTAGTTTAATTCAACAGGTCAGTACAATCTTGTGGTTAAATATATCATCGAGAGAGATGGTTGGTACCCACTATAAGCTCAGTGGCCCACCCAATACAGGTCACTGGATGATGAAACCAGAGTGTGTGGTCTTGGTCTCCAGTCAGTAGACGTTGCTCGGACTTTATGAGCCTGCCTGATTGTAGGCTTCCTTCTGTTCTTTTCATGCTTAAAGACAGGCCATCATCTATTTGCATGTGGGAACTAAGCCTGAGCCTCATTGTGAAAACACAACAGCCTGTGCCGGTATACTATTATGGCTCTTGTATACTCTGTGATTCTCAGAATTTAATCCTATAGAACCTGAAAGAACCAAATATCAAAAAGACTTGCTATGCCTATCTTCCACCTCATATTTTTAGAACGTAGAAGGGCAGCAAAAAGGCAAAGAACGTGCAACTCTGGCATAATCCTGTATGTGAAATTGCTTTGCTAAGAGCTGGGTGTGACCATTCACTGGAAGTGACGCTCCTTTCCTCCTACTTCAGGATGCTACAGGCTCCATGTCACAGGTGACTTGCCTCCCCTTTGGGGGTCTGACACCACCATTCCTTCTCATACTTTTGGGCATCGTCTTTTAGAGCTTGAGGCAGGTTCTCAAAATGTCATCAGTGATCTGGAGATCTTTGAAATTTGAAGGTAAATGTGAAATTTAATAATGGACAGGCATCATTTGGCCCCATGTCTTGTGATAAAGAAGGCGGTCAGATGTTTTGGGGGAAATGAATGAAACGTATTTGGACTGGCCCTCTTTTATAAAGTGACTCTAGTGACAGTTCTAAAGGGAGCTTCAAAAAGTATCAGAGAAATCCCTTGGGAACAGGTTTTAGTGTCCTTAGGTAATTTATTTTGAAGTCTAACTTGGGATTCTTTGTAAAAACTTAAAAAGTCTGTCCATTGATAGAACTATGACTTTTTTGCTAGAGATAATGTAATCAGTTTTTGTTCCATATTACAGAATCCCAGTTAAAGAGACAATTTCACTTTCAGGTAGAATGGGCAGAAAGTAGTGAGGAAAAAAGTAGTGTTAATACCAAGACAGAGAAAAACAAAAACAAAAACAAAAACAAAAAAACAAAACAGACACAAAAAACAAGAAAGAGAAAGGAGTGAAAGGGAATCGCTGTATGGAAAAACCTTTACTACGAAACAGTAGAGGGTTTTCTTTCTCTTTTTATATTTTTGATCATTTAAAGCAAAAATACTACAGGTTATTGGCTGCATGTTTTTAATGCTCTGTAATTGTGTACCGAGCCAAATGTCATTATTTTAAAATCACTTAATGCTGGAAAACAATTGGATAAACCCCACTTGGAGTGCCCTGTGGGTTATCTCAAGCCATTTGGTTCTGTTAACAAAATTAAAACAATTGGGGGAAATATACAAATGCTTTCAAATGGGTTTTACAATTATGATGTCTTTAGGTGTGAAAAAGAGGACGACTTTTAGGCACTACATAAAGCCAAATGCATCATTCCCGTGTATGAATGATATGAGTTGGGAGTAAGGATTTGACATATATTTTTATTTTGAGATGCCATGCTAATTTACATCATTCAGCCCTTTTACTGCCAAACTGTAAAAGTCCATTAAGTGACTGAAAGGAATATACACATTATCCGCTGGCACTTCAGGCTGGAACTTCACATACACCCTGTTATTCTATCCGCCAGCTAGCTGCAAGATTCTATTAAGCGGTAAGTGAGAAAATTATATTGCCTACAAACTAATTGTACAAAAGACTCTGAAATAAGTAATCAGAGCCCAAGACTTTCTGAAAAGCTGCCAGGAGATATTATAAATTGCTCCATCATTCTTGTCAGCCTGCTTTAAAAACCCAGAGCTTCCATGTTCATCTGGTTCCCTCTGCAACAGAGCTCGCTTCCCCAGCTCTTGACAAAACTGGGAAAATTCCAGTCGTGTCCTCAGTAGCTGCCCAATTCAGTCCCTGGTGCCGTCTAACAAATGTGTCCCAGGAAATGGCAAGCTGTAACCCAAGGAAACTCCGTGGGTTTGAAATGAAATGAGGATCCTTGCTTGTGAACAATAACTTCTGTGTCCTCCTGGTGGACTGTCCAGTGTTCACATTTCAGGTGCCCACCGTTGCTGTTGCTTTCGTGTAGTTTCCACTTTTCGTGAATCGAAGGAAAACAAGGGCCCCGTAGAGATCATGTGGTCTACTGGGAGTAATGTCTTTGAACCATTACCAAAACAGATGTAACATTATTATCCAGGTGCTTGGGGCAGCACATTTTTAGGATAAAATGGTTATTTTGTTGTTGTTGTTGTTGTTGTTGTTGCATAGAAAAAGCACCAGGGAAGGTATTTCAAGGGCAGAATCTGTGTAGACTCTAACACCGATCAAAGACTTTGTTGGGTGGGCGATCATAGCCAACAACCATGAACTAAGTAACTCAATGGGAGGGCTTTGAAATTAGAGAGGTTTTCCTCCAGCGCATAAGTTCTTTAGAATAATGTTGATTTGTTTTTCAAGATATAAACCAGTGTTACTTAGTGAAATCAAGGTTATCACTCACTGTATGTCAAAACTAATTTATTGAAATTTGGCTGGAGGATATCAAATTCATCGTAAACAATTTCTACACACTTCAGCTGAAAATATATCATTTGTGAAAACATTCAAGGCCGCTATAATTTCCATCCATTCACAGTGAAATTTTTACAAAACATGTTTTGTTGCCTGTAGTTTTGGGAAGATTCCTTACCCCAATGTAATTATTTATTCATTTTTCTTTTTTTTTTTTTTAAGATTTTATTTATTTATTTATTTTTTTGGTCAGAGAGAGAGAGAGCGTACAGGCAGACAGAGGCAGAGGGAGAAGCAGGCTCCCTGCTGGGCAAGGAGCCCGATGCAGGACTCGATCCCAGGACGCTGGGATCATGACCTGAGCCGAAGGCAGCTGCTTAACCAACTGAGCCACCCAGGCGTCCCTTATTTATTCATTTTTCACAGCATAGTTCAGTCATTCCACTCTTAGGTTGAAAATTCATTGACTTCACTTTTTTTATTATTTTAAAGATTTTATTTATTCATTAGAGAGAGAGCAAGCACACAAGCAGGGGGAGAGGCAAAGAGAGAGGGAGAAGCAGATTCCTGCTGAGCTCCAAGCCTGACGTAGGGCTCGATCCCAGAACCTGGAGATCATGACCTGACCCAAAGGCAGACCTTACCCATCTGAGCCACCCAGGCGCCCCTTCCTTGACTTTCTTAGGCATAATGTCTGCATGCATATGTGTGTGTGTGTGTGCGTGCTAGTTGTGAATCCAGAACCACCGCCCCCCACACTAAATTGTATTGTTCCTTGCTTACATGTCTTTATCTCCTCTGTAAAACTGTGGACTTCTCAAAAGCAGGAACTACCTCTTTCTATCCCAGCCCAGCACATGATGCACAATTGCAGGCTCCTGGATCAGCACCAAGGATCAAGGAATTAATAAGACAAAGGCTCTCCCTCAGGAGTTCATTCTGAGGCACTATTAAAAATTTCTCTGCCTTTATGTTTCTTTTTGTCATTGAAGAATTCTGGAATGTAATGGTTAGAAAGGAAACTAGGATACTTCTTTGTACGTGATCTGAAGCTCTCATGTGGTAATTGTACAATTTTCCTTCTGTTTTTTGAATTTAAAATCCTTACATAATCATTCCTAGATGAGTCATTCATAGATTTAGCTATTATCATTTCATCGCTCCTAAATATTTTCTCCAATGTGGCTCCAGTTCTAAGAGCATCTACTTTGTAAGTAACATGCATGCAAAACAAGATAAAAATTAACCCTCTTAGTGCCCTCTGTGTGTTTTTTCATGTTTTAAAACATTTTCATGTTTTATTTTCCTTTTATTCTTATCCTATTCGTATCAAGATGCACTTTATCTCCTTTAAAGTCTCTTACATTTATTTTTTTTTCTTTTCACATTTTGCTCCCCAGAAGCCTTTGTATTTTTTTTTTTTTTGTTTTCTCCTCAATGATCTCTTTCTGTTTTACCACGCATTTCCATTTTTGTCAAAGCTACTTTTCAAGGTTTTGAAAAATTAATTAGGCTTCCTAATAGTTTTTTTTTTTAAATTTGTGGAATTGTTTTCCTAGTGTTCTTAATATTGCTTCCTGATGGGACAGCTGGCTCCTTCACCTTGTGGACATTACTACATTATAGCACCATAATTGGTGTTCATAGCAATGACCTTGAGATATCAAGGAAATATAAGTTTTTTTGAAGCATACTATTTTGCTTATTTACTACTTTTTGGAGGAAGATTTTTCTACTGTATAAGAAATGGTCCTTGCCTCCAGGATCTTACCATCTAATGGGTAATATGCATGCAAAAAAGGTCTGACAAAATCCAGCATGTCTGTTTGTGATGAGAGTACATGAAAAGATATGAGAACCAAGAACTCATTTTCTGCTATGATGGTCTGAGAGGTTTTCATGAAAGATTTGAATGGAATTTGAGTTGAACAGTGAGCCTTGGAAGTAATTTTAAGAAGAAAAGAGGGGTAAAGATAGATCATTCTCAGAGGGAAGTCTGAAGGACACAGCAAAAAATGAATAAATTGACTTGGCTGCACCAGAAAGTTCATATAAGGTAATAATTGTAATATTGCTAGATAAGTAGATGGGTGTCATACTGGAGTGGCGATTCTGTTTGCTAATCTAATATTCTGTATTTAATTCAACAGACCATAGAAGTAGTGTTTTTTTTTTTAATTAAGGTTTTTGTTTGTTTTGTTTTTGTTTTTTGTTTGTTTGTTTCTTAAATTAAGCTCTCTTCAGAAGAGGTAAGCATTCTGGATTCCAGGGGGATGGAATGGAGGCACAATGCCCAGTTAGGAGATGACTGCTTTAGTCCAGGTGTGAGCTTACACAGGCTGGATTGAGGTTCCTGTCAACATGTGTTCTCATAGAGGCTGAGCATAGGATTTTCAGAGGAAGAGGAACCAGTCTGAAATGAAAACTGATTTTTTTGTGGGGTGGGAGAGAGATAGTGGGTCACCCTGGTAGAAGTTTCCAACGTTGGGTTAAAAATGTGGGTCATGCTTTAGTACTGGAAAGTTAGAAAAGTGAGGACTTCATACTGACTTTCCTGGCAAAAACGGGCAAGAAATGGTATTTGGAAGCCATTTTTCCCCCCTTACTAGTTATTGTTCATCTCTTACTAAGAAAGCAAAGACGGAGTTTCTTTTTAAATAAGAATAGGAAGAGGTAAGTAGAGTGGAAAGTTCTGGTAGTAGAATACTAATTAACCCCTAGGAAATTACTAGCAGCACTCCCTGGATGATAAATACATTTTCAGTAATGGTTAAAGAAACTCAGCAGTGAAAAATAGTTCAGACTCTAAATCCTTTTACTCTCAGCCATGACCCAGCCATTCTGCTTCCTTTGACTTATCCTTAATTTTCTGAGTATTAGTAATATCTCTGAAGAAGGTGATGGTGTGTGCCTCTGTTGATGCAATTAATAATTATCTTATTATTTAACCTCTTATGTTAAAAAGTAGTTGCTTTTATTATTATACATGTGTTAGAATGTAAGTGAGTTAGAATGGTAAGTGAGCCAAATAATTTTGATAGGCTTATCTCAAGTTATAATGCACAGTTTTTTAAAAAATAGATATTTCAGTCATGCATACTTAACCAATTTGCAGTAGTTATAAGTGGTTAGGTATTACTTCCTGTTGGATTAGCAGTTGCTGAGTAGTTGAGTCTTGGTACAATCCTGCAATCCACTAATGTGATATTTAATGAGGAGACATCAGTCTGGAGAAAGGTAGTCAATATAAATCAGTGTTTACAAAGTGTGATTAACTCTGAAATATTTCATCAATGCTGTGGTCCCAGACAGACTCTATGCTAATTACTAGAATCTGTGCATGTTTCAGGGGACTTAGACGGACCCTGAGTATTGCAAACATGGAGCAGCAAAATTGCAATTATGCCCTGACCGTCTCTGATGACAATTTATGCATTTGGTGTGATGACCTCCCCCTTCCCAAGAGGGCAATAAACAGAATGCATTTTCATTAAGATACTAATGCACTTAATCGCAAGGGGAAAGGGTTAGGAAGTAAGGAAAGACCTTCAAGCACTGTGTGACAGAGCTGATAGGGGAGAGAGGCTTTATTTTAAAGGGAGCTTCTTTACAAAGCTGTAGGCAGCCCTAGAGCACATCCCACACACTGTCATTGGCATTAATTGAGAAAGAATTTCAAGTTAAAGTTTGGATCTTCTTCTAGCTACATATGTATCGCTTCAAATGTATAAGTAGGACTGTAAGTAACGTCAGCTCTGACATTAAAAATATCATTTCGTAGCAGTTTATTTTTGTTTATAATACTTCCTTGGAGCTTGAGTGTTTGGAATTCATTATGTAAATGTAACAAACAAGGTGATGACGACCAGCATCATCATTGTCCTCCTCGTTCTCAATAAACGTTTACTCAGCAGAGAACTGTGTTGTAAGGCCTGGGTAAGCGTGGCCACAAGAACCATGTCATTTCCGTCCCTGCCCTCTAGGAGCTTACTGTCAGGCCCCAGGTTAGCCTGCTGATCAATTTTCACCGCGGGGTTTATGCTGTTTAGTGTCACAAGGACAATAAGCCTGATATATTGGAATATTAGTAACCAATAGAAATCCAGGACTGATGATACAAAAATATGATTTTGATGTTCATGCTTTTATGGAAATAATTTGCTTTGAAATTTCTTTGGGATTCTAAAATTCTGGAAGATTGTTATTTTGCATGAGTAGACTAAGCATAATGTATTTTTTTGTTTTGTTTTTAAATTTTATTTATTTATTTGACAGAGATCACAAGTAAGCAGAGAGGCAGGCAGAGAGACAGGGGGAAGCAGGCCCTAATGAGCAGAGAGCCCGATGCGAGGCTTGATCCCAGGACCTTGAGATCATGACTTGAGTCAAAGGCAAAGGCTTAACCCTCTGAGCCACCCAGGTGCCCCTAAGCATAATGTTTTAAAGGCTAACTTTAAACTTGATCTTTTGAGATCCTTTACCATGTATCTTCTAAATATTCAGTGCTTCTTCTTTTTTTTTTTTTCCTCCAAGAGAGAGGGAGAGAAAGTGCGGGGGGAGGGGCAGAGGGAGAGGGAGTCTGAAGCATGGGGCTCGATCTCAAGACTCCGATCATAATTTGAACCAAAGTCAAGAGTCAGACCCTTCACTGACTGAGCCACCCAGGTGCCCCTGTTCTGTGTGTCTTAGATTGCCACAGAATGTCCAGCTTCGTGACGTTTGTGACATCCTAATGAGTCTCATGTGACTTGTGCTTTTGAGAAGGGAGGCGGAAGTAGCAGAGTAGGCATTGCCTTTGGGGTGCTCACGTTTCCTGGGTCTTGCAAATCTAACTGCTTTTCTTCTAACTCTGTGTTTTAGGTAATATAGAATACAGCTGCCCTGCCACGAATGAATGTGAAATCACCAAGCGCAGACGTAAATCCTGCCAGGCTTGCCGCTTCATGAAGTGTTTAAAAGTGGGCATGCTGAAAGAAGGTAAGGCATGTTGCCGGGGGCCTGTGCTTTCGGTTGGGGATGGGGGAAGGGCGCGTGCAGGGAATTACGGAGACACTAGAGGAAACCGGGAAAAGATGGGGTCACAGTAAGCACTCTGAATCCGATGGCAGAATACATCTTTACGCCCGAGTTTTCTGATATGTCCTGGCTAACTGCATGATATCAACAGGAAGGGACAAGGTAGGAAACATCTGATCTGCACCTAAACCCACCAGGTATGCTTGGTAATTCTGACTCTTTTCATCTTTATGAGTTGCAGAAGGCAAAGGATGAGGGACACCAAGAGGCTAGTCCTTGTCTTTTTGTGTTTCTTCTCATTTCTAAGTTTGCAGGGAGATTTTCCCCTCCACCGTTACTAAGATGTAATTGACAAGAATTGTGTATATTTAATGTGTATGACTTGATGTTTTGATATACATATGTATTGTAAGATAATTGCCACAATCGAGCTAATTAACAGACCCATCATTTCATATTGTCACCACTTTTTTAAAAAATTAATATTAGGTTTAACACATTCTTTGTTTTTTTTCCAATCTTACCCTTTCGACTTAGGCTCTTTTATAAAAAGCTTGTAATAATGATGCTAAAATTGTTTCCTTCACTCAGGGGGAACACCAACAAACACAGAATAATAACAATGACCAAGGATTCAGTTATGGCCTGAGCTCACACAGCTCACACAGCTCTTGGTAGAGCCAAGAACAGAGCAGAGGGTCAGATTCTAGAATTCACTGACTTCTTCCACCTATATCCAAGGTCCTGAAATATTTGTATATGTCAGCATGTCCAACGAAACTAACATTTTAGCTTGGAGCTAGGAAGAAATTCCAAAGAAATTTTCTTTGGAAAGCCTGGGTCTGTTTTTTTTGTTTTTGTTTTTAAATGCATGCCTGTCTATATGTTTATTTTTGTAGATGTGCATTTCTTTTTTTACGGTTTTAGATTTTACTGTCTCTTTCTCTTCAGAAAATTTGCCAGAGTTTAATATAAATATGATAATTTTATGAAGTAACAAAAGTTTGAAAGAAAATTGGGCAAATTACATTTTGTATTGCTTCTGTTGAGTCATAACATACAATTTGTTCATGGGGTTGGCCCTATTAATTTATATATTTGCTGTTAGTGGAGATCCCTTAATTTTTAACTTCTAAATGCAAATAGATCCAAGTGTTTATTCCCTAAGAACAAACCAAAGCTTCAGCAAACCAGGAATTGGCATTCCTAGATCTCATAATTTTTCCTGGTTTGTTCTTAATGCAAGAAAGGTGAGTGGGTCATTTATATTTGGGGATGTGGAATTCATGTACTATTTCTCCACCCTTTACTGGACGGCTAAGAACTAACCCCTTATTTGACTAGGAACAAAGAAGACCCTTTCAGACTCTTCTTATCTTTGACTCTCCTCTTCCCCTGGAGTGGGGTTTGTGGGGGAGGGAGCTATAAACAAAGAGTGTATGACTTTATAATTAAAGCCTTATAAAAACATCACACGAGATGTATTGTCAAGTAAAAAAAAAAAGTACAAGTTCACTAGTCATATGATTCAATATGTATATATGAGTTTATTTTATATAAGAATATGTATTTCTATTAAAAATGTATAAAAATGTCTATATTAATAATTCATATTAAAATATCTGTAAAGAGAAAAAGGAAAGAGAATGGTATGAGGGAAATGTGCTTCATGATGGGCTATACATGGAGAAGGGGAAGGTGGGACAAATGAAGATTGAGGACAGTGTGACACTCTGAATGCAGCGAGGAGGGGGCATATGAATACAATACCCTTTCCTCTGTATAGCCTTTGGCACCATTTGGATTTTTCATAGTTGATATATTTTACATTTATAATCCACTTGCTAAATACTTACTAAGTTTCTCCTGTGTGCCAGGCAAGATTCTAGGCTCCAGCGGTGGGGCAGTGAGAAAGTCGAATATGGTTGTTCTTGCTAGAGAAAACTGACATGGAAAAGTCAGTGGGAGAGTTTTGATAAAGGAAGAAATATGTATAAAAACCCAACCATAATGACCCAACCCACAAGACAAAGAATTTTCCTTTGAGTTAGAATGACGGTGACAGCTTACTCCCTTTGAGGTTGAAACTTTATCTTGGTAATTGCCTTAAATCCTATTGCAGATAACAAATAAAACCTCGTTCACAGTAATGTGATAAGTAACTGATGGTCCATTTCCAGTCCTTACATTGCCACTTAGTTGAGGTGTAGAGACTCACACTGAACTTAAAGCTCATTCAGAAACGGTTAATTAAAAGTTGGGAGTTGAGGAATAATGTTCAAAGAACAGATCCATTTTTTTTAAGTATTATAAAAGTAATATATCAATTAGCACGTTGGATTGATGTGTCCTAGATGTGGATTTTATTTTCAAAAACTAAAGTACATAGAGATACGTTTCCATTTACAGGTTGATAGAATTTTTTGACTAGTTTAATTTTACTACTACGATTTTTTCAACTCTTTGCACTCCCAGGTTTATGGATGAAGTGAAAACAGAAATGAAGTGTTCCTTAAATAACTTCCCCCTAAATAATTTCCCTCATTGTGGTTTTTTAAGCAGGAGCACTCTGGACGGTGGTTAGAGTGACCCAGGAGGTGTGAACTGTGTTTAATTAAGCAATATTGGTGAAAGAAATGGGCCGGTGCTTATCTGTAATTCACACCTCTTCAGTTGCTGTTATCAAGCCTTTAGAGGGTCTGTTTTCAAGGGAATTGCTGCTGTTGCTGATATACTCAAATAATAATTTATTTTCCTTTACTTCCTTATGCCCACTTTGATGGGAAAATGCCAGTTCTCTAAGCCCCTCCCCGCAAAAGGATGGCTATGAGGAAATACGGAATATTCCTTTTCTTTTGTGCTTAAAAATGCAGTGAAATTTTGCATTGCACCCTGCATATAAATACACAATTATGTTTGGCCATCTCCTTGGCTCAAGACTGGCCTCCTCAGCCTGGAGAGAATGATACTGTCTTAAATGTATCTTTATGGATGGAGAGGGATTTCCGTCCCGTGCAGTATGTCAGGGATCATGATGTAGTAAATCTATTCAAATGTAAACCTGTTCAATTCAATTACCAGTCCATAATAAAATTTGCTGCTACAACCCCCGTGTTGACCACAGCAGTCCATACAGGCTGATGGCACAGCAGGCCTGGAAATTGACAGACAAAATCTATTTAAACAAAAAACAACATTAGTTATAGAATCTGAAATGCAATCAGATTTCAACAGCTTTGATGGGAACCTTCTTTCCTTTAACAGGTATTTTTATTCAACTAGCCAAATACATCTTCGATCAAGGGCTGCCTGAGGGAAATAAAGAAGTTTTCATGAAAAAAGTGGTTATAGAAAAAGGAGACTTTACTCTTTTAAAAACGATAATCCCTAGTTTTATTGACTGATGTTTCTACTAATGATGTAGGGTGCCAAAGGGAAGTGATGGCTTAGTGGGCAGATGAGTCCAGTTGTATCACATTGTGCATCATTAAATTCTTACAGGCTATGCCTTCTCGTTAGCCAGTACCGGAACTATGTCTGAATGAACTACATTGGATTTTTTAACATTAGAATTTTTTTTTAAAAGACTTTATTTATTTATTTGTCAGAGAGAGAGAGCACAAGTAGGGAGAGCTGCAGGCAGAGGGAGAAGCAGCCTTCTGGAGCCCGATATGGGGCTTGATCCTTGGACCCTGGGATCATGACCTAGGTGGAAGGCAGATGCTTAACCAACTGAGCCACCCAGGTATCTCTAGAATTTTTGAGTCAAAAAATCGTTACCATTAGACATGAGTGGAGAAAGTGACAGTGACATTGAAAAAAGAAAACACAAAACTTTAAGAAGCACAGTTTTAAAAAAAATACTCGATAGTTCATTCAAATCCAAGTGGTCGCACCATTCCGCATCCTGAAAAAAAATCCCCTTTTCTTTTTCTGGGCTCTGCTTTGCTGGTAAGCCTCACGAATGATGGGCCAGCATTAGTTTTTCGGCATTATGCCATACTGTATGTCAGCGAAACTCCATCTATTACAAGATATCTGGTCTCAACATTCCCTTTTCATTTTTTTCAGGTATTGCTTATTTGAAGAAAAAAAACAAGAACTAATCAAGGTGCACCTATAAATCTGGTCAAGATTTATTTTTATTTTGATCTCTCTCCTTAGTTATTTAAAGGCTATTGCGGGACATACTGGTTCGGTTTACACTCTGTCAGTGGCAAAGAGAGACATTTTATGAAAGCAATAATTATTTTATTTAGGTCTAGAATTCACTGATCGAAGGATTGAAGGGCTTTTTGCTGTTTACTGGTGTGATGGGTTTCACCTTGGCAACTCAAGAATTTTTCTTTGACACTTGTAGACGAGAGCAAGGTACCCACATTTATGCCCAGTGTTCCATTCCCCAGCCAGGCCAGCTCGTCTGTATAGCAGAATCAAGGAAGCATGGAGGACCAGTACAGCTATTTCATGCCAAAGAGAAGCTTTTCACTTTGCCTATTTTTTTAGAGAGAGATTTTATTTATTTATTTGACAGAGAGAGAGAGAGCACAAGCAGGGGGAGTGGCAGGCAGAGGGAGAAGGAGAAGCAGGCTCCCTGCAGAGCCTAGAGCCCAACGCAGGGCCGCTCACTCCCAGGACCCTGGGATCATGATCTGAGCCAAAGGCAGATGCTTAACTGACTGAGCCACCCAGGTGCCCCACTATGCCTATTTAAAAAAAAAAAAAATTACTTAAACCTTTCTGATCTTCCCTTTCATCATCTGTAAAGTGATGGTAGCAGCAGTAACTTTGCAAATGAAATGTGAGTATCCAGTAAGAAACTGCATGGGAAGTGTCTAGCACGCATGTGGTGTAGAATGAGGACCGAATGAACATTACCTGTTGTTGCTAGAGACAGTAAGGGCCAAGCTGTGGGGTCAGGGGGACCGAGATTTTCGCCCTGGCTCTCCCACCTCCTGGACCTGGGCAATTTCCATATCCTCTAAGACCCTATTTATTTGAGCCTATTTATTTGTGAACATGGGACTGAGGATAGAACTTACCTTGTGAGGATTTTGAAAAACCAAGAGAGGTAGTAGAGGCACAGGGTCTGGCACATGGATAGCGGGTGACACTCGGAGCTAGAATCTGGGTATATATTCACCTGCTGCTCTAATATAAATTCATATAAATTGGGGTGGGTTTTTTTTTTGGCAGTATCAAGGACCTTTGGGGTCCTTTCCAGATTTTTTATAGAAACACATCAATAGGTGAACATTTGTTCCATAATTTCATAAGGAAATTTAGTTTTAGGGGGTTGGTTTGTTTGTTTTTAAGTAGGTTCCATGCCTGGCATGGATCCCAATGCGGGGCTTGAACTCATGACCGTCAGATCGAGACCTGAGCTGAGATCAAGAGTCAGAGGCCTAACCTACTGAGTTTTTAATATCTACCCTTAGGTCAAATAAAGAAAGACAACAGTGTAAAAAAGGAAAAGGGGACTTCAAGCAGAAGTTTTTAACAACAACAACGTAGGTGAGGAGTGCCTTTGATTACTGGTTGAGCTGTAGAAAGGAAGCCTCGTTCCTTTGTCTATCAGAGAAAACAGGCAAATCACACACATTTTAAAATGCGCACGGAGAAGTATAAGAACTCTCCTAATCTCCTAGGCACATTAATTTTTACTAAGGAAATTTTGATAGCAGAGCATCATGGAAAAAAACCTAGAGGATGACATGAGTTTTAGTACCCCTCCATATCCTGCTTTATTTAGCTTTTGATTTCGACTTTTCTTGTTACCTAGCGTTGTGATTTGGGGGAAGTCCATTGATTTCTGTCTTCATTTCCCCATGGGCAGGGGAACATTTAGACCACGTTCTTTCTCATCCCTTCTATTCTAATAGAAATTTTATTTAGAAAATATTAGGTCTGTAGAAGCATTATACCAACATAGGCACGAAGATACTTGTAATTATGATGATGGTGTTGACGATGTCTATGAGGCAAGTCAAACCATAGGAACCCCGTGATTTGTAGACTTGGCTAGTGTGTTGTGCTCTTTTGTAAATTTTGTCTTAACCGGTTAATTCTTTGGTTGCTTTTTGTCTTTCTGGAAAAGGAGAAAGTATGATATTTTTGCCACAGTTAATAGCGGTGAGAATTGTAGGAACAGTGGAGCCAATAGATATTTAAATACTTGGGAAATGAGGTCTTGTACTTTTGCCTGTGTTTGAAAAACTTTTTCTCTGTATTTCCTCACAGTCCCTACCAACTCTTGCCAATATATTGAAGTGCAGTCGGTAGAGTTTCATCTCTGCAAGCATCTGAAATCTCACCACAGATTGCTGTATTCCTACCAGATTTATTGGAAGTTTTGTTGATACATTTTTAAAATAAAAAAAAAAATTGACATAAATAGGAGAGGAGAAGAGTAAGTTTATATAATTTTAGATGCTTTCTAAATATTTCCTCTGGGGGAGAAGGGAGTCATTAAAACGAGCAAAACCAGTGCTTTTCATATTTGATTTGTCATTTTTAAAGTGAGTTTCTGTTAGGGAGGTATCTCATATTTCCCCCTACTTTATTATTTTTTTTAAGATTTTATTTATTTGACAGAGAGAGAGAGATCACAACTAGACAGAGAGGCAGGCAGAGAGAGAGAGGGGGAAGCAGGCTCCCCGCTGAGCAGAGAGTCCGATGCGGGGCTCGATCCCAGGATCCTGAGATCATGACCTGAGCTGAAGGCAGAGGCTTTAACCCACTGAGCCACCCAGGCGCCCCACCCCTACTTTTTAAAGTCCCAAAACAACTAGCGTGAAGATTCCAGGTAGGCAGTTTAAACGCTGTGTCAGGATTGTGGGTCTTCCTTTTCAGGGTAAAGCCAAAGCCGAGGATGGGAATCAGCATTTGGGATAAGTCACGATTCAGTGTGGAAAGGGCACAGCATATTAAGGTTCCGTTATCACCTTGAAAGCCTCACTCAGTAGGTAAAAGCAGGACCCCGGGTGTGAGAGTCTCAATAATCAGATGAGGAATCTGAGGCTCAGAGGGTTTCAGTGACTTACACAGTGACCCACTGCAGACAGAGTGGGAATGGGATTAGAATTCAGGTAGGTCACCTTTCAGGCTCTGGGTCTCTGTCGAGCTGCGTTGCAGTCTTGGCCCAGCAAGGGGCTTCTGCGCCGGCCTCAGGTGGATCGGCCCTAGTCTCAGCTCCGTATGCTGGTAGTGCCTGAGACACTCACGTGGGGGGCGGGGAGGGAAGAAATGGGAAAGTGTCCTGGTGCTCGCAGGAAGCAGCAGAACTTGTGCGTTTAAAAAAGGATTTGGGCCTAAGTTATGAGACATTTATCAAGAGGAGGTGTTACGTGCCAGACCTTTTGGAGGTCCGAAGGTCCCAATGTGAGACCTGGTGTGGAACGGCACGTGTAGGTCCATTTGTTTTGTCGGGCTGAGTTAGTGTGGGTCTCTGGATACCAGGTCCCCAGGGAAAGAAGTTAACCTCAAAAAGTCTGAGGATCTAGAATTATCTTTAAAAAACAAACAAACAAAAAAGATTTTATTTATTTATTTGCCAGAGAGAGAAAGAAAGAGAGAGAATGCGCAAGAAGGGGTGGGAGGGGGGAGTGGAGGGTGGCAGGCAGAGGGAGAAGCAGGGTCCCTGCTCCGGATGTGGGACTCGATCCCAGGACACCGAGATCATGACCTGAGCCAAAGGCAGACACTTAACTGACTGAGCCACTCAGGTGTCCCTAGAATTCTCTTTTATTTTTATTCCTGGGTGGGTGGATCTCCAGTATCTTAAGAAGGTTCCCTCATCTATGCCCTGCTTCAGTCTGGGCTTGCCAAGTCATTGCCAGTCGCTTTTGAGCAGAAAAGCCTCCGATTTTACTCTGACTCATGAACTAACAGGGCTGGCCTAACGTTTAGGAAATCTTTGGGTGGAGGAAATGGTAGCAGTAGAGAGGTGGTACTAGCTTCTTTTCTCCCACCTTAGAAAATTCTTTGTCCAGGAGCCCTATTTCTCCTGAGCGATCTCCTCACAGTCCATGCTTTTTAGCTTTGAGAAGGCATATGTGTTCGTGTGCATATGTGCATGTGTGTGTGTGTGTGCGTGCACATACGTGCAGATATATGAGACAGAACAGGGATCATACATTTATTCATTGAGCCGCCATTACATCTCTTCAGTCAGTTGTCTTGAGCCCCCAGGATCTAAAGAAAAATTATCCCAGAACTGTTTTCCTGCAACCACAGCTTGTGTCTTGATTTATATATGGCAGTGGGAACTCTGAGAGTCTTCTGGGTTTACCCTATCAGCAGGAGAGCAAAGAGCAACTTACTTGTCTAATTGCCCTTCTGTTTCATAGCTTCCATTTTAACAAAATGACCATTTAAAGGGTGTAACATTTTCCAGGTAGGTTCTCTTTAAAAAATAGGAAGCTACTCAGGTCATTTGGTAACAAGCTGATTTGTTTTTGCTTACTTAAAGAACCTGCTTGGCACAATTTATCCTAACAAAGTATCTTTTATAAAAACCCTCTGAAGAAGACATTGCCAAGGTGATTTTTTTTTTCCTCAAGTCTAATATCATTATGCTGCCAAGTCGAAAACAGAAATTATTAGTAGGGAAATTTGGGTTCCTACTGCCTTCAAAAAGCAGAACAAAGAAAAGGAGAAAGCTTTAATGGTATTCAAGGAAAATATTTCTGGGTTAGATGACAGTTAATAGAACTGCACTGACCCCACTGGTATTTCTTGCAATCTCTGTTGTAATATTATCCTCAGAAGCTCCCTCATTAATGCAGAGTATTGAACAAAACTCCCAAGTTATAATATAAGCAATAGCAGAGAGCACCTTCTTTGTGAGCTTTGTCCTGCCATGAAGCCGTTTGGGAATATAGTTAAGTCCCACAAAAAGTTATTTCATGTACAAATACTGCATTACCAGATTGTGATTTTTTTTTTTTTTTTTTGGACATGCTTTGTTGATAGGAAACTTGAACTGTCTGTCTCAAAATGAATAGAAGAAGGTTTTGCGGGTAGGGGATAATAACATATATTCTTAGGAGCCTAAAATGCATTAAGCTATGTGCTATGTGCTTTAGTTAGATTTTTTTTTCTTTTTTTTTTTTGTTCTTCCTTACAATGACCCCTGGAGGTGGGTATTTCCCCATTTCACAGAGGAATGAGAGCTTGGAGTGATAATGTTACTTGCCAGAGTTCTCAAAATGCATGGTAAGAGACTGGATTTTATGGCAGGGGTTCTAGCTCTATTGCCTGTGCTCTGTATTTGTTTAATATAGTTCGTCTTTGCGAACCGTAGTGATATTCAAGTGTACCATTAGCTTGGGATTCTTCAGGGGCTATGGCTATTCAGGAGGTGCTGAGCTCTTAAAAGAATGTTTAAGTCAACCATTTAAAAAAAAAGTCAGAACTCATTTCGTTGATTTGAGTTCTTCACTGAATGTCCAGAAATAGAATGAACTGTGTTTGAAGGTGGTGAGTTTCCCATCATTGTGAGAGATGTAGAGAACAGGGTCAAGTACCACGTGGGATTTAGGCCAGGGTATCTTTTATGGTCACTTCCCATTCTGAGATTCTTGAGATCCAACATAAACTTTGGAATAACTTGCCAGTTATAAACTATAGGAATAAACATCGGCAACACTCACGCTGTTCTGTTTCTGGGAACCCTATTTCAGGGATCTGTGTTTTTGTCAAATAGTGTTTGACATCTTACATAAATCCAAGTTAGAGCATAGAGGAACATTTTGGCATCAGTTTACTTTCTGGCTCCAGTTTTTTGAACTTCAGAACCAAATTCCTTGTAAGGTTTGCTTCTGTAGAAAGGAGCGAATTTGATTTACTGACATTGAGTATAGTCTGCCTCAGTTGTTTGGAGGATATGGCCATAGTGGACCACTGGAGTATTACGATCTTATCTCTGATTCATGGGGAAATTTGGAGTATCAAAGTTTTAAAGACGTATCCATGATTCTGTATATACTCTACGCAGATCTTAGGCTGGCACATACTCCCTGTGCATGTCAGGTTCTTGGGAACTATTTTTATTTATTTTTGAAATATAACAATTACATTAGAAATGAAATAGGTTCTCTCTTGTGGACACAGCACCAAGGATCATTTGAACGGAGTAAATCTATCCTTGCTGCATTTGGGTTAGAGAGGACAGAAAGATTGAAATGGGAAGAAAAGGTTCTTTTTAACTCCCTTCCTCCTGCTTTAATTGGAATACTATTAAACGTTAATCATTTATTTGATTGTCCCCATTTGTCATTTCCATTTGTGAACTTGAAATAGGAAGCCAGCATTTATCTAAGATGCCACCAATTTTTTTTTTAATCCCTTTTGGGTTATAAAAAGTTCCCAGAGGATTTCACCCCAGGGGGAGTAAACCTGTTTCCATATTTGCTCACACATGGAAAGTGTAGCAACAGTACCGTGTGAGGTGAGGGAAGGGGGAGGGGAGGCCCTTGCCTGACAGGACTCTGATGTGGAATTTCCTCCCACCGGCCTCCAGACAACAGATTTTTGTTTCTTTCCATCAGTGCGCACATCTCTCAACGTGGCATGGATGTTCACGACATCGTGCTTGAATTTAATGTGAAGGCATTCTGACATACGTTTGAATAATGCCCATTTCATTCGGGCACCATTGCCAACTGGTTAGCTCCCTTTCTCGTTAAGGCCGTGCAGAGTGCAACTCTGTCTGTATCCTGTCGGGTATCCTACATGATTTTGTTCATTCCTAAGTCTCCCTCACATGAAAGTGAGTGCTGGTCATTTCCTGAGAGATTGTTCTGTAGTTTTGCCTCTCCCTCCCTTAGTCGGCTGTAGAGCCACCAACCAGGTTCCCTAAGGCAAGCTGTCTGCAAAGGAACAAGCCAGCTGGCTTGGCCAAGGTTGATCAATGATGAGAGGCAGGCTGGGTTCCAGGTTCACAAAAGCCACTCAGTGGAGAGTAGGTCAGCGGCTTCCCCAAAGCCAATTAGCTGGCAGAAGTCTGAGGTGCCCGGTACTAGCCAAATTCCCTGAGCATGATGGTACTGGTGGGGAGTCCATCCTTGGGCTTCCTGGCAAACCAGACCTGAGTGAATGGCAGATTGTGCTATTTGAGAACCAGTGTCGCTTCATGGCTACTAGAACAAATATCAGGGAGTCGTCGCTCCCTCTCCATCTCACCCAGGTGGACTGGACAGCCCAGGTGCGTGTGATGACTGATCCTCAGGTGTGATGGGCTTCAGCTGATTAGATGCATCATAAATGTATTTTTACCTGGCTTTGGTTTTTTGAAGTTGACGTGAATAGGAATCATGCCGTTGAAGGAGATTAACATGGAACTGATTTGGGAGGGAGGAAGTGTTATGGAGACTTTTGACAGGAATATTAGGATTTTGACTATTTTAAAATCCCAATTGTCACAGCTGCTCCCTTTATAGGTGACGGTGGTGAAAAGATGGGACCTATGGCAAAACCAGAGGAAGGGTTTCTTAGCAGTTGCCTGTCGGTTAACCTGTTTTTCCCAGGATTATGTGTATCCGGGGATCATAATCAGTTCCTGCTTTTCTCAATGCTTACATGTTTAGCTATCAAGTCTTTTCTACATAAGCTGTATAATCATAATTTTCTTTTCTTTTTTTTAGAAAGAGAGCATGCACGGATGCATGCACGTGAGGGGGGGTGGGGAGAGGGAGAGGGCGAGAGGGACTCTCAAGCAGATCCTATGCCCAGCACAGAGCCCGATGTGGGGCTCTGTCTCACCACCCTGAGATCGTGACTTGATCTGAAATCGAGAGCTGATGCTTAACCAACTGAGCCATGCAGGTGCCCCATAGGCTGCAGAATCATAATTTTAAGATACCTAGACTATTTTCCTAGACTTTTTAGCTACACTGGGGATGTGGAGAATTTAAGGAGCAGAATATATGAAAAATGAGATCATTTAGGGGTTCCTGGGTGACTCAGACATCAGTTAACTGTCTGCCTTTGGCTCAGGTCATGATCCTGCGGTCCTGGGATCGAGCCCCAAATCAGGCTCCCTGCTCAGTGAGGGGTCTGCTGCTCCCTCTCCCTGACCCTCTCCCCCTGCTTTCTTTCTCTCTCTTTTTCTTTCTTGGTGTCTCTCAAATAAATAAATAAAATTTTTAAAACTGAGATGATTTACATTACCTAGTTTAACGTAGCATGTATTTTGACTTAGATCTGTACTGATTTCTGGTTCTGTCTTGGAGCTCCAGCCAGCATGTTACCCCCACAGGCAGCTAAGTCCATTTTGCTGGTCTACCTCTTATTTCTTAGCTGATTAAGTATTTCCTGTGAGGCCGCCTGAGACACTGTTTAGTGGCTTCTCCCTAGACTGTCCCTTAAATTCTCTCCAACTAAACTTCTCCCTGACATGTAATATTTTGGGCCACCCAACTTCCTCTTCCTCCCCTGCCCTTAATTTTTTTTTTTTAATTTCAAAATTTCCTCTGAAAGCAGAGTTTCTTCACAATGTCAGTGAGTTGTTATTCCGTGATTCCCAAGCTGATGACCTCCATAATTATCCCCTCCCAACCCCCACCTCCCATGGATTTACCTCTCCCCTCTTTCCGGACATTTATCTCCAGGCCTATCAAATCTCTTTAGTATCAACATTATCATAATAATTAGTATATTTGAAGCCAATTAAATGGCAATTACTCTGACCTTAGCCAGTCTTAGGTTATTACCAATTCATGCATAATTTGGAAATATTTGGAAAGAAAGTGGATTCTTGTTTTATGGTCGAATCTGTAAATATTTCCATCTGCTAGGTGAGAAATAGCTCCTGTTCTTTGTAACACCTAGAGCTGGGGTCAGGTTATTTCTCTAGAAACTACTTTCTACTTATTTATGGGTCCAAATGATACACAGTTGTCCAGCCCATCTCCAAACGTTTATTCATTCATCTTTCATCCCACCCATTCAAGAAATGCTTTTTGAGACATGACTCCATATAGTTTTCTTTATCAAGTGCTAAAAATTAAAAGTGAACATGACAGGCATGTTTCTGCCCTCGTGGGGTTCATGATCCATCAAGGGCCTGATTACATGTAGTCATATAGGTTTCTCTCCTTTCTGAATTTTACCACTATTTATATTCTGTTTCATACAGCTTAGCATTTTTAACATCATGTTTTCCACAGAGGAATGTAGAGTGTAAAGATAAGAAGCTTGGTCTCTCAGATCAGATGGAGTCTGTGGGTGTTGACAGAGCCCTTGAAATGGGTCTAGTGCAATGAAAGAACTGAATTTTTTACTTTAGTTAACTTTTACTTAAATTTACTAGCCCCATATAGCTGGTGATGACCATAGTGGACAGTGCCGAGAAATAGAATTTGGGTTCAGTGCAAACTTTACTACTTACTAGCAGTGATGTCTCAAGTAAGTTAGTTATGTTACCCTTTTTAAATGTGGTTTTCTTTTTTTTTAAATTTATTTATTTGTCAGAGAGAGAGGGAGAGAGAGAGAGCGTGAGCACAGACAGACAGAGTGGCAGGCAGAGGCAGAGGGAGAAGCAGGCTCCCCGCCAAGCAAGGAGCCCGATGTGGGACTCAATCCCCAGGACGCTGGGATCATGACCTGAGCCGAAGGCAGCCGCTTAACCAACTGAGCCACCGAGGCGTCCCATGTTACCCTTTTTAAACCTTATCTGTAAAATGGGGGTTGTAATCATAACTGGATCAGAGGGTTATTTTGAGGTTTACACAAGGTAATAGATGTCATACTCTTATCATGGTGCGAGCAACAAACACTCAGAAAATATTGTTAGTGCTTATTTCTAGTATTCTGTTAGTCACTTAGCGTGTCTCATAGAGAAGCATGAACAACTTGAGAACATGGCCGTATTATTTATATTTCAGTCCTCTGTAACACCTAGCATAATAATGGTCACATAGTAGGTGCTCAGTAAAATGTAACTGCATATTTTTTTCTTCTTTTTAAACCTACTTTACTAGGCTTTCGGTTACATTATTAAAACTTGAGTGCAGAAACAATTTCGTCACAAATAATGTTTTTAAGAATCAATTTGTGGGCTATCATCGTATATAAATTATTTCTACATTTCCCTTTATATGTATACGACAATGACGGAATTGTATTTCAGAAGTCATGGTGTATTGAATTCATACTCCATACCCTGACAGGGTAGCAATTGGTATATTGTGAGTAGAAAGAAGAAAAGGAAGGAAGGAAAGAAGGAAGGAGGACATTTTTCATCTATCTTTCCCATAGATATTTGATAAATTGGTGTATATATATGAGAAAACTAAGACCTGTTCGAAAGAACTTGTATAAATAACTTGCATAAGATCAGACAAGTAGTTAATGGTACAGCCAGGATTCAATCTGGATTTTTTGGGCTCTGAAGCCCGTAGGCTGTCCTGATATTCCTAAGGAAGTCCTTTGGTTCTCCTCTTAATTAATCTTACCAACGCCAAGAGGTGAAATATTATTTCCCTCACAGGGAAGCCTCTGTGTCTCTGTTCTCACTTCCTTTTGTGAACAGGGAGACCTTTAATTCAGAGAATGGTTTTGGTTCGAGCTGCTAAAATCCTGGAATCATTCCTTATTGTAGATGCTCTAAAACAAGGGGTTCGGGTTATAACGGGAACATTTTCTGATTCCCGCAAATGTTGTTCTGTGCCAGAGCACAGTGTTATATCTTGACGTTTCTAAGTAGAATATCTTAAACCTGTTCTTAGGAATGCTTTGAATAATGCTGGAGTGGCTCCTGCTTCGGCGCAGCACCCGTTCCACGTAGACTATCGTGGGCTATTGGTTAGAGGAAGAGATTGCCAGGGCTTCGCATCTGTCCCTGAGAGGCAGTCCAGGTCATTGTCTGATGATTTCATTTTCCGTTTGTAGCAGAAAATTTCATGCTCTGTAGTCAACAGGTCCAAATTTGTGGTCTGTGAAGAAATGTATTTCTCAACAATTCAGTATATGTCTGTGGGTCTCCCCAGAAGTCATTAATTAGGATCTGGAGAGGATCGGGTGAAAAAAATAAAGGTTCGCTAATGGTGACAAAGGAGAAGGAACAGAAATTCAATTCAAATGCTGTGCGCCTAGGAAATGTTAGAGCAACTCCTGGTGATCTCACCCATTTTTAGCTCTTTGGTTATGTGCCGCAGCAAAGAAAATCTATCAGAAGTTTTGTAAAGGTAGAAAAGAACAAAATCCCCCAGCCTTTATAAGTAATTATACTTCTATTTTAATGCCACTTGGGAACTAGCCTCTTTGAAAGTCCTCCAGCTTATAAAGCTAGCAGTTCTTTTCTTCCTCACCTTTCTTAACTTGCAGTTACAGAGTCTAGCTAGCATCCTCCGTTAATGCATTGATTTTAACTGAAACCCAGCAGGAGACGGTGCTGTAGTCAGCTGAACTCTTAAACAGTCCTGGGAGACCAGAGTCATTTGCACATTGGAAAACAGCTAATGGGCCGGGGAAGCAGGGGTGAGTAGCAAGGCCATTCCTACTGTCTCCTTTCCATCAGAGTGAGAGAGATCATTGATAAAAAGTCTCCCAACGTGAAGTGCTAAGGCACCTATATCTTAGTCTTTTTTTTTTTTTTTAACTTTCATTTTTCTTCATGGCTGGCTATCTTAAAAAAGCAGAGAGCTCAGGGGAGTGGAGGGAAGAATTAGGAATTGTTAGTTTCTTCCCACATTGCCAAATTCCAGTAAGTCGTGGAGTGTTTTATGAAGGCATGGGTTTAATATATTTGCAAAATGATACTAGTACATATGGAATTGTGTTATTAATCACTCATTCCACACAGCACATTATGAAGGTATGGGATTTGCTAATAGACAACCTGGAGTGGCTCTTCGGTTGTCATTTACTAGCATGTTTCTTAATGCCTCTGGCCTCAGTTTGTCCATCTGCAATATAGTGATGTTAAGAGTGATCACTGTCCTGCAGAGTTTGCTGTGAGAATTAAATAAGATAATGTATTTAAAATACTAAGCACAGTATCTGACAAATGTAAGCCCTTGGTGAGTGTTAGCGATTATTTATTTTTATTATTAGCATCATCTTCCCTATTATTTTGTTGTCCAAGTGCTCAGGACAATGCCTAGCTAAACCAAAACTGGGTCAGCTGTGCTTGTTCTCAAATGTCATCTTCCCGGAATTTTTTTCCCTCCAAAATGACCAAGTGCTATGTTCACAGCAGGCCTGGGTTGTCTTCCCACTGCTGCACTTCATGACTTCCTGGGGCAGAGGTCCCCAATAATGCTCTGTGTGACTCCAGCCCCAGACCCTTGCCTGTGTGCAGGAGATCTGAAGGTGACAAGCAGGGTCAGCAGAACCTGCCAGAATCAGACCCCTCTGTGGATTGTGGGGGGACAGCAGGAAAGTCTGTCACGGACCAGAAACAAATGACCTTGAATTCATGGAATCACTTCTCATCCAGATCATTGCTAACTTCTTCCAAAGTCAAATTTATGGCCTCTCGGTTCCTTTTGTACACGCTCCTGGGTTCATTCATTTCTGGCTTTTCAGGATAAAGAGTGTATGAGTCACTGGTGAAGAAAGGGCTTTTATCTCCACCTAGAACTTTCAACAAAAACTGTTCTGTTTTAGGGTTCTGTTTTTTGTTTTTTGGTTTTTTTTTGTTTCTGTGTGTTGAGATCTCTAAACAACTTTGAGTTTAAAATGGCAAGCCACTTGGAACCTGTGAATTCTTCACTTGTCTTCTCAAGTTCTGCCTCCAAGTCATTATTCCAGCCAGAGAAGGCGGAAGCTAACATTCCTCCAGCATGAGAATTGTTCTCCTTGCTTCTCCCCTCCTACACCTCTCCCCTACCCCCTTTCCAGACCCGGATTGACTTTCAAACATGAAATAAGTTCAGCATCTCGGAGTTTCGTGTGGCACCTGCGTTCACCTCTGCTGGTGTTGTGCCTGTCCTGTGGGACTCAGGGTGGTGGTTTCAGTCCCAAAGGGTGGGGGTTGGAAAGTTTGGCCCAGAGAGACAGAGAAGGCAAAGGGGAAAAATGAGGGTGGAGAGAGACAGCAGGTGAAACAAACAAGGAAAATTCAGCGTACATAGGGCAGATGACTTCACCCTGTGCTGCTTTCAAATATGCTTGCTTTTAACACATTTTCTCCTCTTTCTCTGTATATATAATAGTAAACTGACAGAGTACTGCTGAGGCCAGAATGATGTTTCAATCTCTGGAGCACTGTTCCCCTCCGCCAAGCCCCCAGTTTCCCTTTGGGGAAGGAAGGAATATGTCAGCTCCCCAGTTTGCCCTTTCATTGCATTGCCCTGTGGAGTAAGAGACTCTCCCCCTGGCCAGTCTGGTTGCTGGGTAGACACAGAGCCTGTCGAGCTCTCCCTGCAATGGCTTGTCTCTAAAGTACTTGCTATGAACGATTTTTAAGCACTGGAGCTTAATGAAGTTAGAAAAAGGATTTGGATGCAGTTTGTGAAGACTTGAAATTGTTTGAGTTTTTTCTCTAGGGAGGACTGTAAAGTCTGGAGGCATTTTGAATTACTTACAATGTATTCCATTTTGTTCTTTAAAAAATGTCTCTTTTACTGGTGCATGGCTGAAAAAAAGCCCACTGCCTACTTTCCCTGACCGCCCCCCCCCCCCCAACACTATAACTGAGGCTTTGCAAAGTGGCTTCTTGGGAATTTACACGACTTTGAATACTGTTATCTAATTAAAGGGATGCGTGTGTCTTTAATTCTCATTGGCAGCTCTACCTTTGACCCTGCAGTATCTGGGAGTGGAAAGTAAAGTCACATTCATCCAAGATAACCTGAAGCTTGTACATTTGGATACTTGTCCCTTTCACTGATGCCCAAAGCTCTGTGCCTCAGAGATACTGGGCTGAGCGGGGACAGGGTGATCTATACAGGTCTATATGGGTTCGTGGAGGGAATTTCTCTGTTCATTGGTGGTTTACTGCTGACCACTCAAATGCCGGCTAATATCTCATGCTGGAGATCAGGATAGCAGTAAGTCGTCGTCAATAGCTGTAATTAGGTTTATCTACCCTTTAAACCAATACCATAATCTTTACCAGATTGTTATTGTGTGGGGCTATTGAGAGAAATTCCGAAAAACTATTTTAAAGATTGATTTCAAAGCTTTTCAGCCCTTTCGGGATGCTTCCTTTTATCCATCCCTTATTCATTTTCCTCTCAAATATTCAGATGCCTTTTCAGAATAAAATGTCATGAAAGCATGTCATGTATCTGAAAAATAATTAATATAATTGACAGGAATGTCGGTTTTCTGCTGAGGTGTGTTTCTCCTAATCCCACTGTGCGGTCTTTAATATTGATCGGGTTGTTCGGAGATCTCGTCACTCTCCACTCACCATACCTGGACTACATGTTGTCAAGACTGCAGATCTTCGACCTACGTGATATTTACATCTGTATTATAAAACTCATTTGACAAAAACGCATTTCCTTTCGCTTCCGTGGCCCCGGGGAGCACCGGGGCCGACAGGGCTGTATGGACCCCGTATAGAGTGCCTGCCTGGAGTTGACAGTTTATTCACTGTGTACGTTGCGTACCGTCTTGCAAATGGCACGTCGGAGTGTTGGAATCCAGGCAATAGGAGTTCAGCACTTAAAGTGTCCAGGTTGCACCTGAACTAGCTGGAGCCTGCCGGCCCCTGCAAGCCCACTGAGAGCTTCTGTCTCGCCACCGCCTTGCTCATGCTGTCTCCTCTGCAGGCCCTCCGATTCTTCTGACTATGAGCATAAATCATGCACCTGTCAGGAGCTCTCGCTGCCTGGATTATGCAATGTGCCTGCCTTCATTTGGAGGTGGTGTGAGCAGGAGATTGCTGCGAAGGGTTTGCATTCATTTTAATGCCATCCCAGCATTTCTTTAGCTTTAATGAGGGGATTAGGGTGGTGACAATGACTTTCAGAGACAATGAAAGTCTTCAAGATTCTGGAATTTGCTTTGTATGTTGGGAATGGCTTAGTTCAAGATTTCATTTTTTTTAATCCCAAATAAATCAATGGTTTAAACATTTAGGCAAAGGAGCAGGGTGCTGCACAAAGCCAGCTGTCTACAGCTCTATTTATTGGCTTTATAATAGTTCCCTCCAGCTGACGAACTCAAAATCAGTCACATTTATTGCTGATCCTTAATTAGTTACTTTTATCTTCTGTCAGGGGTTGCATTTACACATATTGGGGAGGCCCCGTTCTCCGCACCCCACCCTGCTTCCCCCCTTTGCTTCCTTTTCTTTTTCTGGAATTAAAAGATTAGAAACTCTTTAATAATTTCAGCCTCGCTAGTTGTTGACTAGTAAGGGGGAATCAGACTTTTAAAGAAGCCTCGCGTGTGTTTTTAACTTTCATCCTCCTTGGTATATTGAGAATAATCTCTGTTGCAAAGATTGAGGTTTCCCTCCCCCACACCAAAGTGTATTAATTTTTCATGAAGAAAACTCTGTTGTCATGTCAGCTTTATACATGTGGCACCTACAAAAACATGAAATTATCATTTTCTCTAATCGACAGGCCCTTTTGGCATATTCGGACCTCAACCGGAAGGAGATGGGTTTATTTGAAATGGGTAGAAGGAGAATTCCAGCGATTCCCCTGCTTTTGACTAGTGAAAGGACTTCTCAGATGCTGTTATCCCACAGAGACACAGAAGTCGTCAGTCAGAGGGTTAAAGAAAATATTGTTTTAAAGGTGGGACTTTGACGTCAGCCATCCACTGACACCAGGCGACGGAGACACAGTTACGTATGTGTTTCGTAATGTCTTTTAAAGATGTTTGGGTACAGTTTAATAGAGGAATAGTAAGGAATTAAGCCAGATGGTGGCATGCTGGACAGACTATGTGTGGTTTCTAACACACAAGGTTTTTTTAATTGTCACAGAGCCTGAGGTAAAGTAGGTAGGGGATTTACATTCCTCCATAGGTTTCTTTCTTAGAAGCTTCTGGGACCTCCTGCATGTGTTTATTTGCCGAAGGTGGTATTCAGGGCAGCTCAGGGATGAAGGAATGACAGTTCTCTGCTGGCTTCCTATCCCCCTGCTTCTTCATCTCAACCCTCTTACCACCTCTCCACTGCAATGCCATGGAGCTTCCCAGTTTTCTGTGGGTCTGGTGTGTGTGTGTGAATGTCATTAAAATCCGAGATGCTAACATCCCCGGGGGGTACCACTGACATCCTTCCTGCTGTGTGTGTGTGTGTGTCTGTATTCATGTACACAGCAATATTGCATGTGTGTTACATACACACAATGCACGTGTACAGTACAGCCATTTCTGTCGGTTGATAACATGTACGCACAGCATCTGTATGTATTTTGAATACACAGACATAGACATATACATACATCGCTTCTGAGAAAATACCTAAATTAGGTTTTTGTATTTATGCTGAACACACTGAGCTTTTATCTGTATCGGTGGGGAGCAGACATTTAAACAGTGCTCAAGAAAATGTGGGCTCTCGGTAAAATAACTCTTTATAACTGAAGAAAAACTAATTTTCCCCCTGCACAACAGGAATTTTAAACATCTTAGTTACACACAGAATACTTTAATGTGCCGATACATGAAAACGCGCTTTTCCCGGTATGCAGCCAACCAACACAATTTACCAAGGGAACAGAACCCTCAGATCCTGAAGCAGGAGCTTTCTCTCTGCTGTGAGCAGTCACGGAGTCTCTGGGGCTCTGAGGAGGTGCCCGTGTGGAGACACAGTTCCAACCCAGCAACTTCCCGTGGGCGTTTGGGGGAGGCAGTTGGCCTCAGAGAATGAAGTGTACAAAACTGGAGGTTTACGAGATGGCCAGTAACCAGTTAGTCTCCCACTCCTGTCGCCAGTGTTTAATGTGATAGAAAAAGCATCAGGTTTTTTCCTCTCCCCTTTCCCCTTTCCTCTCTGTAGTAACACGATGGACTCAGTTTCCTAGAACAACAACAAAAAAAAATGTGTTTCATCATCATTTTTTTTCCCCCCGTCACTGACAAATCTAAATTTAAGTATATTTTTTAAAAAGAAAACAGGAACGTTTGAAGAGATAAATGCAACACAACACTGACAAAATCTGATGAAAAATCTCACTCTTTTATCTATGGAGAAATTAGGTTTATCATCAGGAAAGCATTCTCTTTTCATTTTCTGAAAGGTGCTTTTTGACAGACCCTTTGCAGTGGACGTCACACTCACAAAACTTGCTGTCACAGGGCTATTTGAATATGGTGACAGGCTCATTATCATGTTGAAGACTCCTGACAACACTGCAGAGGGGAAATGGACAGGGTTGCCAATCAGCTGCTGAAAAGACGGTGGTTGAAATAGGGTTTTTTGTTCTGAGAACAGTAGTACAAATTGACTGCATTAATTCTTTTTATTATAGCCGTGCACACTGTAGTTAAGGGCTCCGAAGGGTTTCCATTATCAAACCCCTATTTTCAGCAGGTTTATTAGCTGGCCATAAAAATTTGTTCCCAGCTGAAATTTGGCAGCGGTAGAAGCCTTTTCCTATAAGATTTAATCATGTGTGTGTGTGTGTGTGTGTGTTAGTTTTACTAACAGGAAAAAAAAAATCGCCAAAATGAAGTTTGATGTGCAGGTAGACAGGACTTCCAAAGTCTTACGCTAATTCAGTGATCTTGCCGTGTCGGAAGGGAGAGATCATGCAAGCCGATCATCTGTGATTGTGACTTCTGGTGTCAAAGGCTCTCTGATCGCAGAGGATGAAGGAAAATGATGTACAAACCGAAATTCACCAGGGTGGCTGCCGTTTAGCAAATAGTTTGCCATAACATTCCTCTTATTTGTTGGTCATCTAATTCTGACTTCCTGGCAAAAAGCAGTATGTGTAAGTATGTGCTTACAAGTTAGAAGTTACTTCCCCCACATTTCTGGTGACTTCGACTCTCACCGGGATTCTGCTTCTGATGGTGGTGTCAGAGTTTTTGTGTTTGTGGGTTATGTGCGGCCTCTAAAAAAATATATTATTTTTTATTTTTTTATTATTATTTTTTAAGGACAGAGGAATTAACTCACTAGAACATATAAGGTAACATTGTTCAGGTAGTTTCGAAGCCAACAATAGACAACCACAGGAACCGTAAGCTGGCTTTTATCTTTTCTCTCCTTACTCTGAGCCCTGTGCACGAGCGTGGTTATGACTTGGTATTATACCTAAGTTGCCACTCCAAGGGTACCTAAGAAGAGATCATCAGGGGTGCCTGGGTGGCTCAGTGGGTTAAAGCCTCTGCCTTCGGCTCAGGTCATGATCCCGGGGTCCTGGGATGGAGCCCCACATCGGGCTCTCTGCTCAGTAGGGAGCCTGCTTCCCCCTCTCTCTCTACCTGCCTCTCTGCCTCCTTGTGATCTCTGTCTGTCAAATAAATAAATAAAATCTTAAAAAAAAAAAAAGAGATCATCATATTCTAACCTTCATGTAAAGCAAGGGTATTTCTCTTCATAAGTTTTGCATAACTGTTCCTAATGATCTCTGTTCTGTCCAGTGCCTAAGTCACTTCCCGGCGGTGAGATGGTTCAGGAGCCCACAAGAGGAACATTAATTCTCCTCCACCATTTGGTGTATTGCAGCATTTACACACTTGATTAGACTCCGTTCTGGTGAAAAAAAAAAAGTGAGCATTCTTATATAAGAGCCAAATTCTCCCCAGGGAGTGGCTTAGATATTGGAGCTAATAAGTCCAATAGGGAGATTTTTACTTCCTTCCATTCTGACTTAACTCGCTAACTGTGTCCTAGATTGGCTTCTCACAGTGCTGTCTCATATCCATATACACCCAATGGGCAAAATTATTTGGCATCCAAACGTTATGTTTGGGGAAAAAATATCTTTCTGTATTTATGTTGAATAACACCGAACTCCGAAACGTCTGTTGTCGGCTCATTGGTTTATGTGCCAGTGCTCCCTTGGTATCTGAGTTTCATCCCTTCCTTTTTTCATAGACTCGCGCGACAGAAGTGTGTTATCTACATCCTTTGTTCTAAGCACGATTTTTGGTGATGAGGATAAACAGCGAATGGGAGTTGGAGTAGTTTACTGTCCAGTTGGTGGTGGGCGGGGGGTGGTGGTGATGGCCGCAAGGGGCCATGCACACACCGGGAGGACTTCTTTCCCAGGGCTGGGCTTCTGAAGAAGGTGATACATGAAGTGAAACCAGAAGAATGAACATCTAGTGAATTAATGAGGAGTTCTAAAGGTTTTGTTCTTTCTTGTTTTGGATAAGACCAAATTTATGTTTTAAGAAGAACACCCTAGGGGTGCCTGGGTGGCTCAGTCAGTTAAGCCTCTGCCTTGGGCTCAGGTTGTGGTCCCAGGGTCCTGGGATAGAGCCCTACCTTAGGAATCTCTGCTCAGCGGGGAGTCTGCTTCTCCCTCTCCCTCTGCCCCTCCCCCTGCTTGTGCTCTCTCTCTCTTTCTCTCTCTCAGATAAATAAATAAAGTCTTTAAAAAGATAAAAGAAGAAGAACACCCTAGCCACAGGTTTGGGGAGTGAATGACGGAATGAATGAACCAGGGGTCTTGGCATGAGGGTGGAGTATCCCTCCACCTGCTGTCATTTGCAAAAAGAGTTTTATTCATTTTCTTTCCAGTTTATTTCTGTAATCTTTCTCTCCCCAGTCAAGTTCAGAAATGACAGTTTTTATTTCTATGATGGAAGTAATCAGGCCCATGTTTATTCGTGTTGCTCAACTGCAGAAGTAAGACTGTAGGAGACACTACACGGGGTTGGGCTTAGCTTGGGTCTTTTCAGGCTTGATCCAGTCAGGCTCAACAGTTACTTGTATTCACAAATAGGATGTTCGCTATGAATGCAGGAAGGGCATGAAATTAGAATCTGTGGCTCTACACTCGAAGATCCTTTCCAACTGTAAAAACCGATGACTCTCATCATGAGCAGATGAACCAGAGTATATCTAAAGGAAATTTACCATCAGGCTCTAGGCTAATCATACAGTTCATTTTCCATGAACATTGTAAAACATCCTTATAGAGGATTATGTAATATTTTCTAGGGAACCACCCCCATGCCTTTGTGAAGAAATTAATTTTCACAATTCCAAGCACATCTTGTATTCTGTATAAATATAAAAAACAAAGCAGAGGAGTATTTTCACTTTTCTAACATTGTAAACTTTATCACCCAGTGTGAACTTCTTAATGATCTCTAAAGCATATTTGACAATTATCAAATAATTTATATCTAACAGTACCATGGTAACAAAGCTTCCATAAGAGAGAAAATGATCACTTACCTGTCTTATTTCCTATAGCCCTTATAGACATTATGCTGTTATTGGACTGAACATGTTTCTACTTTCTTCAAATACGTATGCTGTCAAAATTCTAGATTTCTGTCTGGTGTTTGGGAAATGGCACCTAAGTTATCTCACCAGAAGTTTTGATACCTTTATATAGATGCCGTTTCCTACATTTATTTCCTAGCCTGTCACTGCAAAGAGTAGTAGGTTTTCTTAATGGGACCATGCTGTAAATGGCACCATGCTGTAAAAAAAGGCATTCCACTAGATGGAGCAGAGTGGAAATAGAACAAAGCAGGAGTGGGATGTGTTGACAAGCTGAGATGGCATCTAAGAAAGTAAGAACCAGATACAGTGTGACCAAAACAAAGAGGAAGAGAATTCAAGAGTGGATTGCCTAAGAAGCTAGAAGTGAAGGGAAATGGTGAGAGGGGAAGGATTATGAATGATCCGAAAATCTGCAAATAGGAAAGAATGGCACCTGGGAATGAAGGGATTTCCAAATTTACAGATCACATTTAAAAATCATAGTCACAAACTAGTTATTTTTACATGGGTTAGGGACATTGTAGTTGTTATTTGCATTCACAAGGAACAAGACTTTATCAAATCGTACATCATAATCATATGTAATATTTATTTTGGAACTGGAAACCAGTGTCTTGAAAACGGGTCAGAAAAATCTACTCTTGACGATTTCCTTGCCCTTCATAAATGTTAGTGGCCACAAACCCCAGAGCTATTGTTTTTCTTATGCTTCAAGTCTGACAGAGCCACGGAGCACAAAGATACAGCAAAAGAAATCTTGGCTAAATGGAATAAACTTAGGATAGAGCCTTGCTCCTTTAAACTCCAACCTATTCGTCTATGCCCATGGAAATAACTTCGTCACTGCCTCTCTGGAACATCAGCTAATTATCTCTACTTCTGCCTTGTGGAGCCACACAGCAGTTTATACTTCCATGCATATCAAAGTCTTTTTAAAAATCAGAAACTGCTTACTTTTCCCTCCTTCACACCTTTCCAGGCTAAGTATCTCTAATTCTTCTCTAAAATTACTTTAAGGTCCCTTATCATTCTGATTATCTAACTTTCGTTATTTATTTATTTATTTTTTTACTTCATGTGTTCTTCTTGAAAACATGACTCTCAGACTTGCACAAAATAGGACTGATGTTTTATGACTAAATATCAAAGAGAGCTTCTGGCTCTTTGATATTGTAGGAGCTCTTTCTACACCGTTGGTGCTATTTCTCATGGAACTCCAGTTCTCTGTTTTTTGTTTTTTTTTTCCTTTTTTTTCATGAATCATTAGCTGGTTTTGAGACCTTTAGTCTTTACTTACTGTACTGGTTTTTCAGTCTGATCTTGAATTTTACATTTAGCCAATTAGGGTTTTTTTTGTTGCTGTTGTTGTTTTTTATCTTCTTAGGGTCCTGTAGAGTCACGTTGTTATCCTATATAAGCAAAATGCTTCTTTGGCTCACTTGTAAATATTGTAATACATGTGCAGTCTTTGTCTTTAAGTCACCGTAATTTTTTGTTTGTGTTTCACGAGTAGAATTTTGTGAAATATCATTTACATGTAATACCCAGGGCTCATCAGAACAAGTGCCCTCCTTAATACCCATCACACATTCAAGTCATCGTAATTAATGCTGAGCAGGACATAGCATAAGAATTCCTAACTCACCTTGGGAGTTCTTCTTCTCTGCAAATTGACACCAACTCATTAATACCTATAATTTGAGTATGTCAGTAAATCCAGCTGTGAGTTCACCCAACTCTAATGTCATTCAGCCTCGAATTCTTCTAAATTTACTATCATCTACTCTGCACGTTTGTGTCTTATCCTCGGGATTTTAATGGAGATTTTGCTAAGTACCTACTGAAAACATTATCCGGATATCTACTACTCATCTACTAGGTGAATAACCCAATCAAAAAGGGATATGAGGATTTTCGTGATATGGTATGATTTGACCTTTAAATTTGTTTTCCTCCCTTTCAAAAGGATAAACTATTCATGATAGAAAAAGAATGTGGAAAATACAGAATATGGGGAAGAAGGAAACTTTACCACCAAAGGCAACTACTGTTCATACTGTGTGCCTGAGCGGACACATGCTTGCTCATAGGGTACCCAGCCCAATTTACCGCAAAATTCAGTGGGGGATACACCTCAGGATCTGTAGCTTTTAAAATCCTCTCTTCCTCTTTTTCTCGTGGGGCTAGACATGTTCACGTCTATTCTTACATTCCTATGGCTTCTCCAAGATTAAAGAAAGTGCATCTCTAGTTTCATTGGTACGTTATCCTAGGAGTCTGGATGTGACATTCTTGAGCCTAGAAATTTGACTTTAATTAAAGTGTGCTACTGTTCTCTTATTCTTTTATTTGATGGCGTCTATCCTTCTCTACTCTTTTTTTTTTTTTATGGGAAACTTTCATTTGATGGGTGGACCGGGCAGGGAGGCCTAGGGAAAGAGCAGCAAAATAGTTCAGCATCAGTTGGTCCGTTGTTCCTGTTGCTCTTTTACTGACCAGGGCTCTTGGTTTCAGTCAACAGAAACCAACTTTAGTTAACTTGAACATAAATGGGCAGGAAAATTGGTAACTGCACGGGACTGCCTGAGAAACAGACTCGGGAGATGGGCAGGACTGCAGGAAGCTAAAAGGCTAGCCCAGCACTTAGTTCTTGTGCAAGAGCATCCCCAAAATTCCCTCGCGTGGTCAGCTCACACCGGAAGGTGCGCGAGGGTGCCTTACCAGCGCTGGTCCTTTGCAGTCTCCTCCTCTGAGTCATAGTCCCTTTTGGTAGATCAGGCAGGGCTTTCTGACTGCTGAGCAGGTACGCCCTCTGCTGCTGGGGCGCAGGTTAGCAGGTGTCTTAAGTTTTAGTTGTCATGTCGGGGGGGAGCTAGGACCGTCCTATTCCCCCGGATTCACACACTGGTGGATGCCTGGAATGTAGGAGGCTGGTTCGGCATTGATAAATAAGAACATGGGTACTATAACCATATTTCCTAAGTAAATGAAAAGCAAAACAATTAAAATGGACTAAAAGGTACGTGTTTTGACATCTTTTATAAGACTTGGCTGATTGGAGAATATGTATTTCTTATTTATAACTTTTTTCCTTCCTTCTGAATTTTTTTTTCTCTTCTTTTTAGATCTTATTTGTATTTTTTAAAAATATTTTACTTATTGGGTGCCTGGGTGGCTCAGTTGGTTGGGTGACTGCCTTCAGCTCAGGTCATGATCCTGGAGTACCGGGATCAAGTCCCGTATCAGGCTCCCAGCTCCATGGGGAGTCTGCTTCTCCCTCTGACCTTCTTCCCTCTTATGCTCTCTCTGTCTCTCTCTCAAATAAATAAAATCTTTAAAAACATTTTTTTTACTTATTTATTTTAGAGTGAGAGAGAACACTTGCCCTCCAGCGTGTGTGCACAACAGGGCGGGGTGGGGGTGCAGGGAGAGGAAAAGCAGACTCTTCTCACTGAGCAGGGAGCCCTACGGGGGGCTCAGTCCCAGGACCCTGGGACCTTAACCTGAGCCTAAGACAGATGCTTAAATGACAGAGCCACCCAGGTGCCCCTCCCTTCTTTTCTTTTCATTTTCTTTTGTTTGTTAAAATTCAAATTTGTGAAAGAATGACCTGCAGTGGAGTGTTGTATTAGAAAGGTTTTGGGTCAGAACCAAGGTGTACTTGGATTTGACTTCGGCTGTTCCTGTTAGTAGCTCTGATACTCTGAAACTCAAATCCTTCATATATAAAATGGAAATTAGAGTACCTACTTTGTAGGTTCATAACTGTATGTTCATAACTGTATGAACTAAGAACATGTTTCAGAGAAACTAATCTATAATAGATGTTCAATAAGTGATTAGTCACTTTGGGTTCTGAAGATACTGTAATTAATTTCCCTTTGAAATTGTTAGCAATTTTTAAAATTTTTATTTATTTATTTATTTTTAAAGTTTTTATTCATTTATTTGACTGAGAGATAGCAAGGGAGGGAACACAAGCAGAGGGAGTTGGTAAGGGAGAAGCAGGCTTCCCGCTGAGCAGGGAGCCCGATGTGGCGCTCGATCCCAGGACCCCAGGATCATGACCTGAGCTGAAGGCAGATGCTTAACAACTGAGCCACCCAGGCGCCCCAGCAATCATTTTTTTTTTAAGATTTATTTATTTATTTTAGAGAGAGAGCATGCTTGCACATGGGGGAAGGGGCAGAGCAAGAGGGAGAGAAGCAGATTCCCTGCTGAGCACAGATCCCTGGGGCCCTCAAACTCACAACCTTGAGATTATGACTTGAGCTGAAATCAAGAGCCAGACACTTAACTGAATGAGACATCCAGGTGCCCCTAAATTGCTAGCAAGTTAATAATCAGATTAGGGGCACCTGGGTGGCTCAGTGGGTTAAAACCGCTGCCTTTGGCTCAGGTCATGATCTCAGGGTCCTGGGATCAAGCCCCGCATCGGGCTCCTTGCTCAGTGGGAAGCCTGCTTCTCTCTCTGCCTCTGCCTGCCTCTCTGCCTGCTTGTGCTCTCTGTCTGTCTCTCTCTCTCTGTCAAATAAATAAATAAATAAAATCTTAAAAAAAAAAAAAAAGATGAACTTCTTCTTCTTCAAAAAAAAAGCCCTCAACAAACATTGCTATCAATATGCTTTAAAAAATAATAATAATCAGATTAAAAAAAACTAACTAGATATCTAAAAACTGACTTACCTTGGAGTCATACTGTTTCTGATCTTTCCATTTTTCCACTTTGAAAGCAATTTACAGCAAATACAATTTTTATTTTTATTTTTCTAGGGACCCTTGGTTCCCACATGTATTTCACAGTTGCAATCAGAATATATACATTGTTTCTTATATATGCTTTTGTATTTTTCTTCAATGCTTTGCCATTAAAAGTTAATGCCATAATTTTCCCATTTGCTTCCTGGGGATCATTTTGCTTCTACATAAACAAGACCAACCTACCTATCTTTGAGCATTTTTTGTTTTTTGAATCATGTCTTTAGGGTAACTATTAGGGAAAAATGGATCAAGTTTTGTGGGCAGTTCTGTAGTTCTTGATATAACATAAACATCGCTGAAGCTTTTTTTTTGGTAAAGATTTTATTTATTTATTTGACAAACAGAGATCACAAATAGGCAGAGAGGCAGGCAGAGAGAGGGGGAAGCAGGCTCCGTACTGAGCAGGGAGCCTGATGCTGGGCTCGATCCCAGGACCCTGGGATCATGACCTGAGCGAAAGGCAGAGGCTTTAACCTACTGAGCCACCCAGGTGCCTGCTGAAGCGTTTTTTTTACAGCTGTGTCTATACATACATCTCTTAGAATCAGCACAGGGTTGCACGTTGCCACCATGACCTCTTTCACAATTATAAACTACAAGATGATACAGCCACTTACTCTTGAGAATTTTTTTACTTTCATACTCACCAATCTTTTTACCAACAGGGCTTCCTTGTTGTGGAGAATGGCACGATTAATTCACTTGATATTATATCTTTCTCCTGGGGCATTACATTATCAAGAAAGCTAGTCATGACTTTAAACATTTTTGACCAAAACTATGATGAGGTTGCGTATTATGCAAGGGGCACCACACCAAGGTTCGTTGGTTCATTCATTCATTCAATGCATATTGATGAGCGAAGTAGCAGTGACTCTATTGTATTCTGAGGATAAGATGAATAAGGCACGCCTCCAGTCCCTAAAGAGTTCAGTCCCGGGGATGGAAAGGAATGATAAGATGACCAGAACTGCAGTGTTACAGGTATGCAGAAGATGCGAATGAAATACAAAGAAGGATTGCCTGATTCAATCTGGGGAAGCCAGAGAAGGCTTATTGCAGAGGTGACGACCACATTTAACCCTAAAGGACAAGTAGGACTTAAAGAAGAGTGAGGAATGTGGGAGAATCTCAAGCAGAGTCAAAGGAGAATGACACTTTTCCAGAACGGCAGGTGGTTCAGTTTAGAGTCTGAGAAGGTGAATGACGAGAAATGGGGCTGGCAAGATAAGCTTCAGGGTCCTGCCGAAGACTGTCCCTAGAGAGTTTGCATTTTATCCAGATAGTGGTGGGTGACACAGTGAAGGGTTCAACCTGGGGGCTGCTTAGATCCCCATGGTTGGAGAGCTAGACTGTAATGCCACCCAAACACAAGGCAGCCAGTAAGAGTGGTTGCAGAGTTGCCCGTTCGGCTCCTGCTACAGGAATCCAGGGAAGAAACAACGAGAGACTGAAGTCCGGTATCAGCTCCAGACTGAGAGAACTGAACGGTCAGGAGGTAGTAGAAGTTACTGGAATCGGGGACAAGGGCATACAGAGTCCTCTCTGACGTAGGCCATGGGGTCACTCATGCCGCATCCCACTGCTCTAGGGAATCCAAGATGAGGAGCAGATTTGGGGTAAAAAAGGGGAGAAGGGATGGCTGTAGTTTTTGACATGCTGATTTGAGGTGGGATTTAAGGTTTAATGAATAACAAGAATGGTGCGTTTAGGGCAGAATCCTGGGATTGCTGATGTTAAAGCAAGGGTAGGGGAAGAGGAATCTATAGGAGATAAAGAAGATTGGAGACGGGGGAGGAAAATCCAAGAGACTGGTATCGCAGCAGCCAAGGAAATGGAGGTTTTAAGGAGGGCGTGGTTTTAAAAAAAGCCATGGAATGGTCAAGTAAAAGAACTGAAAAGTACCTTTGGGCTTGGCAACAAATAAGTCAGATCTGACTTTGGCAACAACAAGTTTCATTAGCTTGGTGCGGGCAGAAGTCAGGTAGTGGCCCTTTGGGGAAAGTGTTTCCATAGTCTTGGCACAGAGGAGGAGAGGGAGAGAGGGAGAGGATGAAGGAGACTAGAAGCTAGAAGAAATAGAATAACAACTAAAAGTAATTGAGTTACGAACCATGGCAGGTACCCTTCTAAGCACTGTGTATGTGTATATACCTCCCTCCATGTATATGTGTGTATGCCCATTGTATATGTATATGTATGCCCATTTGATTCTTACAGCAACCATACGAGGTAGATACTGTTGTTTTCATTCCACACATGAGAATATTGAGACACAGAAGTGAAAGGCTTGCCTGAGTTTGCAGAACTTTTAAGAGCCGCAGCTGGGACTGAACCTGAGCAGTCTGTTTCAGTTGGGGTCTTAATCACTTGCATGTTGCCTCTTACATTACCAGCTCTAGCAACCTGGAATTTAGTCTTTGTCTAGAGAGCAGGTGAAAAAAAATGAGAAGCGCAACAGTAGAAGGGTCAACCTCATCCAGAGAACAAATGTTAATATAGATTTTTTTTTTCCAATGGAACAACAGTAAAAAGTTTACCTAAGTGTATTTTGGGGACAAAAACAATCAAGGGGGCTGTGAAGACATTCGCTCTGTGAATAAGATTGGTAGGCGGATTTGACTCAGCTCAGGGAGACCTCAAAGGACCACTGTGGTATTTTAGAGTTAACGGAGCAAACAGCTGGGAGCCAGTGTGGGTTCGGAAGGGAAAAAAGGAGCAAAGCTGTTCTTCTTATGAATCCTAATTCTGTAGAAGTAGTCAGATTAGATGAAAGGGCAGTGAGACGGCTGGTAATGGTGCTGAGCTGGTAGACAGTGACATTAGCCCGAGTATAAGGTGGTCAGGATCTGATCGAGGCTTGCAGCATTCAGAGAGGTCATTCTGACAGAGTTTGTGCAAAGAGTTGGGAGATTTTTTTTTAAAGATTTTTGAGAGAGAGGGCGTGCAAGAGCACACAAGCCGGGGGAGGGGCAGAGAGAGATAGACAAGCCTGGAGCCCAACAAGGGGCTCTGTTCCAGGACCCCTGAGATCATGACCTGAGCCAAAGTCAGAGGCTCAACGACAGGCGCCCCGAGAGTTGAGTGATTTGATGAGTGTTTAAATGAGGCACCCTTGGCCTGGGTGGGGGTAGGAAGAGAACAACTGAATAAGACTCAGTATTTCAAAGAAGCAAAGTAGGAAACCAGTGGCCAGAAACAGAATTGGGAGGTGAGAGTGGAAACTGGTTTGAGAAGAAACAATTCACCAAGCTCGTATTTGTCGAGTGCTCTCTCTGCCCTGTGAGCCCAGCCCTCTGATAAGGACTGAACATGAACTCAGCACAAGTTTATTGAGTTCAGGGGTGCCGGGTTTCAAGCAATATTGGGGTTTCTAAATTCAAGCAACTCACAGCAATTAAAACTAGAGACTGGAATCTGGGTAATTATTTCAGGGTTGGAGATATTAATTTGAGAACGGTGGCACAGAGATGAGAATCGGGTCTTGATTCAATTCAAGAATAGCCTAAACCGAAAAAAGAATTCATTTTTTTTCTTGTGTCTCTGTGTGGATTTCCATGCGGCATTGAAGGCGCGTATGCTGAATATTCATTTCAGGGTATATTATCTGGTCCAGATAGGGCACAAAAATGATGTCTTGATCACCTGTCATCAAATATCTCTTGGCACTTTTTTAGAGTTAACACATGGATGCCAGGGTCATGGCCACAGTCTACTGTAGGTCATCGTTTCTTACCTCTGGGAAATTTTGACAGGTTTCTTAGAGGTCTAGAATTATTTCTGTTCTAAACTCTCTCCTATTATTAGACACTGTTAAGTATCTGAATGCTTTTTCATCTTTGCAGGGATAAGTGAACATAGTAACAGAAACTCACAGTTGCTGGAAATGAGCAAAGGCAAGTCTCTGTTCATGGTTCTAGGAATTTATTCTCAGATTTTTAACGTTCAACACGCAACTGCCTATGATTTATGGAAGAAAAGCAGCAAGGCGAGCACTTGGTGGTTGTTCATGGGGTTTTTGTGTCTCTCTGGGCTTTTTTCTAGGTTTTAGTGGGAATGCTACTGACCTGTGTAGTTTTGGGTAGTGGAGAGTATGCCAGATCTTTTCCAAATAATATTGGTCTGAGAGTATGATCATGACTGGTAGAGTTTGAGTTGTGAGTGATGATCCTGCCAGAAGAGTAGCATTTGAGCCACATGGATATCCACCCTTGAGCAGTAAATATTTACTCTCTATGTAAACCTGCCTTGTTATATGTTTGCTTGTGTTTTTGTGCATTTTTCTGTACACATGCACAGACAAGTCATTTACGCCCAGCCCAGCCCAAATACGATACTAGCGAATCCTCAATGTGTTTCTTGTATTTGGTGACTATTGACTTCAACATCGTTGGGAGGGGAGTGTGTCCTAAAAGGTCATTAGCTTATCGGGACATGAGGACATGGTCAGTGCTGCATAGTCTGGCTATCTTTGTCAGTATTTGTAAGCATCTGATTAGTTTTTTTTTTTAAAGATTTTATTTATTTATTTGTCAGAGAGAGGGAGCGAGAGAGCGAGCGCAGGCAGAGGCAGAGAGAGAAGCAGGCTCCCCGCCGAGCAAGGGGCCCGACGTGGGACTCGATCCCAAGACGCTGGGATCATGACCCGAGCCAAAGGCAGCCACTCAACCAACTGAGCCACCCAGGCGTCCCAGCATCTGATTAGTTTTAAGATGCCTTTCTTCTTTCCCTGTACCCTCAAAAATTAGTAAACTAACTCTTCAGTTGCCTTAGCGACTCAAAAGGAGATCTTCGTCCATGCCACTTTCCCTGCTTTGCCTGGAGAGCAGGTGCAAGGAGCTGTTTACACCAGTGTTTTCTGGACCCGGCAGGTACCGTTTATAGGATGCAGGAGTTTAGCCAAATACAGGGATATCACCTGTGTGGGTAATGCTGATTCTATAATGCTGCAAACAGGATGTTTCCTGTTCCCGGTTCTTAAAAGGAAGTTCAACGATTTTGATTGCTGCTAACTTTAGTCATAAGATGCATTGAACTATGATCCTGAAGGTAGATATTTTGAACTTTTAGGGGAAAAAAAGAATATTGTTGAAATGATGGCATCTTTTGTAGGAAGCATTTAGATTAGTTCATGTGACTGTATCTCCCTTCTTTATTTCCATTTCTTTAAAAAGAGCCAATCTTATCTAGAAATATGGAAATTCCTTTCAAATACACTAGGGATTTATTTATTTTGGAACTTCACAAGGTTCAAATCAACATAGAGTATTTTGGAAAAAGAAACCTGTAGCCAGAGTGATTTGTATGCATTTTAGTTTGTTCTTCAGGAAAATCTTGACCTGATAAATTGGGCTCATAAGAAGCAAAACACTGGGGATGCCTGGGTGGCTTGGTGTTAAAGTGTGTGGTTTTGGCTCAGGTCATGATCCCGGGGTCCTGGGATCAAGTCCTGCATCGGGCTATCTGCTCTGCAGGGAGTCTGCTTCTTTCCTCTCCCTCTGCTTCTCCTGCTCTCTCTCAAATAAATAAATGAAATCTTAAAAAAAAAAAACCAATAAAAAAATGGCCTACTAATGAAATAATTATGTATACTACCTTGTGAGGAAAAATATGTAATTATATGTACATATATAATATTATATAATATATATGTATTTTTCTTTGTTTTCCATTGGAGCTACTTAATAAAGGGAGAAACACACATTACTCTTAATATGGTGGAGAAATTTTCCATTATGTGTTGGTCACTCTAATAGGTACAGGGAATTTCAAGTGTACAGTCTGTGCTTCTCAAGGGCTGATGATTTAGTTGAGAAAGATCAAAGAACACCTAAAAGAAAACTAACAATTTACGAGAGCACAGAAGAGGTCCCATGTATGTATGGCAGACATCAGCTATCAGAGTTCACTTCCTGTGCTGATTAAAGATGACCAGAGTGTTTTAAGAAGTCCTTTAGAAGTGGACTTTCTGCTGTTCTTAAAGGAATGTTAGTTTTTAGAGCAGCAGAAGTCAAGAGGAGGTACTTTCCTCACAGGGGCAATTGTGGTCAGCCAAGTCATGCAGGTAGACCTTAAACCACAGGTGTAACTTAAGTGGTGTTTTCAGGCTGTGGTAAGTATCCTCCTGGCTAGAGGCCAGTTTCTGAGGCAGGCAGAATTTGGAGATAAGGATGAAGAAGTAGGTAAGTCCCAGATGAGTGGAGGGCATCGCTTAAATTCCAGGCCGAATATTTGTTCCATATCCTGTAACCTCCAGTTAAGCAGACACCCAATTGAAGGTTTTATGCCTTAAGGGAAGTCTTAGGTACACATGTGTCCATGATGGAAGAGTGGAGAAAGAGACAGGTGTGGAGTCTGTTGAGGCACGACACTGTGGACGACATTTCAGGTGTCCGACAGACAGTGAGGGTCCACACGAGAGTGGTGGCCGTGGGTCTTGAAAGAGAGAGATGGACTCAGGAAACATTTCAAAGGCAGAATTACCTGACCCAGTGCCTAGCTGGGTTTGGGAACATTAGAAGGAGCAAAAATAATTTCATCCGAAAAACCAGTGGAGCGGTCTATTATCGTAGATTAATCCCTGTGTATCATCCGACTGTCGTTCTGTACAGCAAACCCGAGATGACTTGAGAGAGTGGAATTTCGTCTTCTGTGGCTGATGACCTGCCCCCAGATGGCTGGTTTAATTACAGGACATTCTGCTTCTTCTGGGTGACAGATGTGGGAACAGCACTGTTGAGAACTTCAGGTGTTAACTAGAGAATCCTTTCTTCCAAGGGGTGTGGCTTTATCATCACATACCCTGCACATGTAGGCTAAGAGCTTTCTCCACCTCCTTTTCCCTCATCTGCAACAAGGCTGCAACAATTGGTGGCTATCTTTTGATCAGATGAGTGGAACTGACAAAAATAATGACCATGTGTGACCCTCAGTATTGTACCTTTTTGTCAAAAGACTTTGAAGCAGGTAGCACTAGGATGTTTCTTTCAGGAGTACCGTGAGATAGGCATAATTTTCCAATGAAACATAAAGAAAAGAAAATTCTTTAAATTGGATAATAAATTGGATTTTTGCCCATCTGGATAGGATAGGTCAAGGTTAGTGCTTTGAGTGCTTTAGCCTAGAATAAGTAAGCAAAATTTTATACATAAATATCACTTATATGCCACTTACATTAAATTTGTGCTGTGGATACATATCAAGGGCTGCTTTCAGGGTCTTATCCATATTCATTGGCTGATGTCAAAGCAAAATGGGATGGGAGTCTTCACTGGAAAACACCCTGCATGTTGACGTCTGGTGTCCAAGCTTGATGTCGAGATTGATATCTCGAGGGGTAGCAGATTTCAGATTGGTGAACCAAATGTGTAGAGTTCAGTCCCCTTTTCTACATCACTCAAAGTACTGCTCTGCCTTGAACTATTTTCTCAAAATGGAGAGTACTTAAGTAGATAGATGCTCCAAATGATGACTATCAACACAGATCAAAGGACCCTGGATGAAGGGGGATTACCATCTTATAGGAATGTAGATTGTTGCAAATATCTATATGTTTGTTTTTCTAAAGATCAAATGAAATATGTCTTAAACATTTTCCTGGGTTACATATAAGTGATTAAACTCCTTATTCATTTTGTGCTCACACTGTAATGTGAATGAATTAGAATTAGTGAAGAGAAGATTGGCTTATATAATTCAGATAATTACTCCAGCCCACTAAAAATGCATGCTTATTGTCAGGATCAGGCCTTATTAATTCTTTTTATTGGTTTGCCATTCCTTTACCGGTGTGTCCTTTCTCAAACTCTTCCAGAGAACATGAACATTAAATGAATGAGTGAGTAACAGCATGAATTGGTAAATTGGATTCTTGAGGGACAGCATAGCTTTTAAGCTAGCAAATTGGTTCTGTGAAGGACTGATCTAACATATATGAAATCATTATGATGGTTTACAGTGAAAGCTTTACATGTATGAATTTATCCTCAAAACCACACTGTGGGTTAAGTGCTATTTTCACCCATTTTGCAGATTTGAAAATCAGGGAACAAAGGTATTGAATAAATGGTTTGGAATCATGCAGTCAATAAGTTACAGAGCTGAGATCCCAACCCAGAAATTGACTTATGAGCCTGGGATTTTAAAAATGTCATGACTCTATCCCCTATTATAGAGTGGAGGACTCCTAAATTATATAAAAATTTAGTTCTCTATGTGTGGACAGCTTTTTGCTATCAAAAGGGATTATTCATAAGTTTTTGAAATACTGGGAAAGGCCACGAGATGGAGAAGTTGTGTGTGTTGGGTCTTTTTGAGTCATTGTTGTAGAGGCAGGCTTTTCTAAGCCACACTGAATGAGCATTTCAGTCTAAAAGCATTTTAAAGTATTTTGATGACTAGGTACTTCTAGTTCTGTCGGACTGTCTGGCAGTTACATGGACCAGGCGTATTCTGGATTACTGAGCGAGCAAGTCAGTTTCTTGGGTTCTCTTCACTTTTCAACCAAACAAACCACTCTATATCGTGAGAAATGTAATTGGATGTTGAGATGAACCTCCAAAAATATGATTGGGAAACTAAACATATTTCAGGAAGAAAGGCCCATAATACATTCTGAATTACTGTTTGTGGGTTTTTTTTGGTCTTCTGCTGCCATTGCATATATTTCAGAATGTAGTAGAGCTTCTAGCTGAGTGTTAGCTGCAGTTTTGCAGAGGAAAAGTTAATGTCCTAACTGTAAAGCTCGCTGTCGCTACCATATAAGTTGTTGCTCCGTCTTCCTTATTTGGTGTCCAATGGCAGTGAGAGACCTTAATTTTTCTTTTTTTGAAGAAAGGAAGCAGGAAGAATGACGATCAGGAGCCTTTTGCTGCATCTGTGACCCACCAGAGAATGAAGATAGGCCCAAATCTATTTTTTAAGGCCCAGATATTTCTAATGGTATCTTTTCTCTGTTTACCTCGGTAGCACTTCCGAAAACATCATTTGACATTTTGTGTTTAGTTTTTTCTCTATTTCTGATCGCAGGACTTTCTGGAGTTTGCAGTTCTCTCTCCCATACACGTGAACATGAGTACACATATACACGCACATCCAGGACTGTGGGAGACTAGGAAGCCTTCACTCCTCTGATTTCATAGTTTTAGATAATGTTCCAGAGCGTACATGCACTCAACAAGGAAAAGAGCTAGGGACTCATATATAGAATGGCTTATTTATTCCTCATTGGGTTTTTGTGACAGGGCCTGCCTTGCCAAATGAGTGTGCCATCCAGGAGCCTCAAATTCTGACGTATCCTAGTATTCCAGTGGATGTGCTTGCCAGTAAATCACTCATTCCAAGGAAACCAAAGTGACCCGTGTCAATGGCACGGCTGTTTTCAAAAGGCTTGATTGTTGACCCCAGGCCACTGATCTTCTCTGAGTACCTACATATATCTCTCTTGGAGAACTTCTAGTGGCCTACCGTTTACTCAAGTTCATTGAATTTACAGTATTCACTCTTAACCTTAAACATCTATGGTAAAGAAAACAAATCCCATCATTTTACGTTCTACACTGTATCTGTGTGCAAATTGTAAGGGTCACAATTTTGGAAAGCGATTTTCTTCGGCATTCTAAAAAGCAGTGAAAAATCAACTTAATGTTCTTTATAGCAAAATGCTTAAGAACTAGAGCTTTCATGAGTATTCTAAAATATTTTGAATGAAGGTAAGCCACATATGTATGTACATGCATACATGCATTTTTTTTTTAAAAGCAGAATCTTCTCTCTCTCTTTTAAGAAGATTTTATTTATTTATTTATTTGACACAGAGAGAGACACAGTGAGAGAGGGAACGCAAGCAGGGGGAGTGGGAGAGGGAGAAGCAGGCTTCCTGCAGAGCAGGGAGCCGATGTGGGGCTCGATCCCGGGACCCTGGGATCATGACCTGAGCCGAAGGCAGATGCTTAACGACTGAAACGACTGAGCCACCCAGGCGTCCCCCCCCTTTTTTTTTAAAGATTTTATTTATTTATTTGACAGACAGAGATCACAAGTAGGCAGAGAGGCAGGCAGAGAGAGAGGAGGAAGCAGTACATGTGTTGCCTATACAATGCATGGTGGAAATAAACCTATACACGTTGCTTATTTATAAATATGTAAAATTACATGGTATTTTTCTGTAAGCATTTAGTTGAGCAAAATAGGACCTGGGACTAAAGAAGGCTAAGGTTACAGACCCAATTCCTATACAGCCTGTTTAGTTAATTCAGTTATTAATCCATAAATTGAACCCCTGACCCTTGGTCATAGCTTGTACAATATTACAGCTGGTCCAAAAAGGCAAAGCAAATGAATCAGCGCAAATCACCCCACTATTGTGAAAACAAGCAAATTTATCGGGGTGGATCCATAATGTATCTGTTCTTTTGAGGGCAAGTTTAATTTTACTCTCAAATTCAATGTGATTTTGATATTACTATGAAATTCGTGTTAAAATATGTAAATAGGGCATTTACTAAACTGTCTTTATTTAGCGTTCTTTTAAGTGATCATAAAATTTTAATGACTATTATTACTGATACCCTAATAAGTAGTTCAATGAATTTTTTGATGGTTAAATATAATTTGTATGTTACTCCGGAATCTCAGTGTAGGGATTTTAATATTGAAACATTACTGTAAAATATTCATGCCATCAGCCTTCCATATTACTATACCATAGAATAAATGCATGTTGATTTGAACTTAAATCTTTCTGACATTCAGTGGTTTGGGTATCACAAAATCTTGTAATGCATTAGTCATTCAGCTCAGGGAAAGTGACTTGCATTTTCAGAGTATTTATAAATTGATGTTAAAAACTGTTTTATTCTAGCCAAGAAGGCTTTTGCTTTACAGTCTAATTTTGGACATATATGTGGGTTACTTAAATAGAGAGATAACATTAATCTTTCAGTAGCAACAAGTGCTGGGTGAGGTTAAGGCCAAGAGTTTAGCATTCCTGTTATCAAAATGCTATTGTTGGACATAAGGACCACGATCTATGATCATTGCTGAATGTTTAAATAATTGGGGTTCTTTGGAACTCTGCTGTGTGTTCCTGTGCTTCCTAACACCTTAAGTGCCCCTTACCCCTGAAACTTTTCTTTTCTTTTTTTTCTTTTTTCTTTTTTTTTTTTTTTAAGGGAGACCAGCCATTAGGAGGAAAGGTTTCCTCTCCTCTGCCTGTGATTAGCTTCATGCCAAACAAAGCATCTCATGATTCTGTGTTCATGCTGCTATTTATGTAGACATTAGGCACAGGAACAGGCTTTTAACAATATGACTGCCTGGGCTTTATGTTACACATCATGAAACATTTTGTTGATGCTTTATAAATAGTGTCACCTATTTATAACCGTCAGCCACTATTCTTCCAGTGGCATTCTCAAGTGGCCTTTGGTTTGGTTGACATCAGACACTCAACGCACTTCTGTTCTGTCGCTTGAAAAGTTAAATGGGAGTAGGTGAGTTTTAGCTGGCCCGTCTGATGAAACTCTGGGAAACGGTTAGAAGGGAGGAAGTTAAGAGATAATTGACATCAGAGAACAAACACTGAAAATGTTGAAAATGAACGGATTGGATGAGTTTTATATTATGAAAATGTCATTTGACAGATGCAGAACAGTGGTTTTATTTCAAAAGATCTCTCCATACACTGAGCGTCGTCTACTCCATTAAAAGAAGAAAAAGAAGGAAGAAACCCGAGGTGACAGGAGATTCCTATGGGGGAGGAAGCTGTCTGTGCATATCTCGGGGAATCTTTGGGGGACATTCATTCTCATCTTGGAGGTAGAGGGAAGATTTTAAAGTTAATAATATTTCTGCCACCTTACTCCTTCCTTCCCTTGTGCTTACAGGCAAAGGTAAAAAGCTGCCTTGTATCTCATGTGTCTAATAGAGAAAGTACATCAAAAGCAGGAAAGGTAGGGAAGAGAGAGCAAAGTGAGGGAAAGAGATCAGCCCTTGTTTTGTGGCAGACTATAAAATCAGGAAAGGCCCTTACTGAAACAGGCTCCGGCCAGAGCTCCCCCAAAGTAGATGTGTCCTGTTAACAAGTGCGGGCCTGGAGGCTGCTGTTTACCCTCGCGGTAGGTGCAGACCCACGAAGGATTCTCTCCTAGTCATGTTAACAAACAAGGTGGAGACATAGCAAGATGAGGCGAAGGAGGAAAATGAACCTTTCTGCATTTCTTCTTTCACGCGGCATTTTCTGACCTGGGGATTACTGTGAAGAGGGCATTACCGAACTTGCCTTATCTGTGTTGCGTGCCCATTCTCCAGCTGGCTCAGAGTTGAGCGCACACTTTTCATTTACTTCTAACCTCCCTGCGGGCTTTTAGTGACAGCAGAGGCCACTGCCACGAGGCCTGTGGGCGAGGGTAGCTCTGTGGCAGCTGTATTCCAGGTTATCTCTAGGCTCACAGTAGAGAAGCCAAAACGCAGCAGACCTTCCTCTGGGATCGTCCACTACAAACAGCATTGTTCTTGGCAACTTCTGACAAAACGGAGCTGCGGTCATCGACCGGGATCCCTCTTCTGGGGACGAGAAGCCTTTTCCTGGCTATGGAGAGCACATGCATGACTCCTGTGACAGGCCCAGACTAAGGTAGAGACCCTGCCTTTAAGAGGCAAGGCCTGCGGGTTGTGTGCAGCACACTCTCCCTGTAATAGGATGATGGCAGGCATGAAAGCTTGGAGGGGGTATAAAGGTCCATCATAATAAGGCCAGATTAGTGTATATCACAGTGCAATATACCCAAAATGGAGGTGACTCTTCTGTCCCAGCTGATTACCCCGAAATGCCATAAACTGAGGTCTGCTTTGTAGCCAGCTGGGCTTCCGAAGCAAAGTCATTAACAGGGACCGTACATCAAGTGGGACAGTTACTTTAAAATGTGGGCAAACAACCCCAGAGTTAAGGAAATAAACCAGGATGAACAGAATACTCACTTAGGTAGGTCACAGAATGAGCTACGCAGTAGAAAAAACATTTTATGCCCAAGAACCTTAAAGAATAACCCTAAAAAAAAAAAAAAAAGTGCTCAAAGAGTCTTGGTCTACTTTTGTTCTTTGTAAACAGTTATTTCAGAGTAATTCCCCTGAAGGTTAGCGTTGCCCTGCCTAAAGGTTTGTGGTCAACAAAAGTCTTTTGGGAAAGATCTTTAGCCACTTTGAAGTAGAAAGTCAATGCCTGCTCTGAAATGTGACAGGCTCGTAAACCCCAAACAGGTCTGAATGGCGTGAAGGCAGGAGAGAATCAATTCTCCCTGCCATTCTTGTAGGTAAAAATATTACAAACTATGCTCCGTCTCTTGACTCTTTTATTTTCTTCCTTTAATGCCAAGCCACATATAATAATCCAGCAGATTATACAATTAAAGCCCACCGAGAGCTCTATTTATTTATCTGGGCTGTGGCATCTATCAAGCATTCCTCAATTATTTCCCATAGTCAGTATTTTTTTTTTTTTTTAAACCTAGCAACGATGTCAACTTCAGTAAGTTAAGATGCTGTGCTTCTTTTGCTGTTTCTGCTTCGGTGCCTTATTAAATGCACCAGCTAAACAGAAAATGCAGTATAAATATGTTTCATGAGTCATTTAAGGATTCAGCCAAGAGACATTGCAATTGACTTTTGAGTCCATTTTTAGAACAAACTCTTTCAAGACTCTTCTCAACAGGAACACTTCCCCTGCACTGGAACTGACATGACTGTATGCATTACTTTATTTTGATACTGACATTTAAACAATAAAATAAAGCCATTTAAAACAAATAGTAGTGCTTTAAGTGTCTGGGCTGTCAAGATATCAAATTATATAACTTGGAGAAAATCAGAATTCATTGTTAATGGTATGCACTTAACACAAAGGGTCGCTGGAGTACTCACCAGATATATATTCAGCTCTGATGCTGGACCTAACAGGCTGTATTCCTTTAGATAGAATTGAGTATATTCACTTAAATGGGCTTGACTCTAGTACAATCACTGTATTCAAATGTCAAAAAAAAAAAAGAGAGAGAGAGAGAGAGAAAGAGGATGTCACAGAGGGTCACAAATTATGTTGGATTTTGACAGATTGTAGCCTTGCTTTACAAGAACAGTAACATCTCATTTGTCACCATTTGATCTGTAAGTGCGGGAATGGGAGCGGAAGGCCTTCCATCTCCGCCACAATTTAATCGCTCTGAGGCCGACGGTGGTGGTGGGAGCCACCTGCCCAGGCACCGCGCTGCTGATCGGTTTTAATTTAATCGTCCGTCAGCTGGATGAAAGCATAAATCGTCTCCCTTTGATCTGCAAATGGGGTGTTTTTGTAAAGCAGGGCGTGGAATCACGGGGAAGGGACGTCAGATTTAGTCCAGCCTGGACAATGTGGCCCCTGTGGGGACACCACGAGTGGTGTTTTACTTTACAGGAGTTGCAAACCAAGAAAAGACCCTCAGGAAACGCAGGACAAAGCAGGGAAAGCAGCGAAGGAGACCTATTTGCGTTAAAAGGTTAACCATGAAATAAAGCCTTACAAGCATCATAAGATGCTGTTCTCAGCAGAGGAGAAACAGTTCCCCATTCATATCCGCTCATCTTTTTAAATACATTCCGTTGTCGTTACTGTTCAAATTTTGGCTGCAGGAGAAACAACGGAGGAGGTTGTAGAAAGAGTTTTTCTATTATCTCCTGTGAATGGTGAGCATTATTAATGGAACCTGGAGTTTTCTGAGAAGGACAGGCACAGTAAAAGACGGTTTTGTTAAAGATGGGATGTGTGGAGAGGCAGGCACTTCTAAATATAATAAATGACATGATGATTGGACACGATAAACGGTACATCAGAATAGTTATTATGAGCATGTAAGTGGTCTCATAGGCAAACACTGTAAGGTGCTTTCCACACCATTTCTTAGTCTCTTTCTCAGAATCACAAATAATATGTTTTTATAAGTAAAAAGGAGACGCTTTATAGCACTTCTGCCAAAAATAAATTGGGAAAGAATTGTCAAAAACACATTCCACGTTTTATAGTTTTTACAAGCATGACTTCTCAGTGCAGAGGTTAAAGCTGTGGTAGGAGTTTCACAAAAATTGGTAGAAACGCTTCCACCATCATTAGATGTTACCAGCATGATAGTTTTGTGTTTGTTTTTGTTTTTGTTTTATGAGCCCTGTAAACAGAAACTTGGGATCGTGATAGAAGTTTTTATACAAAAAATTTCCAACATGTGTATTTAATAACCAAAATATTTCTAAAGAAGAATCCATTTCAGGAAAAATCCCCAAGAGTAACCTCGAAATTTCCAAAAGACTTCCCCCAGTCCACAGAGAATTGCTCCATAAACCGAAGAAAAATTCCCCCTGAAATTCCTTTAGGATACCATGGAAAGCAGAAACAATTTACAGTTCGATTCAAAAAGCTAAAAATTTCTTCACTGGTAATAGTTCTAATAAAATTGCCAGCGGAGGAGAAGGCCCCCAAAGACCCGTTGAGTCCTCCTGCTTATTCTGGGCCATGTATTTAGTTGGCGTTCACCTTCCATAATTTCCATTAATGGCTTTTCTAAGCAGTATTTGCATAGGAAACATAAAGGTTCTCAGCCACGTCCATGCATTAAGGCATTCCACTGCGCTGCTAGAGGCTCGTAGGTAAACATCACTAAGCTTTTAGGTCAAACACGTCCCACAAAGCAGTTTTGGAAAAACCTGAATTTTTGCAGTGGGCTTCTGAGGAGGGCAAGTGGTGGTGTGTCCCTGTGAGTGGGATGGGTGCGCACATAGTGTAGACTCTTGCCGCCTGGTAGGGCTAAGCTGCGCTCATGTGTTTGGACCTAGGACACACCACAAAGAGGGAAGGAAACGGGAATGGAGAGGGGAGAGGTAGAAGAAAGAGGAGTGGAGAAAGGAAGTGTCAAGTGTGGTATGTTACGTGTATATTTTGGGAAGCTATGAAGGGTGCCTAGTAAGCTCCTTTAGGTGCCCTCCATTGTAACCCAAGATCCTATGTTTCTTCCCAATTGTCTGACACCTTAGAATTAAAACAATTCTTTCCCTGCCCTTTCCTTCAAGGCAAGTTCTTTCGTTCTTTCCTTCCCTCTTCCTTCCTTCTTCTTTTCTTTCTTTCTTTTTGAGCAAGAGTAAATCTTAAGATTATCAAGAGTGTAAAGTACTATCATTAGACACCTGCTGGGAGTCATCCTTCTCCGAACCTCCTACATCTCTTCAGTCACTAAGCCCAGTGGATTCCACCTACAGAGGCTCCTTTGATCTTTGTCTATCTAACCCCTTTGCCACTACTTTAGTACAGGTCACTTTCCTTTATCATCTGCATGACCGAAATAACCTCCATTAGTCTCTGTGTCTTCAGAGCCATCTGTGCCCATCATCTTTTGCCCTGCATAGATGAATTCCAAACTTCCTAGCCATCAGAGATGCTGCTATTCACAAGTAGAACCTAATTTTTCTTCCTAGCCTTCTTCAGGTACCATATATCTGAGCCACCCTGCTCTTCTCCTGACTGCCTGAATGTAGCGTGTTTTCATCCCTCCGTATCTCTGCTTATTCAGTCTCTCCACCTGGAACGCCCTTCTCACTCTCATTTTTGCCAGGAGAGGTTCAACACGTCTAGAAGAATTCACTTCTGGTTTGTAAAGACTTCTGAAATCCTCAGACAGAATTAATTGTTTTTTGCTCTACATTCCCATAGGATTTTTTACATACCTCTAGCGTCACACAGAATATATCACAGTGAGTTATTAAAGAGTCTCCCAGTGGATTCTGGGTCCGTGAGGGCAGACAATAAGTTTCATTCTTGTCTGACCTTCTCCCCTCCTGCCCCTAAACCCAGCACAGTGTCGGTGACCTGAGTCCATGTTCCATCAATATTGATGATAAACTCACTGGCAGTGGATATGCCAGGAACATTCTTTGGAGCCTCACTTGAAGTGTGTATGTTGTACGTGATCATGCAGGTATGTGTGTGTGTTTATATGTGTGTTGTATTTGTTAGTAGGCTTAATTTTTACGTACTCTTTTATAAGATTTTATATCTAATGACTCAATGCTAGGATCTGTTGTGCCAATTTTACTAGTCCTCTAGGCTACTCTAAGAAAATCTGGCGATTGATTTATATGAAAATGAAACACAGAGAATAGAGAGAGATAAGAACCTACCATGTATATTGAGTACCTACTATGTGCCAAGTTCTGTCCTTAGAACAAGCTTTTTATAATCTTACTTATACCTCTCAGAAGCAGGAAAATAGCTAGATCCCAGGCTTGCCATTTTTGGTTGAGTCAACTTGGGCAGCTCCGTAGCCACTATGTGCTTCTGTTTCTTTTGCTTCCCCACACCCCCCTCGAGTTTATTTAAGTAATAAATAAGTTAATGCACTTAAGACATTGCTTTGCATATACTAAGTGCTCAGTATTGTCAACAAATGTATATATCAAATATCTATACACATATATAATTTATGGTACCACCTACTATCCTTATATTCTTACAGCTAAATAGGTTGGGGCTTAGAGAGTGTTTGGCTATCCTGCCCAAAGTCACATAGCTAGGAAGCAGCAAAGTGGTCTAGGGGGTCAGAGAATCACAGATTGCAGAATCATTTAGTGCAGCATGCCTCCCTCTCCAAAGTCCACTATCAGAGTCTGTCAAAATCATTGGTTAAATGATTCAAAAGAAGAAAAAAACTTATTTTTTTTAAATTAAATGATCACACTGAAGCTATGTGAAATGAGAAAAAGACATTCCTCTAAGTATTCCTTGAATAACTCTTAAGCCCTGTAAGCTGTGTTGACATAACCTATTAAAGAGATGGGGAAATTAGGCAAGGATAAAGTTGGTTGACGGGGATATTGAAAGTCTGTACTTTTCTAGACTCAATGTTAAATCCTGCCGACAATAGGAATTCTGGTTTGGGAAATGGCAGCATCTTTAGGATCATTTTGGAACCTGGAGCCAAAGAAAATATACACATTGAATTTTTTACAATTATTTAGACTTTACTCTAAGGGCACTTTATGTTTTTAGAGATTTCAAGTCTATTTTAATAACATATTTCTATTGCTAAATGTGTGACCTCTAAATCGAAGGCACACCTGCTATTGTACACTCTGCTCTGTACCAAATACTGTATAGGAAAATAAATGAGGGCTAGGCTCTTCTGTGACAATGAACTTCACTTTCTTGGAGACTGATCACTCTTGAGAGGTGATAAATGCCAGTGGAAAGGTACAGTAAGCCATCATATATTAAATATGGAAAAGTACTTTTAAATAATACTGAAAGGTGCAAAATACAAGCTGACAGCCACCACCAAATGGAATTGTAGGCCAAGATTTTGTCGGACAGAATTAACAACTAATGAAGATTTTGACAAGAAATGCCAGCACACACAACATATGTGTTAACTAATGTGTCAGCAATAATGCTATTTTCATATCTATGTCTGTTGTCTTTTTTGTGGTAATTTTTAATACATTTTAAGATTATTTTAAGAAAGAAGTAGACTTGTTATTTCTTAAGTGTTTTTTAACTATGATTAATTAATGTATCCCAGAATATTCTACCTTATTGAATCTGATTAAAATAGTTAGGGGGACTACTTTGTTTGCATTTTTTCACAAAACAGAGTCACCTGGGTAACTCAGTCGGTTAAGCATCTGACTCCTGATTTCGGCTCAGGTCATGATCTCAGGGTCGTAAGACTGAGCCCTGTGTGGGGCTCCTTTCTGGGAGCAGCCCTATTTGAGATTCTCTCCCTCCCTCTCCCTCTGCCCACCCCCACATTCTCTCTTTAAAAAAAAACAACAAAAACAAAAAAACAAAAAAGGTAACCAAAAACTAAATGAAAAACAGATATTGCCAGGACATGAAGCTTTGATTATTGCTTTTTAAATTTCTGGGTAGAGGTAGGAATGCAGGAGTATCAGAGACTGTGCTCACTTAGAGGTTCACAGCTCTGTTGCCGAAGCCATTGGCAGGGATGGAGTGAGATCTCCAGGGTAGATGAAGATGTGACTCCATCCAGGGCCCTCTCCAGACGAGTACAGAATAAGTGTTGGTGTCTTTGAGAAAAGGTCTGTGTTTTCTTCATTTGCTGTTTATGTGCCAACCGTTGTGCTGGCATTACGTATACATTCCTAAACAAAAGCTGATGTGATCCATGTTCTAGAAGAATTGATGAATTCTGTTGTAGAAGAATTGTTCTAGAAGAGTTGATGATGTCATATGTGATAATCTCCTGAGTAAATGGAACTGTGAAAGTGCTAGGTAGCAGAGGTAGATGGTACTGGGAAGTATGTGTAATAGATGAACAGGCATGACTGGTGTGAACATCTAACGTTCTACATATTATAAACACCCATTTGTGATAGATTTGTTACAAAGAGGTCACTTTCACTAGAGATTGTACCATGCAAAAGAGAAGGTGAAAGGAAATTCAAAACCCGTACCTAGGGAAGATGTTCACGTACCAGAGATTCTTCTGAGCAACACAGAAGGACTCTGTGTCATTTCTTTGTGTATCTTTCAGAAGAAACGATCCCTCCTTTTGTTTCTAGATTTTTCTGATCATACTAATTTCAGAGATGTTTTGTGGACTAGAGGAGATTAGTAAAGGTATTTTTGTAACACGTCGCAATCTGATTGCTTCATTAGATTTTAATAATATGCTTGGTGATTTCTGCCTATTTTAAATGAGCTCCGGTCACCAAGAACCATCAGGCTTAGGAACTGTACAAGTGTGCCTCTGGTTGGGGAGTTGAGTTAAGCTGAAGGTGGTGGCTCATCAGTTGTAGAGCCAAAAATAAAACACTGGCTTCTGAGTTCAGTGTCTGGGCACTAGAATATCCCACACATCCCACGCACAAGGGCCCAGTAACGTTGTCCAGCCCCATCGTTTCTGTGAATGGATACCGGGAGCTCCAGGAAGGCTTACGTTATGTTTTGGTGAATCTATGATTCCCTAAGAAGGTCTTAGGATGTCTAAAAATATCTTCTTTTTTTTTTTCTCTTGACACTTAGAGGAAATCTACTTCATGATCCCCTCAGAAAGAGGACTGAAATGAATTTATAACCCGAATGCTTATATTAAATATTTGCCCTAAAAGCAATGAGACCAGGGCAACTATGCATATATGAAATGCGCATTGTTTCAGGAGAACATTTTCAGAGTCTGCAGTCATGACAAAAGTAATAAAGGAGGATAATATTTAAGTTGATAAAAGATGCAAACATGGCTTTATTGGGTTTCTAAATTCAAATTAAAAGAATAAATATTTCATCAGTGATACTAATTAAAGATTGGTCAAAGATTTGTCTGTGTCTCATATAGCAAATACCAATCAGAACTGATTAAGAGAAGTAACATTTATTGGACTGCTCAGTTATAGAAAGAAATGATTACTATGAAGTCCATTTTACTGAGTAATGGTTATTTGATTATAACTTGATTTTCAAATGACATTAGTGCTCCTTGATATCATGCCACTCTGTTCTTTCCGTGGAGTAGAATTTTGATCTGGGGGTGGAGGAGAATAGTGCTTTGGGATGATTAATGATATAAATTTTGTTTATTCGTGGTTTTATGTGGTTATGTGTGCTTTAGCATTTTTCCGTAGTGCCATCCTTTCTTTTGAAAAAAAGCCAATTAAAAAGTTGATTAAAAGGACTATAATAGGGATGCCTGGGTGGCTCAGTCGGTTAAGCGGCTGCCTTCGGCTCAGGTCATGATCCCAGCGTCCTGGGATCGAGTCCCACATTGGGCTCCTTGCTCGGCAGGAAGCCTGCTTCTCCCTCTGCCTCTGCCTGCCACTCTGTCTGCCTGTGCTTGCTCGCTCTCCCTCTCTCTCTGACAAATAAATAAAAATTTTTTAAAAAATCTTAAAAAAAAAAAAGACTATAATATCCAGGCACTTATCATTTGATCAACGTAGTCAAATGTTTCTTTTCGGTTTTAAGTATTCAAATGTCTTATTGACACAGAATTGTGATAAAATCCTTTGTGTACCCAGTTAAAACAGCAGTGGAGGAAATAGAGAGTGGACAGGTTCATTCTGAGTGTTAACGGTAATGTTAAGACCATGGCCCTGGGCCTGGGTTCCATGCTGTAGGAGACTGGGCTGTTGTGTAGTACGATCCAGGCACTGAAATTTCTGAAGCAGGTGTGAGTATGTACAGACAGGGTTCAGGCTGCAAAATCTTTCGGTCCAGTTTCATTCTTTAGATTTTGAGGCGTGTGAACTGCCATGCCAGGGCCCACTCTGCCCAACCTTCTGGAGCATTGTGTTTGCTCTGGATTTCCTTACTTTTATGTTAGAAGTTAGGCTGATGCAAAAATATTGTTGCTTGTCTACATCGTAAAGGCAAATAGGTGAATCCGAGGTCCTCATGGTGGACCTTGTGCTGATGTCAGCCTTGGTCGGCGGTTTTTCTCACCCTGAACTCCATACACTTTTCTTGAGGAAAGGGTCCTGGTGCTGTGGGGAGGTGGTCCGCATTCAGATGGCATTATCTTCAACCCTTGCAGGAGTCTGAATGTGACCAAACAGGCTAGAGACTTCTTTTATACTTTCTAGGTAAACGGACTCTCGTGAATATAGAAATTCTTCAGTTTCCTAAGGACAACAAAACCATTAGGGATTCACTTGCTATTACAAAGCGAGAGTTCTCTGTGAAACAGCCTCTTTCAGAGCAGATCTACGGATCAATCTGTGGATTTATCTAAGGATAAATTACCTTTCTCTGTTAACCAGATGGAAAGTACTGGAGCACTGTGACATCTTTTCCTTTCCCTCTCAACAGTTGTGCTGCACACTTCTGTAGACACGTGTGTTCCTGCTGCTGTTTTTGTGAGCAAATATATGAAACAATGAAGAGTTAAAATAATTCTCAAACTGACCTATGCATACTGCTCCCAACTGTCTCTCTTTCTGTATGTATGTGTTACATACCAGGTACATTAAAATTCACATTTAAATTTCAAATGAGTTAAATACACCATTGCTTTCAAATAAGTGACTGATTTTTGTTCCTCTCATGTTATATTAATATTAATATTATGGAATCCTGTATCCTTGCATTCTTTGCTGACTATCTGATAATTGGGTTGGGGGGTAGAGTACTTGGGTCATCTTGTTTAGCTTATCTCTGCAAGAGAAAGAGTGGCCAATAATAAGGGAAAGCGGCAATAAAATGGTAACAAAAAATTGAAAAGAAGATTTAATCTCTGGCCAATTTGAAACATATCCCAGGGAATCCACAGAGAAAAAGATAAAGTGTGACTATGAGTAAGTTAACTAAACACATTACAGTGTGTGAGAGCAAATGGAGTTAGTCCATTGTACATGTTTAATTTCCTATTAGTCTCTGGCGTTTACTACCACGTCTGAGTTGGGGCATCTGTAAATTCAGTTAAATACAGTGCATTGTCTAAACATATCACAGCTCCAATCAGTCACCCCAGCTGCTGATAAGAAGCCTCTTGTATTATTGAATCTACAATGGGGAGGCTCTGCAGGCACCCAGATAACACAGCTAGGCATTTCACTTTTAAGTACGGAGAGGGGAAAAAAAAGGAACCTAGCTGCTGCCTTTGCTTTTACAGCTCTGACATTTATTATTACGCTCAGATTTGCTTTATCCTCGTGATGTGATTTTTGTTTTTGGATGTATTATGTCTTTCTCTGGTTTTAACTTAAACTCTGTGAATCAAAGAGAAAGGAGAGCAGGGGCAGCAAAATGTTGCCCACAAAGAAAGAAATCAGCTTTCCCGTTATTACGAAGATAGCAACAGCTTCTGCAGAAGGTACTTTTCGTTTTGTTTTAATTTAAGCTCTGTTTATTGATTTTGCTTCTCTTCCAGGCTGGATGCATAAGGATGAAACCCAGTCTTTTGTTTGCTTTTCTCTTTCTTAGTTCCATTGAAATTTTTATTCGAGGTCCTCTAATGATTGATCTCAGAGAGCAAATCATTTTGACTCCAAGGAACTATAGGTCACGTCTAGGGGTAATACAGCAAATGCCTTTCTCAGGAAAGGCTGTATATTCCATATACAGTCTTTCTTTCCTATTGTTATTATTAATTTAGCCTTCTATCATTATATTCCACCACTCTACTATTTGGCGACAATAGGGACACATATAGTTATTTTTAGATATAATCCTATTTTATTACTGTAAAGGTTTCTTTTGCAAGGAAGATGCTCATAGCTATTCTCATTCCTGAGAAACAGTCACATACCACTTCCTGAGATCGTATTCAGATATTGGCTATTATGTTGTAGGAAGATCATAATGTTACCTGTTTCACACTTTGTTTTTTAATAGGATGATTGATAATCTTTCGCCAACTGCTCCATATGTCTCACATTCGCATATTTATGAAAGTACAGATCACATCGCCTTCATCTGATTTTATGTGTTTATATTTCCTCTTTCCCAAACAGATGTTTTACTACAGCTGCTGTTTGTTTAGTAAATTGGTTCACAGGCCATAGTTCTGTTTTCATATAACATTAAGGAACTGACCAAGAACACTAATGCAAAAAAAAAAAAAAAAAAGCAGCCACGTAACTCCTTTATCAAGTTTTGGTTTGAGCTCTGTTTCCTTGTTACATTTTTTTTTTGGCCTAGTTTTTGGGCTGCTCCTCTTTACATGTACAGCCTCTTTGTGCACACATACTCGCCCTCCCCTCACATACAGGCATCTCCCCTCCCCCCTCCATCCACCTGTCCACCTGGTCACAAGCCAAAGCAGCCCTAAGGCCACAGGGCTAGAGTTTCAATGTATTCCAGAGATGTATTCCTGCACGAAAATACTACTGAGTATTTGGCGACAAATGATGATGTGCTTTGCCTTTTTAAGGTTAAAAGGTCGAGAATAGGCTTTTAGAATAAGGAGCAACAGAGAAATATTTTAGGTGACCTAGGCCATGGAAAAGAATGTAAAACGTAGGAGTTTGGGAGGGTGAACACGAGGTATTAGCAACAGATTATTATTGGCTCATGAAAGTGACCCAATCCCTCTCTAATGCCATAGGATGCACTTTTCGAGAAAGGTTACTGTTTCTTAGAGATGAGGTTGATGATCCAGTTACGGAAGCCTTCCTAAGCCTCGTGCCCTTTATGGAGCTATTGTTTCTCAGCTCTAAACCCACCCTTTTTGCGGCGCGGGGGCTGGGACTCGGGGCAGGAGGAGAGAGAAGAAATTTGATCTTTATGTTTGCTTCCTGTTGACTTGTTCCTGACAGTGCCACCGCATGGGAGACCCTTTGCCCTGGCAGCGGCAGTTGGCACAGTTTCGAGCTCTTTCTGGCACTCCAGACCAAGCCCCATAGTGCACCTTGGAAAACCCAGCACTGGCCACTGGCTTCTGCTCCTTAGAGGTCAGAGTCTCAGCCAGCAGGGTCTCTATCCTGGGCTTCCAGAGTCTCTGAGCCAGACTCTTCCTTTTGTTCCCACAACCTATAGATGCTGTGGTTGTAGTTACCCTTCTGATTCCATTTTTGTTTCTGTAGCTCCCCGACACCCTCTGAACCAATTTCTCCTATTAAATTCTCCCTGTTGAAATGCCTAGGGTGATTTCTATTTTCCTATCTGGATAGGGACAAAGGTGGAACCACAGTCTCATAACTTTATGTACATGAGTTCTTTTATCCTAACTTTCTCACTGGGGGCGAGAATGTGTGACTAGGGTGTGATGGCATAAACCGTTTTTCTGTTTTCTTGACTGGAAATGTCAGAGCTTTATAGAATCATCTGAAAATTACTGCAACCGATGAACCTCTGTGTTTTTTTTTTTTTTTTTTAATTTTTTGTATGTCTTTTACTTCACCTGGTTTGCAGGAAAGGGTCTTCTGTGGCATGGGTCCCAGGCTCCTTAGCATTCAGGAGTGTGTTTTTACAGTGAGGATTAAATAGAAATCTGTCTTCATACAGCTAGTAGTCAAGTCGTATAAAGTAGATAGGTAAATAAAGTTATAGCAAATATTTGCATACTACTTCAGTGAACATTAGGTTTGATTCATGGATTGTGGCAGTCTTTGGGAGAACAGATGAATAAAATGAATTTTGGAAAACTTTGTGTAGAATGTGGGTTTTGGGTTACATTTTAAAGTAAGCAAAAGAGTTTGTGTTAAAAAGGAACAAGAGGAAATGCTAATGAAAATGAAATGATATTTAAGGACTACTTAGGTTCATTTCCTTTAAAATGTCATTTGACACATTTAATGATTAAAATGGGATTTTAAGTAAGATGAAATGTAAAAGCAAGAAAATGAATGTAGTTATTCTGATCAATACAGAGAGCAGCTAACTTTAGTAATTTAACTAAAAAGACAATGCTTTGAAATCTATCAGATTTTGCTATCTAGAGCCAGCAAAGTAAATAGTATTTCCATCTATTATTTTTCCTTTCTGCTGCATGGATATTGTTTACACTAAATTATGACATAGCTGAAAATTATTTTGTCTTATAGGCAATGTAGGCAATGAAAACAATGTCTGATTATTGATCAGTTATTAATTCAAAGACTAAATTAATTGACTGTGGGTTTACATTTATTTTCAGAACTCTGAACATGAGGAAAAATCATTTCATTGTGCTGTTAAGTTGTGAAGATATTGCTTGGCTAGCTAATTCACTGAATCACAATTTTGAAAACTTGGTTCATCTAGATTACATGTCAGAGAAATTCTTGTGCCATTCTAAAATAATCCCTACAGACCTTCTTTCCATTACATGGAGTCAGCAATCCACTTGGGAACATTTAACCTGGAAGAGATAATCCAGGGAATCCTGGCATTAAAATGGCCAAAGTGTTCCAGGTCAGAGTAGGGATTATACCAATACAATGGTTCATGGAAAAATTTTATTAGCACCTGTTACCATTGGCCCTCATTCTGATTTTCGTCATCCTAGCCTTACTGTGTGAAAAGTGCAAAGAAACAGATTATATTTGCTTTCAGAAGCAAAATTTTATTTTTTGCCTTACATTTCATATCAAAAGCTTATAGTACCTGGAATGGTCTACAGAGTCTTGTCAGGCTCATGACAAGATAGGGACTATGGGCATTTCGCCTCCTCGGGTAAATATAATGGAGAGGAATTACATGTACAGCAGCACCAGGTCCTTCTCATTCTCCCCACTAATCATTACAAAATCCCTGCAGATGTCAAAGGCTCATTCAGGCCAGCACTTTCTGTGCTAATGTGGATAATAGCCTTAACTGTGTTAAACAATTGCTCTATTTGAAAGCACTGGGAATTTAAGCAGAGCATAGAAAGGCTAGGATTTATTCAGACATTTTCATATATTCTTTCTTATGTTTACTAACTAGCTGCATGACCTTAGATGAGTCCTTCTACCATTTTGAACCCTCTTATATGGATTTGTTAAATGGAGGAATTTTAATAAACCTCCCAAAGACCCACTTCAGTTGTGAGGTCTTTGAATGGACTTCAGTTTTTTAAAGTTCTACAAGGTACTTCTGAAAAATTCTAGAATTTTATGAAGCATGCTATAAAAAGTCTGACAGATGAGTACGTTAAGGAGCAATATAACATGATACCTTTTTGATTTGTTTTATTTTGTTTTGTTTCGATGCAACTCCTCTCTTCCTGTGTCTTGATTTCCCCTTGTAAATTGTAGGGAATAATGCCTGCCTCCTGTTGCGGTGATTAATGAAATAATCTTCCAACCTGTGGGCAGGTGGGGTGTGGCCACAACAGTTATGACAAGGGATGTGGGAAACAAGCCACTGAGAGAGAAAGCAACTGAGGAATGCTAACTTGCACCAAACATAAAAATCCCAGATTCACCACATCCTTGCCCTGAAGAAAGGTGAACCCCTTGCTTCTTCACTTTGAAGCTGCGTTTCTCTATCAGACCCAAACAACTCATGAGAATTAATACTGTTTAGTAAATGTTTTATATATATATATGTAACATTTATATATTATATATATGATATGATAACATATATATATAACATATACATGATAACATTTATATATTATATATATATGAAATATTTGTACCTAGTTGTTTCCCCGTAACGCACAAGAGGTGTTCTTTATGGTCTCTAGTTTCCTGGGAGCTTCCCTCCTCCCCTGTGGCAGGTGTTCCGCGGTTCTGCTCCGCCTGGGACGGTGGCTCCCGCTGCGCACAGCGCCTGGCGGTGGCGAGGAGCCGGCGGAGCGGAGCCCCGGGAGGTGGCCCCCGGGGGTGCCCGGCCTGCAGGCCAGCGGTCCTCTCCACCTGGCGGCTCCTCCACGCAGCTGCCGGGTGTGCCCGGCTCTGGCGCCCATGGGGATCGGGACAGCCCGGTGCGGGGCGGGTGGGGGGCTGGAGCGGGCGGGCGGAGCCCTGGCGTGCCCTCCCCACTCGCAGCTGCAGCGCGGTCACCTCCCCTGCCGGCTGGGGGTAGGGGTGAGGATGGGGGGAGGGACCGTCTTTGCGAAGCCCCCAGCAGCCTGGGCCCGGGGAGAGCCGCAGCCCAGGAAGAAGAGAAGAATTTGGGAGAAAGGCAAAAACCGCTTTTTTGCCGCAGATTTGAAGATACTGTTTTATCTTCAATCTGTGTCCAGAAAGGAAAGCTTGGGGTGCACCCTCTGGAGGACACAGGGTGTAGCCTGGGCACAGGCCTCCCTTACACTCTCTGAGACCCGCTGCAAGTCCTCTCATTAGACGTCTGTTACTCTTGTACATAAATTTTTAAAAATTTATTTTTTAAATTTCTTTCCAGTGTTCCAGAATTCATTGTTTATGCACCACACCTAGTGCTCCATGCAATACGTGTTCTCCTTAGTACGCACCACCAGGCTCGCCCAAGCCCCTACCTCCCTCCCCTCCAAAACCCTCAGTTAGGGGACGCCTGGGTGGCTCAGTTGGTTAAGCGGCTGCCTTCGGCTCAGGTCATGATCCCAGCATCCTGGGATCGAGTCCCACATCGGGCTCCTTGCTCGGCGGGGAGCCTGCTTCTCCCTCTGCCTCTGCCTGCCACTCTGCCTGCCTGTGCTCCTGCTCTCTCTCTCTCTCTGACAAAAAAAAAAAAAAAAAAAATCCCTCAGTTAGTTCCTCAGAGTCCACAGTCTCTCATGGTTTGCCTCCCCCCTTTGATTTCAACTCCCTTCTCCATTTTTTAAAAAATGGAGCCATTAAGGAGCTCTAGCTGAAAACTCCATTTGCTTTACTCCAAATTTCTTTCATAGGTCTTGGGATAAATGGAGCAATCCTGTAGACCTCAAACGTGGATTTGGTGGTGGGGGATTCTACCTTTTTTTTCTTTTTAGTTGACTTTATTTTTTAAAGTAGTTTTAGTGGCCCCTCAAAACTGAGTGGAAAGCATGGAGTTCCCATAAACCGTCTTCTGCCCTTGCTCGCACACCCTCCTCCTCAGGGGTCTACTTGCTGCAGTCTTTCCTACATTGACTCATCATTATGGCCCAAAGTTCAGACTTTACATCGGATTCATGGTAGGTCTTCTGTGGGTCTTGACAAATATAAAATGGCCCGTATCCAGAATTATTATATCATACAGAACGCGTTTCTCTGCCCTGAATATCCTGTGTCCTTCCCCCTGTGTCTCCTCAGCCCTTAAACCAAAAGGGGATTTTTGAAAATAAATACCAGAAAAGAAGTTTCTCCCTCACTAATTGCTTGTTTTCTTTATGGACTGCTTCTGCCTCATAGAAAAGACATGGAAACATAAAGCAGCTTTTCATGGGTTGGGTTTTGTTAACAGGGGCTATTGGTATGTGTGTGTGACTCCCTAATCCCTCTTCTGCTAAGGGGCATCTCCAGCCGGACCAGGTTTAATTAAAACGGAAATGCTCACATTATTTTGGTACACTGATTACAGGAAAAGCCTAAGTAGAAGTCAGTTTGGCATCCCAAGGGATTTTAATGTTAAAAAATGCATAGGTACCTTTTTCCTTCTTTTTCTCTTTCTTTCTTTTTTTTTTCCTTTAATTCTCCTCCATGAACTCCAGATAAGCAGCAGGCCCGAGCCAGATTTCATTACTATCACGTACTCTTCATGGTCATCTTTTAATATTTGAAAGGATCATTTGTTAACTGGAAATGGTCAATTTTTTTTTCTTTGGCTTTTGAAATATAATTTTCAATTTTTAATTTGATTCATTTAGATGAAATCATTAATCAGGGTTGAAACTGAGTTAATTTTCTGGAAAATAAATGAGGTTGTTAGAGTGAACATTATTAAGTGGGCTCTTTGTAAGAAAGGGATAATAGCTGAAAATATGGAATACTTGGAGAACTGTAGCATGTGGGTAAAAATCAAAAGGATTTTTTTCTCACTAAGTAGAATAATTCATTTTAAAAACTAGTTGGATTGGAGGATTTTCAGCATTAAGCATTATAAACACCCCATTAATTATATTAGAAACTGTAAATAGCAAAGTTTTAAGAAATTATAAGGAGAGTACAATGGGTAAAGTTCTCTTTCTTGTTGTGAGATGTTAATACATGTAATTTCTAATTAAAAATGACTTACGAACCAGTCCTAGCTTTAACGTATTTTATCTCTTATTTCTCTTCTCATAATTTAAAATCCTTTGATTGTGGTTTTATTATAAAATAAATCAAAAAGAATTCATGGGGACCCATTATAAATATCCAAACCTATAATATGTTTAGTTCCCCAGGACTTCCTTCATGACTTGATGCACAGTTGTTAACCTTAAAAATAAAATAGCCATTTACTTTATCAGCACAATGTGTTTATTTGGGAATAGAGGAATGGCAATTTGAGAAATGCAGACTATGGTCAACCTAGGCAAGTCCAGAAAACAAATAAGAGAAACATTGTCTTATAGAGAAAAGGGGGGAGTTGGGAGGGGCTGTTTAGAATCAAAGTCCATTGGAGAAGAATAAGAGTTCAGGATGGTGACGGCTTCTCATTGGCTGAGTGTGGCAGATTGTCATTGGCTGGACTGTTGCTGGGTGAGGAGAGAATTTTTCTTCCTCCTGTGAGGGTATGTGAAGGTAAGTTTCTTCTCCTTGAAGAAAGGAGGTACATTTCCTCCTGCTGCAGCCTGCCAAAGGTGGTGAGTGGTAGTACATGGGAGTTCCTCCTTCAGGGCTTCCAGACTCGATTTAAGTGAGATTACTGTGCTCAGTTTCGCATTTCCTCTTTTACATCAGCATTGCTGATCAAGAGTTAGATTTTCTGCATTTGATGGTTTTGTTCCTCAGTACCAGGAAGGACCTTTCCGGATTGTCATATTCTATGTCAGAGGGAAAGTGCACAGATTGGAAACTGCTGAAGCCATATTTGAGTAACAAGGAAGGGTAGGAGGGAGGACCTTCAGGCATTTTTTTCATCTAAAGTCTATATCTAATCAAGATTATAATTACTGTATATCATCTTGAAGTGCAATGTTATCATCACCCTGTTGGGTATGTCATTTCTACAGGCATATATCTGACAGGCAGCAGATGTAAGACTTAAAAATAGGGACGCCTGGGTGGCTCAGTTGGTTAAGCGGCTGCCTTCGGCTCAGGTCATGATCCCAGCGTCCTGGGATCGAGTCCCACATTGGGCTCCTTGCTCGGCAGGGAGCCTGCTTCTCCCTCTGCCTCTGCCTGCCACTCTCTCTGCCTGTGCTCGCTCGCTCTCTCTCCCTCTGTCTCTGACAAATAAATAAAATATTTAAAAAAATAAATAATTATGCAGGTAGAATTAAAAGGAATATGACAAATTCAGTCTGTATTGTATTTCTGAACCAGGATTCCAAGAAGGTCAACAGGCATACAGGACCAATGACCGGGAGTCATTATCTAAAATTTGTCATAACCAATGGGTTCATTCCCTAATATTATATGATTGAATTTCTACCTCTCCGGAGACATTTATCCATATGCAACAAATGGTATTTGCTATTGCACAAATGCCTCCTTGCTCAGCAAGTTAGTAACCAAGAGCTATGGAATTGACCAAAACTACTCTGTCCAGTGAGTCAAGTGGTCATTGTTGGGCTGCTACTGCTTTGGCTGTGGAAATCAGCTAGGTCTCCCTGTGGAGGCAAACCCAGAGTCATGTACACTTCCTATAAGTTCCTGTTTAAGGCGACTATGGAGGTTTAATGGCGTGGGCCAATGTGAGGCTTCTGCTTTATTATGGATGTTGACAGGGATGGTTAAACATTCCAATAAGCAGAGACCTCCAATTCGATGGCTGTCTAAATATTCACGTGCCCATGGGAAATGCTATCAATCTCAGACAAAAATGAAACCAGATGGAGAACAGAGGACTCCAGCTAAGGTCTGGTTGTTGATTGGTCCATTAGCTGGAATTTCCAATAGATGTTTTCAAGCCAGGTGTCAGAGGAATTGGACTGACATTCTGAAAAGAGATTCATGCCATCCTAAAGGGGTCTTTTTAAAAAAATGTATCCTTATTTAATTTAATTTTAATTTTATTTTGTTTTTTTCAGTGTTCCAAGATTTATTGTTTATACACCACACCCAGTGTTCTATGCAATATGTGCCCTTAATATTCACCACCAGGCACACCCATCCCCTCACTCCCCTCCCCTCCAAAACCCTCAGTTTATTTCTCAGAGTCCACAGTCTCTCATACTTTCTCTCCCCCTCTGATTTACCTCAATTCACTTTGCCTTTCCTTCTCCTAATGTCCTCCATGTTATTCCTTATGCTCCAAAGTAAGTGAAACCATATGATAATTGACTTTCTCGGCTTGACTTATTTCACTCAGCATGATCTCCTCCAGTCCAGTCCATGTTGATAAAAAAGTTGGAGATTCGTCCTTTCTGATGGCTGCGTAATATTCCATTGTATATACGAACCATATCTTCCTTATCCATTCATCTGTAGAAGGGCATCTTGGCTCTTTCCACAGTTTGGCAATTGTGGCCATTGCTGTTATGAACACTGGGGTACATATAACCCCTCTTTTCACCACATCCATATCTTTGGGGTAAATACCCAGTAGTGCAATTGCAGGGTCATAGGGAAGCTCTATTTTTAATTTTTTGCAAAATCTCCACATTGTTTTCCAAAGTCGCTGCACCAACTTGCATTCCCACCAACAGTGTAAGAGGGTTCCCCTTTCTCCACATCCTGTCCAACACTTGTTTTTTCCTGTCCTGTTAATTTTGGCCATTCTAACTGGTGTAAGGTGGTATCACAATGTGGTTTTGATTTGAATTTCTCTGATGGCTAATGAGGATGAAAATTTTTTCATCTTTTAGCCATTTGCATATCTTCTTTGGGGAAGTGTCTGTCCATGTCTTCTGCCCATTTTTTGACATGATTATCTGTTTTTTTGGGTGTTGATTTTGAGGAGTTCTTTATAGATCTTGGATACCAGTCCTTTGTCTGTAGTGTCATTTGAGAATATTGTCTCCCATTCCGTGGGTTGCCTCTTTGTTTTGTTGACTATTTCCTTTGCTGTGCAGAAGCTTTTGATCTTGATGAAGTCCCAAAAGTTCATTTTGCTTTTGTTTCCTTTGCCTTTGGAGACATATCTTGAAAGAAGTTGCTGTGGCTGATGTCAAAGAGGTTACTGCCTAAGTTCTCCTCTAGGATTTTTATAGATTCCTTCCTCACGTTGAGGTCTAAAATGGTCTTCGCAAAGAGAAGTTAACCCACCTGTATGTCTTTTGAGTGCAGAGGAACAGCTCATATTTAGATTGGGAAAAGAATGTGTAGGGGGAAGGTGAAGGTTGTATAATTGGTAAAGGTAGAGATGTTCAACTGAATTGATATGGTTATGGTTGGAGAAAGGTTGAAATGAGGCATTCGAACAACTGGCTCTAATAGCCTAACCTGATCAGTAACACCTGTAAAGTTCAGGTATAATTACATCATGAACATATTGGAGATTTTGGTGACAGATCCAACAGTCAGAAGCTTTTCCCCTTTGCAGTAGATTGAGAAATGCAGATTAGAGTCTTTCTAAGAGAAAGAGGGAGAAGAGAAGGTAAGAAGCAACAACAAGAAATAGGTGTACGGGCCTGGCTTGAACATTTTGGCAAATCTGTCTCCCTCCCAGTGTCACCTCTTTTCACCTCTTTCCAGAAATCTTTAATCTTACATATTTTTATTTTTTTTTTAAGATTTTATTTATTTATTTGACAGACAGAGATTATAAGTAGGCAAGAGAGGCAGGCAGGGAGAGAGAGGAGGAAGCAGGCTCTCCGCGGAGCAGAGAGCCTGATGTGGGGCTCGATCCCAGGACCCTGGGATCATGACCCGAGCCGAAGGCAGAGGCTTCAACCCACTGAGCCACCCAGGCGCCCCGCATATTTTTATTTTTATTATTTTAAGATTTTATTTTTAAGTAATCTCTACATCCAATGTGGGGCTCAAACTCACAACCCCAAGTTCAAGAGTCACAAGCTCTACTGACTGAACCAGCCAGGAGCCCCTAGAAATCTTTACTTTTAGGTCACGTATTGGTGTGTTAAGTCCAGTCTGGGTTTGGCGATTTTCTCTTTTCTTTTCTTTCCTTTCCTTTTCTATTCTTTTTTTTCATTTTCTTCCTTCCTTCCTTCCTTCCTTCCTTCCTTCCTTTCTTTCTTTCTTTCTCTTTCTTTCTTTTTTTAAGATGTGTCATGTGAATCTGTGGGTCCATTCCCTGTAGTTTGACAACACAAGGGTTGGCTGACAGTACCTGATAGGGGCCTTTCCAACAGTGTTGAAGAAAATCTTTCTGGAGATGTCTTTTCTAATAGACAAAATCTCTGGGCTACAGATTATGATGTCTGATGCTTTAATCTCCCAGGAGCATGCTGTGGAAGATTGTCCTACCAAAGTATGATTATTCTCTGTGGATTTGATTAGGCTTTTTCAAAATTGAAGTATATACCCTTTTATCAGCTGTGAATCAGTGGAAGCAGGGGCTAGGTGCATTGGATGTCCTGTTACAAGAAGAACATATTCTCATTGAACTTAAGCAACTACATATATAGTCATGGAAAATAAGAGTATTTAATAAGAGTTTCAGAATTCTGGAGTGTTCAGGTAGGAAGAAAAAGATCAATGCTTCAATCTTTGTTATATAGATACACTTTACCAAATTGCTCTAAGTTACAGAGAGCTTAAAGGAGAAAAGGGGGTCCTTTAAATCTGGAAAAAATAGACCATTAAAGCAATCAGTTTTCCATTAGTTTTAGAAATTCTTACCCAGTTCAGTGTTCTGATCTTAAATTTATCAAGCCTTATTTTAGAGTAATCAAAGATCTGACAGAGACAAAACACAAGATCTTTGTTTCCTAGGCAGATTATATTAAAGGTGAAGAAGCTTTTTTATAATTTCTTACTAAGAGTGACCAATAATCTAAGAAAATGTCATCCTTTCAACAGAAAGGAAAAAACAAATTCCAATTTTTTACTAGTGCACTTTTGATACTTCACCTTATTTTTATTTTATTTTTTTAATTTTTAAAACATTTATTTATTTATTTATTTATTTGAGAGAGAAAATCTCAGAGGCCACCCAGGGACCCTTAAACTTATTTTTAAATAAAATCATCTTAGTTTTCCCCAGCTTGATTACATGTAAAATTAATTTTCCACAAACCTACAACTTCCTGTGTCCATTTTCGTTTGTCCCTTGTTCTCTCTTTCTACAATAACCAATTTTATTTCATGAAAAAAAAGCCACACCATTTTGGATGCCTGGGTAGCTCAGTTGGTTAAGTTTCTGCCTTTGGCTCATGTCATGATCCTGGCATCCTGGGATCGTGTCCCTCATTGGGCTCTCTGCTTGTTGGGAGGCCTGTCTCTGCCTCTCCTTCTGCCTGCTGCTCTGCCTACTTGTGCTTTCTATCTCTCTGTCAAATAAATAAATAAAATCTTTAAAAACAAAGCACTTTCATTTCCCTCGACATGATGCATTTCCTTTTATCATACTATTTTTTAACAGAAGAACATATTTGGGGCACCTGAGTGGCTCAGTGGGTTAAAACTTCTGCCTTATGCTTGAGTCACGGTCGCAGGGTCCTGGGATCAAGTCCTGCATCGGGCTCTCTGCTCAGCGGAGAGCCTGCTTCCCTTCCTTTCTCTCTGCCTGCCTCTCTGCCTACTTGTGATCTCTGTCTGTCAAATAAATAATCTTTAAAAAAGAAAAAAAAACAAGAACATATCCTATTTTCCTCTCATACTTCCTGTATATAGTGATTTTCTTTGATCCTCATTATTTTTAGTAGTTTTATTTTATATATATTAATTAGAATTCTCAACCATTAGAATCCTTAATTGCCACCAGAAACTAAGAAATAGGCAATTGTGAACTGGAAAATTTATAAATACATTTTATAATTTCTAAAAATATTTTCTTTCTCATAGAAAATTTTCCGAGTGTGATGTAAAACATGTTTACTGATAGATACCGGTATCTTTACTTTCTCCTTAATGAGAAACCAAAAGTGGATAAACCTGCATTCAGAAATTAATGGTTTAGGAGTGCCTGGGTGACTCAGTTAGTTGAGTATCTACCTTCAACTCAGGTCATGATCACAGGGTCCTGGAATCGGGCCCTGAGTCTGGCTCCCCGCTCAGAGCAGAGCCTGCTTCTTCCTCTCCCTCTGCCTGCCACTCCCCATTCTCGTGCTCTCTTTCTCTGTCAAATAAGTAAAATCTTAAAAAAAAAATTAATGATTTAGTACTTTATCTTGTTTAGAAAATGATGGAGATACTCAGTGAAATTGCTATCATTTAGCTTAACTGGGCAAAACTTTAAAGTTTTGAGTTGCCAAAAAAGATTTGGGGAAGGTATTTAAAAAAAAAAAACAACAACAACAAAAATCAGAATTATGGCATTTAAAAAGTATTCCATTTTCAGTCATCTGTCTAAATCATTTTGTCCCCAATAATTATGTTTCGATTACTCTAAAAAGCTTTAAGAGAAGTTAGACAAAGTCCGTTATCATCTCAAGTGAACTTTCTTGCTGACAGATTTTATAATGGAGATAGCATGAACGTATTTGACTAATGAACCCATTAGAATAGAAGTTGTGTGTTTGCAGTCTATTCAATGTTGATAACTCTAAGACATGTCTGTCTTAATTAAACCAACAAACTTAAATTAGCTTTTAATTATCATAGATGATCCCAGATCACATGGACTTGAACAACATTTGGGTTAGTTTACTTAATTTATATAAGCACTGATTCTTTCTTTAAGCCAATTAAGTAGACCTCTTTACAAGTTAATTTTGGCAATACCTTCTGGAAGTAGAAAAATATCATACACATACATAGACATACATAAACATAAAGACAAAAACAAAGTTCTTAGAATTGTAGTTTAAACAAAAAAAATCTTAGCCATGCTCAGGTACAAAACTCAAAAGAATAGCTGGATGCAAATTGTGCTTCTGGCAGATGGATTCAGTAAAGGTCACCTGCTCAGATGGCCAAACTACTTGCTTTGGATTCCCTAAAACATCTTAAATATGAGGGGCTCTCTTTTCCAACAGCTCACCTAAAACACCAGGATTCACATGTTTTCCCCATTTTCAACAGGATGGGTGGCTTACTGAAAAGCTTCATAAAAACAAAAACAGGTCCAAATAATGTTGGAGAGCTCAACCAAAGAGAGGGAGCTCAAACCCAAGAGGTGATCATCCAAATGGAAATGAAAAAGATAACTCAAGGAAATGGAGAGCACCAGGGGCTTAAGTGGGTACCACACCCGAGTCCTTGGGCCATTAGTTCCTCAGGGGTTCATTTACTTCAGATCCCATTCCTGACATCATGTAATCATTACCTTAATAATAAAAATGGCCGGTTATTTTATCCGCAAAATGAGTTTATTCAGGAAGAGCACAGGAGGTGCTGTTCATTGCATGCAGACTATGGTGATCCATAGGCAAGTCCAGAAAACAAAGGAGAGGAGTATTCCTTTGTGGAGAAAGAGAGGAAGCTGCCACGGGCTTTTTAGATTGCAAACCTACTGGAGAAGAACCAGAGTTCAGGATGGTGATGGCTTCTCATTGGCTGAGCATGGCACTTTGTCATTGGCTGGGCTGTTGCTGGGTGATCATTGGCTGAGCCTGGTAGTTTGTCATTGGCTGAGCCTGGCACTCTCTCATTGGCTGGGCTGTTGCTGGGTGAGGAGAACATCTTTTTTCCTCCAACTAGAGTCATGTAGGGTAAGCTTATTGCAGTTAGAGCTTGTGAACGGTGGGAAGTAGCGGTGTATGAACTACTGCCACCCCCGGACTTCCCAAGTTGATTTAAAGTGGGGTTTCTTCTACTCATTGTCACAACCAGTTCTTTCAGATAGTCTTCCTTTCTGAACCCCATATCATTATATTCGTCCTGTATCCTAAATTTTCACATTTCTGTAGCACTCTGGGATTCAGTTTAAAACATACAATTTTAAATATTGACTATTTGTTGCTTTTTAATTGTTATAGAAAATAACATATTTTCTATATGTTTATGTTCTCTTTTAATTAGATTTTAGAAACTTTGAATGTCAGAATTATGAGTTTCTTTAGCTTCCATGAGCTTTTCTCTGTACACAGTAGGAATTCAATTAGTTCTTTTTTAGCTGATCTGCTCAGTAAATTACAGAAAAGTGATAGGGACTAAAGTCGCTAACTTGGAGCTCCAGGCTCCAGAGCATATCAGACCTTTTTTGTTGTTGTTGTTGTTCCGTCAGAATCTGGATCAAATTTTGGCCATTAAAGAAGAAAGCGTATTTCACTAGCTTACTGTGAGGCACAGCATGACTTTAAGTGATTAGGATGGTGAGCAAAATACCCTACCAGGGAAAATAAAGCAAGCTGAGATTTGGCCAGACATCCAGCCACCTCAATTCACCATTTAAGTGAAATGCAGGTCACTGGAGAATTCACTACTCCTGGTTGCTTATAATTGTTACCTCTGTTTCTTTAAAGTTTTACGCTGTGGGTTTTCAACATGAACAGTTTCCATCAGGGCTTGCAGGTGAACACTCTAGGTAGAGAAGTTCCTATTCATACAACTCAAGAGATTTTTATTGGCACTTCCATGAATGCCATATTACCTGTGTGCAGATGTGTGTAGCAAGCACAGTCAACTTAGCCCCAAGTTCCAAGATAACCTGCTTAAGGTTTAAATTTGGTTGCCAGGATGAATTCCACGACTGATTCAACCTGTCTGTATGTTTTTATGTAATTATTTCTACCCAAATTTCTTTTATTTCTAGTTCCATAAAACAGTATAAATGAAGGATTAAACAGAAATATTGGCGTATAGATGCCAACATGTTTTTCTAGGATATCCTTTTACCTCTTAATCTTTATGCATTAATAAGTGTGAAACATCTGAGGCAGTGCCTGGTCTGTGATAAGCATTCAATAAATGTTAATCATCATCATTATAATTGTGGTTGTAACTGAAAATAAGAGGAGAAAAGCATAGATGATTGGTAGACCTGTGTGTGGAATGTTTCTGTGTGAGAGTATGTGTGCCTTCCTCTACACTGTAGCTTCCGGGAAAGTCTTTCTAGAATGCACGTCTCATCAAGTCACCTGTTTTCTCTCCTCCTCTACCCACACTACTTGCTCCACCACTTAAATTCATGTGTGGCTTTTCAAATATCGTAAGCTAAAGCCTCCATATCTTGGAGTGGTTTCTCAGGATCTATGAGACCAGGTCCTTTCCTGCATTTCAAACCTCATAGCTTGTCACTCCTCAAAAGCCTGCATTCCTCAGTCAGCACTGCCCGATAGAATTTTCTGTAGTGACCAGAATGTTCTATAGCTGCCTTATTCAGTGTGGCAGCCACTATCCACATACAATGATGGAGCATTTGCAACATAGCTAGTATAACTGAAAACACCCTGAATTTTAGATTTTATTTTAATAAGTTTACATTGAAATTTAAATAGCCATATGTGGGGCAGGACAGCCCCAGATCCTGTTTTTAGGTGCTTCTCTGGCACAGCTATTCTGTGTGATGAGCATGTCCCAGCCTTCCACCTTCCTCTTCTATGTACACTTTCACATCTCAGTTCAGTGGTGCACCTTCCTTGACTTACTGAGAAGTTTTTTGTTTTGTTTTGTTTTGTTTTTTATTTATGTTCCATCTAGGGCCTGGCTCCTGCTTTTATTAGAAAGCAAGCATTACAGGGCATCTGGGTAGCTCAGTTAGTTAAGTGTCTGCCTTCGGCTCAGGTCATGATCCCGGGGTCCTAGGATCGTGTCCCACATCGGGCTCCCCCGCTCTGTGGGGATCCTGCTTCTCCCTCTCCCTCTGCCTACCACTCCCCCTGCTAGTGCTCTCTCTCTCTTTTTTGTTTGTCAACTAAATAAATAAAATCTTAAAAAAAAGAAAAGAGCAAGCATTACATCATTGTAATTAATTTATCTATATGCCTGCCTATCCACCAGACTATGAACCCGAAAGGAATACGCTGGTATTGCCCCTGCCTCCCACAGTGCCTGGCACGTAAGCACTCCATATGTGTTTTAATCAATTGGGTTGGGTGAAGATAATGAGGCCAACTGATACAACCAGTCTCTTAGATGTGATAGAAAATTAGATGCATGATCCGCTTATTTTTTATACTCATCGTTATCATCATCATCATTACATGGGGCAAGTTTCAACATTTCAGAAAAACAACATAGAAGATCCTCTAGGTGGTCAGCCACTCTTACCTCGACCACAAACATGGTAGCTATCCAAGGGACCAAAAATGCAGTGTGTATCTTTTATTAGTTAACCTGTCCCCAGCCCCCCTGGTGGTTTGCAATACATTTACCACTAGGAATTGTGTAGCCTGAGTACTCAGGATGCCATGGCCAGATCAGACTTGGCCCAAGTCATATTGTAAGCAGATGCAAACATATGCCACTGATTGCAAAAAAATTAAATTTAGTTACTGTTTGGATGGGGAAGCCTAAGCCGCGATTCACTTATTTCAGAATTGAGTGCACTGTGATGGTTGAGCCATCTGTCCCACATGTGAGACGTTCAGCTCACGTATACTTGTGGCATTGATATTGGCTGGTGGTGTTGGCCAAAGTGAATGCAAATGTTTAATGTTCGCAAACAGAAATTGATCTAGAGGTAGCTGCTCTGATCCTCTCCTTCCCCTCTGGCCACCCCTGCCCTGCTCCCTTCCCTCCCCGTTCTTTAGGTATCACAAAATAAAAGTGAGCCTACTAGAGTATAACGGCTCAGCTTTAACTTCCTTATTCCAAGGGAAGCTCCCTAGGTCAGTTTCAGTCCCTTTCAAACATCCTCCTCTGACTTTGAAGACAGGGCACCACCCCCTCCATCTCCGAAGCTGGGCAATGGCCCTTTTTGTTTTCACGCACTGAAAATAAAGTGTTCACATGAGCTCATTTACTGAGAGTGGAGTTGGCAGTCTTATCAGGATAAGAGAAAGGAGCTCTGAAGATGAAAAGCTCTCGCAGTGACAGAAGTCTTTATTACTTTGGGCAGTAATGGAATGTGGTGTACACAGAGTAAAGGGACGGCTACCTAGAGCATTTAGGGAAAACTAGAGCAGTAATCGTGTTTTATGTTGTTCCTCATCTGACTTTCTCAGTAAGCTAGTTGACCCCAGGGATGGGGCTTGTACAGGTTGGAAGCGATGTAAGAATTCGAGTTCTTCTGCAGAGAAAACAGAGCCGCGCGTCATCCCTGATTGCTCTTTGAATTGGCTTTGGGGCAGCACCTGTCAAAATAATGCATATGAAACATGGCAGTAAGCCTTGTCTTTCCCCCTACACAAGGAAAACGCCCAACTTGTTGCCGATTTTTTACTCTTAATATTCTACCATTTTCTGATAAAATCATGCAGAGAAGGAATTCTGTTAATGTTTTGTAGAAGTGTTTTCATAATCCAGTGTTGTAGAAAATAAAACCATCACTTGATCCCAAGGGCTTTGAGGCAGCGTAAACAGAAATTCAGCATTCTCAGAAATCAGAAGTTGGGGGAAAAACAGGCAGGAATGCCCTTAGCTTTTTCACTGAGTTGTACTCGAATAGACAGCTAATTAGGCTTGCTCAAAATTTATTTGTCTCCAGAAATAAAGGTGCTAAAAGCATAATAGAAATGAAATCTGTGCTGCACCCTTTCCAAGAAATTGACATTTTATGCATTTGACGTTTGACATTTGACACTAGGAGTTTATTTTTTAAACTATTTGAAACTTAATTCTCTCAAATAATTTAAACAAGTTCTTATTGTATATGCTTCTCAATGCATTTCCAGAATATCTTTTCTCAAGTGGAAGAATAAATAAGGCCAGTTGTGATTGATTATGTTAAGACTCTAGAGGTTGCTCCAAATCAGAGTTTCCCATTTCTGTATGGAACATGGCCCTGTCATTTTTGAGTGAACCTGAGTTCGCAAAGTAATGAGAGCTGAGTGCCTTGAGGACAAGAGAATTTTAGACACCAGGGAAGCCTACCCAGGTGATAATATCAACCCTGGGGCTGGGGGGGTGGGGGGAAGCCACCTGTCTATCATCAAACATTGTTTCATGTGCTATATTGTCATGTTAGTTTCTCTTTTCAAACATGTACTCAGATATTTACCTAGAACACAATATCCCTCGTCTTTCTTAGGAGAGGAGATAAATTTCCGTCTCTCTCTCTCTCTCTCTCTCTCTCTCTCTAGTATTTGCAGGATTGTTCCTAGAGGAGTTCTAGCCATAGTCTCCTCAATGCAGGATGAATTAAGTGGTTGCCTATTGTGATGTGACAGATGCTAGAAATGCCTCAGGTCTCAAAATATCTTTGTTACCAAGATACTCTTGAGTCCTGAAACTCCACCAGTAAAGACTAATTTCCCCGGATTGCAGTTGTTTCCTTCATGTGTTCATCTTTCCTGGAAATGAGTAACATGAAGGCCAGTAAAGAATTAATATTTATCGAGTGTCTCCTGTGTGCGGGGTACTGTGCTAGGCTTGTTAGAAATGTTTTTCTGGTTCCTCACGCTGACTCTACAGGCAAGGAGGAGAATGATCTTTGGATAGGTTCATGAATTGTGCAAAGGTCACACAGTGAGAAAGTGGTAGAGCTTTGATTCAAGCAAAACCCAGTCATTTTTTCTACTTCACTTGACTGTGACCTGAGGGATCAAATCTCATTAGCTGGTTCCAGGGTGCTCAGGGCTCTAGTCAGCTGGTACGGTGGAGGAGGAGGACCACGGTTGGAAGGTAGGAGCGAGAAGACAGTTTGCTGGAGATTTTCCTTCTAGTTTGGGGAGCTGGCCACAAAATAGGGCGAGGGAACCACTGAACCAATAAATATCCATGGGTAGTTTGCTGTCCAAAGAATATTCCGACTTGAAATGGTATTCAACGAGGTATAAATAATTGCTCTAAATACGATAGGAATTTGAAAAAAAAATCTAAGGCGAAGTCTAATGAGTAGGAAGGTGTATCTCAAATGCAAACGTAAATACAGTAATAGCTAACTTTTTTTTTCATAGAGACACATTATCTCACTTAGTTGTCATGTGTGTGGGAGGTACATGCTGTTATTATGTTATGATGCCCACTTTATTAATGAGCACGCTAAGGCCCAATGAAAGGCACATCACACATCTACGAAGTGATGGAGTCGGGGATTTGATCCTGTCTCACAAATTTAAAGTCACAACGCCCTATCAAGTGCTTCCTTACACCAATTACAAAAGGTTTCCCAGTGTTTCAGGATTCATACCACTATTAAGATTCAGTCTGCGTGAGTGGAATAAATCCTAGAATTATTCGCTGGGAATTTATTCAAACATACATATAGTTCCTTTTGATTTCAAATCTCTGAATTCTATCAAATGACTTTAAACTAGATTACTATCCAAACTTTACAAAACCATACAGACTGGACTTGTAATTAGTTGGGTTTTTAAAGGAATAATTAGAAAGCAGGTAGTTATTTATAATTGGCTATTATCAGAATCCAATCTTTTATACAGTGGTTGGCCTGGTTGTCATAGATGTTCTAGTTTAAAAAGACAAGAGTTGGGGTATGGAGGAGGGCCAGTGTCAGGCTTGGAATTGTCTTTTTAATGTCTATAAAACAATGGGTCTCTATTTCTATTTAATTAAAACAGTAAAGTTCTGCCTCAGATATATGGAATTCTCCAATGACTATAATTGATTTTGTTCATTTTCTTTCACTTCTTTAAATAAAATCACAATTAACAAAAAAAGGACTATCCATTTTAGTTACAAAGCTAAGCAACAATGGAAAAGAAGACAGGTTACTGCATCCTTCCATACATTAATTGAGATGGCATAGGGACTGTTACTCATTCACATCGAGCAACCTGAACAATACCAACTTATTTCAGTGGCAATTCTTTGTCTAATTGATTTCTTCTGTTTTATAATGCTGAAATGCAGATAGTCCCTTGGATAGAAGGAAGGCAGCCATGTGATGCTGATACCAGAGTGCTAGCTTCAATCCACAAACCCTGTAATGGAGTGAATCTGCCTCAGTTTCCTCATTTGTAAAATGGGAAATGCAGCAATAAGTGTCTCTCAGAGTGGCTATGAGAATCAGAAGAGGTAAGCTAGGAGAAGTGCTTCGACCAAAAAGCAGTACACAAATGTTCTTCAAATGGTTATTTCTGACAGATTTTACCAAGATGGTAGCACCATCCTGAAATCACACCAACTCCACTGTCATTAAAATCCATTGAAAATACAGGTTCAGGATGTAGAAAAAGAAAATGGAAATTCATTGGTGGATAAGTTTGCTTCCTGGTAACACTAACATTTTGGAGTCTGGGGAAAAGGAGAGGTGAGGAAAAAGAAGGTAAGACAGAAGAGAGAGCAAGCCATATTGAAGGAACTAAAAATTTAAAAAAAAATTAAACTCAAGGGATTACTGAAACTGTAAGACTAATATACTTCCATTTATAGGAACTTTGGGTTTATAATTAAGTTTGCATTATTTCCTGGACTGTTGTCCAAAACTAATAGTTTTGGCCCTTTATTTTGTAGAATCTTCTTCAGTTTGGGTTATTACAGTGTTTCCTCATGATCAGATTCAGGTTTTAAATCTTCGACAGGAATATCACAGAAGTGATATCATGATTTCATTGCATCCTATCAGGTGGCCCATGATTTCCCCTTGCTCATTACTGATGGCGTCAGCTTGGCCACTTATTGAAGGTACCCACCAGGGTCTTCCACTATAAGGTTGCTCTTTTCCCCTTTGAGAGTAATAAGAACATCGTGGGGTGATAATTTGATGCTAAATAAATATTCAGTTCTTCATCTAACCTGCAAATTATTCATTTGCGTATTTATGTCAGTAGGGAGTCATGGATTCCTATTTCATTCAGTGAGTTATACTCCATTGCTATCATTATTTAAGTGATGCTCAAACTGTCCCAGACTTATCCAGTGGAGTTGGGGGGACATTCTTCCAGCTGGCTTCTTGTGAGTTACTGGTGCAATTGCTGTCATTCTTGGTTCACTTTCTTGTTTTCCCGGCACCAAGTACAATCCAGGTTTTTTCTACTTTCTGTGTCATGACTTTAGAGTCAGCCATGTCTCCAAGAAGCTTTAGTTCTTTATGGTGTAGAATGGAGTTAAGAAACCAAGACCTAGACCCTATTGCTATTGGATTTTTGTTGTTCTGTGATGTTGTCTAACACCAACAACTAATTCTCCGACTCTCCAGAAACCAGCTGGGTGTCCAACAATTCAATTCAGTTTTCTGACACCATTTATCTGCAGTTGGTATCAGATCTGACAAGTTAAGGTCTCAAACCCACAAGACTACTTTACTTTATGTCAATCCCAAATCCCAAGGTACCCATACTTTTGACTGTCTATAAATGGAATCTTCCCACACCCCTTTTCCTTAGGTCTTGTAATTTGCTAGCATGGTTCAGAGAACTCAGAAAGACACTTCACTTATTATCACTGATTATTATGAAGAATGTACTTGAGGAATAGCCAACAGAAGATATGCACTGGGCAAGGTATGGGGGAGGTTCTGGAAGCTTCCATGCCCTTTCTGGGTGTACCATCCTCCTACTTCAGTGTGGTCAACTTGGAAGCTCTCTAAACCCTGTTTCATTTAAAAAAATTTTTTTTAATTTTTTATTTTTTTAATTAATTAATTTATTTATTTATTTACTTTTACCTGTTTCATTATTTAGGGTATTTTATGGAGGTGTCCACTAAATAAGCGTGATTGATTGAATTGAGGGCAGTTGGTAGTTCAGTCAATGTTCAGCTGCTGGTCCCTTCCAGGAGGTTGAGGGGTGGAGCTGAGGGTTCCATGCTTCTAGTAAAGACTTGATCTTTCTGGTGACTAACCTTAATCCTCAAGCTAAACTGGAGCTTGCCAGGAGTTTCCTCATTAGAAGCAAAGAGGCTCCTATCACCCTTATTCTTCACTCAGACAATTCCAAGAGTTTTAGGAACTCTGTGCCAAGAACGGGGACAAAGACTAAATATGACACTGTAGTTATGTCTGTTTGTTTGTATAAGTGGAACATCTTCTCACCACAGGGTAATGGTCATTTGTCAATAAAGCATAAGCTTTCAGAGACAATAGAAGGAACACATGTTTATCCTTTAGTTACTGAATATGAGTCTGATTGAGACACTGTCTTGGGGCTTATACTCTCATGTGAAATGAGGTTGGGTTTGTAGTTCTCATGTAACTCTTTCATACTCCCTAATAAGGTGCCCGCTGATACTGGATATATCTAAAGACTTGAAATCACAAAATAATATTAAGTCTTTTGACTTTTCACCATTAGAACCAATTCTGCTGTCTTCTGCTTTCATAACCTCCAAAAATATGTAAGTGAATCTTTAGTGCAGAAGACAGATCAATGATCTTTATAAGTGAAACATAATTTTGCAGATTTAGGAATCTTCTTAATTCCTACACTCTAGGCAGAAAGGAAAGAAGCCAGTTCAAACTACTTTTTATGTGTATATTCACATTCTTCTGCCCATTCTTAACATAGGTAACATCTTTACATAAACCAGTGTTGACTGTATCATTCTTAAGTTCATAACCTTTGGGATACTTCACATAGCTATCTCATATGAGATTGGTTCTTGCTGGAATTTAACAAAAAATAACAATACTGAAATTAATCCACTCCCATGCCATGGATCTGGGAACTATTGGAATCATGAAGCTTTTTGTGTTGATATCTACTCCTTTGACTTTGATACACTGTTTGTTTTTTAAGTGTGAGTATGTTAAGGAAAACACAAGGATACATTACAACACAAACACTAGAGATTACCTTTAAACACACACACACACACACACACACACACACACACAGCAATAAGATATGATGTAATAGTTTTCCTTTTGATATAATACGTTATAATATAATTACATATTAATCATGTTATTAATAATTGCCTTTAGAAGGATTTTGGTTTAGATAAAGGTCTGTATACTGAATGTGTTTTCATTAAAGTTGATTAAACATTTTAAAGAATATATATTCATACTATTTTTAAAATACTCAATGTTATTATTAAATGATAATATAAATAATAAAATTATAACATGAATAATTTTGCCATGTGTTCCTTAAGTCGATGTAGTATTATTTCTTTAATTTTACCACCGCCATTCTTTTTGCTAATTTTTTTTTTAAGATTTTATTTATTTACTTGATGGAGAGAGATCACAGTAGACAGAGAGGCAGGCAGAGAGAGAGAGGGAAGCAGGCTCCCTGCTGAGCAGAGAGCCCAATGCGGGACGCGATCCCAGGACCCTGAGATCATGACCTGAGCCGAAGGCAGCGGCTTAACCCACTGAGCCACCCAGGCGCCCACTTTTTGCTAAATTTGTATGAATTCCACTTCCTACAAATTGGTTTTTCCGCCCTTGGTTTATGTGGTACAGTAGCCACCAATTTCCCCTTCCTACTTGTAAAATCACCCATGCTTTCTTTATCTGGTTTCACTTACTGTTTATTCATAAGTAATTCCCAAGATTGGTGTTTAGCCTTTCTGTTCTACTCTCAGAAAAATGAATCTACATGTGTATTTTCAAATATCTGTGTTCTTACACTGACCCTATATTCTTTCTTGAACTTCAGTTTCAAATTCTGTGTATTATATCTTGGATTTCCCCCAAATCATCTCAAACTTGATGGGCATAAAATCATATGTTATGTTTGTTTAGAAACTGATTGCCTCTTCTAGTTCCCCCATTTTGGCCAAGAGCATTGTTTTTCTTTCCCTTAGGATCTACATTTTGGCACTTCCTTTGACCTTGTCTTCTTTTCTTCTGCCACATACTCAGTTGTGAGTCTTGGTGATTACAACCTTTGTGTCTTCTAGGTTGCTGCTTTTCACTTTGTTCCCATTGACTGCAACTCCTCAGAGAGGGACCCAAGAGATACTCAAAGTGTTTGGGGGGACAGGGGAATGGGAGGATCAGTGAGTGAGTTGTCTGCTTTCCTTTAATCTCTTTCTTTTCTTCTATTTTTTCTTCTTTTTGAAAACTTTATTGTCTTGAAAAATATATGTATGTATAATATATATAAAATATGTAGTACTAGTATAAAGAGCATTTAGAATTACAAAACCAAGCCCAAGATCTTGATCATAGGTTTCTTAACTCCTCTAAGCCTGCAAACTAAAGATAGTAATCCTAAACCCATAGCGCTGAGTTACAAGAATTAAATGAGGTGATCAGATGAAAGTACTTTGTAAACATTAACAATTCACTTTGGTGCTTTTTACTCACTATATTCCAGATTCTTTTTTAAATAGAGGTGATTTATATACTTGAGATGTCTGGAACATAAAGGTATGAAATTATAGTTAATTATTTCTGTTTTATATATGGCAATGCCAGAGTTAATTCACAATAATACATTTATTAATAGAAATGGTCTGGATTGCCTTGGTTATTTGTTTGTTTGTTTGTTTTTAAATTTTTGTGGTGCTATTTAATGTAGTAGTTCTTTATTCTCAGGTCTTCACATGTTAAAAGATTATGCAAGAAACAGTAACCCAGAGATATAAGAGAGTTAACAGCAGTATAATTTGCAAGTTTACTTAACTTAAATAGTACTGATTTTATATGCTAAAATCCCTAATGATCCACGGGCATCAATCAAATTAAATCACTAGATTGAAAATAAAGGTGAAATCACAGGTATAATGCACTTATTTATTGATACTGATTCAAATTAATTGATGATGGAGCATTAGCCAGGGTGAACCCGTGTTAACGTACCATGCCCACAAAGACACAGGGGAATTCACACAACTATCTGTGATATATTTGATAATCATTTCACATTTATACTGTTGCTGCCAAAATGGGATTTTACTCTGTTCAGAGCTCATGCAGTTTCAAAAGATGTTTAATATAAAATTAGGATTAATGGCTCAATGTAACCTTTCTGAATAGAGTCATGCTTAGGAAATGAACACACCTCAGCAATAACATACTGCTTGCATGAACACTAATGCTCATGTATTCTGTCCATAGTAAGCCTGCAGGCGATCCCTGCTCTAAAAAGGTTTATTACTAAAGAGGGGGAAACTATACATGTTTCTGGCTCCGTGGTGCCTTCTTTGCACCTTCTTTGCACCAACAAAAGGTGCCTTCCTTTTGTTTCTTTCCAACTAGTTTTACTTAAAAATATGAATTCTTTTGTGAAACTCTAAATATAAATGCTTTTATAAGAGCGGGAAGGGAGGCAAGCCTTCTCTTCTGACAATTATTGTCCTTATTTTTTTATTTATTCATTTTTGGGTTAATTTAGTCTGGCTAAAATTACATACATATTCATGTTTCTTAATAAGAACAAAGCTTTACTCTTGGTTATTTTCCATAAATTTGTCCTCATAAGCAATTTGACAGGCATGTACTTTACTAGAATGGAAGTTCACAGTGAGTCCTTGGGACTCGGTTTTAGATCTGTAATTCATTAACTCCATCCCCAAAAGTCCAAATGCTTCTTTAGCAGATCACAATAAAATTGCCACCGCTTTCTTTTTAAATTTCAGAGTGGCACATACTGTGTTTGAGGCGTAGATTGTCTAACTATTACTAAATGCGTTAGCATTTCTGAATGTGGTTTCATTTTGGTCCAAAACATTGATTTGAAACAAAATGAGGGATTGTAAAATGACTTACAATTCTTCAAAAATGGTTTTCTTGCAGAATTCTGTGGAATGTATGTCTAAATATTTAACATTAAATGTACCATTATTTTACTTCCATTTCCAGTTTATCATATATATATATGTATATGTATATATACATATATATACACATGTGAGATTTATAATACCAATTCATAGGGAAGTATTAATAATATATTTTTATTAAACTTTCAGTTATCATGTGGGTGTTAGTTGGACATCAGGCATAGGAGATATAAGTAGGACAAAATATCTCAAGTATTAGGGCACCTGGGTTACTGAATCAGTTGAATGGCTGACTCTTGATTTCAGCTCTGGTCATGATCTCGGGGTCGTGTCTGGCTCTGCACTGATAGCGAACTCTGCTTGAGATCTCTCTTCCACTCCCTCCACCCCTCCCCCTGCCCTTTAAATAAATCAATAAGTAAAATCTTAAAAAAAAAATCAAGTATTTTAGAAGTGCTGATAAAAGATTTTGGAAACCCAGAAGTTCCTTAGGAGATCAGCTTCCTGGTGCATGTTGAAGTTGAGTGAGTTGCTGTGATTTCACTTCATAGTTTAATCATTATTACAGATTGCATTTTAAAAACAATTAACACATCCCTCTACTGACCAAAATTAATGCACCTTTTAACTTTGCCAGTAATTTGCTTTACAAGAAAACATTAACTGTTGCTTTTCAAAATGTTGTTTCATCTATGACAAAAATATCTTTGGAAGTCCTTATTTTTAAATACTTTTAAAGTAACTTCTACTGCAGAGTCCTGGAAAGACTGTCCTGAGGTTTGTGATAAGGAAGCTGATACCCAGGCAGCTTCAGAAACTAACCTTACGCCCTACAGGAGACTAGAAAAACTATAAAGATTTCAATTCTTAATTTAAAGAAATGTTACTCTGGTTGTGAATTGTCATTTGTATATATTCACGTTGCATTGTATGAAAAGTGTAATACTATTACTGGGATTTCTTTAAAAAGTAAAAGAACTTTTTAAATATTAAAGAGCAAGCTTTTACGTATTTTCATTGGCTTCAATTATTGGGATTGAGAAAATTTGTACAGTCAGCCCTTTATTCCTATTTATGTTGCATTATTTAATAGCAACATATTTTTCAAAAGTAGTATGTTACTTATGCACAGCTGTTCACGAACATCTCTTTCCTTATTATTTGAAGTACTTAACATCCTACATTTTAAATGTTTTTTTTTTTCTCAAAGATCTGGTTTCTTCCCCTCATTTATTTATTCAGTGAATATTTTAGGATTTATTTACTCCCTTTTTCTGTGCCTAACTTGATTTCAAGAGAAATTTTACAAATTATGTATTCCAAATTCAGATCTGTCCACCTCATTCTCCTAAATAGGAAATACATAACTCAAATTTAGAGATAGTGTAATACTTGGTGGACTCCTATGCTAAAGACTTTACATGAAAATTCAAAACATGTTAGCGGTTTAATATGTGTGATTATGTAGATTTACAGAGCTAATGCCATATTCTTTAATTTCCCATTTTCTTTAAGTGTACCTCAGTGTTGAGAAAGAAAATCCATAGTATGCACCAGGGAAACATAAAAAATACTTAGTAGTATTTTTTGCTGATTTTTTTTTTCACCGCAGTACCACGCCCCTACCATACCATATTTAACTTTTTAAATTTATCTCGATTTTCAGCTGTGTGTTGGTAGATGAATTGAATTTTCATTTTGTTAGAACCAATAATCAAAAATAATTCCACATATTTTTATTTTCATCATTATTAATGATGAACTTTTACTGAATATTTTTTGTGCCATGAGATCTGGAACATTTTACTGTCCAGTACTTAACATACGACTGGTCTGAAAACTACTCTATCACATGTTGATACTCTTGATTCGTGCCCTTAGCAGCAAAAAGTAAATCATATTATGGAGAGATATGTAGAGAATTATAGAGCTAAGTTCTACTTTCCCCATCTTAGTATCAGGTCAACAGGACTTATCTTTTTTTTTAACCTTATAAATAGCAAGTAGAATACATGTAGAGGTGATGTACAATTTTTAGAAGGATATGCAGATTTTTTATGATGTCTGGGAAATTATTTGAAATCTGTAAAATAATTTGAATAGTGGCTATGCAAGGAATATTCACAAGGGTTTACTGATATATTTATGTTTTCCCATCTATAACTTATAAGTTTTTAAAAACAAAGTACACAGATTTATAAAAAAATATAATTCAATTTAGAAAGAGCTGATCAGTCCTAGACATATATACATAATGCAAATGTATGTGTGTATGTGTGTGAATATATATAAAATTAAATTGGTTGAGCAGGCAGGAAAAGTAAGGGGGAATGAGAGGAAAGATGACTTTACTGTTCCCCCCAAAAAACACATAAATCCTTGGGTGTGTTGATTATCTCCCTTAGAGTATGCTTAAACGCATGCGTAAACTAAGATATAGGACTATCCAAAACGTTTTTTTTAAATTTTAAGATTATCTATTTATTTATTTGACAAAGATTACAAGTAGGCAGAGAGGCAGGCAGAGAGAGAGAGAGAGGAGGAAGCAGGCTCCCCGCTGAGCAGAGAGCCCGATGCAGGGCTCGATCCCAAGACCCCGGGATCATGACCCGAGCGGAAGGCAGAAGCTTTAACCCACTGAGCCACCCAGGTGCCCCCATCCAAAACATTTTTATGGATTCTCGGGATCATCCTTTTTTCCAGTCTCAGCGTTGGGATGGGAATGTTATTTAACACTGAAGTCTGCTCCCAGGCTGCTTTGGTGGACCAGGTGCTCTGCTTCCTTACCTGCCAGGTGAAGACTTGGGTTCAGTTTCACGGTCTTTCATTTCCTTGGCCAGCAGGGACTGAGTGCTTGGAGGGCCACCAGGAAGCCCCTGTCGGTGGAGGGGATGCCTCATGCTGCCCAGCAGCGACCCTGTTGACTGATTAGGACACTATGACGATGAGTTCTAGGGCATTTCTATCTAGTCTCTTGATGGCAGCAGAGATATGAGGCTTTATAAAGCGAGTTTCTGAAATTCATGAATCAGAAGAAGCTGGTACCGCTCTGTCAGAGGCCCGTATTGCTAGGGTGACTTGGTATAAGCAGGAGTTAGGGAATAAACATGTATTTCATCAGATGTACACAGCTGGCTTTCCTCTGTTACCAGTGAGTCTGTATTTTTACTGATCTTGGCGGCATGATACGTTGGTCTGAGACCTAGTGCTGGTTGTCTAGCCACAGGTCATGGCCCATTTAAAGACTCACTTTTTCATCCTATGTAATATGTTATTTAGTTTAGGGAAATTATTCATAATATTCTTGCCTATACATCATAACAGTTAATATAAAAGTGATTTTTTTTTTACCATCTTCTTTCAAACTTAAAGTTTCCGTTTTTTTTTTTTTACATTCAGGGCTTTTCAAATTAAATGTCTTTCTCTTTGTTTTCTCTACAATATTTTTGCTAGACGTCACACTATCTTGGCCATATCCCATCTATACTCACCCCCTTCAGCTTTCCATTCTAGCAACATCTTCCGGCCTTTGTACTCTATGATCTACTAACCCGGAGAAATCACTATTACAACCTAATTCCTTATAAGACTGTTCCAAAAAGCATTCAGCATCATCTTACTCTTTTGCCACTCCAAGGACTTTCTCTCCCATATTATGCAAGAAGTTGGGGGAGAAAGGGTCGAAGCCAACAGAAAAGTGATTCCCCGTCAGCTAATTCCCAAAAATGATGCATTTGATATAACCTTAATGACAAGGAAAATGCACCAATTATATTACAAGAATTGACTTGCAGTTCCCAACAGATTTTACGAGGCAGAAAGATGTTCCTTCCAAAAGTAAAAACATTAAGTAAACATAACCGATGCATTTAAAGAAAGCCTTTGCTGCCATTTACAACAAATAACCATGGAGATCTGTGATTAACAAGAGATTCTTGAAGAGGGCTTATGTGGATCAAAACATATCAGTATTTTCAAATGACAGGTGCCATGCATGGGCATAGGTGATTAAATTTTTACTCTTGTTTGAAATGATTTCTAATGAAAACCCCTTAAATTTTATACATCATTATTATTGTTATACTTGAAACCCTGCTAAATGGCGCTTTTAAGTTAGAATTTCAATATGTAGCCTATGGAATAACTTAAAGAGTTAGGCAATTCAATTTATGCTCATATAACGAGGGCCTACATAAAATAAACAAGGATAATTTCTAAATAACTACCAGCTTGTGATATGGACAGTTTAACTGGCCAGTTGTCAGAGTTGGCCTCTCTCGGGGAATTAGGGACAGTTGGCCCCTGTGTAAAAGAACGTGGACCCAAGCTGTAAACTAGCAGACTGGAGGTTATCAGGTAACTAAAAAATTGTGTGAACACTTAAATATTGGGTGATTTTATATAAGAACCGGGTTGCTGGCTTCTTTTGGAAATGGGAACTCTGATAACAGCAGATTCGTGTCCAATTGTGCCTCCCCCTAGCATGAGGCACTATTCCATGGGTGCTGGTAAAGGCTAGTGGCATACCCATGAGCCAAATGCTCTGCATTCGCCACGGTATGTACACACCCCTCGTTTTTTGAAAAAACACAACCCTTTCACCCTGCTTAGTTGTTTGAATTCGCAGCTCCCGATACAAATATCCATATCAACTCACACAACCTGAGTTTGGATGGAAAAATTTTGCGAATAAAGAATTCTCACAGGGGGCTCCTGGGCGGCTCAGTGGGGTAAAGCCTCTGCCTTCCGCTCAGGTCATGATCCCAGGGTCCTGGGATCCAGGGGAGCCTGCTTCCTCCCCTCTCTCTCTCTGCCTGCCTCTCTGCCTACTTGTGATCTCTGTCTGTCAAACAAATAAATAAAATCTTTAATAAAAAAAATTCTCACAGAATCATTTGACTAGCCAAACCTTTATCAGGAAAATAAAGAAACTGAATAATAGCTTATCTATTTAGCATTGTGTGTCTCTCTTTCTCTAGACGACATATCCTATATGTGTGTGCATGTCTATCGTGTGCATACAACACACCCACTATAATTTCTGAGAAATGGATGCCTATGAAAGTTGAGGTGACACCTTAGCCATTGTGATCTGTTGACTGAACTCTGGTCATACTTAGTCAAATATGTTTTTATCCTTAAACTCCAGATGAAATTTAGTGAAATAACAGAGTAGCCCTTAACTACTCCTTGGTTGCTTTCGAAATATCCATTATTAGGTCATATTCTCCTCCCCTTCGCATAATGTAGTCTCTCTGTTGTAAAATGCACACAAATCTGAAGCTGTTTGTGATTTTCCATACTTCATTCTCCACAGTGATGTGCAACAGGCATTGATCTTTTCCTAATGCAGTAATAAGCTAGAAGCATTTTTCAAACGTGGGCACTTTATTTGCTTTGTTATTGTCAAGAACAAAAGGAAATGCATTTGGCCAAGGTCAGTGTGAGGGGAATGTGAAGACCCGTGCCAGAAAGCCCACTGCTCCTCTGGCTCATTAATGTTCTCCATTTGGCTCCGGTCTTCCCTGATTTAAGATATGAAGTATGTTGATGTTTCCAACTGCCAAGAAGTTGTCGTACTCTGAATCTGTGGGTCAGGTCCATCTTTTTAAACACACCATTTCATTCATAGAATCTTAGAACTGAAAGAGAGCTTCACACGTGATCACACTCATTCATCTGCTTCCAGGCAGGAGGGCAATAAAAACGTCTCAGAAAGAGAACGGTTTTCTTCATTTGTCAGATTTCCCAACTGTATGGATCTATGGTCTTTTTGCTCAATATTCAGTAGCTACATGTAATTCTCGTTAGTAACTTTTCGTATCTATCTGAGGTTTTTCCCAGCAAACCAAATGCTATTTTTTTTTTCTCATGTTGTCCGGGATGAATATACAAAAATTAAATTCTGATATCCTACTTTTTAGTGGCTCCTTTTTTCAGGATTCAGTCTATTTTGTTGTCTTTAAAAGTTTTCTATACCTTTGTAAAGTTATACTATATTAGCTCATTGAGAAGAACACAAGCAACCAGAACCACTGAGATGATTGACAAGAGATTCCTATCGCACTGTGGTCCATTTGAGGTTTTGAGGTATCAAAAACAAACCAAAAGATGGGGAAAAAAACAATTATTACATAGCAATAAAGCATATTATTAACTTATTTACTTATTTATTTCCTCAGTACTTTGGAATGCCTAATGGGTGGAAGGCATATGATGTAACCTTCATGTATGATAATGACCAATAGACCAATAAAGCATACACCAGAAACATTTTGACCACTTGAAACTGTTTGACTTGAATGTCATTTCCTTTTATTTTTTAGGATCACATTTGCATTTTTATTGTCATGAAAAAATATCTGTGTTCTTTTTTTGTTTGTTTTGTTTCTTGATTTTTTTTATTTTTTTCAGCGTAACAGAATTCATTGTTTTTGCACCACACCCAGTGCTCCATGCAATGCGTGCCCTCCATAATACCCACCACCAGGCTCCCCCAACCTCCCACCCCCCGCCCCTTCAAAACCCTCAGGTTCTTTTTCAGAGTCCATAGTCTCTCATGGTTCATCTCCCCCCCAATTTCCCTCAGCTCCCTTCTCCTCTCCATCTCCCCATGTCCTCCGTGTTATTTGTTATGCTCCGCAAATAAGTGAAACCATATGATAATTGACTCTCTCTGCTTGACTTATTTCACTCAGCATAATCTCCTCCAGTCCCGTCCATGTTGCTACAGAAGTTGGGTATTCATCCTTTCTGATGGAGGCGTAATACTCCATAGTGTATATGGACCACATCTTCCTTATCCTAGAATGTCATTTCTCACCATGCTCTCTGCTCTTAGTTTGTTGTGGAATTAAGCTGGATACATATAATAAATAAAACATTTTGAAGTTTGATGTTAGCACAGGCGGTGTTTCAAAAATATAATAATCTCATCTTGAGCTGCCTTGTGCCCGGACGAGTGTGTTTGTCTTTTCTCTTCACACTTTAGGATTTAAAGATCCCTCCTAACATTGTGGACCACGTGCGTATGGGGCAGTACATCCCACTAACTCGTCTCGTAGCATCTCTACACAGGAAGTCCATCAGGGAATTTACCACCTCGCCCAGGCATAGGCTTCTTCAGCTGGGATGCTGTGTATTTGGCATCTGGAAATACCATTCGTGTTTTTTATTTCTTTCCACACTCTTCACATACTAATTTGAGAATAAAAATACAGGCTAGGGCCTACCCCTGCCATAACACTTTAAATGTATAGTTTTCTTGGGACACTTGGGTAGCTTAGTTGAGCATCTGACTCTTGATTTCAGCTCAGGTCATGATCCTGGGATCAGGTAAGATCCTGGGATCCAGCCCTGGGTTGGACTCCACAGTCAGTGGGGAGTCTGCTTAAGGATTCTCTTCCTCTCTCCCCGTTCCTATCCCTGCTCATGCTCTCTCTCTCTCTCTTAAATAAATAAATGTTTAAAAAATTTTTAAAAATAAACTTACACTTTTCTTATTGGTTCTCCAAGTATGTACATCTCTATTACTTTCCTTGATAGAACATTTTGATGTGTTTACCTTATGTATACTTCTCCCCCAAGTCTTCAGCACTATTTATCAGTTAAACTTGAGCCTGGAGTAATTCCCTGTTAAAATCTAAATTCTCAGAGTAGTAAACTAAATATGTCATTGAACATTTGGCTTGAAAACTGGATGTAAAATTGTTTTTTTTTCCCCTTTTTATATGTATATTGTCTTCAGGAAGTCAAACTGAGTTTATAGTCATCTTGCTCAAACCATGTAGGATAGAGATTTTGAAAGTATTCAAGAGATCAAAAGGTGATAAATGGAAATTAATTGCACCAGAAACGTTACTTTAACATAGTCTTTTTTTTTATTTAAGATTTTTTTTTATGTGATCTCTACACCCAGTGTGGGGCTTGAACCCACAACTCTGAGATCAAGAGTTGCACACTCCACCGACTGAGCCAACCAAGTGCCCCTGCTATTGATAGTCTTTTAATATTTGTCTTTATTTAATTTTAATGAGTGGATCATTTATATAAAGATGCTTTCTTATTATCACTGTCACTCATGATTCTTCTACCCCAGTTTTTCTCATGAGGTCTTAAATTCCTCAACAGTCTAATTTGTCAACTTTGAGGGAGAATAATTTTAGCTTGAAAATGGGCCCAGGGTGGCCATGGGCTGCTGTGAACATCTTGGCACCAAGGGCAAGTGGGAATGTACTCTGATGATTCTCACATGCTTGTTTTCTCTATTTTTGCATTTCTACAAGGCTCATGCCAGCTTTCATACTCGCTCTTGTTTTTCCTTTCTTTTCCTCCATTAACTTGCCTCACAAATATTTAATGGCACAATTGGCAGGTGAAAGGGGGTTAGTGGTGGAATATGGAGTTAGTTGGGAAGGGAAGGAACCAAGTCTATTTTCTTTAGTTCCTATCAGGCCCTGCGTCAACCCATTGCAGATGAGTTCTCTGACTCCTTTTTAACGTTTTTTACTTTCTGTTTCAGTCCATGTGGGCTGCTATAAGAGAATACTATAAACTGGGTGGCTTACAGGCGACAGAAGGCTGCTTCTCACAGTTGTAGAGGCTGAAACATCCAAGGTGGAGAAACTGTCAGATTTACTGTGTGGTGAGGGCTTTCTGGTTCAGAGACGGCCCTCTTTTCTCTGTCCTACATGGCGAAGGGGTGAGGGAGCTCTCTAGGGTCTCTTTTATAAGGGCACAAATCCCATCCTGAGGGTTGCACTTTTGTGACATCATCACCTCCTCAGTGCTCCACCTGCAAATGCCATCACACTGGGGATTAGGTTTCAACATAGGACTTTTGGTGAGGCACAAACATTCCACCCATGGCACTTGTTGTTGACTCCACTGAAGACCTAGAGTAGAGCTATTAGACTCCACTGTATTCGTCCCCATCAAATGAAATAAAGTGACCATGGCTTTCATCCCAGCCACTCAAAAACTAGCTTAATTTCATATGTAATTCATTTTTACAGGGTACTGAATTCTGCATAAATAGTATTTGTGCTTCTGTTTATACAGAGCATCCCCGTGGAGTGCTGTGTGTTGTTATTACTATTATTATTGTATTAAACTTATTGCTGCCCAGTGTCACAAGAAATAAGAAATGAATGTTCTCAGTGTCACAAGAAAATTTCTCACTGGTGTGAGATTGGGGCATGTTACATTAATATTGCATTAACATTTAATCCAGCAAGCTGATTTTTTTTCCCTGCATATTTCATGTGCTAGGTAGAATTCTTTTTTTTATATGATCTGGATATCTGTATTTTTTTTTAAGATTTTATTTATTTATTTGACAGAGATCACAAGTAGGCAGAGAGGCAGGCAGAGAGAGAGGGGGAAGCAGGCTCCCCACTGAGCAGAGAGCCCAATGTGGGGCTCCATCCAAGGATCCTGGGATCATGACCTGAGCCGAAGGCAGAGGCTTTAACCCACTGAGCCATCCAGGTGCCCCTGGATATCTGTATATTATGTTTCTTTGTATGGGATGTACTTTATTTTGAATCTCAATTATTGCCAAAATAACATCACCCGAAAAATATTATTAAACATCATAGGTCACTTTGGCATCGTATAATCGGCTCTCAGCATCTCTGCTTGACTCTGGTAATACATTTATTAAACCTTTGGTGAGTTACTAACAAATTGGCCAGGACTTAAAGTTTTCTTCTGTGAAAAATACCATGTGCTTGTCTTTTGAACTTCGAAAGCTCTTTGCTGGGTACCCATCTGATCTAGAGTCACACCTAATGAAATCAAATGACCTCCAGACTCACCACCGCCTCTCCCTGTTGCCTATTTTCGCTTCCCAACGCCCCACCCCTCCAGACCTACATTCTCTTTGAAATCAACATCTGCTTTTTTGGTCATATACTCCTCCTCCTGTATTCCTCTCCCTTGAATGAAACAAAGTGACTCTGGCTCTCAACCCAGCAACTTGTAACCCAGCTTGGTTGATTTCATATTTAATTCATTTTTACAGGGCATTGAATTTTTGCATAAATAATATTTGTGCTTCTGTTAACACAGAGATCCCCATGGGGTGCTGTGCACTGTTGTTACTGTTATTATTGTGTTAAACTTATTGCTGCTGGTGTCACATTTAATTGTGAATTAGTAGAATCACTTTTCCTGATGTTGATGTGCGGCCACATTTCATGTCTTTACCCACTAACTCATAACTTTATTAATATGAGAAGGCAATTTCGAAAAGGATAAAGGGAAGAGTCACCAGTATTAAATAGTAACAAGACGAAATAGAGTTTAGATAGGCATAAGTCACAGCAATATCTCTTTGAATAGTTTATGAAATTTTTAACAGGCAAAAAGCAAGAAAGGGAAAATTTTCTTTTTGTCTTTAAAGGTTGTCTCTATGTTTAGCAAGTGCAGGCCAAGTGCCCTCCCTCTCTCCCTCTCTCCCTTCCTCTCTCTCTCTGACATGAAGCAAAGTAAGAAATAGTGCCTTTTGAACAGGAGATTTCCTTTAATTACATTGGGGAAGTGATAATGGTAGGTATTGCATGTTTAATGTAATGTTCTGGATGCCCCTTTTTCTTTCTCTCTCTCTCTCTTTTTTCTCCCTTCACAGCTACCTCATCTTGAGCAGAAATAAAGGTTCAAGGCTTGTCAGCATCAGTTTATAGATAGCTGTTTAAAAATAATGAGATATTGGGTATTGTAAGGCTCAGGGCCGTCTTGCCAGACTCATTTATTTCCATTCACCTTTTGTCAGAATTGCAGACAGAAGACATTCAATTAAAACTTGTCACCTGTTGCAGACGACCTAATTTGTACTTGTATGTGTCATAGATTAGGGCTGCATGCTTCAGATGAAGCAACTTGACCCCCGGTGCAATATTTCCCCTGCAAAATATTTTGTCGATGGTTATTTCCAATTTCTGTCATTTTGATTTCAGCTCCAATCCAGAGTATGAATTTAGCACATGCCTCTGAACCAGGCAAGGATTGTGAATCACGTGAACCCTGAAAAAAGAGGAGGAGGAATGTCTTTAGGTTGATGTCCTGTGGGCAGAGATCTGCAGATGGATTTTGGATGCACCTTGAATCTGAAACAGAGGGAAGCCTTTGTAATTTCCTATGCAAGCCCCACATGTTTAATAGTCCAGATAGCTATCAGGAGACCCAAACGAAAGACTTCCCCTTGCTAATTGTTAATTCATCTGTAGAGCAAGGAAGCTTTAATGTGAGTCATGGCTTTTATCTCTTTTAGTGACTAAGGATTCGGTTTAAAAAAAGAGCCCACCTAACGGATATGCATTTTCTCTCCTCGTGTGAATTTCTCCTTTTTGGACTCTCACAGTCCAATTTAGAGCATTTCCACTGGCTGCCAGGCAATTTCTAAAGTTCCTGAATTGTGGCCACGATATTCCAGCGGAAGTAAACGTAAGCCTCGGCCAGGCCCGGGGTGTCTGGTTGAAAAGGCGCTGTTGTCTGGGCCTCCCTCCTGAGCTGAAAATGCAGCCAGAACGTTGCTCCGCGTCTGTGGCCCAGGCCGAACAGGCTTGTCTATTTGTAGTAGCATGTGAAGGAGGAAGGAGGTGAATGTCTTGGGGGCCCCAGCCTCAGTGAAAAAGCAGAAAAACTAAATCTTTTTATTATTTTTGGTTTGTCCACACTCTCATAGCTGTAAACTTTTTCAAGTCACGCGCTCCTTTATGGAGTGACGCAAAATCACTAGCCCTTCCCTTGAGTTTGAGCAAGAGCGCTCAGTCCTCTCCCACCCCCCAGCCCAGCGTTCTGCCCACCTCCCCATGTGGACCGTCGTTGTGACGCCAAGTATCCTACACCGTGATGATCCGGTTGTATCTGCCTGCACTTCTAGCTTTTGGAGTAAATACCAAATGCTCTTTTCCAAAAATAGAATTTGACGGCAGGAAGGCTGTATGAACATGGCACTTAAGAATGTGGGTTCTGGGGGCGCCTGGGTAGCTCAGTGGGTTAAAATCTCTGCCTTCGGCTCAGGTCATGATCTCAGGGTCCTGGGATCAAGTCCCGCATCAGGCTCCCTGCTGAGCAGAGAGCCTGCTTCCTCCTCCATCTCTGCCTGCCTCTCTGTCTGCTTGTGATCTCTGTCTCTGTCAAGTAAATAAATAAAATCTTAAAAAAAAAAAAAAGAATGTGGGTTCTGGAGCGCCTGGGTGGCTCAGTGGGTTAAAGCCTCTGCTTTCAGCTCAGGTCATGATCCCAGGGTCCTGGGATGGAGCCCCGCATCGGGCTCTCTGCTCAGCGGGGAGCCTGCTTCCCCCTCTCTCTCTGCCTGCCTCTGTCTACTTGTGATCTCTGTCAAATGAATAAACAAAATCTTTAAAAAAAAAAAAGAATGTGGATTCTGCAGCCATTCTCCCAGCCCCCACCCCTGGTTCTGCCTCTTGCAAGCTCCGGTTTTCTCATTTTTGTGCAACGGGATAATAATAGCACCCGCCCCATAGGATTGCTCTCAGGCTTAAATGGGTTCATATACGTAAAAACAATTAACCCGTTGCCTAGACTGTAATAAGCTCTTGACAGCCAATGACTGCTAGTCACTGGCTGATATTCTGGTATATTCCAAGACACTTCTTGCACAGATTGATTCATTCAATTAATAATGAAGACATGGCTTGGGAGGAAAATGTAGGTATGAGGAGTCAAAGTCTGCTGAATCAGGCAGCGAGGGACGAAGTCATGAAGCCAGAGTGAACAATTATCACTGTCTATTTTGAGAAGGAGCCATGGTTGTTGAGGATAGCTGGGGGTTGGTGTGTTTCATTTTCTCACACGATCCTCAACAATTTAATATGATTAGATTCTCCCTGGAGTATATGTGTGAATATGCAAATAATTTTCACTCATCCCCTCAAGAGCAGCCTATAAATATGCGCGAGTACTTCCGGTTATCCTGGTGTGCTCTTTTAGGAGGTTGTCCCGAAGGAGAACCCCGTCAGGGGCCCCCACTAAATGACCCTCTGCCGTGTCAGATACTGCTAATCTGCCTTAGCTTTTTTTCCTGCAGCTCCTCAAAGGGATTTTCTCTGTCCTCTGTTGGTGATGGTTCCCTCACAGGAGTCTCAGGAGAATTCAAGGGCGCTGCTCGGTACCTCTCTTCCCGAAGGGAAGGGGAGAGTGTTTCCTTCTGCAACAAAGGGAACTGCGGTATCAGGAAGGCCCATAGCGGAGGGGAGGGCTCCCACCCTCTTCACCTTCTTGTTTCAGAAGGCTTGCTTCTCCGGTCGGCTCGCAAAAACTCAATTACAAGCCACGTGTAGTAACATTTATTTAATACAACTATCTAGTATTCATTAAATTAACTAATCTTTTAAAAAAGTCACTATCTCTTAAAAAATATTATCACTTTAACGTGACTGTCTGCACCTTCAGTATTCCAGGGTCTATGTAACTAATCATTTGAGCAAACCTTTGCTTGGGAACAACATTGTAAAAGGCTGGTCTTTAATTTAGAAAAGTAGGCTAGGGTACCCTTGTATAATTCTCCGAAGGGGAGATCTTTTATTATCCTATGAAATGCCTTTAACTTTGTGCTATTAAAAATGTGAAAAATACTTTTGACTTTGGACTATATAATATTGTAAAAATTTGCATTTGGGCATAAAACGTAGACTTAAAATGAGCTGACCTAAGAAGACCCACAGCTGAACTGTTTTACTTCTCTTGACGTTTATTTGCCTCACAGCGTATTTTTTCCCTCCTTGCCCTATTCTTGCTTTCTCAATTTTGTAAATTCTGACAATGTAGAAGATTTGTAATACCCTTGTGGCAATGCAGGCACATGCAGTATTTGAAGGAAGAAGCAATCTGAAACATTGTGCTCGGTAGGTAATGCCAACTCTTAAAATCTTTTATTTAAAAAAAAAAAAAGGTAATAGGGGTCTCCACGTGACTAGAAAATCCAATTGCCTTAATTAACTTCCAATCCTGTCACACATTGAACCTGGCGGGTATCTTATTTCCTGGGAGAAATCTTACTTTTCAACTTCTTCAAGACTGGTTATGAGTAAAATCCAGACAGAAATGGTTTGTCTTTCAACATACTGAAGAAGGAAAGAGACAGGCTTCATCGCCTTTGGTGGAAATATCTGGATTCGATTGATGTCTCTTTAGGGTGAATCTGGATTTCCCAGGTACTGATTGTAAATACTTTTGTTTTTCTTTGTGTCTGCTAAACTGTTTGGAGACTTTTAAATGCATTAGGTGAATGGGGTCATTACCAGTTCTCTGCTCGAGTTTGTGTTGTGCACTTAACAGCTAAACTCAGTGATAGCGGACTCATTTTTGGTAGAATTTGGATTCGATTCTGTATCTACTCCAAAATGATATCTAAAATGACATTACTAATGACAGGGATGAGCAGGAAATAGAATGGGATACCAAATAATTCTATAAATCACTTAGATGTCAAATGAGTATCATTATTTCGCTTGTACCCTTTGAATTATCTTTTACGTCTTCATCGTACCTTGGTCTGTTTCCCTTAAAACTGAGGCAAGGTAGACTGTTATACTCCATGAGGACAGATTTTTAATAAATGATCATGATGCAAAATATATATCAATAAAGTAATATAGTAATATTTCAACAAAACAATGACACAATAACAACTCCATGTTTTCCTTGGCGTTTTAAGGTTTATGAAATACTTAAATAATGCATGTATATAATATCCAAACATATTAATATATCTTGTAAATGTAATATGGGACCATTACAGCAAAACATCAGGAAGGATACTGTCTTTATATCCATCTTTTTTTTTCAAGATTTTATTTATTTATTTGACAGGGAAAGAGAGAGATCACAAGTAGGCAGAGAGGAAGGCAGATGGGGAGAGGGAAGTAGGCTCTCCACTCGATTCCAGGGCATTGGAATCATGACCTGAGCCGAAGGCAGAGGGTTAACCCACTGAGCCACCCAGGCGCCCCTGCTTTACTTTTTAAACATATTCTTCACCTAATATTTAGGAATAAGTCATTATGCTGTTATAGTTGGAAACATTAAAAGGAGGACCTTTAATCTTTTCACAACATCATTATTGCAGATTATGGTTCTAGCTAACAGGTATATATAAATCAGTGATACATATTGTATTTTGATATATGCAAGGCAAACAATTTCAGACTAGATAGTTCGAGAAATTTTCTATAAAATAGGAGCACTTACAAACAATTACATTAAAATATTCTTTTTTAAAGATTTTTATTTATTTATTTGACAGAGGCACAGCAAGAGAAGATCACAAGCAGGGGGAGCAGGAGAGGGAGAAGCAGGCTTCCCACTGAGCAGGGAGCCCAGTGTGGACCTCTATCCCAGGACCCTGGGATCATGACCCGAGCCGAAGCCACTGAGCCACCCAGGCTCCCCTATTTTAAACATTTTGATTGAATATTTCTGTTCTTTGTTCTCTACATTTCATCTCTATGAAATCGGCATCCTAATAGGACAAAGTGTGATATCCCAGTTACACCGTCTGTTTGCTATCTAGCTTTGTACTCTAGAAATCAGATGAACGAGGGAACAGAACTTTACTGTAGGCAGAAAGTGTTTAAAAGCAGCAGTACGGAAATACAGCTTCTTTGTGACTCTCATGCACTTTTTTTTTCTTGTTTGTTAAATCAAGCTTTATTGATAAAATGGAATTCAGAATACCTTACTAGGAACAGCAGCAGGCCCAGCCAATCATGATGGCAAAAACGTGGCAGTCTCCTACTAGGTGTAGGAAGCTGCTGCTTATCAATTAGTAATTCAACGTAAGGACTTTTAAAAGAGGTGCAGAGAATCAAGGCATTTTAGCCCCAAGATTGACATTCTTATGAATATACTGTATTACTTGCAATACTCCTGGCAACAAGGCAAGAACAACCTAAAAGACAGTTAAATGAAGGGACCAGCTTATCAACAGTGCCAACCCCACTGCCCAGACAGTTTTCGGTTTTTTAGTATTTTTAGTAAATACTTAGGCACTGTACTAATGTCTTTGTTTTGTGAAATTTGCTGTGAAAACCTACTTAACTGCTCTTGAAGTTGTCTTCTAAGTTCATTTAAATGCTGCTCTGACGTTTCAGTAGGACAGTTCAGGCTTTATCTACAACCAAGCGTGTATTCCCGTGTTCCGCTAAAAGATAATCAACTCTTAAAGCCGTATTATTAAGATAATACGAAAAATTGTGTTTTACTTTATCTTGTGGTGGAACAGTAATCCTTAACATTTGAGTGTCTGTGTTCACTTCAGGTTCGTGTAGAACCGTGTCCGCATTGTCCAAACTGTGTCGCGTAACTCAGAGAACCCACAATTCACGTGTTCCACATGATATTCTTAAATAGTCCCAAGACCGGATCTTTGGTGAAATTGGTTTGCAAAACACTGCATAGGCTGTATCTCCTTCTGAGAGTTTTATGGAGGCCGTTTGCATTTTAAAGGCCCTGAGAGGCCTTTCAGTAAAATAATAATATTGATGATACTGTGGGACCCAACCTATTTTCTAAACATTTTGGGAAACGCCATGTACAATGAACTACTTGGTTGAATTTATTAAGGGATAATGGTACACCGTTTTGTCAGTTAAGGTAATATCAGAGTGAGTCTCTGCCTTGCTCTTACTCCCAAACTAACCTCTGTACTGGGTAAAGGTTTGTATGCTCCTGTCCTGAACTTCACCATGACAGACTGGAAACCAAGTAATTAACAAGCTCTTCTTACCACTCCCCAGTATCCATGAAACATTTATTTTTCTTTCTTTCTTTCTTTCCGTTTTGGCTCTTTCCTCAATCTTTTAAATCCCATGTGAGCAAAAACCTGCTGTATCTTGACCCAATCCATCACTCTTTAGGAAGAAGTTTTAGTAACTCCCTGTCTACCTCCTTTTCTGGCTTCACCCTTAGCTCTGCCTCACGGACACAGCCCTCCTTCGACATCCTAGCCTTCTGAATCTTTCAGGAAGCTCCTCTTTCCTGTCCCGTGTCCAGTCCAAACTTACTCCCAGTTTTCCGTCATTTGGAAGAAGATACACATGTGCACCAAAATGTAAATAGCATTCTCCTCTGAGACATGTTGACATGATAATAGGGAACGGTCCTTACCTCTCATCTTGCAGAGTATAATTCCGGCTTTCCACAGCATGAAAGTGCTTTCAGTCCAGTCCAGTTCCATAGTGAACCCCGTGGTAGACCAGGGAGGGCTGGATCACTTTTACGAGGTGAGCTTTCATGGGTGACTGGTAAAGAGGATACAGATTGCCATTGTCTTTAATTTGAGAAACGAGGAACCAAGGAACAATTTCTTTGTGTTAACGCCCATGGAAATGTGCCTTTCCTTTGGTGTGTAAATGTGATTTTGACAGCCTTGCATGAAATGTGTTTCAGGTTTGTCATGCTCTACAGATTTGCTTTCCAACCCCACCACTTTTTTTTTTTTTTTTTTAACATTCCTCCAATACCTCTGGACCATTCTGTGTTCTACCGTCTGTCTCCATAGCACCGATGGGTGATGCTACATGTATCTGACTGGTCTCAAAGATGGCTACCTCAGCAGTAAGCCAGTGCCTGTCTTTGCCCACAGGAGTGCGTCTTGACAGAGTACGTGGAGGTCGGCAGAAGTACAAGCGCAGAATAGATGCGGAGAACAGCCCCTACCTGAACCCTCAGCTGGTTCAGCCAGCCAAAAAGCCATGTAAGTACAGCAGACATGTCTGGCTTTCCAACATGCGGAATCCTCCCAGTTGGCTCTATGTGTATCGGTTTTGGCATGCCCATCCCTACCGACTCCAAAGAGACGTGTCTTTGTTGGGGGGCCATGGCTGTGTTCCCAAGGATTGCCTTTGAGGAGCAACAGCTACTCGGCTAATTATCTTTTTTTTTTTTTTTTTCCTATGGGTTTCTCTCCCTTACCCTTTTTCACCAAGTCATTTTGTAGAAGCACAAGTCTATTAAGGCATAGCTTATATAATGCGGATTTTACATTTGCTGGTTATCTTTATTTTCAGAGGTACATAAAATGGATCATACTGTAATCATTTGTTCATTGGAGCTGTTAGTTTCAGATTTCACAAGAAAGTGATTTTTGTAGTTTTCACTAACTAAATGAGTTTGACTGCTCAACCTCCCGATGAAAATACATTTGGAGCCTCATTAATTTGACGCTATAGAAGGTTAACACACTAGCTAGCAATAGATTAAAACAAGAAGAGGCCCTGCTGGTAACAAGCATAGGTTGATGGTTCTATCTCAGATGCCCTTATGGGCATCATGAATTGTTTTTAAAGAGTCCATGGTTCTATAATGCCAGATTGCAGTTGGAAAGGATGATGTCTATCTACATTGCTAAAACTCAAGCCCCGTTCTCTTTGTCATGAACTAGAAAGAGTTGGAATGTAGATTGAGGCAATAACTGCATCCCCTTTTCTGAAAAGTTAGTTCATAGTTCTACTGCAACAGAACTAGCCTTTCAGGATATATGCACAGAGTTTGTATGAGGCACTGAGCAGTGCTTGATGGAATCAGTTCCCACATTTAGCTCCCCCGGTCTCAGGAGACACAACCAGCACCTACCAGAGGAGGGTGCATCCTAGCCTTTGTAGAAGAGACACAGGCAATGGTTGATCTGCTTTCAAGGGAAGAGAAAGTATCCGCTTCTAATTCTGACTCTCCAGGAGGGGTCGCTGCTGTGCATCATACGTGTGAGCATATGGGGATCTGTTAAATAAATAAAACAGACCCTGAACTGTAAATGAAAGGACATTTTAGCTATGTCAAAGGAAAAACAACCAGTTTTACATAAAATTAAAGCTTAAGTGAACATATGGCATAGTTTCCTTTCGCCTTTCCAAAAAACATTATGTTGATTATACCTTCAATTGTCCAATCTGGCATCTTCTCCTCAGCCTGCCTAGGCTGTTTAGCATTCTGCAAATACAATCGAGGACTGCATTAAGCAGATTTTGCACATTATAATAAAAAACTTTCTGATAATACAATAAAACGCAATAAACACTAATGCTTAATTTCGTTAGAGGTTAGTTTTCCTAGACTCAGTATCATACACACTGCCCACATCTCATTCATTTTACATGAGCATTGACTGAAACCATTGATAATTTCCTCTCCTGAGAGAAAAATGAGCCCTGGCCCGGTTTGCGCGTCCGTATGATGGAGGGACATCTATGGTTTTCGGCGTAAACCTGAGAAATTGGGAAGTGGCTCGTCAAGTACCTTCCAGAAGATTATAGCAATTTCAGTGAGCTCCATTTGTCTGAGATAAAGAGGCCTCCTAATAAACCATTACTCATTATCTCAAGGCCTCTGTGTTAATTTTCCTTAGTCCATCCAATTAGTGTGTTTTTGTAACAAACATTTATAAAACTTAATTTTCAGATCCTGTCAGATAAGTGTCAAGAGGCTGTGCCTGGGCTTTGCTGAGAAAGTGGCTGAGGGAGATTTCTGGGCCCTGACTGATTGTTTGTGTACTACAAAGCCCAAGAATGGAAATTGGGTTCAATCGATTCTAATTAGGGAAACATTAAATAAGATTTACCTAGAAACAGTCCTGCCGGCTACTCTGTTTTCTGAATGATGGGAATTTCTTAGCTTCCACCAAATTTCTCCGACCCTTTCGGTCAAGTATCCATTGACTTGGGTCAAGCAGGTAACCATCTTCCCAGGACAAAAAGATCCAGAATCAGCATTTCCTCTGGGCACATTTGTGTGCCCTTTATTAAATATTGCATTTTCGTCTACTCCTGACAAACTCGCGGGTGCTGACGGGTTTTGTTGCATTGTCAGAGCAATGAAAGTTGAAACTTTTCCAAGCGTAACTAAAAATAGAGGGTGCTGTTTCCATAGCATGTATAAGAAACAAATGCCATTCTTCACAGGTCCTACAAATTAAAAAAAAAAAAAAAGAATCTGTATTTAATTTTATCTTTTTCCCTACAAAATATGATGTTTGGGAGTATTTCCTCCCAAATCTGCATTTTCAATTTGGTGATAATTGAATATTACTGTCAAGGAATGGTTATCTGTTGATTATTTGCAATAAATAAAATTCAGATAGCAGCCATAGTAATAAAGTGTTAAAATGTTAGAAAAATGGCTAATTATGGCTTGGATAATCTCCTTGTCATTTTGTTAAAGAAGACTAAAAGGAATGCTATGTTTTCAGTTCTAGGGTATGTGCGGTCTTTTCATTTTGGGTTGAAAAAGTTAAAAACTTAGAATGAAAGGAAAATTATCTAGTAAATGCAAAGAGAACTGGCTTTGCTCACAAAAGTCCCATTTAATGCCCTGGTTTACTAGAGTAATAGTACACAGAACATTGAAATATTTGGGTTTATCCTTACCCATTTGTATCTCTTCACTTAGAAGAAAGTATAAAATCTAAAGCTACACATAGAAATTGAGAATAGGGCCAACAAGAAAAATCATTCCGTTAGCAAGGCTTTACAACCCTTCCATAAACTCTCACATGCCCCTAAGCAATAAAACACATTTGATGTGATGCTTTCCATTTGTCTCTAGTGTTTATTTTATGAAGGATTTTAAAAACATATATCACAAATTTCAGACAGATAAATCTGAACCAGAGAATGAGCTAAAGACAACAGATGAAAATAAAGGATTAAAGAATCAGACACTCTGAAGAGAAAATATGGTAACATTTAGGTAGGAGTATTTTCCTGGAAACAGATATTGGCTATATTTGAAGGATTGGCTGGGTATACGGGGAGGGAGAGAAAGGAGAGAAATTCCTATTTAATGCATCCCACAGAGATAGAGTTATATAGTCAGTAATTCACCCAGGCAGAAGGGCTCTGACCTTTGCTCTTCTTTGAAGGAATTAAGACAATTAATGACTTTGGTGCCCATTATGACTATGGCCGTTGGTAGTTCTTTGCCTTCCACATTATACTCTATATTTCAGTGGCTGACCGTGGATTTTTAGTTTAAAGATGTTGTATACTATTGAATCTGCTTCCCCAAATCCCACTTAAGAATCAAAGAGCAAGCCCAGAAAGCATCTAACTTCTCTTATCTGTTTGCTATAAACAATTTCATTCCAGGACAGATGCTTCATTCCAGCAAAGGCAGGTAGAGCAGAGAAGAAGAAAGGAATGCATTCTCTTACAACTGCGGTGGCTTCTTTCTTCCTCTGAGTTTTCCTGAACACTGTTTACTCTGCATATATTGAACCAGAAATAGAATATCTGGGGTTTGTTGTAGGCAATTGGAATTATTTGTCAAAACGCAGCAGACTTTAGGGTTTGGGAAAGCGGGATAGGGCTACTAGTGATCTTGTAGTGCTCTGGTCTGATCCTGCAGATAACAAGATCGTCTCACATTTGTTGGTGGCTGAACCGGAGAAGATCTATGCCATGCCCGACCCCACTGTCCCTGAGAGTGACATCAAAGCTCTCACCACCCTGTGTGACTTGGCCGACCGGGAACTGGTGGTTATCATTGGATGGGCGAAGCACATTCCAGGTACATTTTCTGAAAAGAAAAATAAATAAATAAAAATGAAACCAAAAAGGTTGCAATAATTCCCTAATAGGTATATTTAAGCCAATCTAAAAATTTCTCACTACTATGTTTTTTGAACCTTCACATGTGTTTTTAATCATACTTCATTTTGAGCTTTGCTTAACCTTCACGGAACCGGAAGCCTTTCTCTCCCTGTACCACCTTGAACTCCGTCTTTCTGTTTTTGTATTTCATAGGCAGTGGTACTATGGCCAACACAAGGTAAAGAGAATATAGCTTTTTGAAAAAATATGTCTTTCTCCCTCTTAAAATTCTGAGCTTTCTCCTAAGGAAACACTTCTCTTTTTTCTTTTCACTTTAAAAAATGTCTTTGTCAGCACACATCTAACGTGCCTTTTTTTCCTTTTAAGAATCGCTCACGTGTCGTTCATGGTGGCTGTTCACACCGCATTGCTCCTCGTATTTGCCAACACAGCTTTGGTTCACAATCAGATATTTACCATGAATTTATACACAAGTTGTAAAAATCAATATTAAATGGACATCATAAACTTTCTCATACGGTAACTTCAACGTAGTATTGTAAAGTACCCTATTACTTTTCTTTCTCGGCCCATGCCAGTAACATCAGTAAACATACCTGCTCTCCAGGGTTGAGAATTTTGGCAATCTGCCTGAATTATTATTATTTTGTTTTGTTTTGTTTTGTTTTTTTAAAGATTTTATTTATTTGACAGACAGAAATCACAAGTAGGCAGAGAGGCAGGCAGAGAGAGAGAGAGGAGGAAGCAGGCTCCCTGCTGAGCAGCGAGCCCGATGCGGGACTCGATCCCAGGACCCTGGGATCATGACCTGAGCCGAAGGCAGAGGCTTTAACCCACTGAGCCACCCAGGCTCCCCTAGTTTGTTTGTTTGAACTTCGATCTTCAAGTAGTTGGTAAACAAGCGTTTGAACGATAAGCGGTGTTTTTCTGGTGCGGTTAACTTACCTCTGTCTCCTTAAACTAGTTTGTCTTTATGCTTTGAATGCTACAGTAATTTCTTTAATCAAATTGATGGAAGTCCCTTTCCCAGCCCACACTGAAACCAATTTCTTGGTCATGATACGCCAGCTATGTTGCTAACAGTCGTAGCGAACCGTCAGGCAGTATCGCAGTGAAGCTAATTTGAAGTCATTAGGTGTGCCGCGTTCAGGCGACAATTTGTTACAGTGGTTAGGAACACAGCTGACATCTCGGAATGGCTTTGTTCGGTGCAGTTCTAGATGAGGCCAAGCAAATTGTAAACTAATTTAAACATCACTCTGTATTATGCCAGCTACTTTGTCTTACACTGTTTGCTAATAAAGCACCCCAAATTAAGTCAAAACTAGTTAAAGAGGTGAGCTCGAGTGTGTTCTTTAGAAGATACTTAACGAGGGTCACTACATGTATGAGCAGGATGAGAATTTGATCCTGGGGATAGTTGATATCACATTTCGATTGTAATCACATCTGTGTGACTCCTAAAAAAAAAGGAAAGAAGAAAGGATATGCTAAAAGATGTTAAGACATTTGGGAATTGTGGCAGTGGGAAGTCAGAATTTGCTTAAACAGCGTATGAAAACTTACCTAGATGAAAAGTTGTCTGAAGGTTTTAGAGCAGAAGAAAATTAGTATTTGCTGAAGTGTCCACACTTCTTTAGATAGTCGGTATATATCATTTGTATTTCATTACTTTATGTATATAGACATGTACACACGTGCATGGACATACTCACGTTTTTTAAAAATTTTTTAAAAAAGATTTTATTTTTAAGTAATCTTTACACCCAGTGTGGGGCTCAAACCAACAACCCTGAGATCAAGAGTTGTACCCTCTACTGACTGAGCCAGCTAGGCACCTCTATACTCACATATTTAAAATGTCATTATTCTGGGGTACCTGGGTGGTTCGGTCAGTTGGTGAAGCATCCAACTCCTGATTTTGGCTTAGGTCATGATCTCGGGGTTGTGAGAATGAGCCTTGCATTGGGCTCTCTGCTGGGTGTGGAGCGTGCTTAAGGTTCTCTCTTCCCCTCTCCCTCACTCTCCTTTCTCCTTCTCTTTTTCCCTCCCCTCCTTTCTTAAAAAAAAAAAAAAAAAAAGTAAAAAGGACAAAAAATATCACTATTCTAACTCAGGGTTTCTCAGCCTTGACACTATTGATACTGGGTCCATTCATCCTTTGTTGTGGGGACTGTCCTGTTCCTGGGTTTCTATCACTAATACCCTTGAGTTGTAACAAACAGAAATGTCTTTAGACACGGACACGTGTCCTCTGGTGGGCAGAACTGTGCCCATCTTCCCCGACTGAGAACTCTTGTTTTAATCCAGGAATCCAGTGCTATATTATCTTTAATTCAAAGACAGGGACATTTGAGGCACAAGAGGTAAAGACCCTTACACGAATTCACAAATGGGTCTGATGCCTTCCAAGCCACATTGCTTCCTAGAGGAGAATCAGGATACTTCTCAGCGGACGGCATTTGAAAGAAGCGCTTCAGAGTAAGAGTGGTGGTAGTGTTGGTGCCACTGATAACAACAGCAAGAGGCACTGTGTCCCTAGGACTCGAAACCACCCGTTATTTTAGGGAGCTCTGCGCACGTTCTCCCTGAATTAAGAGACCTGTTAAGCCAGTATTTTAATTTCGCTCAGACATCCCGTAATAATGACCAATGCTAGTCAACAACTCCTTACCATGCTCTCTGGTAAGGAAACGTCCGTGAGAAATGTGTGAGTCCAGCTGTGTGTCTAAGTGGAAATGTCAGCTCACAAAGGAACCTGTCACAGTAAAGGGGCTCTGGTGACTTTTGTGAAGACAGTAACTTTAAATAACTATGAGTAACAGCATTTCCAGTGGTGGAAACAATTCCTATACGATTATGTGTTCAGTCTTAAGCTGAGGCTTAGAATTGGTGGAGACTGACGTGATTCTCTCTCCACAGCAAATGCCAGAGGAGGTCACTGTGGAGGGATGATTCACAGCTCTGGTGTTCCTGATACCCTCAGGGTGTTTAAATGATTACCAGGACTGGCTTGGCTTTTCAGAAAAGGATTAGCCAAACAAGAATTAGCTGGAATTCTTTTAAATTGTTAAATAATAAGCGTGCCATACCCTGTTTTGAGGTAGAAGAAGAGGTTGCTCTAATGTCAAGAGTGCCAGTATGCCCCGGGCTTTGGGGAGGTTGGGCGCAGCAGCGATTTGGAGCATAGGATGGGGGGCGGGAGACAAAGAGAATATAAAGATTAAGGTCACATTTCTGCCCTGATAGAAGTAAAATCATGTTCTTGATAACATGACCCAGTCCTCATAACTGGGGTCAGAGCCTGAATTAAAGTCAAGTCAGAACTGAAATTTCACCCATCTTTGTCTTAACTTTAAAACTCTTTGTGTAAAGCTTCTGTTAAAATTAAAGTGAAATCTTTCTTTAGTACTAAAATGTAAAGCCTTTGCTCTCTCCATGCTGCTCTCAGTTTGTGCCATCACACACACAGAGTTCAAAAATTAAGTTTAACATCTCAGATAAGATCCGTAGCCTCTCTGCACTGCTGGAATGGATTCGTCTATCCTTGCTTTTGCTACATAAGAAAGTGCAGAATTCAACAAAAGAAAATATTGAAGGAAAATACATATGGCGTGTTTTTTTTTTTAATCAGTAAATCGAATTAGTTGACTTACTTTAATAAATCACATAAATGGAAAAGTGTGTTCTTAGGAAACATGACCATACTTCATCTATAGAAGAAAAAAGATCACAGGGCTTTAGAAAATGCTTGACTTTAGTTGGAGGAGCATAAGGGCACAAGAACAGATGATGGTGCCCTAATAGCCCTTTTTAAGAATGACAGGGCCCCGCCATTAGCATCCTTTTATATCCTTGGAAATTGCTCATGCCTCGCTTTTCTGGTTCCTATCTGCCTGACTCTTTTTTATTTCTCTTTCAATTTCGTCCGCGCTCGGATAAGCGCATGCTAACACAATATGATTGAGCTGTAAAATGGAACGCTGTCGCCTCTAATCTCTTTTATGTAGATACGGAGTTACTGCACACTCCACTTCATTCTCTCCCCATTGTTGGCCTTTTTCAGAATGGGCTGCCCAGTAATGGAGGCTCCGTCAAATATTAGAGCTAGGTTTCACAGGGTGTGATAAGACGATTATCAGCCCCGCAGTCAGATCTATTATTGTTCTTTTCGGCGTTGATTAAAATACTATGATGTACTGTTACTTTGTTAGCAAAATGCAGAAATGTGCTGAGTCAGACGGTGCTTAAAAAAAGCATAACCCATATTAGCTGACCTATATAAGTGGCTTAAATAGATTATGGGTCTCACCCGACAGTTTACTTTAAAAGAACAGAAGGGTATTTGAACAATTAAGTGAATGAATGAATGAATGAATGAATGAATGTATTTTAGAAAATTTTTTTTCCTTTATCAGAGATGGCCGACTTTCAGGCAGGCTTGTTTCTTTTTAACACGACAAATTAAACCCTTGCTGGCTAAAGCAGAGGACTCTATGTCAGTTCGGGCCCCCTTAGTCACATTTATAAAATGGCATCTTCTGGAATGATATCAAAACAGAAAAAACAAACACAACTCTACAATTTTTATTCATCCTCAGTAAAGGCAGGAACTATTAAGCTCTAAAGGAAAACCACACTAGGAATATAATGTGATAGAACCGTGTTTATGTGTAGTTTATTCATGTGGGAAACAGAAATCTAAAGTATAGAAACCAGTATTTTTCATTTACACTGAAGCATTTTTTTGGTAAAAACATGCAGTTGGAAGAACGTATCAAAAATTGCTCGTTGAGTTGGATTTTTTTTTTTATTTTTCTCAACAGAAGTATTGGGACTTTTCAAGAGGTGGCAGAAATTTTTAAAGAACAGGTATAAACTATTTCTGCATTAGAATATAAATTTTGTGGGTGAATGCCCAAGGGTATTTTGAACATCTGTTGCTAATTATGCTGTTGATCGATTGTTCTTTTGTTCTGATGCACTTTATATAGAGGCCAATTTTTAAGATTATATCATCCCCAACCAAAGCTGTGGAGGTTTTTAAAATGCCCATTCCTCATCTTAAACCACCACTTCATGGTGCTGACGATATGTGCAAAAAGCCACACAAACAAATGTGCTGGAAATAATTACCATAAGATGTTTCCATTCATAACATAAATGTATGTTTCCACGTGTATATGTGTGTGATTATGGTTTGATGTGTGGATCAAGGGCATGGTTGACCAGGAGAGAGTTATGTAAGTAGCACCTAAGACTCACTGTGGGCTTTCTATCACTGGTACTTGGTAAATATTTTATTGATTAGTTGACTTAAAATATGCATAGCCCCAAACTACTAATTGGCCCTGAGGCTCCACTCTCTACCCCATCCCAGAACTGAATTTATTTATTTTTATTTACTTTTTAAAGCTTTTATTTATTTATTTGATAGAGGGATAGAGAACACAAGCCGGGGGAGCAGCAGGCAGAGGCAGAGGGAGAAGTAGGTTCCCCGCTGAGCAGGGAGCCCAATGCGGGACTCGATCCCAGGACTCTGAAATCATGACCTGAGCCGAAGGCAGATGCTTAACCAACTGAGCCACCCAGGAACCCCCCAGAACTGAATTTACATGTAGTTGTAATTTCTACTTTGCTGTGAATGAATTGAAGTGATTACAGCCTCTTTTATCAGGACTAATTTTTCTTTTGTGTATGTGACTTAATGATTTTGGAACTATGAAGTGGTTGAGTCTTTTAGTTAAGTGGAGAGAGTATAAATTTTAGACCCAAAGCCTTGGCACTTAATAATACTATTTAAATTATAATTCTATTCAGTTACCAAATATTTGGAAGTTCTATTTCTTGTACCTGGTAGGTGTAGACCTGTGCACCTATCGTTGTGGTTTCCAAGGGTGGAATGAACCTGAAAGTAAAATCAGACAGCCTAAGCTGTGGTGGGATAATTTTTTTTAAGTTACTTTATTGCTCTAGCCATTAGTTACATCATGAAAATCAAATGAGGGAAAGAATACACATGCAAATTAAACACATATGTATAACTACTTTGCAAATTATAAAGCATGATCTAAATGTAAAATATCAGCGTTCATCTTAGTTCCTAAGATACTGCACATCGATTGTCATTTTATTGCAATGAAAACCAAGTGATCCAAAAAGTCGGTGCTAATAAAATCCATTTCAAAAAATATTCTCCGTAAACATTGGTTATAACACAAAGGTAGAAGGGAAGCTTATTTACCCAAAAGGATCTGTGTATGGGGGCACCTGGGTGGCTCAGGGGGTCAAAAGGATCTGTGTATGGATATGGTCATCATTTGTCTAAGGTGGGCAGGATCATTAGCACCTAAATAAGCTAGTTCATCCTTCTTGGCCAAACCTGAAGTAACTGAATATTTATCAGTTTCTGAAGTCACAGCTGTGACGGGGAAAAGTCAAAAAGTATGTTATGAAGAAAATTATCTGAAAGCTCACCAGAGGTCCTTCGTTTTCTGCAGCTACCCACGCTAGAAGTAAAAAATATATATAGATTGGCAAAAAGTTGCCAGTTTTCCTAGACAGAGATCTGGTTCAAGAGACAATCCTAATCTTATTGAAGATGTTTCTGGAGATTGATTGTCACCACTGAGTCCCATGACTTGTGACCTAAGGCCCGTTCTGTGACCATGCTGGATTCCCTGCTCGCATCATCTCTATTCCGGCATGCCTTGGGCTCTAGGACTAGGTGTCCGCAAATTATGTTTGCCCCCCATACATAGCCACGCTGTTGTATACCTCTGATCACAAAGGAATCATAATTTCATAGTGATCATCGAATCCGGTTTAAGTATTTCAGTAGGTGTCATGTACCCAACTCTATGCTTGGTGCCATGGGAAATATTAAAGATACGTACGTGACATGAACTCTACCCCGAATCACGTATCTCTGTCCAAATAAATACATATGCTTGTGTGTGTGCATATATATAATAATCTCGTTTTAATGAGACTAAGCCTTCAATACAAAAAGAACTAACATCTGTATGGTTATTTATTGTTTACGAAGCACTTTCACAAACATTTATTGGATGCCCACAACAATTCTTTTGCTACTCTCTGGGTAGGTTTTATTCTTATTATCCCCACTTTATATATGAGCAAACTTGAGAGTCAGGAAGTTTGACTCTCATGTTTGACAGTTTTCATGTTACTTGGACCCCCAGAATAGTTAACTTAAGTGGCTTTTTGGCAGTAGCTTTATTGTGTCTTTCTTCCCTATCCTCATCTCCTTCCCCCAGGCTCCGTGTCCTTTGTTCCAGATTACCTACCTACCTCTCATAACAAGTTTAGGTGCATGGAACATATTCGGCCTTTCAATTTTGCCTATACATTTACAAAATGCAAGATTCAAGGAAAGGAGGATGAATAAAAATGGAAACGTACGACACTTTTTTTCAGTCCAAGAAAATCAACGTGTTTGACCAATAGTGTACCCTACATACGGCTGATCACGAATTTTAATGAAACAAGGCCATTAGCTACCATTAGCTACCATTTAGCTACTCATTGGAGTAGTTGGAAAATTCCCTAAATGATTAATTGCTAAAATCAGATGCTCCCCCTCCCTTCCTGTGTTTGGACTCACTGGCCATTGAATTTGATTGAGAGTTATAGGTAAACCAGAGCAGAAGTGCATCAAGTGACTTTCAACCACACCAGATATCTAAGTGTTAGCTCCACCGCTTAACCTTGAATCCATTTCTTCCTCCCTCCCTCCCTCCCTCCCCGCTTCCCTCCCACTTGCCTGCCTGCCTTCCTGCCTTCCTTCCCTCTTTGTTTCCCTCCTTTTCTGCTTTCATTCCTCCCCTACACATACCCTTCCTTCCTTCCTTCCTTCTGGCATATAGTCAGCTCTGTGCTAGGCATTGTGCACAAAGGATACTCACACGAGTATGAATACAGCACAGCATCTGCTTTGTCGACCATCCCAGTGTAATGATTCGGTGAGATGAACGGACAGCTCGAACTCCATGATGTGGGCTGTGATGGTGCTCTCACCCAGAGTCACATGGAAGCATGGATGGAGCGGCATGGGAGGAGATCCATGGCCGAGGATCCATCCCATCATGAAAAATCTTGAGTTTCTTGCAAAGGAAATAGCATTTTATACTGAAGGCAATAGAAGCAGTTAACATTTTTAACTCAGTGACGTGACTAAAACTGCATTTTGAAAAGATTAAAATCAGAATCTTGAATGAACTTCCATAGAGAACGATTACTCTGTGTACTTTTGAAAACAACAGTATTCAATTTCTGAGCATTAAAGATTTCTGTATGAACTATGTCCTAAAATAGGATCCCACTTTCAGGCAAGTTCTCGGTAATTGTCAGAGTCTTTTGAATGATGAGGTGATAGGATAAGTCCAGTCATTTGGTTAACTCTCTGTCACGATCTTTCAGAAACCTGAAATAACTTGTAATCTCTCTGAAGATTATCAAAATATTGACATCCCGTAGACTTGGCCCAACTCTTTCTGTTCTGGAATTCTGATAATGGAGCTGTTACTTCTGACTTGTAGGTTCTTCTCGAGGCTACTTGATGAGTTAAAGAAAGATTTTTGTGTATTGGGAGGAAATTGTTATATGAGAGCTGCTATAATTAGTAATTCATATGTGCTTAAATGCTTAATCAAAATATCTTTTCCTATCTCTACAGTAAGAATTTGAGGGAGAAGAGCAGAACATGATGCCAACATGTTTTTCTCTCTTTGCCCCCTTTTGACCCTCCCCCCAACCCTAACCCCGCCTGCCTTCTGGGGGCTGGTTGCACTTTTTCCCCTGCATTCCCCTTTATCTGCCTCAGCCAATCTCCAAATGAATACATGTCTATCCTGGCCTTGGCTTTGACACTCTGGATATATTGATTAATAGTTGCCCTAAGCTCCTTTTAGCAAATCAAATTTTCACTTTTAGCAAGGATTTCGCCTCTGATTTATTCAGCAAAGTGAAATGCACTAAATTGACTTTGACATTCAGGGAAAATGGCTGAAAAACAAAGAGCAGAAGAAAGAGATATAAATTGTGTGGCAGCTGGAGACTTCAAGCATCAGAGAAACAGTTTTCTATAGAATGCAGAGTAATTTAAAAGCACTTTTTAAACACGGAGAGAAGTGATGTCTTCAAAAAATTTAACTGTTGAGTTTTCTTTTTGAAAGAGGGTGTAAGTATTACTCAGCTGAACTCGAGAGTTTCTGGTACAAGACATTATATTTTGTAGATAAAAATAGCTATGTAACCCAGGATCGTCGGTATCAAAATTAGTTTATGAAAGTGAGGAAGTAACCTAATTACCTTGGAAAAGAAATAGTCAAGAATAATCCAATACAAAATAGAATAGTGAACTCGAAAGTGCTAGTACTTTGTAGTTTTGTGTGTGTGTGTGTTGTAAAAAAAAATACTTCATCACCATCAGGAGAATTTGAAAATAATTTTGGATCACAATCTCAGTAGAGAAAAGCCATGCAGCTTTGCACTTCTGTATGCCTTTTTCCCAAGAATGTCAGCCTTGGTTGTGTTCTTTTATGTGACTAAGCCAGCCTACTGCCTTGTCAGACCAAGGTTCAGTAAGTAAGGAACCATCAGGTTCAAGATACCAAGTGTGGTTTTGATGTGTAAAAGGAAGCAGTGCTGGCGTGTGGATGAAGCAAAGGAAGGGAAGTTGGACTGAACTCACCAGGGGCTCTTGGGGAGGAATTGAAGGTGTGAGGCATTTCAGGGAATATTTTTTTGATATTGCGATCTAATAGACTGTTGCCTCCATTCTGTGGAGGGATTATCAGAGCAGAGAAAGGAGAAGGGGAGAGTGAAATCTGTAGCTGGAATTGAGTGCTCATTGACCTCTTTCCTGTTCAGTGTGACTATTCCTTATTAACTGAAGTTGGGGTCCACGTAGTCAAGGGGCTCTCCCTTTAACTCTCTATTGTTATTCTCTTTCCTTTAATTTTCAATAAATCTAATTTATTTTTTTAAATGTTTATTTGAGAAAGAGAGAGCGAGGTGGGGTGGGGGGCAGAGAGAAGGAGACCAGCAGACTCCCCACAGACCAGAGAGCCCAACACTCGGGGCTCAATCCCAGAACCCTGAGATCATGACTTGAACCGAAATTGAGTCAGACGCTTAACTGACTGAGCCATCCAGGCACCCTGAGGTCTAATTTATTTTAAATAAAACCAGAGTGACCCCAGCTCTTTATATCAGTGGTATTTTACACATCAGATGCCTTAACAATGTAGCTGATCTGCCTGTAGGCATATGATTTCCCTAAAATCAAGTTGCTTCCTCCCCAGTTCAGCCCACTTCCAAACATCATAAATGACTTATGTAATTAGAAGAATCCAATTAGAAGAACCTATTAACCTGCCAAAAGCACTTTAACTGACCAAAATTTCTAAGAAGTTTATGCTGTATGATCAACAGAAACCACCTCCATTTGTTTATAAATACCTTGATATTTTTCTTGAGAAAAGTTTTCTTTTTCCCAGAAAAAAAACACTATTTTTTTTTCCTCTGACGCAACCCACAACTTTCTTTTTTTATTTATTTTTGCCAAGTTATTTCTTCCCTCCAGCAAGAGTCAGGAATGATGTACAAAATACACAAAATCCACATAAAAGGAATGTTAGCTTACATTTCATATGTGGAAGTCTTATGGTGCAGGGCAGTATTAGTACATGAATTAAAAAGTGCTAGTACATGTTATTTAGTTAAAGAGGAGGATACAATGGATAAATATCACCCCTTGGTAATTCTGAGAGTCGTAGTCAACTCAACTTAATCCCAAAATTTTGCCAATCTCTTTGAATCACAAAATTTTGCTTCCAATATAGAAATCATATTTTCGTTGCCAGAAATGAGCATTAAGCCCTGACTGCAAATTGTTAATACAAGCTCAAGAAGGGGAAAAGACCAGTTTCTTCAGCTGGATTCAGACAAAGCGAGTGGGTGACCAGATGTCCAGGTCAGCACCCTAGCATGTCTGGTTTCAGAGTCATCGGAGCCCAATTAACAAATACTATCGCTCCAGGGGAGTCTCCGAAGAGTGGCTCCCTCCTCTCTGTGTGAAGGAGGCTTCACACCTGCTTAACCTACATTAGGAAAGGATTAATTACCTGAAGTGCTGGGCCCCTCATCCAGTCAGCACGTTTGTGATCGGGTACATGGTGGCCTCGGCTGAGGTGGGAGACCGGGAGAAGGAGCAGCTGGGAGATCATGGAATGACTGGCTCCTCCCAATGTGGTCAGCACTTTATGGAAAAAAAGAAAAAAAAAGGTCCATCTGTACTTATTCTTGTGATTTTCTGTGTCGTGGCAGAGCCCAGTGGCAGGGTATCTTCAACACAGATCCACACACCTGAGAGAGGAGTACATTCCCGAAGGTTGTTTGGCCTCCGTGTGTTACTCAGATTAGCCTTTTGTGGAAAAACACGGAGTAATTATTGGTAACACTTCAGATTTATTTCTGTGAGTGGCTGTTTTTTTTTTTAATTTTTTAAAAGATTTTTTTATTTTTTTATTTGACAGAGAGAAATCCCAAGTAGGCAGAGAGGCAGGCAGAGAGAGAGAGAGAGGAGGAAGCAGGCTCCCTGCCAAGCAGAGAGCCCGATGGGGGACTCGATCCCTGGACCCTGAGATCAGGACCTGAGCCGAAGGCAGAGCCTTAACCCACTGAGCCACCCAGGCGCCCCAAGTGGCTGTTTTTTTTTTGAAGTAAATTGTTTCATGATAGACTTTACCCAGGGTTTTAAAAATACGCTTGTTTATTCAGGATCATGCCAGGAGGAATCTTTGTGGCACACTTTTTTAAAAAAATCATAATATTGAATAATATTGAAGAGAGACCTCTTTCCCCCCAAAGTTAATAATGGGATGACAGTACCAGAGTGGACCTTAGAGATCATTTGGTAGAACTTTGCATTTTAAATGCATTTCATTTACTAGACTGTAGTGGGCAGTGTGCCATCTTTGGGGTTGGAGACCATGATTCAAATTCTGAATTTGCTGTATACCACGAACTCTGGGTGTTTATGCGTAAGATGGAATAATAAGGCCAACTTTATAGGTAGCTAGGACAATTCTGTGGGTTAATATTTGTAACGTGCCTAATCCTGTCCCTGGCTTTTAATTATAAGTGCCTTTACTTACAAATTCACTCTTGGATAAGGAACTTGTGACCAGGAACACTGAATGAGTTACCCAGAGTCACAAAGTAACAAAGTACCCAGAGTAACAAAGCTAGTCAGTGACAGAGTTGGGACTAAAACTCAGTCTTTTAATTCCCAGTTGGGTATTACTGATATCTGTCATTGTCACTACCAGTTTTTAGAAAAAAGTATGCATCTTTATACAGAATATTAAGTATTAGCAGTTATCATGTTGACTTTATGTCTCTTCTACATTATACCACATTATATTACATAATGTAATACGTATACGTGTATTTGGACATACATTTCTTGAAGATAGGTTAGCTATGAAAATAGTATGGAAGAGTTCTTGTCACATATTTTTAAAGTGCATACTCCAAATTAGAAGCAATACACCTATCTTTTCTTTTGTTATTCTTTGGTAAAACCTGGGTATAATATCTTGAATATATCAGAGCAAACGCCTTTCTGAAGGATTATTAATGTATAGGTATGGCTGGTAATACTTCTATAGCATCCAGGGGCATACAGTAGAGAAAAATCCCTAACCGAAGCTGGAGGAGGGAAAACATGTCCCACAGGCCAGAGTGGCCTCAAGGTTGCTCAGTGGAGGATCTTAGTGCACAATGAAGTATCTAGATAGCATAAGGATAAAATAACATGAATACGTAGGTGGGCCTTCTTTATAAAGCATCTTTGAATATACGTCTTTGTAATTACTGATGCTATCTTTGAAAACAATGTCTCTGACAGATCAGCATATAACGTTGGGTTAAAATTCACTTGTGAATAATCCACGGGTGCTCATTCACGTGGTTAGCTACCTGACCTGTTACACTCAGTTTCAGGTTTTAACGTCTCTGTAATCGCCATGAAACTTTAACACAAACTTCCAAGGCACTTTGACATATTTAGAATAGAATTATTTATTATTTAATTTGAATCTGACCAGAATGTGACTGTATGGTTGAATACATTTTATATGGGCTGAGAATGGGTGATATGTCATCTTCAGAATATCTATGATATTCTGATATGATATGATAATATTTGGGATATCCGAATGCGGTAATAAGCTCTGTAAATTCAGTTCAACTTTTCCCTGAACTCTTTGTAATATTCAGTTCCCCACAAAAATACTGTGTGTAATATATTTTTATAACGAGCTATAATGTGCACTGAACAAAACCGTATATGTCAGAGGCCTCGTTGCCAGCTGGTCAGCCTGATACCATAGTTGGGAGTCTTGGGAGTCTGTCTTTATCATTCTTGTATGACTACGAGGCAGAGTTGATCTCTTATCAAAACCTCTTTTGAATTTTTTTCTCCTTTTGGATTTTTCTTTCAAGAGTGTTGCTTTGCAACTCATTCAGGATCATGGTTTTCATTTTTCTGTCACACATGCTCAAGAGTCCTGAAGAAATGTTTTGAGAATGATCTAAGCCAGATGGCAGCCATGCCTCCTGGCCCTGTATTTCAGTGTTCTCCCCTCCACAGCTCTCTGTCCCTGGGTTCTGCGTCAGTGGTACCCTGTGGACGACACTGAGGGCCAGCAGCTGCCTGAGAGGATCCTACTACGGTTTTTAGACTATATAGGTGGCGTTGTTCTGAACGCATTTCGATTTTAAATGGCTAAGCTTCCTCAGGAGCGGAGTGTCTTTCTGGAAAGAGGCCTGCCTGCTGCGTTAGGGAGGGTGGCCGTGTTTTTGTTTTGAGAAAGGGTTCTTTCTTCAGCTCCCTTGACGTAATCTGGGGGCATGGAGCTGGTTTCGGGCCGGACTCTGCTCAGGATGACTGAGGTCGCGTCGCATCCCCTGCCGTGAACTTTGCTTCTCATCTGCGGCAGCACGATTCCGAGGTGTGGGCTCCATGTTGCATCCGCACTTGGCTTGTTACCCTCTTATCAAGCTCTTCGCATCCCTTTGTTTATTTGAGGCGACAGGAAGACTGTGTCAAGGCTGCTTAGTCAGGGATATCAGCCTTGTTGGCAGGGGAGTGATTGCCAGTTGAAAAACAAGGCATTATTGCTCATTTTTTCCCTCTTATTAGTTTGATTACATTTGCAAATCAAATCAATCCATCAGACATGATCAGGCCTCGTCCGCATTTTAAGGAATAGTAATCTCCGTCTAATAAGATGCAAATGTGTCACATCGGTAAGTAACCAATAAATCATCGTCTTGTCTTTGGCAATCATTAAATATCAGAACCAACAGTCAATTTTTAGTATTTTCAATTTGCGATATGCCGCTGGAATATAAAGATAGATGGACGTAATTACACAAACCAAACACTATTTCAGTTCATTCCAGACAGCAAATTTAGTGGAAGGTATAACTGGCTTGTCATCCCACTACATTATTCCTAGCAGTTCATGCAAAGTTCACAGACGAGCTTCAAATGGACATTGCTTTTTTTCCAACTTCTAACAACGTCCCTACAATGGCAGGCAAACTTTGATGTAAGGACTTGAACTGACTTCCACACGGCTGTGGCAGTCAGGTTCCAGGATGACAGGAGACATATGCTCGCTCCCATCAGAAACCCCTGGCAGTGCCAGCGCCAACCTCCTAGATTTTCTATTAAAAAGAAAATGAACTCACAAACGTAAATATAAAGAAAAACAAAAAACAGCCAAGAACTCTTCTGAGGCTCTATCCCCTCTTCATCTATTTTGACAGAAAAGTCTCTCTTTGGGTAGGAAGGGAGCAAAAACGTTTCCCTTTTCTGAGTTTTATGCTTTTAGGGCTTCCCTGTTTGGGCAATGTATTCTTTTAGCTTAAGCCATCCTCTGTGAGGTTGTGCACGCTCGCAGTGCCCTGATTCGGCCAAGGAAGAAAGAGAGTGAGTGTTAATTTTTGGCACAATGCTGAAATGTTGACAGATTTTAAAAAAATGTTATAATTCAGAAGATGAGAAATGAAATTTTTGGCTGAAGTCACTGATCTGAACGCCTTTTCCCACATTATGCTTTTGGCAACTCAGTATTTTCCGATGAACTGTGATGACTGCCTGTTCATTCATTCATTCACTCATCCATTCATTCATTCATAGGCGCTGACTTCTCACAAGTGGAGGGTCCTCCCCCACCTCTCTTGGCTCTGTTTATCTCAGTACCGTCAATATTCGTACTTTTCGATCCTTTTCCAATAACGTCTCTTGTCTGTTTCTTTTTTTCTGAATTCTAGTACAAAAAAGCTCTTTTAAGTTGTTGATCTGATGATATTTAAAATTTGCAACACTTCTTCCTTTGACTTTTGTTTTTTACCTTAGCCTCACCTAGTGACTGACATCACTTTTGTCCTTTTGCTTTCTTCTCGGCAAAGGTCGCTTGCCTTCTCCTGTGTAAGTTGCTAAGTAGGACGTGAAGAACGTATTTCCATGACCTCAGTGCACCTGCCGCTTTATTTCGGTGGCACTTCCAATCATCATTGACTGATTCCAGGTTGTCTTGACAGATTTATCATGCTCTTTATAGTTAAAGCTTAGAGCTTAAGATTTGGCAACGCCAACCCTTTGGCTCACTAGTCTCTTATTTACAGTGAGAAAAGTAAACTGGAGTATTATTTAATAAAGTCCATTATTTAAAATTGATAAAATTACATTTCTTTTTTTTTTAAGATTTTATTCATTTCTTTGACAGAGAAAGTGGGAAAGTGAGAGCATGAGCAGAGGGAAGGAGCAAGGGGAGAGGGAGAAGCAAGCCCCCCACTGAGCAGGGACCCACTGAGGCCCAAGACCCTGGGATTATGACCTGAGCCCAAGGCGGACACTTAACCAGCTGAACCACTGAGGCGCCCTAAAGTCAAATTATTGACAACATTACTTATTTGTTTTGAAAGTGTTGGGGACTTTACCCTAATCTAATCACTCCGCTAGGGGGAGGGATATAAAAGTAAACCTTGTAGGTATAGTCACAGTCTGTTGGGGAATAAAAACAAACAAAGAAGCAGTTACTCCACTCCAACCTGAGGACTCAGGGAAGGTTTCCTGAAGCCTCGAAGGCCTTCTGTGTAGAAATCCAGTGAAGACAGATTTAGACAGAGGTGTTTAGATGTTTTATTTAAGCCTTAGCTTCCTTCTGCTGATGAAACCAATAGTGTAGGTTAAACGGTCCCATTTTCAATACCTCCGCCCCATTTGTTAGCAGGATGGGGGAACATCATTCATTGAAAAATGAAGAACATTCTTTCAGATTTTAAGAAATTGTAATACAGAAGTTGGCTTAGATTTTGGTAAAAAAAAAAACAAAAAAAAACCCCAAAAACAATAGGCCAGGGGCTTCAAAGTTAGACAATGAAAACACCCAGTAGCTTGAGGTGACGGTCAGAAGAGCTTCCCATCAGCACACCTGGCCTCTTCAACACGTTGTGTGCGTGCCTGGGGCCGCCGTCTGCACGCCGGGCACGTGGGCAGGCAAAATGCACCGTCCCCTTAGGAAAACAATTTTATGCTGCTTCCGCATCTCTGCCACCCTATCCTCTCACAGTTCGGAGATTGCCAGCCTTCCTCTCCTTTCTGTAAAGCTGCGGTGGGTTTTGTAAGTGCGGCTCTGGTCTTTCCAGGTGATGGTTGCGCCAGCCAGCGCAGCCGTAGCTCGGGGAACCCCATACACTTGCCAGGAACCCCTGTGAGCTGCAGCTGATGGAAGCCATACAGCTCACGCCTTTGAAGCTTTGTACCAGAACCTTCTGCTCTCTCTAACCGATTTACATACCACCATGGTATGTTTAATTTGCTTTTTCATCAAATCAATAATGGGTCTAATTGAAAAAATTGGCAGTGCTACGTGCAACCTAACGACGGCTCTCGGTGTTTGCCGGCTAGAGGGAACGTCGCGCAGCTCTGTCAGACACCTGTGTTATTGGTGTGCTCCTGCAACTGATGCGCACAAAAACAAACATTAATACGGGTGGAGCATCTGCACCAATTGATCACTATGCTATGAGAATTAACCACCTGGCTTTCGGCTCGAAGAATAAAATTTACATCTTTAATGTATGAAATGGATTAACACACACGCTTGCACCATCGACTTCGGGCGGAGCTCAGCGTCCCGTTCGCTGTGTTCCTCTGGACGTTCGGACCTGGGGGCATATATGTTCAGGGCCAGGTTTCAAGCACCTGAGAGTGTCTTTAGAAGTTAGAACGGGGGCACCTGGGTGGCTCAGTGGGTTAAGCCGCTGCCTTCGGCTCAGGTCATGATCTCAGGGTCCTGGGATCAAGCCCCGCATAGGGCTCTCTGCTCAGCAGGGAGCCTGCTTCCCCCTCTCTCTCTGCCTACCTCTCTGCCTACTTGTGCGCTCGCTCTCTCTGTCAAATAAATTAAAAAAAAAAAAAGAAGTTAGAACGGATCCTTTTTGGGTCAATGGTGGTTGGAAAATATTGGGTAAATATGAGTCAACGTAGGGGACTAATTCTTTGAACTCTGTAAATCTTCCTTCCAAAACTCTACGATGGCGCTCTTGAAGTTGAGTTTGACTCTCTCATCCCAATCCAGGATGGATTTGGGCATCGGCATCATCGTTATGGAGCTATGTTTGTTGAGCACTGACTGGGTGCCAGGTCCAAAGCAGATTGTTGTATGTACATCATCTCAGTTATTCTTTAGATCAGCCCTACGACTGCGGGTTGCCTCTGACATCATTTTATAACTGAGAAAATTAGATCGTAGAGGAATGAAACAACTTGTCCGAGCTCCCAGAGCTAGTACAGCAGAGGAGATGAGATTTAAATTTAGATCTGTTAGATTCTAAACCTTGATTTTTATTTACAGTGCTAACCCAAATTCCTGATGTGGACTAGTTCATTTTTGTTTTAAAGTTCCAACTTGAATTTTTTGTTGAGCGCAAGGGGATCTTAAAACCTTTTGCTGGAATGGCAGAACTTAGATTTCATTGTTGCGTCCCAGTCACGTTGATATGATGGTCATTGCAGGACTGGCTACATAATTGGTGGGGTCCAGTGCAAAATGAAAATGCAGAATCCACTGGTAAAAAATTATTAAGAATTTCAGGATGGCAACAACAGAGCATTAAACCAAGTCTGGCTCCCTGGGTGGGTCACATTCCCAAGAAGTGGGTTTGGTATTGCCATGAGAGGTGGAAATTTTGCCTGGGGACAAGTTTCACAGATAGAGGAATGTTTCTTCAAGTCTGTGTGTGATTAGGTCAGGGAAGATGCTACGGAGACCAAGACTAGCTCTTTTCGATACCATCATTCTCAACAACTAGTCATTCATTTAGGAAGGAAAAATGTCTTTCTTTGCCCCTAAGTGGTGTTTCCCACCCAGGGTTCATTTTGCCTCACAGGGAACATTTGGCCATGGCTGGAGACATTTTAGTGGTTGTAGTCAGGAAGGCAGCAGGGAAGGAGCAGCATCTAGTGGGTGGAGGCCTGGCAGGCCTGGGAGGCTGCATCATTCTGTCTTTCTGCACCTCACAGTGCAGCCCCTCCCCCCTCGCTCCCCAACAAAGACTTATTCAGCCTAAAATGTCAGCAGTGCTGAGAAACCTGTCGTAAACTCTCATCTTCGTAAGGTTTGTGAGTTTAGTATTCAGTTTTGCAAATCTTATGAATGCATACATAAATACGGTAGCTTTATTACTGAAGGGAAGGCCTACTTCACAAGGAGCCACCTTCATCAACCAGATCAATAAATATTTATTGGGCAGCCAAGGTGCATTTGCTCCAGCACTTTGTGGCCAAGCTGTAAGTTTTATCTTTGGTATTTAAAAATAAAACGGAAGAAAGATTAGTGAACTCTGAAAAGTGACTGTGGCACATTTGAATTAAGAGCTTTCTTGGAAATTTCATAAGAGATATTTATTATGGGACTAATTACATATTCACATATAATGGAGAGAAAGGAGCCGTTGCAGCACATCGAGTAAGCAATATGCATTTTAACAGATATATAAATATGTATTTATTCATCAAACAGAAACATTTTCTTAGTTATTTGGATGTAAATAATGTTTATAAAAATTTATAAACATTAAGTGATAAATGTTCTAAGCACTCAGGTAGGTGCTATGTATATTTAAAGACATTTGAATTTTTGACAGAGATCTTTTATATGAGCTTATACAGATAACATTAGAATAATTCTAAAGATGTTAACATTAGTCTGGACATGCTTAGAATTGGTGAGCTGCGATGGATATGTCATAAGCTAGTCAATGAGTTGTATAAAGTTTATATAGAGTCATTGTACGTGAAAAACATTGCTACATCGCATAAATACTTTGGTAATTATTCATAAACATGTATGAGGCTAGATAATTCAATGCTTTTGGCATTTTCTCTTAAACTCCAATCATTTAAGAGGAAAACCCAATAAACCATAATAACCAGATTTTTACAGAGAAACTTCCATATCAATACATTTTATGTCACTATCTTTCAACTCAGTTTCTCTCCACTTTAGGGATAATATGTCAACTTTCGAGCACCCTAGAGCATAAATGAAAAAGAAAACAGAAAAAATAATTCTGGGTAACCTCCAAACTTACCATAATTGTGAAGTCCCTCACTCATAGGGCTACTTACACTCCTCCTTTGAACCATTCCAGCTAGCTTGCTCTTCTGGTGCACAGCAAATCTGAGGAGAGACTGATGCCCAGGGGAATCCCAGGGAGGACAGTGGTAGAAAGTAAGAGTCTGAATGCAAAACTGTGAAATGCAGATCAGGAAGCCTAGCATCGGAGGCTGTGTAATGTGGGTTTGGGCAGCCCCGCTTCCTCAGGCCCTCTCAGGGCAGCTCAGTGCAATTTGGATGATCTAACAGTTCTTAGCCCGAGTCATCAGGAAAATTAAATATGTATTTAATAGACATGGTTTAAGAAGACTGAGAAATAAAAGATAGCTGAAATCTTTAGAAATGTTTTGGAGTTTTAGAGAATGAAACTTGCCTACATGAGATGCCACCATCCTTTCCAAGTCTGAATCAGTATTAACGATCAGTGAGACAATAGTAATGACAATGACTGTCATTTGCCTAGGGATGCTCAGGTTACAACATGATTCCTTACTTGCATTTGATGCCTACAGCATCCCTATGAGGTTGTTACACTCACCCTCTTGTTTTGTTCAGATCAGGAAACCAAGACCCAAAGATGAACTGATTTTCTCCAAATTCACAGTCGACCCTGTATGCATATCTATCTCCTGAATGGTATTGCTTGGGTAATTGCTATTCACATTTTACAAGATATATAAATTCAAATTACCAAGTTTCTGTTACTTTGACATTTGAAACAATTTTTCAAGATTTTTTTCATCTTCACATGTACTGAACATAAACACAAAAATGACAACTTCTGTGCTCTATTTTTTTTTAATTTATTTATTTTAGAGAGAGAGTGAAAGGGGACAGGAGGAGAGGGAGTGAGAGAATTCTCAAGCAGATTCCCTGCTGAGCACAGAACCCAATGCAGGGCTCAATCCCAGGACCCTGAGATCATGACTTGAACCAAAATCAAGAGTTGGATGCTTAATCAACTGAGCCACACAGGCAACCCCTTTCTTCTTTTTTTTTTTAATGGCTCTATCTCTTAAAAAGATACACAAGTGACTTCACTTGTCACTATGATGTTAAGTGTAAATGGAATGCTACAAATTTTGGAATGGTGTAAAAATGCCGTTCAATGGACGGTGAGCACTGTATTTTGGTCAATGAACTGAGAGAAAATACTGCAAATATAATCATAGTTTCTTTTTTTTTAAATTTTATTTATTTATTTGAGAAAGAGTGAGAGAGAGAGAGAGCATGAGAGGGGGGAGGGTGAGTGGGAGGAAACTGCCTGCCAAGCAAGGAGCCCTATGCCAGACTCGATCCTGGGCCTCCAGGATCATGACCTGAGCTAAAGACAGTTGCTTAACCACCTGAGCCACCCAGTAGTCATAGCCACTAAGTAATCATAGTTTTGATAGGCAATGGAAACAAATTATATAATAGTAATAATACATATTGAAATGCATGCATCTCCAACCCAGAATTTTAGCAGTAAGTCTCCAAGAAGCTACAATTAGATTTTAGTATTGAAATAATACAAAAAATTAGAAGCTCACTGGAATGCTCATGTGATATAAACCTAGATTGCCAAGATGGTTTTGCAGCCTTGAGGCTCAAGAAAGTTATTTGTTTACTCTTTTAGAGCTTCCAGGGATCAGTAGAGTTCTCAAAGAAATGTCCTGGATGTTTGTGCTAAGGACTACTTCATAAGGAATCAAAAAGAAGTGCATCATTTTATTCCTTGAGTAGAGTAAAGAGCTTGAATCTTGCAGAGGTGATTAAATAAGAAGTCTCACTTCTGGGGCGGAGATAGAAAATAGGACCAGAAAGAGGAAGAAAAATGGAGATCAGCGGGATATGAGCATGAGAAGGGATTTCCTTTGCAAATAGCATAGAAAAACTAGGAATCGATCAATCAGGCTTAGTAGTAGAATCAGAAAACTCCCGGCTTCCCACCTCCAACAAAACACACATAGTAAAATCATAGAATGTAGAGTATATCCAGTTCTTGAAGATTCCCAAAAAAGCATGTTTTACGTAAATTCGTTACCAGGAAATTGGCCTGGGTGAGGCTCTCAAAGCTGTGGATGGAAAGGAAAAAAATTTAAAAAAAACTTGGTTGTTGACACTCCCAGGAGCCTGGTTTGTAATGATGCTCAGGAATCCCAAGAAGGTTTGGTACGATGGGTTTTAGGATAAAGGTAAATGGACTGCTTGAGAAAAACTACAGGTTTAGCTAAGAGATTCTGGCAGGATTTTGGTCTAAAATGGATTACAGACATAGAGTAAAGTAAAATTTTTTAAAAAGCATATTTGAAATCCATATCTTGACTTGGTTTAAGAGACAGGAGAACTCAGAGCTTATCTTCTAGTCCCAGAACTTAAACTTATGGCCAGGGAATATAAGGATAAGGTAGCTGATCACAAAAATAACCCAGCAGACTCACAACAAGCCTCCTTCACTTAAATATCATTATTTCCCAAACTTATTATTAAACAGAAGTTCACACTCCATAATGTGTAACAACATACGGGAGATGATAATGCCATTGGCTAAGAGATAACATTTAGCTCTCAATCCTTCTGTGGTCCTATTGAATTTGCCTGTTAAGCTCTTGGTGTAATTAAAGCAGATAGGAGCATTCATACATTTTGTTGCAAATTGATATGATCTCCTTTGTCTGTGATCTAAGTGAGATTGCCCTGTAGTTTTTAATTTAGCAGGTTAAGAAGCACAATTAAAATATCATGAAAAAGATCATAATCAGAAACCGTCTTTTGGGTTGGCCCTGCCAAGTTGATAAAGGGATCGGTGTATTTAATAATTACCTCCTTTGCTGTACATTTGTTCTATTTGTGGGCTGAAGTGTTAATAAATACCTTGCTCTATTCCAGTGGGAAAGTAGGCTTTCCACCTAATTAATAAAACTTGGAAGAATACCTAGGACATTGAACCATATCTTTCTTATTAGTGCTGCCTGCCTCAAAAGAGAATCCCTGTCTCCTCACCACATTAGTAAATGTCATCTTCCCGGGTTATAAAGAAACCTGTCGAAAAACTGCTGGTTTTCAATAGGAATGAAAACGCAAATTCTTTGATTTTTTTTTTTTTTTTTTTTTTTTTTAGAAATAATTCAACCGTTGCATTTTAAGTAGCAAAAAATCCTAATCAAGCACAACAGGACTTACTCTAAGGAACATACCTTAATAAAAGCTCCAGAAAAAGAAAGGTTCATACTGAGATATAATTGGCTTTGAATTAGTCTTTATTTCTAGCCATTGTTTGTCCCGTAGTTCAGTTGCTCAAGCACCTTCTAGGCCTTGATCCTAGAAAACTGAAACCGAGGTTAGCGTGTAGCACCATTGTATCTGTATTTTCCTGTTAACTTGTAAGTGCCAAGTTACTTGTGACTGTTTTATTTTTATTAAAATTGAACTCATAAATGGAAAGTTTGAAAACACACTATTATTTCAAACAGGATATTGACTGATACAGGCAACGTGCTCTTGTGAGCGTATACATTTAATGAATATTTATTGGAGTGCCTACTCCGTGGTAAAAAAATACACCAGTCGAGAAATAAAGTCCTTTCCCTATGGCCTTGTGTCAGCTTCAGTTGGAGGCTTCACTTACGAGTCTGATATCACACCTTTTTGTTCTAATTAAAAATATGTAATAAATGAAAAATATGTGTAACATATCATCTATAAAATTTTTTCTCTGCATAGAATAGGGAAGTTGGTCCCCATATCAGTATATATCAATCATCACATCCACTGGCTTTGCTGAGATTCTTGAGAACATGAGAATTGGAGTATCTGAATTCTTTTTTTTTTTTAAGAATTTGTTTATTTATTTGACAAAAAGAGAGATCACAAGTAGGCAGAGCAGCAGGCAGAGAGAGAGGGGGAAGCAGAGAGCCCGATGCGGGACTTGATCCCAGGACCCTGAGATCATGACCTGAGTCGAAGGCAGAGGCTTTAACCCACTGAGCCACCCAGGTGCACCCCCTCCTTTTTAAAATATTTATTTATTTATTTGAGAGAGAGAGAGCGAGAGAGCGAGAGAGCGTGCATGCACAGGGGGAGGGGCAGAGAGAGAGGGAGAGGGAGAGAATTTCAGGCCGACTACCTGCCTAACTTGGAGCCCATGATGGGGCTTGATCTCACGACCCTGAAGTCATAGTCTGAGCTGAAACCAAGAGTCGGTTGCTCAACCGACTGAGCTACCCAGGCTCCCCTGACTCTATCCTTTCTTATATCTGAGGAGCAATCCCTCCAAAGATTTGAGGTTAGACTTTATTTCTGCAATTAGAATGGTCATCCTCATTTCCTATACTATATTTGGAATGTTGAACATATATTGTGGGAAGTGAGTAAACTTACCAAAATCCATTTTGAACATATATCGTAACAACAAATGTTTAAGTCCCACTGTTATCGATTAGCGTGATTGCTAACTGCTAGGAAATGTCTAACACAATGATGGAATTTGTTTTCCTAAGAGCTGTCAGCTTTCTCATCTTTTAAGTGGGCATTGCGAATAAGATAATTTTTAAAACTGCTTCCTGGGCTTGTATCCTATGCTCTTACGGACCTCATTAACTAAACATCTGGTAACAGGATCACACTATGGCATTTAGCTTTCCAAAGTTACCTTGAAACGGTTTTGCTGTTAATTGGGTGCCTGGCATGCTGGAGAATTAAACCCAAGAATGTGGAGCAGTAGCTTGGTGTTAAACTGGGCAACAGGATGAGAGGGCCCTTTTCAAAGGTTCTAGTGGGTTCCTTTTGGGCTTGGGGCTGCATTTGCTCCTTTTTCACTCTCAAACTTGTCCAGCTTCTCAGGCTTATCCTGTGTTCCCCTTGAGGAATTATTCAGCTGCCAGAGTCGCATCTAACTGGGCGGCAGCAGTGGGAAATCTTCCCTGTGTTCTGATTTCCAGCTTTTAGAGCAGAGAGTGGGACCCGTGAGGGGCGGGAGGATTAGCAGCCACAGCTTCACTGCAAGCTCTGAGCACTTTCCCTTCCCACCAGGCAGTTATTTATTTCTTTATTTGTAGGTTTCCTAAACATGGATGAAGACCAGTTAGGTCCTTGACACCTTGCAAGTACGGGGCATACGCATACAAAATAGCTCCACTAAAAAAATTGCTGTTTATCACTCACTGGGGATGCAAAGATGCATGAGTGGTTTGATAGCGTGGAAGAGGCAGTGACTTCAGCTGTGCCAAGGCAACGTCATCATGGAAATAGGACAATGTTGTGGGGGGAGAAAGCAGGTGAGAAGGAGTGTCACTCTCCCTAGGGTTCATTAAAGAAATGCTTATAGAAAAATATTTCAAATATAGACGGATAGTTTTCACTCGCCCTGAGGAGAGGAAGGGAAAAGGCATCCCATGCAGAGGTGAAGAAATTCAAAAGCACAGATGTACACTATCACGTGGCCTGTTTGGGGAAGGAGTGGTTAATGGTTGGAACATAGGAAGAGAACCGTGTTCACGGTGGTCAAATGACGGGCTCTGGACTCAGATGGCGTGGGTATAAATCATGCTGCTGGGACTTCTAGCCATGTGACCTTGAGTGGGTTTGCACCTCAGTTTCTTCTGCGTAAGATGGCAAAGAGACGACTACATGCTCCATAAGGATTTAGTGAGCATTAAATGCTTACAGCTGCCTCGCCGCTCTCCTCTACCTGGCCATCTTTTTAAAATGCAAGTCAGATTCTGTTTCCTCTTTGCTCAAAGCCCCCAGTGGCTTCTCATCTCACTCAGAGTAAAAGCTGCAAAAGTTTGCAAAAAGTCGTGAGCCTTTGTGCCATGTCCATGCCACAAGATGCGGCCGGCCCCATCTTCTTCTCTCCCCCTCCCATCACGCTGGCCTCTTCGCCATTCTCAACCTCGAAAAGAAGGCGCCTTTCAGGAGATGGATCTTTGCCCTTCCCTCTGCCTGTATGCCCTTCCACACGGAGATGCGAGGCTCGCCCTCCCACCTCCTTCAGATCTCTGGGTCCCAGCATCCAGCCTTAGGGCAATTTTATTGGACGGCCCTGCTGAAAATTCCAGCACCTTCCTGGTGACTGTTTTTTGTCCTATTTTGTGGAGACTTTTCCCACAGCACTACTGTAATTTTGTTTTTATATTTTTATTCGTTTGTTTTCTCCCCCTGCCAGCCCTTTGTCCCATGGGTGCCTGTCTTGCCTGGTGCACGAGACACATGGTACGTGGAAGAGCTTAGCGTGCCGCCTGGCACAGTGTAAGCCCTGAATGAATTTTATAAATTTTTACCACCACCATCATTCCGAATAAGAAATAAAGAAAGGAAAATGGACCCCTGACTGTGAAGGATTCAGCACAGTTCACAGAGAGAAATCAGGGGGGCCTGGTAGAGGTGATCTATATATAATCTAGATCCAGGAGGGGTCCGATCCAAGTCAGGGAGACCATGAGTTGGGTTCAGGTAGAAGATCATGGAGGGCTGAGTTGGGCAGTGGGACTGGAAATAAGTGCAACTAAGGGATATTTCACAGAAGCGATTGGAATTGGAGAAGAGTCAAAGAAAATAACAAAAATTCTGATTCTGTCTTGTTGATTTGATGATGCTCTGAGGAATGCATTGGAATATGCTTTTTGGGGGGTCCAGAATGAGTTCAGGTTTACGTATTTTGAGATGAGTTCTCTGAGGCTTTCAGGGAGCTGGAAATAAGTGTGCACTCATAACATAGGTTTCTTATATCCCTAGACGTGGGGAGAGCAGTAGCAGAAGAAGAGAAGAAGCCAAGGCAGAATTATTGAAGGTATTGCCTGGAAAGGATTGGCACAAAAGCAGGGAACCCAGGAAAACTATGTGGTATGATCCCAGGGAGTGGGCAGGGCACAGGTGTTTCAGAGAAGAAGAAAGGGGCAGAAGAACCCATAGGATTTGAAGGACAGGCCATTGGATTTGGTGATGAGGTGATTGTTGGTGGCCATAGTCGGGGGGTGGCGCTGAGACATGATCCAGACCTCAGTGGACTGCAAATGAATGGGCAGAGCAATGAGAGTACACCGTTTAGTTGTGAATCCCAACAGTGAGATGGTGGGGGAAGTGGAGAGACACCAGCAGACAGACAGACAGATAGAAAGCTAGCTATTGAGAAACCAGTGAGGAGAGAAAATTTTATGAGAATAGAAGGATGAAGGAATAGGAACTCAGGAGAAGGAGAGATTAATAAACACAAAAAAGGAAGAGTGGCTGAGCAGAAAATTAATGGTAAAAATCTTCAAGGTGGCCAGAACAGATGGGATTGAGAACATAGTAAAGACTTTCCTTGGGAAGAAAGAACAATCTCTTTTCTTGAGAGACAAGTGGGAAGGCATTAGGAATTGGTCCTGTTATAGATGAAAAGGAGAAGCAGGTCAAGGGCATTTATATCTATTATTCTTCATTTCTCAAAAAAATGGGAGGTGAGAGCACATGGGCGGAATAAAATACAGTCGAGCTTGGAGAGGGATTCGGGCAGAGAGACCGTCCATTCGTGCAGGAAAGGTATGTTTCAGATCCATACTTTCTCCTGCCCGAAACAAAGAACACCGAAGATAAGAGAATGTTCAGTCTGGAGTGTGCTGTGGCCTCATGTGTCCAGTCGAGCAACCTTATTTGGTAGATAAGGAAATGGAGCAATTCGGTGACTAGCTCAAGGTTATCGGCTAGTGAGTAGCCAGCATCGTACTGAAACCAGGTTTTCTCACTCTTAATTTGTACTCTCAGTGAAGTGTTTCCAGCTGTGCTTTCCGAAGACATAATGCCATTTAAACCAGTAATATATCTTTTTTTTTATAGGCGTCAACGCCCCCCTTATGCACACATACACTCCCCTCCTTGCCAGTCTTCAATCTCAAAATCAGCCTCCATGCGTCCTGCTACTTTTCTTTCTTGCCCTGCGTGGTCCACTGTCCCAGCTTGCAGCCTGAATTGGATTGATGCTCAGATGGGCTTTTTCTCCTGGATAAGCCATGTTCAGACTGGATGTCTGGTCATATTCATGAAATGAGCCAGCATGAGGCTGATGCCATCATAAGGACTGAGGGCATTAGGTCCGTGAAGTGGCTGCCATATCCCAAAGGCAGAGTTGAACTAGATGCTCCCTGGAGTGTGGCACTTATGTTTGTCAGATGAACTTCCTAGATGGCCCTTTTCCATTGAACTTGGTATTTAAAAGGATCTATGTAAATGCTTAATTCAAAAAAAATAGATATTGTTGGAAACATGTTAAGCAAACAATAGTTCTATCAATTCCTAGGCTATGTGAATTTTTACATTCCAAATGAAAATAGTCTTGAGCTACAAATGTTTTAGCGCTATACGAATGGGACTTTATTGTCCCTGTCTACATTTTGGCTTGGATTTCTGTTCTTAAATTATATTCTTTAACGTTAGTATCTATGAAAAAGATACTCCTGAGCAATAATCTGCTTTGTTTCAGAGTACTTACTTTGAATTGCTGTATTAGTGTTCTGTAGAGGGGAAAAAAATCCCAGATATCTAGACTTTTTTTTTTTTCACCACTGAAATAGATGTTAGGATATCTGAGTAGTTTCTGCCCTTTAAATAATGCACTAAATACAATGGTCATGGACGCACTCACACCCCTTCCTTCTCTCATTTGATTTCGAGATACAGAGAATAAGTGAGACGTTTCGCTGTCTTTTATGAAATCCAACCCATTCTGGAGTGAATGAGTGAGAGACTCAGGAGGCCGCCTCCGTGGGAGCAACTGCGTTTCCCCAGTGCCTCATCCTCTCTCTGTCATCCCCAGGCGATGTGCCCGCATTTGTGTGTGTAGATTTATAGTTTATCTTTATCAATGGCTTCATCTGTAGGTAGCTATTACAGCTGCCTTGCCTGGGTATTGTTTGGGCCTGATAGATCTGTCTGTAGTTCATCAAAGGGGAGCCGAGTGCCTAAAAGCCATCGGGTCCAGCTGAGGATGAAATACGAGCCATCAGCCTTGGTAATGGCTATAAAATTTCATAATTACACGGCCTTTATTACATTGCATAATGATCCTGAAGCAGTATGGAACAATTAATTAAGATTTTCAACCGTGGCTCTTTCAGAAATTAAAAGGTGCTAGGAGCGGAGAAATGGGGATCTGTCTTGTCCTAAAAGCATTAGGGATGCTTAAGAAATAACTTTCCTGGGCACATTTATTTATTTATTTATTTGGTGAAGAGGGACATCTTCCAGTTAGAGAAGAAGCGTGAGTAGACCGTGGCTATTAGCAAGTTTTGATTCCGACTTCAAAACTGCTGCTTTAAAAGGCACGGGAGTGAGAGTGCTAAGGGTCTATCTAACTACCCAACTTCCCTTTTCTCTTCTTCGAAAAATTCTATTCAGCCTCCCGTTGTAGCCATTTATCACGTTTATGGTTGTTCATCTCTACACATTAAATAAATGCGGGCTCCTAGATAGGGGGTCAGTTAATGGCCTTTTCTAGTATCCTGACCAAGGAGTTTCTCTTATGCACGCTCTCATATCTGGAGGCATTAAAATTCTTTCAATATCTCTACAGTTTTGACAGTCATCCCCAAAGGAAGACTTTACTGTTTTCATTTATTATCCCGTGAATCCGGCATGTCACAGCTCATATATACCCTTTATTTTTTTTTCCATTATCTGATCTTCACACCCTATAAAGAGTAATTAAATTTTGTGGGGGCATATAGGAGCTGGTAGGAATGAGCTATTTTTAAATAATAACAGAAGGTGGAGGAAAGTATACCGTAGACATACACGTGTGGGTGCATTTGCACATACAAATTATGCCCCGTTCTTGACTTTGTTTTCCATGCCAGGGAAGTTATGATTGAGATGGTTGTGTACTATTAAGTACTAATGACGAGATGGCAAAAACAAGCCCAGCATTCTTATTATGATGATTCTGAGCCGCATCCCCAGCTCTTATGCATGAACCCGATAGGGAACAGATATGTTTCAAGGAAACATGATCAATGGCTCTGTCGATGTACCTGAAAGAAAATTAAAAAAAAAGAAACCCCAAACATGGTTGCAATTTACAACTAACTCCCGGATATGTGTACACATCAAGTATTATTGTTTTTAAATTGACAATCATCATATAACGTTTTGCCGATCTAAATATTTCATGGGAGACTAAATTTTCCCTTGGGCATCTCCAATAATAAACTTTCAGCAGAAAATTTGGGAAGGATTATTTGCTTCAAGGAGGACCTACTGCTCAGTAAATTCTCTTGTTGAGGCATTTAGTCCCTTAATAGGAATTTTCTGATCTGCTGTCATTCTTGTTCACACACCGAGTGTCACTGCCTCTTTATAAAACACTTGTCATTCTTTAATGGAAACAAAATAGTCATTGCAGCCAGAGCCACAATGTCATTCCACTACCCCTTGCTGCGTCGGCAATAGTGAAAATGACAGAGCGGCTCTCAGTAGGGGTAATTAAAATGTAAATATTGATATTTTATTATTTGAAATTACTTTCCAGTGCGGCATTTAATATCTCTCCATCTGTGCGGCTCTGTTTAGCGGTCACTTTAGTGGAGCTCTGGGATAGCAAGCAGCGGCTTGATCCCCGTTATGTCAAAATGCTTGTTGCTGCTTAATTTTGATATCTAATTAAGTGGAAAAGTACAGTCCACACTGTAATCCATGGCATCTTAACCAGCTGCTTGGGTATATTTAGAATTAATCTCCACTATGGAATCATCCTAATGTATGCAATTAAGAGTCTGCCGATGGCTAATTAGGTGTATTAGAATCAGGCAGCTTTTTTTCCCCCTTCTTTATTCCGCCCCCCCTTTCATTTTGGACTGTTGCAGACACAGGAGTGTCTGCCTGCAGAGGTAGTCTTCATGCTCCTCCGAACGAGTTAGGAAACAGTGCAACTTCCCAACAAATTTCAACCATGGGCAGGTATATTTGCCTTTTCCTGTACTTATTTCCTTGAATCAACCTCATATAGGAATTTCCAGGATTTCCCGGATCTATTTGCGGGATCTCAGTGACACGAAAGGGACTGGTCACAGCGTAGAGGAGAGGTGGGATACAAAGATAAATTTACTTTCCAACAGATCAAAGCAGGGAGACTCGGGAGCAGTGCTCCCAGTGCCCTTGTTCATTTAGGGAGGAGAGGAATTATAGCGTGAGAGCTTTTTACCGCAGCTCCATTTCCCTCCTCCATTCTACTTTCGAATGGAGCGCTGTCTCCAAAAGAGTTATCATGAGAGGCACGGGTTTGGTTTGCATATTATGCATCCGTGGTCAATACAACAGGCAGCCTTTTACTACTGATAACGACTCTGCATTCATGTGGTTGGGGAATTCCAAGAGCTGTGTTGTTTCATGTTTTTGTTTTTGTTTTGTTTTAACTTGGCCAGTTATCCAAATGGGGGGCAGTGGAGAGAGGAAGAAGGGAAGGCCGAGAGAAATCGGAGGGGTTGCCTCTATTGTCAATGAGAAGATAACTGTAGCCTCCCCAGTGGAAAGTGTGCCAAGCCGTAATGACTTAGCTCTGCTTGAGCCAGCAAACACCAGCCGTGAACTTGGGAGTAAATATTCGTAAACAGATCTTCATTAGCCACCGAGAAAAATAGTGTGGGAGCCTGACTTTAAACCGAACTCTCGGGGCTAGCAATTCAAAGAAGCTGTTTTTTCATGCTGTCCAGAGCACAAATTATGCCCAGGTCTTTAAGCATAGAGAGTGAGGATTTCTAATATTATTTGAATGTGGAGTTTCAGGGTCAGCAAGCTGTAATTTCATATCTGTGACATGCATCTCATGGATAACATATTTCTACTACATTCTTTCATGAATACATATGACACTTTGTTTTTAATGGCCTGTGTTGTAAATCCTTTAACGTGTGTTTATGCAGAAGACCTCCTAATTTTTTTTTTCCCCCTGCCTCTCCTCTTTCTAGGACATATGTTGGAGACACTGAGTTATAGTGTCTATTTGGGGAAAATCAAGAAAAGCACACCTGAAGGATTTTTTTTTTTCTGCTTTGCTTGTAACTAGTAATAAAGTGAGAGAAGGGGAGATGTTAACATTAACTCCACAAATACCCTTTCTTTAACAATTAGTGCTCTTGTTAGAATCTGTGTTTCTATACCGAGGGACCAATTAGGTAAATCTGAAAAGATTTGAAGCCATGTTATTTAAAATTAATATAGAAATTATAAGTGATTTTCTCCTAGAGCTCTCATGTAGAATCAGCTATTGGTCATTTCAGCAAAAGCACACAAGATGATCACAAAATCTATTGTTTTGTAATTGGTGGCTGACATGACATTTTCACATTTTTAGGCGAGCTCATGAAATCACCCAGGTTTCCATGATGCAAACATCATTCTGCACCTTAGCGTGCGTGGAGTGTGGCCTTCACGAATGGGAAAATAACGAAAAGGAAAGATGACCTGAGCTTTAAAGTCTGCAACTCTGTCTTCATTAATGCGAGCAGACGTACTAGAGAAACTCTGAACTCTCACCGTCTACAGATAGGCAGGCAGTGTTCGCTCTAAAATCAGACTGGGGTGGAGCAAGCATTTCTCTTTTCCTTCTAATTTTCTCTTTTGTACTATCTCAGTTAAAAAAATTTATATATTTTTTAATACATAAAAATATTTGTATAATCTATAAATATATATATCTAATTTTTTGTGCTATCTCAGTAAAATTATATGTATATGTGTGTGGGTATATGTGTGTGTATATATATATATATATATATATATATATATATATATATTTACCCTAATTTATCCAGTGTGGGGACTGTGCTTTTTAGATTCTCCAATATCCGAATATTATGTTGGGTCATACATAACAGAAACAAAACAACCATGGCTAACTTGCTGTTTATAGATTTCCTTTAATGGTTCAGTGTTCCCAAGAGAAGCAGTTCATCTTTAAAAAAAAAAAAAGTTATAAAACTTTATGCGTGGCCAAAAGAAAAATACACAAAAATTCATTTTTAATTTAAAATCTTTTTCAGGTCAGAAACAGTTAAAAAAAATCCATACTAGAAATTATGGAGGAAAGTAAAGCATGCCAAGAATTTGTTGTTTGTTTTTTTTAAATGTTAACCAAAAGTTACAGTTGTGGTGGTTTCTCCAACAGTTCTAAAGAATATTTGAGGTACATTTATCTCTTGCTGAAGTCTGACAAATGATTATTGGCTAGTTTATTAAAATGTTGGATGGTACAAAAACATTTATTTGGTCCTAGAACCTGTTAGCAAAATTCATCTTCTTATGTTTCTTCCCATATCAGTATTTGAATTTAAAAAAACTATCATCCCTAACAGAGATAACTTGTTTGCCCCTAAGTCCAAACTCTCAGCTAAGTATGTATGAAAAATAGAATGGGGGAGTGCATACAAAAACTGTGTTACTAAAAATATTTTTGGCCCCCTGCTTGATTTCCCGAAGGTCCAACCTGACTTCTTACACACTTAAATGGATCCTCTTTTACTGGCTCACATACTTTTATAGGACTATCTCCAGCTCTGCTTGTTCCTACAGCAGGTGGAAATGGTTCCCCTTCAAAATTATTACATAGGAATGGATATACAAACCAGTTTGATAAACCTGAAACATGTTTAAATGGCATTTAAATTACATTAACACTTACTTGTACAGACTCTGTGAAAGGTCATAACCGACAAGTACCATCTTCGCTGTTTGTATATATCTAATTTGCTGCTTTAAAATGGGAAGGCACCTTGGGGCGCCTGGGTGGCGCAGTGGGTTAAAGCCTCTGCCTTCAGCTCAGGTCATGATCCCAGGGTCCTGGGATCGAGCCCCGCATCAGGCTCTCTGCTCAGCAGGGAGCCTGCTTCCTCCTCTCTCTCTGCCTGCTTCTCTGTGATCTCCGTCTGTCAAATAAATAATAAATAAAATCTTTAAAAAAAAATTTGTTTAAAATGGGAAGGCACCTTACTCCCTTGGTGCCACTCAATGGCTGTTGTGTTGCAAATACTTCTGACAAGTGAGTATTTCCTTAGTGAGAATCCGTTGTCCTAGAATGGAGTGAGAGGGAGATGCCCTATGAATGCATTTTTACTGTGTTGTCTTCTCTTTGCTGCTTTTGATTCAGGGAAAGGAAACCCAAGATTTCTCAATCTGCTTGCCTCCCGCCCCCCCCCCACCAAAAAAGGGGAAATTGCTTTTACTAGTTATTTGGGTTTTACAAAAACTAGATGTGTAATTTCTGAAGACTCCATGTTAAAAAAGTAGACATACAGATTTTTTTTTAAATTCCTGCAAGTAGAAAGAATCAAAGGGCATTTGTTTTCATTCCTGGCTAGGCTAGGATTTCAGAGGTTTAAAGTTCTAGCTACAGAAGATAAATTCACACATTGTCACAATAGTTATATTAGTAGGAAAAAGAAAAATTAATTATAGACACTTGTAAATAATAAAAGTCATTGTGACATTATCACAGAATCTGTTGTGAACGGTTATTTGTAAATATAAGAGAAAGTAGGTCATATGATTAAAAGGTCAAGTTTAATTATAAATTAAAAAGGAACCAGCTGAGGTTGAGAGAGAACTTTACCAGAGTTTAAGTGGCTCCAAAGAAAATTTTACATACTATACAGGCACGTCTAAGCGAAGAGGTTTACGTATAATCAGTGCTTTGATAAACACTTGTTGAATTATGAAGAAATAAATGAGGTAACTTTTTTGTTGCATATTCAGATTTTTCTTTCCAGGGGAGGGGACTGATATCTGGAATCTGTCTTGATTCCTCGTGTCCCGTTCTTTTCGAAAGCCAGTCAATAAATTGTTAGGGAATTATTCATTAATTGATTTGGCACATATTTGAGCCCCTGCTATGTGGTGGGCACTGGTGCAGGTGCTGGGATTACCACAAGAACAAGGAAGAGGGGCCCTCCACTATTAAGAGCTCGGAGAACACGGCAGCACACGGGGAACGAGCTGTCTGCTGGATGGGACATGGTCACCTTCATTCCATTACTTGCTTCTGTCTTTCCCTATTTTATAACTTGCAACTGTGCCCATGGATGTTACACAGGAACAATAATGATGGAGGTAGGAATGGAAAGGAGTGTATGTGCTTGATTTCAGAAATATAAAGAGGGAGACTTGGTGATAGATCCCCGAGAGCTGGGAGGGAGGCAGCGGGTGGATGATGATGCCATTAATCTGGGAAGCAGTTTCCAGCTGGGTTGGGAAAATGCGCTCTCCATTTCAGCATGCGAGGCTGTCTACAGAGCTACCTGAAGAGGATTTTTCAGGAAATGTGGCAGGAAAGGAAGAAAAGGGCCCAATAGGGAGAGAAATGCCATACTGTGCCAGAGGGTTTGTGTTTGGTCCTTTGGAGACACGGAAGCCAAGAATGCCTTTTGGTCAGCGGGTGGCATGCGTAGAGTTCATATTTAGAAGAGTGCTTGAATAGCCATGGTTAGGATGAAAGAAGGAAATACCAATATCCCTGTATCCCAGAAGAGATGATAGACATCTGGACCAAAACTGTGGGGAAGGCAGGGAGGAAAGAAGTGATGGATACATCGGGAGAATGTGTACAACCAAACACCCATCTTTCCTCCCTCACATGTACGTACACTTTGATCATTCCTAGTGGTACCTACCTTCTTTTCCTCATCGTGATCTCATTTCTTCCTACTGTGCCGTAACATCGCAGGGGTCCGGATTATATTACGCTCATCTTGTATGTCCTGGTGGGTCTGAGTATGGTACTTCCCCTACCGTAGATGCACTGAATAGCAATTGATTTAAATTTTGTTATAGTAGAACCACTGGGAACTGAATAACGTAGGGCTGGACCAAACCCTTGGGAACATATTTTTCTACTTTCTCATTTTACAGATGAAAAAGCAGGAGCCAGAGAAGCTGACTCATTGCTCAGAGTTATACAGGTACTTGGCGGGAGAGATGGCCCCAGTGTTAGATCTACCAACTCCCAGTCCAGTGGTCTTTGTCTGAGGTGCTCACCGTTAGCCACACAACCTTGTGCTGCCTGTCAGTACTGCTCACTGTGGTACTCCAAATCACACAGCATTGCAACTGGAAGCTTCTTCAGAGATGTATTATCTCCATTTCACATTTGACAAATGAGGAGTCAGCCATGGGTCTGTATTAGTTTGCTGGGGCTGCCATAACAGAGAACCACACACTAGATGGCTTAGAAGAGATGTGTATCGTCTCACAGCTCTGAAGGCTAGAAGTCTGAGCTCAAAGTGTTGGGAGGGTTGGTTACGTCTAAGGGCTGTGAGGAGGAATCTCTGTCAGCTTCTGGTAGCCCTGAGCATCTGTTGGCTTGTCAATGGCATTTTCTGCGTATCTTCACCTCATTTTCCTTCTGTTTGTGTCTGTCTCTGCCCACATCTCCCTTTTTTAATGAAGCTACAGTCGGATTAGGAGCCACCGTAATGACCTCATCTGAACTTGACCATCTGTAAAGACCCTATTTCCAAATAAAGTCACCTTCACAGGTACTGGGAGTTAGGATCATAACACCTTTTGGAAGGACACAATTCAACCCACGGCAGAGGTCAAGTTAACACTATTGGTTGTAGTGTGGGTCGATCTAGAACCCAGATTTGCAGACCTCAGCGTCTCTGCTCCCCACACTGGCCTCTTCCCTCCTATATCACTCAATGGCAGTAACTCCTTAGCTTTGGGGTATCTGACATTAGTAATTCCCTACAGATTATTTAAAAGTCTGTGGAAATGTCTGTCAGGCTACGGATCCTTGAAGTTCAGATAGAGTCAGCATGCATTTATTTTGGAGACTTGATTTTTATTTTTTTATTTTATTTTTTTAAAGATTATATTTATTTATTTATTTTTCAGAGAGAGAGAGCACACAAGCAGGGGGAGTGGCAGGCAGAGGGAGAAACGGCTTCCCGCTGAGCAAGGAAGCCCACACAGAACTCGACCCCAGGACTCTGGGATCATGACCTGAGCCGAAGGCGGATGATTAAACAACCGAGCCACCCAGGCGTCCCTGGAGGCTTGATTTGTTAAATAAAATATTAGACCAAATTTGATGAGGGCTTGAAATTTCCTGAAGACAGTGCCTGCATATCTGGTGCCCAGGCTGAGTCCATCTTCCTTAGACTACCGGTCTGGGCCCTGGAACGCCCTGTGGTATTTCTCGACCAGTCCCAGCAGTGAATGGGCAGAGCCAGTCCAATTCAAGCACAGGATCTTTTTCTTTCAAACCAGGAATGTGGCTTCAAAATGAGCTTTTCCTGCTCTGTGTCCATCTAATCCCAAAGTGAGACTGAAAATGCCCTTCTATAATTTTTTTTTTTTTTTGTAGAGTCCTACATTATATGGCACTGCCTTCCTTTTTTCTTGATGGTCAAACAAACTTACATAGTCACATCAAAAAGGACACTTTCCAGGCAGAGCTCTCTTGTTTTCAACTAGTATGAAATAAAAATTGTAGGAAAAGAAAGCCATTACATATCCCTCCTTTAAAGCAGCTCAGCCAATACCTTTCTTGTGCCTTCCAATCATTTATCTTTCTTCTTGGCTTAGATGAAAGGTTGGGAGACATAAAGTTGAAGTCAAGTAACAGGGAGTTTGGGGAAAGCTAAAGGAATGTTTTCAGGTCCTCTGTAGTCATTCAGCAGTAGGAGGGTAAGTGGGATTTCCAAAGAGGAAGTGTATCCTCCATCTAGATACTTTCTGTATTCTTATTTTACATTCACCTGCCTTGTATCTAGTCCTTTTTTCAAAGTGGGTTGGCAGTTGTCACCCTCCCACACTCATGGAAACAAGCCCAAAAAAACTCCCTCTGGTCATCATTTTGAGGTTTCCCTGGGTAGCCATTTGGGACTATCTTTCTTTAGCTGCTATTATACTTTTAATTTTTCGAGAAAGCTGCCCATGGAAACAAGGGACAATTACTAAAAATAAAATTTCGCCAGTGCCACAGGGGCATGTCTTTGATTTCTGTGCCCCTGAATGGGCTAATTGGAACTTCTTTGGCTGTTCCCAGGATCAGCATAGGTGACCAGTTGCATCTGTAAACTCAGTTAATAGTGATAATTCTGTCCTGGACTGGTAGATATTGCCTTTAGGATTCTGTTATATCCCCCTTTTAGTTTGTCACCACTACCTAGACCGTTTGCTAAGTTTTATGGATGGTGTTCAAGTTTGTCACATATAATTTTTTGAATTAGAGTTCTTTTAGATTTTCACATTTGTCCTATGAAACCACTATTCTAAAACAATGGTCTCATAAAATGTCTGTGAATCCTACTGGAAGTATAAGAATGGAAGTAAGGAAATCATGGAATCAACAGATGTTGAAACAGGATCAAATTCCAAGAAGGGGAACCATCCCATTTTTGTCAATTTTTCTTACATTTGACCCAAACTAAGTGAAAGGGAGTCTGAACTTTTGAAATCTGGTTTATAGTCAGACGAGAATAATAAAGATTCAAAAGATAATAGTGGAGGTACGGTGTCTAATGCTTATGTGTAATATAATAGGTAATATTTGTCATCCATTATAAAGAAATGTTTTCAGGGAAATGCTTCTGATGGCACCAGGTAAAGATTCCAGCTTTCATTTTAGAACTTGACCATCTGTACTTGCTTAACTCCAGCCCCTACTGAGGGCCAGTCCATAAAGTCCCATCTCTCTAAAAATCAGAATAGACAAAAGGTCTTTATATATTATGTAAACATTATAATATATAATGTACAGTAACAAGGGTTATGCATCTGTGTATCTGTTGGTAGCTAAGACCAGACCTTAGCGCCATTCTGATTCTTTCCTCCCCTGTAAACACTGGGTTTATTTGTACGGGAGAGAAAGGATCTCGCTCATGCCACAGTGCTCACTCAGCTTCTCTCGATGAGTTTTGTTTACCATCTGGGTGAGTCATTATGGCATAGTCACAATTCTAACATGATATGCTATTTGTTGAAAACCGTCCATTTTTTGTGGAAGAGAGAAACTACAGTTCAAAAACAGTGAGCGGAGCAAATCAGTGCCATGATTAACTGATATTAACAGAAGCCCTGAAGTTTCAAGTGCTTGCTCTCCATTTCCAGGAAGCAGCCAGGAAGAAAATGCCTAGCAGGGGTTAAACCCCAGTGCCTGCACGGCAGCCTATTTCTGTCAACACTCCGTTTAGGAAATAAACATTTATGCTTTCTGAAATGAAAGTGTATTTTTGAAGACTAGCCGTCAGATATTTTTTGCCCTTCACACTTTCAAATGCTTAGCCTTTTCTGTAAGTTGACTGCAAAGTGCATCAGTGTGCCAGGCTAAAAAAAAAAAAAGTGCTTGACAAGTGCCCATGGCACCACTGTCATCCTCCGAAGTTGCTAGTGGAAGGAGGCAAGAGCATTGGCACAAAACATACTTTCTTCAAGCCTGTTACTTCAGGGGTACCTGCCTCTTGAGAAGCTTTTCAGTCCTTCCAAATGATGTTATTCCCAGCTGTCATGTGGTTTATTTGGAGCACACAGTATCGCAGATAAACACGCTATTTAACTGCGGGTCATTCTGCTCGCAAAATGCCCGAGATACAGTAAATGGCGCTGACTCCCGGACGGAGATGGAGAGAGATGGGAGTTGCCAGCGATAGGTGTGGGATGGGCCACGATTGGGGAGGAAAAAAAATGTGCCGTGGTATCAGTGTATTTTAAGAAGCCGTAATACGGCTGAACATTTAAAACTATAACCTGTCAAACACCAAAGGTTAAGATCCCAGGATGTACAAAACATGACGTTCGAACGACACAGCGGCGATGCGTATTTTATTTCACTGAGGAGAAAGGTTTCTCTCTGCAAAGGTAGCAAAATGGGATTGGGGATGAGGGCCTCTCGTTCGTAGCCCCGGAGCCATAAAACCCCGCTCAATGCCGGGCACAGTGCACGCAAGGAATCCTCGTTTGGATACAAGCATGTGTGCACCAAGAGAGCCATCGCATTTTTAGAGAATTCCTTAAACTCGGTTTATTTAGATCTTGGCCATTTAGGTTTTTATACCTTCCTCAGGTCCACTGGTCAAAATATTATCATCTCCATGTCGTTCTGTGTGGGAGCAGTCCTAAAGGGCAGGCAGAAGAAGTTTGTGGTATTCCAATGTTAGCTCTGCTATGCATCCCGCCTCCTTGTCACCAGGGGAGCAGGGCAGTCTCCTCACCAGGCTGTGTCCCTGTCACCCAGGCGTCTGGGCAGGCGGCTCTTTATGCCAGCTTCCAGACTGCCGAGGCATGGTAGGAAAGGGTTAAAAGTGTTGCAGGTCAGCTTTTTCTAGAGCATGAAGAGATAAAAGTCCAGACTTTTATTTGCATTCTGGAAAGCATGGATGGTCCCTTTTCCTATCATTTTGCAGAATTACACTTCCTTTAATCAGCTGAAAGACATGTGAGGCTATCAAGCAAAGCAAACTTGTCAAACCTTTTGTGCTGTAGCCATCTCCTCATCCTCGCTGACCAAGAAAAAAAAAAAAAGAGAGAGAGAGAGAGAGTCTTTTTTATTTTTTAACCTTTTTCCTTTTATTTCCTTAAGAAGTGACAGAAAAAAAGTTGGGTTTATAGGAAGGATTCACACACACTCACACACACACACACACACACTCACACACACTCACACACACACAGCCATCAATAGAGAGCAGACAAATTGCAGGAACAACCTAAAAAAAAAAAGAAAAAAAGAAATTGTATTGTTTTTGCTTAATTAAACCCCAAAGAAATGTGTGAAACCTTGCTATGGCTGAAAATTGCGAATTTGTAAATCACAGGGACAAAAGGGCCCCTGTGCAACTTTAAAGTTTCCGTGCACGTAACTGTCGATAGCGTGCCTTCTCCATCATCAGCACTAAATTCACATTGATGCCTCTTTTCTTCTCCGTATTGATCCTTCCATGAGAACGTAGATTTGTATCTGTTAATTAATGCGTCCTGAAACAGCGTTTGTATTAATCAGGCAGATAAGAAAAATTGGATGCTTGCGTCCTCTTGACAACCGTAAAAGTGCTGGGCCTGATAAAATCGTGGACGGACCTCAATAAAAAAGTTCCTCCTTCCACTCAATAAACTAATCATCCTGCTTTTAATTATTCGGCAGAAAGATGTGTGGAGATTGGAGAATGTGTAAATCTATTTACTAACAGCGGTGTCTGGGAGGGAGAATAGGGCTGTCACAGGAAGGGGCTGCGGGCTACGCACTCTGTCCGTCTGCTGTGGCAGAAAGAACGGCTGCCCGGAAGCATGAAAAGGAACAAGCACACGAAGGCAAGGGGAAAATACTCGTCCCTTTTGGCTCATAACTTCCTAAGATGATCATTTATTTCTTCGTCTATTTCATTTGCAAAACTAACCCCGACCGTTCCCTTTGCTTGAGTTAGGTGTATGTGGATGTGTGTCGCATCTTTTATCTTGGGGCGGGGTGGGGGGGGGTGGCCGGGAGATGGGATAGAAAAAGGAACAATACTGGTTTGTTTGCTGGGAGTGTAACATTCTCAAGATCAAAAGCAAATGGAGCCTAACCTAGTCAGACTAGGTCGTTATTTTTCTCTTTGGACTCTCTGTTGAAAATGTGACCACATGTTTTATCTCTAATTCGAATAGGAAAACTTATGTAACCCCACAATGGGATGACCAGAAAGAGAAAAGGAGTGGAAAAAAAGGAAAGAAACATTGACACCACCAATTCAGAATATCTGTCATGTAATCTGTAAATGGCTTGATAAACAATGAAAGGGATGCTTTTTACACATGTGTGAAGATCCACCCTTAATAAAAGCTGGATTAATCCCTCTTGATGATTTTATTAAATATTTAAGTTAATGGTGCCAAGTGGCAAACCACTAGTTTGCACCAACAGGGCAGGAAATCGTTTCCTTTTCCTCATTGTGCAGTAGTTTCTAATATCAGATGGGATGTGAACAATTGGATAGGAATAAAAATGAGACAAAAGCAGTGACCATAAGCAGGAGCCCAAGAAGACTGGGCAGCAGTGGATAGTTATGATTTGGGTACTAGGATCTAGAGAAGGAGAAAAAATAGATTTTGTAAGTTGCATTAATAAAATTTTCCCCTTCTGTGGAATTATTGGTGGCAAGATCTTAAATCATGGTATTGTTGTCCTCAATAACCATAGGGGTGTTTGCTCACCCCTTGGAATCCCTGGTCATTCCCTTTGAAATGAAAGTGAAGATTTAAGAAACATTCATTTTTTTAGGACTCTTGGGGAAACTATGTGACTGACCATTAGGTATCTTCACTAAGACTTCCGTTTAGAATCTAGATCGAGTCCCTCTGAGGTATAAATAAATATTTTTACTCCTAACTAGGTTTGATTATACTACTTCCTCTTTCCCTACTGAACCGCATTTCCTTTTTTTTTTTTTTTTTTTTGCATGTTTTCTTAAGCTCGGAAGGAACTTTTTTATATGTGTTACATGTGAACTCAGACCAGATTGTTAGTGTAGGTTTACAGGAGTCATCTGGATATTTCAGATAAAAATAATATTTAATATAGCTACGTTTATTGAATGCATAGCATTAGTATTTTGCTGGGTGTTACTTTGTGTGTCCCCCAAACAAAAATTGAGGTGCGAGTAAATTGTCTTGCCCACAGTGAAAGAGCCAGTAGCTCAGTGGGGCCAATATTTAATCTGAGGATCTGGATCTGCCTATATCCTACCCACAGAACTGCATTGCCACCATACTTAACTCTTTAAATAACTGGATGTTAATCAGAAGAACAAACTGTCGCTTTCAATTTGTCAAAGAGGCCAGGCCACTCAGTATTCTTTTCTCTTTTATACCAATAATCATCATTTGGAGAGGAATTCGTGTTATATATCAGTGGGTACAAAATATCCAGCTAAGAAGGCTCTTGTGGGTGTATGAACACTCATCCTTCACTGAGCGTCTGGCTGTTACAGAGAAATGTTTGCGAATTGCACTCTACAGAATGAGGCTACACTGTTTGTTTTCTGTTATTTGGGAGCTCTTTTTTTTTTTTTTAATTTTCCTGTTGTTTAGTAATAGTAGTTTTTAGAGATGAAGTGGACGAAAATCTGACTTCCTGAAAGACATTTATAAAAACTGTAGCCGGACATCAATTACATCTAAAGACTACATACAAATCTTTTCTTCTGAAATGTGAGAAACAAACCTACTTTTCTGTTCTGTCTACCTCAACTGTGTCTATAAAACCTAGGAAAAAAAAGACACCAACAAGTTGAACTGGTTTGTGACTTTTACTTTGCCGTTCGCAAAATGATCAGGGGAAAATTCAAGAGCATCTCATCAAAGCTCAGCATAATTTTGAGCACTGATGCAGAAGCCGGCTACCATATGAAACTAATGTTGCATTATGAAATTATGGCTTTAAAGTAACTTGATCTGCCCATCTTCCCATGCAGGCTTCTCCACGCTGTCCCTGGCGGACCAGATGAGCCTTCTGCAGAGTGCTTGGATGGAAATTTTGATCCTTGGTGTTGTATACCGATCTCTTTCATTTGAGGATGAACTTGTCTATGCAGATGATTATATAATGGATGAAGACCAGTCCAAGTTAGCAGGCCTTCTTGACCTAAATAATGCTATCCTGCAGCTGGTAAAGAAATACAAGAGCATGAAGCTGGAGAAAGAAGAATTTGTCACCCTCAAAGCCATAGCTCTTGCTAATTCAGGTTGGCATACTAACATGGTCGTTGTTGCATTTTTTAATATTTCAGTTTTACCCTTCCCTCGACTTCTTCTTCAGGGATTTGCTAAACCTGGTTGTAAGTTTTATATGAGACAACAAAATTTGTAGTCATTACGGCTTTCTAGTGAAAAGTTAGAAATAGGAAAAGTCCACTTGAATTATTTTTATTATATTTGCTTATTGAAAGTGGTGAAACTTTTAGCAGCCTGTGCATTTCCTAACGTGTAGGGTAAATGGGAGCTCTCAGGACAGCATTACCTCCATTGTCTTGTAGGCACAGGTGGAAATAAGGGTGCACCATGGGTACATGGAAAGCATTTTCCCCTTCATAAATGAACATTCTGCAGTTGGAAAAACATACACAGTGTTGTTTTTATTTTGGTTCTCAAAGAATACTCTTGTTTTCTTGTATTCTGGAATTCTATAGAAGGCAATTTTGCTGGAGTATTTCACTGAAAGGTACCACCTATGCAGTGAGGGTGCAGAATTATGGGAATAAACAGCCTTTACATTTGAACGGAAATGTACTAAAATAGCAACTTCTGATAAGTAAAAATCGTTGCTGCTTTGTTGTTTTTCCCTTTGTGCCTCTACTACCGCTTTATTGTGGTCTTAAGTCGCATTTAGCATTTGCATATAGTTCCGGATAGATCCCTCCTTAATGAGGCGCGGATCTTTAGATACCTGCGTGTCAATAGCGCACTCTGATGCTGTGTACCATTGACAGTCACACCGTGCCTCTCCATCTGCTTTTGTTTTGACCCTATCTTTGAACTTTATCTTGGTTGCTGGCCAGTAGTTTTCCCTTTAATTACAAGAAGGAAACTGTCAATAAAATCTGTTAAATGGGATGCAATGAGTGGCTTGAATGGGCGGACGGCTATTTGTTCAAATTCTGCAGCATTGAAGGTATTGACAGTTTGTTTTCTGGGGCCATATGTGACGATCAATCTCAGGCTGGGCTCAGCCGCGCTGAAAAATGAAAAACCAGATTGCTTTTGCTTACTTGTGGATGACGACTTTGTGATTTGCCGCGGTCCTAGTGAGATGAGACCCTTCTGCCCAAATTGCCCCCATGAGAGCCAGGGATGCGTGACTGTTTTTAGAAATAATTTTTAATTGATTTTGTAATTAACAGTTCATCTACAATATTGATGCGTGCATCCTTGGACTGATAGGAGGGAAATTGTTTGCAACAATGAAGTTGTACTTTCCTATTTGTCTTCATAATGGAGTTTAGCATTGCATACTTTTAATTGCTGACCACACCGTTCACCCCCCTTGTCCTCCTCCCCTGTGAACCTGTAATCTAGGATTCCTTATGACAAGTGGCACTGTTGATGCAGACATCTCACATACCCCTTCTCTGGCTCTCTAGAAGACCAAAGTGGGAGATGGGAGAGAAATTTCCCGAGAATTTGTTAGCTTGCAAGGACTTCACATTATATCATCTCTCATCATCAGATGAAAAATTCTGTAGCAGTGGTTTGGGGAAGAATTTCTGTTTGGTAGTTGAATAGTGATTCTAATTGAAAACATGTACTTGGCCAATTATATTTAAAACCCAGCAAGCATGTTTTGTATCTTTTATATTACATAATGCTTTTTAAAATTATTAACTAATTGTGAGTGCTGAGCAGTGCTAAAACTTGATCGAGATTGCTAAAATCTTATCATTTTAGGTGTTAGATATATACTTTATGGCTATTGTAATTTAGAGTACCTGAATTAATTAGTAGCAGCATTTCTGTCTGTTGTGTAGAAGTATAATCATTAGTGTTTTGATATGTAAATATTTGAATCCCAGGGTCTCCGCTGTTGGAAGGAGGAAGTGACCTACTTTAGAGCAATGACTGATGATTAGAAAGTCTTTAAAGAACTAGTTAGTTTGCTTTTCTGGTTTAAAGCCAGAACTAGTTAACTGGCCCTCTCTTTTTTCTCTTATACTGGTAGTGAGTAACTTTAATTTCTTTTAGGAAATTTCTCCGTGTCACAAAGTTACTCTGCAAGTGCTTGCAACTTTTTTTAGCTCCTCAAAAACCAAGAAAATTTAACTGAATCAGAGTCCATAATAAAGGAGCAAAGATTAAGAATTATATTGATGTCTAAACTGTGCCAGTTCTCTTGTGCTGTATAAATATGACCCTTCTCTCATGCATCCAGCCCCAAACCCCACCATGTTAGCATGGGATAAACCACTCAGAAAATCTTTTTTTTTTTCATACTGTCAATGTGATGCTATTTTATTCCACTTTTTGACCATTACTTGGATGACAGCAATAAAGTTGTAGATTCATTCTTTCTTAGATCCAGGGACTCTTAAACTGCTCAAAAAATACATGAGTATGAAAAATGTTTTCGAAGATACCCTAAAAAGCTCGTGGTTTTTCTTTCAGTATTTAGAGATCTCAGAATTTTGGGGGGGGGGGTGGAAATCTATTTTAGTGTTATTTTTGTAGATATCTTAGCATCCCTGTATGGCTATAGGTGTTAACCAATGTCTCATTAATCTAAATTTCAGCTTGTTTTTAAACATCTGTCTTTATTCAATAATTATTAATATTATGCTTATGCTCAGGAAACAGGGAATCGTCTTCTCGGTAATAGCTGTCATATATTTTTGTACCTCTGTTTCTGGTATATGTGAACTCAGGAATACTTAAAGCAGCAGGAACACCACTGGAAATACTTTCCCTATCTTGAAGAATATGGGGAAAAACAACAACAACAACAACAAACTCAATATATTTTGAACTAACACTGTCATTCTCACATTCAAATATTTGGTTTTTTGTCCCAATTATTTTTGAAGGTAAGAAACTCACAGGCTCAAACTGTATACTTTCTTAATTTTGCACACCAACTATCTCCTAGGCAATTGTTGCCTCCCTGATCTCTCTCTCTGCCATTGAATTTAAAAAGGAAAATCTACATCACAATGTTAACATTGTAATTGTTAGGCCCCTTTATCTCATCAAACACCAAGAAGTTAGACTCTAGAATTCTTCCCATTTGGGGAGTTTTATGATTCTATAATTAATTTTATGTCTTTATTGGAAAATTTAGTGAAATATTACTACATGAATTTTGGGTAAGATTATTTCATGGGATTCTCTTGTCTCAGTTTGGTTCTATTGATTCTCACGCTTAAGAATTTGTTTAAAGTTATTATGCTGGCCCCAAGGAAGTAGACTCGTTTTTATATATGGAAGACTAAAGCAGTTTAAGAGTGAGAATTGCTTTTAGTCCGGTCATTCTCTTCGGCTCACAAGGCCCTCAAGCTTCACAGCTGCCACTCCTCCCAAGTGGTGTCACCAGCCCTGCCCCCACCCTGGAGCCCTGTGAGCCCAACACATTCAAGACTAAATGGCATCTACAGCTTAAAGCTGACTTTTCTCTTATCCTACACCATGATTCTAGAATAATAGTGTCTGTTGGTAGGAAGCTGCGAGTAATATTTTGCTCATCAGTTTCAAATCACAAGTAATTAGAACCACATCCTGACAGTATTTTGTTCTTGAGAACAAACGTTTGATGTGTAGAACCGTGATACAATTTCAAAGGAGAGAAAGCTTCTGATTACTGTAGGAGACTGGGATCAGGGCCATCTTTAGTCCTGTAAGTTTGGCCTCGTGTTTTTCAGTCTTTTTTCATTATCTTTCCCTCGGGGTAGCCTTTTTAGATATTTTTTTCTTAATAAGTCCCCAATGAAATTTTAATATCATGAAAATGTTATGTATCTGTTTGTGTACTGTACAGATATGCATTTTACCTAAAAAGAGAGATCTTCCCCTACTTTCCAATTCCAAATTCCATTTCCTTTAAGAATGCTTTAATCACATAACTGTTTTCTTATCTGTAACATGAGGCAGGTGAATTATATAATGTCTCATATCACTAAGTGGCCTAAAATTTTTATGTCAGTGACTTTTAAGTGAGGGCAATGAGTTTGGCCATACTTTTTGTATGTGGTTATGTGTGTATTAATGCTAAATTTATAATATAGAAATATTAGCATCCTCATGGATCTGAATAATTAGTATAAAAGTGAAAAACCTCTTTAGTCCCTTAATATCTCTTGAGCCATCAAACACAATTTTATTGAAATTTTGACTAAATTTGCTGATTTTGATATTCTAGACAGAGTTTTAGAAACTGGTCAAGCGATTATCCTTTTTTAAGAATCTTTCTGTAGACATTTCTTTTTTTTTTTTTTTTTTTTAGCTTTTGCTAGGGAATCTCATTTGATTTCCACAACATGCCTGTGAGATGGACATGGCCAATAGCATTTTTGCAGGTAGTTGAAGCAAGCTGATGAGGATGTGTGGCCACTGTGAGGCAGAGGGTTGGACCCTCTGTTCCTCACAGTCAGTAAGCTCTTTCTATTCCACAAATAAGTAGATTGGCAATTTTACATCTGCCAACCAAAATTAGTACTCTTAATTTAGTTTAGAATTTTGCATTCACTCTATCTTGCTGTCTCCTTGGAGTTCCAGTAGTATAAAACTACTCTTAAAAGTGGTGATGAAAGGGGCACCTGGATGGCTCAGTGGGTTAAAGCCTCTGCCTTCGTCTCAGGTCACGATCCCAGGGTCATCTCAGGTCATGATCCCAGGGTCATGGGATCGATTCCCGCATCAGGCTCTCTGCTTCCTCTTCTCTCTCTGCCTGCCTCTCTGCCTACTTGCCTTCTCCGTCTGTCAAATAAACAAATAAATAAAAATCTTTAAAAAAAAGTGGCAAAAAAAGATCTGGAAACTAAATGTTTACTACCTTGGTAGGATTTAATAAGAAACAAGTATGGGCAGGTCTTTTGCAGCAGGTAGATATTTATATATTTAACTTTTACCCAGACCAAACCATAATTAATACTCTCTGGGAAATCAAAATTATAATTTTTCCATCTCCTAGTCTAGTTTTCTTTGGCTTTTGCTCAAATCTGCCATCACTGTTTGGATTATTTTAATTTTGCTTAAGATGATATAATTGAGTTGAAATGGGTGATGGTTTTATTTAATGTAACCCTTGAATTTTGTAAATGTGATGATATCTCAAATTTTTATGTAAAAAGTAAAAAGTAAAGGTAGGTTTTCAAATGTTTCTTATCACATTCAGTGATCGCTATGCCTTGACATAGTGTTAGAAATATTTGCCCCAAGTGTCTCTGCTTTCAGCTGGGTAATAAGCACATAAATACTCTGCAATTGGTTTACTTCTAGGGAATGACATAACAATATTTTCATTTCTAGATCGTAAGATAATGACTAATCCCTTATAAAAAGGTCATTAGCATTGTACAGATCATTTATGATATTGTGGAAGATTGAAATATTTACCACCCAAGTTGCTATCAACATTCACTTTTTTTTTAAAGATTTATTCTTTTATTTGAGAGAGAGAGAGAGAACGAGTGTGTGTACCCATGAGCAGCAGTGGGGAGTGGGCAGAGACTGAGGAGGAGGAGGAAGCAGACTCTCTGCTGAGCAGGGAACCTGACAGGGTGGGGGTGGGGCTTGATCTCAGGACCCTGAGATCATGACCTGAGCCAAAATCAAGAGTTGGGTGCTCAACTGACTGAGCCACCTAGGTTCCCCCCCAACATTCACTTACTGAGTGTAATTGTCTTTATCACTTCGAGTAGAAGGAGTCAGAAAGCTCCTGGATAAGTGTTAGATATTGAAGGGAGAGAGAAGCCTTGAGTACTTGTAGAGAAATAAAAAAAAGTCTCTTAGCAGGCAATTCCGATTATGCAAGGGTACAGAATAATGGTAACAATAACTTGGGATTTATGAGAGGGAACCCAGGAGGAAAGACACTATGGGCTACGGATCTGTGGCTCAACACCTAATATAAATACAGTACGGGAACGATTTGTGGGTCTGGTATAAACTTCGAGATCTGGCCTCATAGCCAGAGCTAGAAACGAAGAAAATAGTGTATCTCAGTGGGTACCTGTAAAATCATTCTGTTCTTGCCATGGTTAAGCACATAATAAGAATTATTATCACTGTTTCCAACATTAGAAGTATAACTTTTCTGGATTAAGAAAGACCTAAAAAGTCTTTTGATCTAACCTCCTAGTTGGTACATGAAGAGCTCCCTTGGCACTTTGCCAAGTGTTTCTACCACCTTGCTCAGAATTATGCCTAATTCAGTTCTTTCTAGAAGGGACCATTCCATCGGAAGTTTCTTACTACCCCTCTCTCTGTCTTTGCCTCTGACCATTTTAATATGAAATAAAACATATATTTGAAAGAAAGACCCACACAAACCTCCCCCAGATGTATAACTTAATGAGTGTATTAGTTTTCTGTGGCTGCTCTTACCAATTGCCACAACTTGGTGACTTGAAACAATATATACTTATTCTGGAGGTCAGAAGTCCATAAGCATTTTTTACAAAGCTGAAGACTAGATATAGACTGGGCAGCGGTCCTTCTGGAGGCTCTAGGGGAGGACATGTGTCCTTGCCTTTTCCAGCTTCTAGAGTGACATTCCTTGCTTTGCTTGAGCTATAGTACGTCCTCCATCTTCCAAGGCAGCAGCATGGCACCATGCATTGCCTTCTTCTTCCTTTGCCTCTCTTTCAAAGACACTGTTGTCTTCATTGAAGACCCTCCCGGATAATGTAGGATAATCTCGCATAGCAGATCCTGACTCACACTTGCGAAGTGTGCTTTGCCGTAGAAGTAACATTCGGAGCCATTTTTGCAGTCTGCCACAATGGCCATATGAGCAAAGATGGGAAATAAACATTTGTGAGATATCGTAGAAACCCCTCCGTGTGTCTTGTCCCAATCTCACCGCCCTCCTTTGCCCCCCAAAGTAACCACTAGCCTGTTGTGGTTTTTATCCCTTCCTTGTGTTTTGTTACGGGTTTATCACCAAATGTGTATCCTCAGACATGAGAGTTTAGTCTTGCCCATCCCCCCCAGATTCCCAAAAGAGGGGGTTTTTAACTCTCCTTTAATCTAAAAGTTGATCTTTCACTTTCATTTTCTTACAATTTCTCTGTTGAAGAGACCAGGGCAGTTGTCCTGCAGAGTTCCCCCCACTCTGAATGTTCCAGACTGCGTACTCTCGGAGCGGTTCATCACGTCTCTCTGCCCTTTGCATATCGTGCGAATGGACAGCTGGATGCAGGACTTAATCAGACTCAGGTTCAATGCCTGTGACACCTGTAGGTGGTGTGCTGTTCATGGGGAGGCTCACGTGTCCGGTTGTCTCTATGTTCTATGAGCAGCTGTTGATGCTCATTACCTAAATCCATTCATTGCTGGGGTCACAGAATGATCTGTGATTTTTGTCACCTCTTTTTTACATACAGTCATTGGAATACTTACATAAAGTGATGCTTTCACTCATCTCTTGTTGATGACTGATGATGGAGGTTATATAGGAGCTGATTCTTTCCTTTCATTCACCAGTTTTCAAAATAAAGAACTGATATCTAGCTTTTTAAAATGTCATTATAATCATATGTATTTAAACATATCTGGTGGGGGTTTTTTCTTTCTTTCTCTCTTTCTTCTTAGAGAGAAAGAGCTCAAGCAGGGGGTGCAGGGGGAGGTGGAGAGGGAGAGAGAGAATCTTAAGCAGGCTCCTTGCCCAGTGCAGAGCCTGATACGGGTCTCAATCTCAATCCTGAGATCATGACCTGAGCTGAAATCAAGAGTCAGACGCTTGGCGGACAGAACCACCCAGGCATTCCTAGTCAGGGGGTTTCAATCAATTGCAGTTATAATCCTTTAGGAAGCTAGAATTGTTCCATTTTGGGTCTTTGGGGGTCTCTTTAGTTTGGCTTCTGGAATGTTTCTGAATAATTAGTAGTTGTAGATAGTGTCCTTTCTATGTAGTATATGATGTTCCATAGTTACCTTAAATATTTCCTGGCCGAAGCCTGGAATCTCATGATAAGCTGGGTGCTAGGTTGCTCATTGCTCAGGATTGCATTCCTAGCTTGGTCCTCCTTCCTAGGCTTTCTCAGTGGACGGAGCTAGGGACACCCACAATCCTGATTCTGTGTGCGTGCGTGTGTGTGTGTGTGTGTGTGTGTGTGTGTCTTGGGGATACCCTGTCACTTAGTTTTGTTTGTGAGTGTTGTCCATAGGTTTTTAGTTTGGCCATAGAGTTATTCTGGGTTTTTTTTATGTGCAGATTTGGAAAGATTAAAATATCTTGCCACCTCCACTGCCGTCTTCCAAGAAAGTTTATGATTGGCACCGTTTTTTGAAATTTAGGGTCAGCTGTTGATGTCCATCAAGAGCTAGTTTGCATTACAGTCAACCGATGTTCCCCAGTACCCAGCCAATTGGAGCCAGGAGAATCGCCTGGTTAGACTCCTTATATATTGCGTATAGAAATTTTTGAGATCAAATTATCTTTTAGAAAATAGGCTTTTGCTCACTTCTCTGTATTTCCCATCATATTGTGCTTCCTTCCTTCAGTGATTGGAGAATCCCATCAGCTCACCCCTTATTATCCCTATTCATGTAGGCAATTTCCAAACACTGAAGAAATCAACACTTGGGTTCCCCTGAGCATTGGTTTATATTATATACTAGAATTACTAGAATTGACTCTGAATATGCTTTGTCTATTTTTAATATTCAGTTCCACCCTCAAAATCAGATTTGGCACCATTGAGAAAGTATTGCCAAGAATGAGCTACAAGTCCTAAAGACAGTTCCCAAATATGATTTGGGTGTTCTGGAGTAGCTATGCCCATCCATGCCCACAATAGTTAAGAATTTTTACCACAGAGAAAGGCATTTTTTTTTTCAGATAAACTACAAAAATTCTGAGTCTCACCAAATTTGCAACTGTAGGTGTGAGGATATTTAGCTCTCTTCCCAAAGTAAATGATCTTAACTAGACATGTTCCTTTAGGATCCTCCTTCACAGAATAAAATATTAGAATTTAATGAAGGGGTTCTATTTTATTATTAAGTGTTGAAATTTAATATGTGGGTAACAATACATGCTTCCCGTGAACACTGGTTATCTTTTGAAATCTGAATTCTTTTAGAATAGCAGTCTTGTTTTTAGTTCACAATCCTGGCTTGACCGTAGAAGCACCTAGATTTTTAAAAATATGGATGATGCCTCGGATCTAGCTAAAATTTTCTGATTGATAGGTCTGGGCTTGGGCCCAAACATCTTTGTTTTTAACCATTCACCCAGTGTTTTTTAAAGTATAGGCTTACTGTGTCTACTTAGTTCATAAGCCTATGAGTCACATGATTAAGTTTCACTGGTTTTCATTAGCACAAAAACTGGGACCATATCCTTTAAAACACAAAGTTAAAAAGAAACTAGCTCCAACAACCAAAGCTAAATAATTACATAAATTAATGCCAGTTCTAGTGAGCCTAGCATAAATGTATATACATATAGACCAAAGAGCCAAACAGTGATTAAAGCCACAGAGCCAGAACTTGAACTAGGATCCCTAATGGAGATTAATATTTTCTTCAGCAGTCTGCCAGCTGAATCATGGTCTAATTAAATAGTTCAGATTTAGTGAGTTTGCATTTAAAGTATTAGCAGATCCGAGAATGGGTAAAGCTAAAATGAGTTAGAATCTTTTCTGTAAATGGGAAGTTAAATTATCATAGTAATTTGATTAAATCATTTTTAAATCTCTCAAGCTAAATCACAGCCTTTAAAGAATAGTTTGAAGTCTTAATTGCTGTTTGTGAGCGTATCTCTCTGCTATTTGTTCTCGCCTCATTTCCTGTGACATCCTATAATATATCTCCTGCCAGCCCAGAGTAGTGGGGAAGGCAAGGCTTGGAGTTGGGGCTGAGGTGACTCTGCAGCTCACTTCAAGCGTTTAAAGATCTGCATAGAGAGGAGGGACATTTATTCTGTATCATTCCAGTATTTAGAACCAGGACCAAAGGATGGGAGTTGTAGACAGATTTGGAAAAAATCTGAAGAAGACATTTGTAAGGATTAGTTCTGTCCCTTGTGAAATAGAATGTTCTACATACATCTGGAAATGTCTTCATTAGGAATGTAGAGAAGATTCTTTTTTTTTAAAGATTTTTATTTGTATGTATTTATTTGATAGAGAGAGAAAGATCGCAGGTAGGTAGGGAGGCAGGCAGAGAGAGAGGGGGAAGGAAGCTCTTCGCTGAGCAGAGAGCCCAATGTGGGGCTCGATTCCAGGACCCTGAGATCATGACCTGAGCTGAAGGCAGATGCTTAACCCACTGAGCCACCCAGGAGCCCCAGAAATGTAGAGCAGATTCTTGATGAAGATGGAAGGTTGAATAAGATGGACTCAGAAGATCATTTTAACTTTTTTTGAGGGGGTAAACAAGGGAAATGCCACATGCAGTGGTATGCATTCTAGTAGCATATTTTGATACAAAGAAACCCGAGTTAGGCCCAACTCTGACCCTCCTGGTGCCACGTGACTTACAGCAGCTGGGAGAAGAGAGGAGAGACAGTGTTCAGAAAGTGCTTATCACAAAGAAATAGAAGCCTCATCCCAAACAGGTACTTAGTATGTGGTACATTTATTATATTTATTTTGCTTCTTTTGGGGGGGGGTCTGGTGGAAAGATAGTTATTTTGTTCTAATATTGCCTGTAAAGATGCAAATCTCTTCTCCCCATCCATTTGTTCCCATTTTCACTTTGAGTGCTTTGAGTCCCAGGTCAAATTGGGTAAGTCCACCTTATCTCCCCTCCCCCATGTGCAGAGTCAGTTTTTTGTGTCTTGGGATGCTCACCATTCGTGTGAGTCCAGGCCCACCATGTTCCCTTCAGATAGCATTTCAGAAGAAAAATAGAAAGAAAAAAAAATTCAGTGCACATTGTGATTTCCATGACAGTTTTTCCCTCACTCACATTGCCCGCTGATAGACATCTTTGGAAATGTTGTGTGCTTGTTGCTATGAGAAGACACATAGGGAGTGGGTGGGATTGTCATGCTGAAAGAAGCCAGAGTGGAGAGAAGCCGGGGCAGGATCAATCCTTAGGGACAGGCTAGCTTGTGTGTTGGGAAATGTTTTGAGTTCCACACCAGGGACACTTTCAACCACACTATCAACCTTAACAACCTGGAAGGACCCCTCCTCTCGGCTCAACTAGGCAGGAGTTGAGTCTTGAGCGGTAAGAGCTCCCAAGCCACTGTATTTCCCTTTTCAAGAAACGTGTCATTAACCCCCTCATGTAAACAGTGGTCAGTTTGTTAACGATGTGGTGAAACGATTACAAAATGAGAATGTAAGAGAAAAAAACAACAAAATACAAACAAGTTTTTAAATATGGTCCTGATTATAGCTGTTAGCCTTTTAATCACGTTGCCGTGATTTTTTTTATCATATGTTTAGTCACTTGATTTTTAATCACATTTCCTTTCTCTTTTTGTACATGTGACCTGATATTTGAATTATATGAAACATTAGGCTAACTACATATATCTTAGAGCTCTGCATTCTCAGAGAACAAGAATTATTAAACATGAGGAATCCCCCAAAGACTCCATTATGTGTAATTAACAGATAAACTGTCATCAGAATCAATAAAATGTGCTAAATGATTCAAACTTGTATATAATTAAGTGTCTGTTTTAGAGCTAGAGCAGTAACTTTTCTTTTTCCCCCACATCTCACATTTCTCAAAAGAATAATTGTGGCAACCCTGTTAACCCTTTCCTTGCTTGATTGAATTAGCTTTTTAAATGAGTCACTTAAGGGCAAAGTTCACCTTCACAAATGTGAAAGACATTTCAGAATTCATTAATCTAAAGACTTCATTTGTTTTTCAGTAGAAGCAGACTGTGTAAGGATGCTTTAATGAACTGTTACCAGTACACTGAAAATCTTGAAAGGATAGGCAGTTTGTTGTGATTTCTGTGTAGTCTACACCTGAACGTAGTGTTAAATTCCATGTATTTATACTGAGTTCTTAAAACCTCGGTCATTTCCTTTTTTTTTTTTTTCTCCTTTTGGGAAATATGGGCTTTTTGAGGCCAAGATCATAATTTTAGACAATGTTTTTCCTCCATAGTACTTAGAATAATACTTTTAATAGATGACCTTTGATAATTGTTGAATGGGTGAAAAAATATATGAATGAGATCATGAATAAAGTAACCAAGATTGTCATCTGTTAAAAGCAACTCTTCTCTGATCGCTCCATCTTAGGAGGAAAGAAAACCCGCACTTTAAAATGGTGCATTTTTGGGTAGTAATTTCCATGTTTTAAATCCATATTAGAAATAATCTTCTGTAGGGAAATTTAGAAAAAAAAAAAAAAGAAAGAAAAAAGTAGAGATTTTTGGAAATGGAAAATGTCCAGAGCAGATCACAGCTCAGAGCCTCAGGAAGTTCAAGTATCGCATGTTAACTTCCCCCAAATCGGTTTTGGTTATTAGTGACCTGATTCTGTGTTTTGCTTTGTTGCCCAGACTCCATGCACATAGAAGATGGGGAGGCCGTCCAGAAACTTCAGGACGTCTTGCACGAGGCGCTGCAGGATTACGAGGCCGGCCAGCACATGGAAGACCCGCGCCGGGCGGGCAAAATGCTGATGACGCTCCCCCTGCTGAGGCAGACCTCCACCAAGGCCGTGCAGCACTTCTACAACATCAAACTGGAAGGCAAAGTCCCCATGCACAAACTTTTTTTGGAAATGCTAGAGGCCAAGGTCTGACTAAAAGCTTCCTGGGCCTTCCTGTCCTGCACGCCGAAAAAGGGAAAATCAACCCCGGAGTGATGTCGAAGAAACATAGAGTTTAGTTACCAACATCAAAAATCAACGGACTGCACTGATCATTTAGCAGCAAGACTATGAAGCAGCTTTCAGATTCCTCCACACTTTCCTGATGAGTTTCTCTGGCCCTTTTCTCACCTTCCTTCTCCCGTCCTCCCCCCCTAATTTTTTTCCCCTCCCTTATTTGTCCTCTCCCTCATTTCTCAGCTTCCTTCATTACCAGTCCCCCTTCTCCTTCATTTCCTTCCTTCCTTCTGTCTTGCCACCCTCCTTCTACTCACCTCCTTCTCTTTTCCCGTCCTTCCCCTCTCTCCTAAATTGAAAATATCTCTCGTTGTAAGGAAATTGTCCTTCTCCCTTCCTCCCTCTCTCCCTCCCTTCCTTCCTTCTGCTGCTGAGCTTTTAAAAGAGGTCTCTAACCGAAGAGAGATAAAAGCCAGCCCTGCCAAAGGATGGAGATCCATAATATGGATACCAGTGAGCTTGTTGTGAACCATAACGTCCCCAATGACTAAGGAATCAAAGAGAGAGAACCATCGTACCTAAAAGTACAGTGCGACACAGACCCATCGACTGAGTGCAGTATTAGGTTTCACGGGAGCAGCCTCTAATTAGACAACTTAAGCAACGTGGCATCGGCTGCTTCTTATCATTGCTTTTCCATCTAGATCAGTTACAGCCATTTGATTCCTTAATTGTTTTTTCAAGTCTTCCAGGTATTTGTTAGTTTAGCTACTATGTAACTTTTTCAGGGAATAGTTTAAGCTTTATTCATTCATGCAATACTAAAGAGAAATAAGAATACTGCAATTTTGTGCTGGCTTTGAACAATTATGAACATTAATGAAGGACAAATGAATCCTGAAGGAAGATTTTTAAAAATGTTTTGTTTCTTCTTACAAATGGAGATTTTTTTGTACCAGCTTTACCACTTTTCAGCCATTTATTAATATGGAAATTTAACTTACTCAAGCAATAGTTGAAGGGAAGGTGCATATTATCACGGATGCAATTTATGTTGTGTGCCAGTCTGGTCCCAAGCATCAGTTTCTTACACGAGCTCCAGTTTCCCTAAATGTTCACTGACACAAAGGATTAGATTACACCTGCCGTGACTCCGGTGGTCACGTGTAGAAAGCACCGCACACGGAGTACAGATCCGTAGAATGATCAGGAGTGCACCTCTCTACCTGGGAGGTACAATTGCCATAGGATTTCTAGCTGCCGTGGTGGTTAGGAACGAGATACTGCCTGTTCGCAGAGTTACAGAACTTGTCTCGGAAGGAGCTGTGAGCCAGTATTTATTTAAGAGGCAATAAGGCAAATGCCAGAATTTGGGGAAAAAAAAACAAAAAACAAAAATCAAAACCCAATACCATCAAAGACAGCAGACGCCTGACCAAATTCTAAAATGTAATCTTTATGAGTTGATTCATTTAGGACTGTTTGTTTAAATTAATCTGCAGTTTTTACCAAGAGCTAAGCCAATATGTGTGCTTTTCCAACCAGTATTGTCACAGCAAGAAAGTCAGTCAGGTTCCAGACTGTTAAGAGGTGTAATCTAATGAAGAAATCAATTAGATGCCCCCGAAATCTACAGTCGCTGAATAACCAATAAACAGTAACCTCCATCAAATGCTATACCAATGGACCAGTGTTAGTAGCTGCTCCCTGTACTATGTGAACAGTCTTATTCTATGTACACAGATGTAATTAAAATTGTAATCCTAACAAACAAAAGAGATGTAGTTCAGCTTTTCAATGTTTCATGTTTGCTGTGCTTTTCTGAATTTTATGTTGCATTCGAAGACTGTTGTCTTGTTCTTCTTGTGGTGTTTGGATTCTTGTGGTGTGTGCTTTTAGACACAGGGTAGAATTAGAGACAATATTGGATGTACAATTCCTCAGGAGACTACAGTAGTATATTCTATTCCTTACCAGTAATAAGGTTCTTCCTAATAATAATTAAGAGATTGAAACTCCAAACAAGTACTCATTATGAACAGAAACACATCAAAATCATAATAATATTTTCAAAACAAGGAATAATTTCTCTAATGGTTTATTATAGAATACCAATGTATAGCTTAGAAATAAAACTTTGAATATTTCAAGAATATAGATAAGTCTAATTTTTAAATGCTGTATATATGGCTTTCACTCAATCATCTCTCAGATGTTGTTATTAACTAGCTCTGTGTTGTTGCAAAACTTTTTGGTGCGGACTCGTTTCCAAAACTATTGCTACTTTGTGTGCTTTAAACAAAATACCTTGGGTTGATGTTTCATCAGCCTCGTGCTAGGAATACTGTGTATCTATCATTAGCTATATGGGACTATATCGTAGATTGTGGTTTCTCAGTAGAGAAGTGGCTGTAGTGTGATTCTAGATAAATCATCATTAGCAATTCATTCAGATGGTCAATAACTTGAAATTTATAGCTGTGATAGGAGTTCAGAAATTGGCACATCCCTTAAAAAAAATAACAACAGAAAATACAACTCCTGGGAACAAAAGGTGCTGATTCTATAAGATTATTTATATATGTAAGTATTTAAAAAGATTATTTTCCAGAAAGTTTGTGCAGGGTTTAAGTTGCTACTATTCAACCACACTATATATAAGTAAAAATATGTACAATATATCCATTGTTTTCACTGCATCACATTAAAGTACTTGGGCTTCAGAACTCAGAGCCAACCAACTGAAAACACGAGATGGAGATGTGAGACAAGAATTGAGTACAAATTTTAGTTTTCAGTTTAAGTGACTCTCGGCGTTACCGAGTACACGAATCTCACACGTAGGAAACACGACTTAAAACGTAGATCTAAAAGAACTGCACGGGCTTTAGGGCAAAATACTCATCTTAAACCTCGCTCGAGGTAAGTTTTTTCAAGTTTCAAGCAAGACCATTTACTTAATGTGAAGTTTTGGAAAGTTATAAAAGTGTATGTTTTCGCCATATGATTTAAATTTTTATTTTGCTTCTTTTAGGTTTGTTCTTATTTAAAGCAATAGGATTGTGTGACTACCTGTAGTTACACTTGTGTTTCAATCAGATCAGATTGTTGTATTTATTCCACTATTTTGCATTTAAATGATAACATAAAAGATATGAAATATTTAAAACTGCTATTTTTCTTATAGAAGAGAAAATGGGTGTTGGTGATTGTATTTTAATTATTTAAGCGTCTCTGTTTACCTGCCTAGGAAAACATTTTATGGCAGTCTTATGTGCAAAGATCGTAAAAGGACAAAAAATTTAAACTGCTTATCATAATCCAGGAGTTGCATTATAGCCAGTAGTAAAAAGAATAATAATAATAATAAAACCATGTCTATAGCTGTAGATGGGCTTCACATCTGTAAAGCAATCAATTGTATATTTTTGTGATGTGTACCATACTGTGTGCTCCAGCAAATGTCCATTTGTGTAAATGTATTTATTTTATATTGTATATATTGTTAAATGCAAAAAGGAGATATGATTCTGTAACTCCAATCAGTTCAGATGTGTAACTCAAATTATTATGCCTTTCAGGATGATGGTAGAGCAATATTAAACAAGCTTCCACTTTTGATTGCTCGTTCGTATCGTGTTTCTTTTTGTTCCCCCCACGAAAGAACCAAATCAATAAACACTGCCCTTTGTTGCTTCCATTCAAAGAGTGTACCTATTCCCTAAAAATAAAGTAGGAGTTTAAATAAGAGCTATATAAAGGCTTGTCAGAATGAATTCTAGGGTGCCATGAGACATTTTGCATATTTAAGAGTATGCAAAGTGTCTCGTGGCACATTAGAATTCATTCTGACAAGCCTTTATATAGCTCTTATTTAATCTGAAAGCATCTCCACATCATCCTGCATTACTCAAAATCATCGCCTCGATGTCAATGTCATAACAGAAAACTTTCCCCCTATTTTAAGATCATATTAAAACCTGCTAGAGATACCTATTATTTCCCTCCATCCACAATTAAATCATGGGCTTGCTCGGAACTCGTCAGCAAGCTGCAGGCTTTGCCGAGTTGCCGGCCAGATTTCCTGAATGGGAAATCAGCAGCGACGCTCCTAGGTCCGTGTGCGTGAGGAGGGGAAGCTGTCTTCGAATCCACGAGGGTTAAGCAGCGCTGCTGACAGCAGGTGGCCTCCCCTCGCTCTGCCCGCTCGGAGAGGTCACGGCCCTTGTTGCTCCAGGTCAAGCTGCGCTTCCACCGGACCCTCCTGGAACCATCACCGAGGTGCTGATATGTGCTTTCTTGGCTTCTCGGCCTATCTTGAGTGTGTCCTGTCATTGTGTTTGCCCACCGTGGTTCTCACCTCTCCGAGGTGGCTGCTTCTCTAGCGCAAGCTGGTGACACAAAGGCCACTAAAAGCAATCCGATTTCGGGGCGTGACATTGCCTAAATCACCAAGCTGCCCTACAGCTCGCAGCATCACTCGGTCGTCTTTTCCTGCCTTCACCAGTGGCCGTAGCTCAGCGTAGGATCCGAGGTGTTTTACCTTCTGTGCTTTCAAAGTCCTTGGGTGGAACCTACTCGATGCGGGGGACAGACCTCACAGGAGAAGGCCTGTCTGTCGTCTTCCAGTGAGGTCCTCGTATAAAAAATACGTAAGTGACACACAAATGCTTTTATGGACTTAAATGCCAGATCTCTCGCTGGTTTTTATAATTCCGAATTATGACAGAGTAAGTTTGCCGGTATGGACGTATTTATTAGAGATGCAGGTGTAAAAGAAAACAGGATTTTGACATTTTAACATCTTTATTTCTTGATACAGAAACAATGAATAGCTCCCAACAAATGGGTTATGTGTTTGTGTCAAGGGATCGCTTTTATTGTCACCTGATGTTTATAAAGGACTTTTTGCTTTAAGCTAATGGTTCCCAAACTAGGCCACAGATTAGAATCACCTGAAGAGTGTTCCTGATTCCTGATGTCGTATCCCACCCACAGAAGACTGGGGTTTAGTTGTGGCCTGGGCTTTTGAACAGTTCAAAAATCATTTCCTGGGGCTCCTGGGTGGCTCAGTCGGTTGGGCATCCGACTTGAGCTCAGCTCAGGTGTTGAGCTCAGGGTTGTGGGTTCAAGCCCTGTGCTGGGCTCCCCACTGGGCATGGAGCCTACCTAAAAATATATATGTATCATTTCCAGGTGCAAATAACATGAGAAATGATGCTTTAAATTTTTATATGTTACTCAAATAGGCCAGGAATATCCTAAAAAATTAAAAACTTTTCATACATTGGCTCTGAATATTTGTGAGAGTTTTAGACTTTTTTTTTTTTTTAACAACATGACAAAAGGATTCAGCCTTGTAGTGAATCGCAAGGCCAATGAAATGCATCTGGACTGTTCTGACCACCACTTCTCCCAACCCTGCCCCCCCCCCCACACACACACTGCCTGGTCCTCTCTTCTCATCCATCCTTCCCCAGTACATGGGAGACACATTCTGTTCAATGACTCCCAAGCCACACCTTCTGGTTATGCCCCATCTGAAAGCAGAGATACCTGCTCAAAAGCTTGTGCAGAATATCTCACGATCCCCTTAAAAAAAAAAAAATCCTCATATGACCCTTTCATGTGCTTTAAAATGAATTTAGGTGTGGCTCAACTACCTGTTTTTCTCTACAAAAACAAACAAACAAAAAAGCCCACAAAAAAAATAACAAAATTTATTTCTCAGAATGACCTCTCTCACATTTTCCAAGTTGCAGATTTAAGTAAGTAAGAGGTAGAAATGAGAATGGAGATAGGATGTCTCACTCTTGGGCCTCTGCAAAAACTTTAAGTACACTTTGCTGGTTGCGAAATTTAATTTGTGATGAGCCTGGAAAAGCAAAGAGATCTGTTTCCGTTTCTTGTTTCATCCGCGATGGTTTACATACTGAGTGGCTATTTCCACAGTCCTGTAGATACCGAAGTGCTTCAGTCAGTGTTTTGGGCCATTTCGAATCTGGAAGTCTAGCTCCTTGGGCCCCTTGGTAGAGTGGAAAAAACCACAATGAAACAAGTAGCAGCAGATTGAATGCCCCCCTCATCTTATTATGAAACAAAACAGAAAAGAAAAGAATTTCAAAATATAATCCCTCTTTCCCAGGAGTATTTGTCTTGTTCTCCATGAAGTTAAAGGTCTGAAATAATGTGCCCATCAGGGGCTCAATGTTGCATGTCCATGCCAGTTGGTCCAAGGGCTTGTTATGATGGTAATGACCTACTGAAACGTGAGCTTGGATTGCAACAATACAATTGCTACCAGCTCACCCGCTGGGAGAAATATTTTATTATTGTCAAATGTCCTCCATAGAGATTTGTTTTGCCTGTTCCTGTTTAAATTAAATTCAAAGCAGAACTGCATTACTATTTCTCTGGAGTATATTTGAGATAAACAACTAGTCTCAAAATTTAGGATTCCTGGCTAGTTCAAATTTGTCTATTAGCAGAAAAATTACAATAGGTGACACCATGGCTGCAGGAATATTAGCATTGCAGCCTCTCGAGAATTTGCAGACTAAGTCCGTATCCTAAAACAAACAAACAAAACAAAACAAAACAAAACCTCCCTTTGTCATTACAGATGCCAGCCAGATTAATGACGGACTCTGCCGTCAATTGTACAATCTTAAAAAAGACAAGATGTCCCAGTATAGTACTGCATGGCCATAGCAAGCCACAGAACTTTGGCTATAAGAAATTTTGCCCCAAGGAAGAAGTGTTTAAACTTAAGCTCATAAATCAAATGTGTGTGTGTGTGTGTGTGTGTGTGTATGCAAAAATATTTTTAAACAGCAACATAGTATAAAATATGCTATATATATTAAATATATATATATTTATATATATATATAGTATTTATATATATATATAAATTCTGTATATTTATATACAGTATAAAATAGCACAGAAGCCCAAAGCATGAATTAAAATGCCCTTTGAGCATAATATATACTTTTGCCAATACTATTTTTAAAAAAGAATTAAATGTCCCAGAATACACGGAATTCCTGGGATCATTTTTGCCAAAGGCCCTCCAATGCAGCTTTGGCAAAGGATCCCGCAGCAGTGCAGCTCAGTTAATAGGAAAGTTCCATGCCGTCACCTTAACACGGGGCCTCGCCCTACCAAAAATGCCTGTTACTTTTGTGCAAAATCACAGAGGCCCGTGTGTTCCATGAGAGACTGAAATTTGAAAAGCTGGTTTTGGGAGATGCAAACAAGCTGGTGGGAGGGGTAACTAAGGACCTTACAGGAAAACATTTTGGACTAGCAGGAGCATTAAATCACACTATTCACACTCCAATGCCATCTGCCATGCTCAGTCCAATTTCACAGTTTTGTTGGGAAGTGAGGAACTGTCCGCTATTAAAAAAATAACAAAACAGAAAACTAACGTCAGAAGAGCAGTTTCTAAAACGAGGTCTAGAGCTAATACAAGGGTTGGGTTTTTTTCCTTTTAAATATGTGTTTTCCTGTCATTGCAAATGAAAAATACTAAATATTCATGGTAAAAAAAAAAACACAACCCGCAGATCCTTTTGTTCTAATCTGACGTTTGTTATCTCCACTAGACTTGTGTTTTCCTTGGTCTTCTTCATTTCATGAACAAAATAAATCGACTAGCCCTAAGGTGTCAACTCTATGCTTTCAAATCAAAACAGATATTTAGACTATATTTCTAAGGATATGTATGGCAAAAATCCCTTCCTCCACAGATATAACTATAAAGGTGAGAATAATTTCCAGGCTAGATAAGAAATAAAATGATGTTTAGACATGATGATGTTTTTACACGGGAAGAATTCTATACCACGTGACTTCCTTGCTGTTTGGGTTTAGTAAGATTTAGTTGTGCTGAAGTAGACTGGGGGTGACAATGAAAGGAGGCAGTTTGCCTTACTAGTTTCACGCGTGGACTTTGAATCAGTTAAACGTGGGTTCAAATCCCAGCTCTGCCACGAACCAGCTATGGGACCTCGTTACTAAAGTTTATTCAACTTCAGTAAATGGGGACTAGATGTACTCTCAAGGGATTATTATTAGAATCTAGGTAATAAGAAAATATCTTGTATTCATTATGCTGAAGATTTTTTTCCCCTTCCCTTGAAAGAGGCTGGCTAGGATTCCAGGATAATCTAACTGAGACTGAAGAGTCATTAGGGCAGGGGCAAAATGTAGGTGTTTTGGATCCAGACGCATACTTGCTGCTTTGGGGAGCCTCTCTTGAGTGGGCAGCACTTAATTAGTACAAAGTCAGTGTTGATGTGCGTATGCACACTGCAGGTCTGTCTAGAAAGCAATCATGGACATACGTTTGTGCTGGGGACTATACTAGTTCTTTGAACGCATTATAAAATTAAATATTCCCAGCAGCTTTATGGGTTAAGTACTATCTTCAACTCACTGATGAAGAAAAGGAGGCTCCAAGAAGTTAAATGACTTGTCCAAGGACCATCTAGTTAGTACACAGTCTGACTAAATTTTGGAATCCAATTTGTCTAGCTCCTGGCATTAATATCTTAAAACATTAGCTCTGTATTTAACAGTTTCTCAAAATCGGATAGTAGATAATACACATTTTTTTCTTATTTGGACATACGGGACATAAGACTGGGTTAATCCCATTGATTTGATCAAGGAATACAGTCTTCATCCCCTGGCAACAAGTTTATTCCTTTCCCCCACCATAATTCTCATTGTGAATCTTTAGAAAATACATAATGTTGGTTTGTGTGCCTAAGAATTTTTATATACAGAAATTGTGCTGTGTTCTGTTTCTTGTTTTTTTTTTACTCTGCACCAGGTTTTTAAGACTTATCCATGTTTTAGGAGAAAATTTGCTGCATAGTAAACCACCGAAGTCACATATCACATTTTATCTGTTCCTTTGTGATGAATGATAAGGTTGCTTTCAATTCCTTAATACAATCAATAATGCAATGAACATCTTGGGGGTGTTTTTCCTTATGGACCAATGTAATTATTTTTCTAAGTTATATGCCCTAGAAGGGGTTATCGAGTTATTGACCATTTGTATGTTTATTTTCACAACAGAAATTATTCTACAGAATTAGTACAGTTTGAACTCCCAGCAGCAGTCTGGGTTTTATTTTCCTACAGCAGCATATGATATTATTTTGCTCTTAACTTTTTTACTAATTTGGTTATCTTAAAATTAATATATTGTTGTTTTGACTTAAACTTCTCTGAACATCTTATTCTTATACCAGATCATGCTTTCTTTTCTGTGAACTGTCTATTTATAACTTGTTTATGAAGAGCAAGCTCTTTTTTCTGTTGGGTTCTTATCATTTCTTGTTCATTTATGGGAGTTCTTTGTATATTCTAGATATTGAACTCTGTCAGTTTCAGGTTTTGCCAATGTCTTCTGGTCGGTCATCCATCTACTAACTTTGACCTTTGTTCACTAGAAATTATTAATTTTGATAGTCATATTCATCAGTTTCATCCTCATGCTTTCAGAGTTAAAAATATGTTTCTAATTATTTTGCAGTTATTTCTATAGTATAAATTTCACATGTAGGTCTTTTATAATCCAATTTGGATATCTTTAATGTGATATAAGAAACTTTATTTCTCAACTTCCTTGTTCCCTACCAATGTGTGATGTCACATCTATATTATACCAAACTACCATATATAAAGAAGTCTATTTCTTGATTCTTTTTTATTCTGCTCTTTGGGCAATATGTTATTGACACAATGGTTTATTTGATTATACTATTACTATATTTTATTGGTATATTTTAATACTATATTTTATTATTTTATTACTATACTTTTATAATTTGCCTTACTTTCTGAGAGAATGCATCTTTCACTCACCCACATATACTCTGTCTTATTTTTGAAATTCTGAGTTTTTTGGAAAATTGCATTCATTCTCATAAATTTCAAAATGCTGTTCAGGTTTTCACAATGATCCCTCTATATCTTATTAGATTTTTTAATGTATAAATTAAATTGGAAACAATTAACATTTCTATAAATCAAATTCAATGAACCTATTATCTTCCTCCATTTTGTTCATATTTTATTTCTTTAGTAGAGATTTTTAAAAAATTACCTACATAGGGCTCCTGGGTGGCTCAGTTGGTTAAGCAACTGCCTTTGGCTCAGGTCATGGTCCCGGAGTCCCGGGATCAAGTCCCGCATCGGGCTCCCAGCTCCATGGGGAGTCTGCTTCTCCCTCTGACCTTCTCGCCTCTCATGCTCTCTCTCACTGATTCTCTTTCAAATAAATAAATAAAATCTTTTTAAAAAATTACCTACATAAAGGCTTATATTTTAAGGCTTATTTTTTTAAGTCAAATCTTGGTATTTTATAGATTTGTAGCTACTGCCAAATACCACTCATTTTCTGTTATATTAGTGAGTTGTCCGTTTTTGAATAAAAGAATGCTCCTGCATTTTGCATATTGGTCTTATACTTGGGAATTTGATGAACATCCTTATTAGTTGTAATCAGACCTGAATTTTCAATGGAAATGATCTCTAGCCCCCTCTAAATTTAGAAGGCAGACTGATTGGCTTATTTCTGAATCCATCTCTTTGACATTGTGCCTTATTACTGGCAGTTCAGAGCCGTCAACTCAAGCTGTTGGCATTCTGACTATAAACCATCTTTCCCAAACCGATAAACTTGTTAGCCTCACTTTCTTTCTTCCAAGTTACTAGAGGCAAAAACTTTTACAAGTGGGTTGCCAGGACATAACAGGAATAGCCATTTGTCAGCCTTCAGTAACATCTTTCAGCTTTCTTTAGAAGTTTCCCACCGCCTTTGTCCCAAAGCCACTTCCACATATTTTAGGTTTGCATTATGGCAGCAACTCTATTTCTAGGTAGTGATTTTCCTATCAGTGAGTTTTTGTTACGTAACAACCACAAAAACTCACTGTAGAATAAGATAGCTACTTAGTTCTTGGAGTTGGTTGGGGTGTCTCGATAGGGCTAGACTGAGGAGCTCTACTTCGATCTGTGGGTCTGGGTGGCTCAGATCAGCCTCTCCTGTCCCACTGTCGGGGCTGGAATGAAGGGCCAGTAGCTACTTCAGAAGATGTTCTTACCATGATGGCAGCAGAGGGCACAAGAAAGCAAACCCCAAGGTACCAGCACATTTCAAGCTCTTACTTTTCTCTTGTCTATTCCCCTCCCATTGGCCCAAGCAAATGATGTAGCCAGGTCCAAAGTCAAAGGACAGAGCAATACACTGTGCAATTTGTGGAAGAAACTTCAAATTTACATGGCAAGTGGTGTAGACATACGGAGGAGTAAGACATATAAACCACAACTTCATATACCATAAATGCTTTGATAATTTCTTTTCAATTTTTAATTCTTTAATAGCTATATCCAAAGCTACAGATTTTCCTCTAAATACTGCTTTAGCAGTATTCCACAAAATTTGACATGCAGCATTTTTGCTGGCATTCAATCCTAAGTATTCCACAGTTTTTTTTAATGATTTTCTTTCTCATTAAAGCCTCTCTCCTGGCATGCTATGTATGTGTGTCTATTTGCAGGTATATGGCTTTAAATATTTGTTTTAAATATGTGCTCTTACTGATTTCTAATTACATTTTGTTACTGTCAGAGAACATAGTCTGCATGAAGTTGAAACATGGAATTTAATAAAGCTTGCTCTGTGGTTAAGTCAGGATCCAGTTTCAAGGAAGTTCACTTATGCTCAAAAAGAATGTGAATACTTTGAATGGTGGGTGAAATCTTCATTTTAGCACATTATTGATGTTATTTAATATTTAGTCACTGTTTATTTTTGTCTGCCTGATATTAGAGTTTCTTAGAGGAGTGTGTTAGAATCACCACATATAATTTATTTATTTGTATCTTCCTCAGTTAAGGCTTTATACATATTGAGTCTATATCATCAATTACATATATGTTTATTATCTTCATGATATTTTAATCAATCATTTGCTATAATAGTAAATAATGTTTCTATTAAAATATTTTTAAACATAGAAAGGGCACAAGACATAGATATGCCTTAAAGAATCTTCATGAAGTTAATGCCCATGAAAGTAACAACCGAGTCAAGAATTAAAACATTGCAAATTTCAAAAACATCACCTCTCTGCCTCTTCCTTAAAAACAAATATGATCATGATCTACTTTTTCTTCTAATTGTACATTTCTAAACAACATAGTAGAAGTTTGTCTTTTTTTGACATGCATTTAAATTGAATTATACACTATATAGCATTTCGTGACTGGGTTCTTTCCATAAACATTACTCTTGAGAAACTCACCCATGTTGTGATTAACGGTAGTTTGTGTATCTTCGGTGTTAAACACTACTGTTTATTTTTCCAAATGATAGATATTTGAGTTGTATGTAATCTTTTCTGGTACAAACAATGCTTCTGGAAACTTTTTTGCTACACCACCAGGCTTAGATGTACATGCCTTTGTTACTATGCTCCAAAGGGTAGCACTGCTGTACCTTAGAGCCTGCATACATTCAACCCTAGTTAATCCTGAACTATTTTCTAAAGTGGTTATGATAATATGCTTTCCCATGAACAGTATGGGAGTAAATCCTAAAGGTCTGAATGTTACTGCATACTTTTAAAGTTTGTCATTTTCATGACTATGTAGTAGTATTTTCTAACGGCTTTCATTTTCACTTCCCAGATGATTAATAATATCGAGCAATTTTTAAAAACTTTTTATTAGCCCTTTGAATAGCTTATTATGAAGTTTCTGTTCCAATTGCCTCATCCACATTTCTGATGATCTATACTTATTGATTTGTACGTGTTTTTAATGTTTTGTAGTCATGAAGCATTTGTGAGTTATAAGTATAGTAAATACCTTCTCCAACTCTGTGGCTTGCATCTTGACCCTATAAATGCTGTTTTTGGATGAAGACATTCGTAATTTTAATATGATCCAAATTTTCAATCTTCTTCTATAGTTTGTGCTTTCATGCCCTGCTTTTTAAAATGTTTCCTTCATTGAGGTTATGAAAATGCTTCCAAACATTGTCTTTAAAATTTGTATTGTTTTACCTTTCTCTTTTAGTTCTTCCAATTATCTGGAATTGATCTGTGTGTCTGACATAAAGTGGAGGTCAAGTTTTCTATCTTTCTCTTTATCTATACAAACATTTGATTGTACAAAAACCCTTTATTAAGAAGACTGACCTTTGTCTATAGCTCTACAGTGTCACCTTTGATACACGCCAGTCTGTTTCTGGGTCCCCTCTTCTATTCGCTCATTTGTCAATCTTCATGTCAATCCTGTACATTCTTAACTACTTCCTGTAATACTTAAAATAAGGCTTGATAACTGACAGAGCAATTCCACTTCACTTTTTTTTTAAGGTTTTAAAAATTTTTTATTTAAATTCAATTTAACATATAGTGTACTGTTAGTTTCAGGGATAGAATTTAGTGATTCATCAGTTGCATAGAACACACACTGCTGGGGCACTTGGGTGACTCAGTTGGCTAAGTGTCTGCCTTTGGCTCAGGTCACAATCACAGGGTCCCGTGCTGGAGCCCTGTTTCAGGCTCCCTGCCCAGCGGGGAGCCTGCTTCTCCTTCTCCCTCAGCCCCTTCCCCTCCACTTGACTTTTGTGTGTTTCCTAAGTATCCTGGATTTAGCCTTTCTGTATAAAATATAATATCATCTTGCTAAGTTACACACACACACCTGTTAATATTTTCATTGAGAGGGCATTGATTCATTCTATAGATCAATTTGTAGAAAATTTATATCCATGTTATATTGACTTCAGTCATAAGTATAACACTCATTTATACTTTTCTTGAACTTTTTAATGCTTTTTTAAAATTATTTTTATTAACATATAATGTATTATTTGCCCCAGGGCTACAGGTCTGTGAATCATCAGGCTTACACACTTCACAGGACTCACCATAGCACATATCCTCCCCAATGTCCATAGCCCAACCACCCTCTCCACACACTGCCCCCAGCAACCCTCAGTTTGTTTTGTGAGATTAAGAGTCTCTTATGGTTTGTCTCCCTCCCAATCCCATCTTGTTTCATTTTTCCTTCCCTAGCCCCCTAACCCCCTTCCTGCCTCTAAAATTCCTCATATAAGAGAGATCATATGATAATTGTCTTTCTCTGATTGACTTATTTCGCTTAGCCTAATACCCTCTAGTTCCATCCATGTCATTGCAAATGGCAAGATTTCATTTTTTGATGGCTGCGTTGTATTCTATTGCATGCATACACACACACACACACACGCGCGCGCGCACACACACACACCACATCTTCTTTATCCATTCATCTGTTGATAGACATCTTGGTTCTTTCCATAGTTTGGCTATTGTGGACATGGCTGCTATAAACATTCGGGTGCACGTGCCCCTTCGGATAACTACATTTGTATCTTTAGGGTAAATACCCAGTAGTGCAATTGCTGAGTCTATTTTCAACGTTTTAAGGAAACTCCATGTTGTTTTCCAGAGTGGCCTCACCAGTCTGCATTCCCACCAGCAGTGCAGGAGGTCCCCCTTTCTCTGCATCCTCGCCAGCATCTGTCATTTCCTGACTTGCTAATTTTAGCCATTCTGACTGGTGTGAGGTGGTATCTCATTGTGGTTTTGATTTGTATTTCCGTGATGCCGAGTGATATGGAACACTTTTTCGTGAGTCTGTCGGCCATCTGGATCTCTTCTTTGCAGAAATGTCTGTTCATGTCCTCTGCCCATTTCTTGATTAGATTATTTGTTCTTTGGGTGTTGAGTTTGATAAGTTCTTTTTTTTTTTTTAAGATTTTGTTTATTTATTTGACAGAGATCACAAGTAGGCAGAGAGGTAATGCTGGCCTCAAGCTTTCCTTCCATTTCTATTTTTTGGAACAGTTTCAGGAGAATAGGAATTAATTCTTCTTTAAATGTTTGGTAGAATTTCCCTGGGAAGCCGCCTGGCCCTGGGCTTTTTTTGTTGGGAGATTTTTGATGACTGCTTCAATCTTCTTATTGGTTATGGATCTGTTCAGGTTTTCTATTTCTTCCTGGTTCAGTTGTGGTAGTTTATATGTCTCTAGGAATGCATCCATTTCTTCCAGATTGTCAAATTTACTGGCGTATAGTTGCTCATAATATGTTCTTCTAATTGTTTGTATTTCTTTGGTGTTGGTTGTGATTTCTCCTTTTTCATTCATGATTTTATTTATTTGGGTCCTTTCACTTTTCTTTTTGATAAATCTGGCCAGGGATTTATCAATCTTATTAATTCCTTAAAAGAACCAGCTCCTAGTTTCATTGATTTGTTCTATTTTTGTTGTTGTTGTTGTTGTTGTTGTTGTTGTTTCTATTTCATTGATTTCTGCTCTGATCTTTATGATTTCTCTTCTCCTGCTGGGTTTAGGCTTTCTTTGTTGTTCTTTCTCCAGCTCCTTTAGGTGTAGGGTTAGGTTGTGTATTTGAGACCTTTCTTGTTTCTTGAGAAAGGCTTGTATTGCTATATATTTTCCTCTTAGGACTGCCTTTGCTGTGTCCCACAGATTTTGAAGCGTTGTGTTTGCATTATCATTTGTTTCCATGAATTTTTTTCAATTCTTCTTTAATTTCCTGGTTGACCCATTCATTCTTAAGTAGGATGCTCTTTAGCCTCCATGTATTTGAGTTCTTTTCAAATTTCCTCTTGTGACTGAGTTCTAGCTTCAGAATATTGTGGCCTGAAAATATGCAGGGAATGATTCCAGTCTTTTGGTACCAGTTAATACTCGGTTTGTGACCCAGGATATGATCTATTCTGGAGAATGTTCCATGTGCACTGGAGAAGAATGTGTATTCTGTTGCCCTGGGATGGAATGTTCTGAATATATCTGTGATGTCCATTTGGCCCAGTGTGTCATTTAAGGCCTTTATTTCTTTATTGATCTTTTGCTTGGATGATCTATTTCAGTGAGGGGAGTGTTAAAGTCCCCTACTATTATTCTATTATTGTCTATGTGTTTCTTTGATTTTGTTATTAATTGGTTTATATAGTTGACTGCTCCCGTGTTAGGGGCACAGATATTTAAAATTGTTAGATCTTCTTGTTGTACAGACCCTTTGAATATGATATAGTGTCCTTCGTCATCTCTTATTATAGTCTTTGGCTTAAAATCTAATTTATCTCATGTAGGTATTGCCACCCAGCTTTCTTTTGATGTCCATTCGCATGGTAAATGGTTTTCCACCCCCTCACTTTAAATCCTGAGGTGTCTTTGGGTCTAAAATGAGTTTCTTGTAGACAACATATCAATGGATCTTGTTTTTTTATCCATCCTGACACCCTGTGTCTTTTGATTGGTACATTATGGCCATTTACATTTAGGGTAGCTATTGAAAGATATGAATTTAGTGTCATTGTATTGCCTGTAAGGTGACTGTTACTGTATATTGTCTCTGTTCCTTTCTGGTCTACTACTTTTAGCCTCTCTCTTTGCTTAGAGGACCCCTTTCAATATTTCCTGTAGAGCTGGTTTGGTGTTTTCAAATTCTTTTAATTTTTGTTTGTCCTGGAAGCTTTTTATCTCTCCTTCTATTTTCAATGACAGACTAGCTGGATATAGTATTCTTGGCTGCATATTTTTCTTATTTAGTGCTCTGAATATATCATGCCAGTTCTTTTTGGCCGCCAGGTGTCTGTGGATAAGTCTGCTGCCAATCTAATATTTTTACTGTTGTATGTTACAGACTTGTCCTGAGATGCTTTCAGGCTTTTCTTTTTGTCACTAGGACTTGTAAGTTTTACCATTAAATGATGGGGTGTGGACCTATTTTTATTGATTTTGAGGGGGGTTCTCTGCGCCTCCTGGATTTTAATGCTTGTTCCCTTTGTCATATTAGGTAAATTCTCTACTATAATTTGATCCAATATACCTTGTGCCCCTCTCTCTCTTTCTTCTTCTTCTGGGATCCCAATTATTCTAATATTGTTTCATCTTATGGCATCACTTATCTCTTGAATTCTCCCCTCATGGTCCAGCAGTTGTTTGTCTCTCTTTTGCTCAGCTTCTTTATTCTCCATCTTTTGGTCTTCTATATCACTAATTCTCTATTCTGCATCATTTATCCTAGCAGTAAGAGCTCCATTTTTTATTGTACCTCATTAATAGCTTTTTTGATTTCAACTTGGTTAGATTTTAGTGTTGTTTTTTTTTTTTCCCTCCAGAAAGGGATTTTACTTCTCCAGAAAAGGATTCTTTAATATCTTCCATGTCTTTTTCGAGCCCGGCTAGAACCTTGAGAATCATCATTCTGAACTCTAGTTCTGACACATTCTAATGTTCATATTGATTAGGTCCATAGCCATCGCTATTGCCTCTTATTCTTTGTTTTTGTGGTGAGTTTTTCCACCTTGTCATTTTATTCAGATATGAATATATGAATGAGATAATAAAATACTAAGAGGGTGGCAAAAACGCCCCCAACAATATACACTAACCAAGCCAGAATAGACCCAAAACCAGGGGGAGTAGAAAGGGAGGGGGGAATATATATATATATATATATATATATATTAGACTGGTGAATAATATAGAGCCACCCACTTGATCACTTGATTTTGGGTATATTCTGGTCTCTTAGAAGACACTACCATCCTAAATTCTAAAGACAAATTTATCTATATATATACGCAAAAATAAGGGTAGACATGATGAAGGGATGTACTATGACTGTGAAGATGAAAATTAAAAAACATTCTAAAAAATGAATTGATAAATTGGTTGAGAAAAGAAGAGAGAATGTGATCAGACTAGAGGCTAAAACAAAGCCATATGCTAGATTTAGAGTATATTTTGATCTATTAGGAGAAATTGTATCCCAAAATTTTTTTTTAAAGATTTTATTTATTTATTTGTTAGAGAGAGAGGGAGAGAGAGTGAGCGAGCACAGGCAGACAGAGTGGCAGGCAGAGGCAGAGGGAGAAGCAGGCTCCCTGCCGAGCAAGGAGCCCGATGTGGGACTCGATCCCAGGACGCTGGGATCATGACCTGAGCTGAAGGCAGCTGCTTAACCAACTGAGCCACCCAGGCGTCCCAGTATCCCAAAATTTTAAAGAAAGACCTATATGTATAGAAAAATAAGGTTATATACAATGAAGGGATAACATATGACTATAACAATGACAATTTAAAAAGTTTTTTTTTAATAATGTTAAGATAAAGTAGTTAAAAAACATTAAAAGAAGGAAGAGGAAAAGTTAAAAAAATAGAATAAGAGAAAAATAAAATTAAAAAAAAAATCACATTGCAAGACTAAAGGATCATGGGGAAAATGCCATGAGTTCTATGCATTGCTTCCCTCTATCTCTGGAGTTTGCAGTTCTCATTGATCAGTGAACTTGGTCTTGACCAGATGTTCTTGCTGATCTTCTGGGGGTGGGACCTGTTGCAGTGATTCTCAAATGTCTTTGCCTGAGGCGGAATTACACCACCCTTGCCAGGAACCGGACTAAGTAATCTGCTCAGGTTCACTCTTGGAGTTTTGTTCCCTGAACGCTTTCCGTATCATGTTGGAGGACAGAAATGAAAATGGCAGCCTCCCAATCTCTGTCCCAGAAGAGCCGAGAGCTTGGAGCCCCACACCTCAGTGTGCCCTCAGAGAAAAGCAGTCAGTCCCTCCGATCTCCCTGGTCTCCGACTGCACTCTGTGCTCACCTGCCCTGTGATCAAGTGTGTCTCTCTCTGGTGCATGGCACTGTTTGGAGTTTCCAAACCCAGCAGATTCCTGCTGCGCTGCTCCTCCTGGAGCAGGAAGGTGAGTCTCCCAGATCTGCCACTTGTGGGGACCCTGCTCGAAAAGTAGTGGCCAGGCTCTCTCTTGGATAATGATTTAAGTAACCCCAAGCTGAGAGCTCACTTCTCAGCTCCGTCTCTGAAGCCAGCTTCACTGCTCCGATACCTGGGAGCTCTGCCACACTCAGACACCCCTGGGCTTTCTGTGACCCCACGTGTCCTGAGACCACACTATCCCATGAGGGCTCCATCTCTGCTTAGTCTCGGGAGCAACGTCCCTCAGTGGAGCAGACTTCTAAATGTTCTGATTTTATGCCCCACTGCTCTGCCGCTTGCCAAGAGTAAGCCCCTCCCCCAGCGGTTTATCTTCCTGTTGCTTCGGATTCACTTCTCTGCATGTCCTACCTTCCAGAAAGTGGTCGATTTTCTATTCCTAGAACTGCTGCTCTTCTTCTCTTCTATCTTCTACTGGTTTTGTAGGTGTTCGGAATGATTTGATAACTATTTAGCTGAACTTCTGGGACCTAATGCTGTTTCAGTCTGCTACTTCTCCACCTCTTGCTTCCTCCCCCTCAGAAAGTTGTCCTGTTTTATGCTTTTAATAAAACACGGTTTTAAAGCAGTTCTGGTAGCATGTACATTATAAATACATGAAATATTTTGCTACTTTTATAAAGGATATATGTCTATAATTAGCTTTTTAAATTTTCATGTTGTTTTTTTGTTAATACCTAAAATTCAAATTTATTTTGCATATTTGTTTTGCAACTACCAACCTGGATAAAATTACCTATTAATTCTAATAATTATCTGTTAGATAAATATTAGATAAATTGTTATGTAATGACTTATAGCTTTTACATACCCAAATATATCTTTCACACATAATTACCATTTTATTTCTTTCTTCTCAGTCCTTATATCTTTTACTTCTTGTCTTTGTCTCATTACACTAGTAAAGTCCTTCATTCCGTGTTGAATAAAACTAGTGAGAGCAAGAACCTTTGCCTTCCTGCCTATGTCTAAGAAAAAAGGTTCAACTTTCACCCTTAATTTTGATGCAAGTTTCTTGTAAACAGCTGTTAATAGACTAAGGATGTTTCCTTCTCTTCTACTTATTGCTAAGAATTTTTATAATGCATGGACTTTGAATTTCATCTAATACCTATTTCTTGCATCTACTGAGGTATTCTATGATTTTTCTCCTTTATTCTGGTAACGTGGCAACATATTTTGATTGCTATTTTATTGTAAAACTAATTTTGCATTCCTAAAATAAATTTAACTCGATCATGGTGTATTAATCTATTTATATATTGCTGAATTTGGTTTGTTTATATTTTGTTTAAGAATTCTTCCATCTCTGTTTACGAGCAAGAAAATTTTATAATTTTCTTTTTTCATAATGTAATTCTCAGGTTATGATAAAAAGGCTATCAAAAAAAAAGACTGGAAGAACAGTAACTTTATCTTCTCTGGGAGAATTGGTCTCAATTATTATGTTATTCCCTTGGAAAACGCATGGAAGAATTTGTCAGGGAAATCACAAGGGGCTGATATTTTCTCCAGATAAAGTTATTTACTTAAGATTATATTTTAAAACAATTATAGTACATTTCAGATTTTTAAATCTCTTCTTATATTTCGCTTCTCAGTTTGGATTTTCATAGGAATTTGTGCATTTCATCTGTGTTTTCAATTTAGTGGCCTAAAGTTGACACAGTTTTCCCTTATTCATTTTTTATTGACTTTGAAGTCTATAGAAGAGCGGTTATATTAATTTCCTGTGGCTACTGTAACAAATTATCACAAACTTGCTGGCTTAACAACAGACATGTATTCTGAGGCCAGAAGTGTGAAATAAGATTCTCTGGTTCAAACTCAGGGTGTTAGCAGGGTTGCATTCCTTCCAGAGGCTCTAGAGGATCACCCACTCTTTGCCTCTTCCAATTACAGGGGGCAGCTCGCACTCCTTGCCTGGTGGCCATATTATTCCAATCTTCAAATCTCTTCGTGCTCCATCTTCACTTGGCCTTCTCTCTTTGTATGTTATCTCCCTCTACCTCTCTCTTATAAAGATATTTCTGATGGCATTTAGGACCCACCAGGATAACCTAGTATAATCTCCCCATCTCAAGATCCTTAACTTAATCACATCTGTACAAACCCTTTTTCCAAATAAGGTAACATTTACAAGTTCCAGGGATTAAGACCTGCTATCTTCAGGGGGTATTACTTAGCCTGCTACAGTGGCATTTTCTTTTCCACTAGAAATTCCTTTTATGTTGGGTACTTGTATACTCTTATTTTTTTAATCAGTCTTTCCAAAGTTTATGAATTTTAAAAGATTTTCCAAAGAACAAACTTGGATTTTTCCCCCTTCTAATAGAAGATTGCTGATATGTTAATTTCTATTCTCAAATCTTTCCTTCATTATTTGTTCCTTAGATCATTTGCTTTATTTTTTTTAAGTTCTTGAAATAGATGATGGCTAACTTAGTTTTTGTCTTTCCTTCATTTCTAATATGTTATGAAATTTCTTCTTTAATAGTTTTTGCTCAACTACAAACTTTAATATTAACTGTTCTGTCAACTTTAAGTTCAAAAAGATTTCTAATATCCTAATCTATTTCTTCTTGATTGTAGTTTATTTAGAAGCATATTTCTAGATTTCTTTCAGTTATTAGTTTCTATCTTAGTTGCTCTAGTGTCAGACAACATGCTCTTTACAAATTCAGTCCTTTGAAATTTGTGGAAACTTAACTTTATAACTCCTTATATGGCTAATATTTATCAACATTCATATTTACCTAAAAAGAATGCGAATTCTTCAGCTCTTCAACTGTTAGGTCTAGCATTATGTATAGTTCCATTAGGTAAATTTTACTGATCAAATCATCTACAATTTTTTAAAAAATTTATTTATTTGGCAGAGAGAGAGAGGGAGAGAGAGCGAGTGAGCACAGGCAGACAGAGTGGCAGGCAGAGGCAAAGGGAGAAGCAGGCTCCCTGCCCAGCAAGGAGCCCGATGTGGGACTCGATTCCAGGATGCTGGGATCATGACCTGAGCCGAAGGCAGCCGCTTAACCAACTGAGCCACCCAGGAGTCCCTACAATTTTTAATACTATAAAATTCTACTGATATTTTACCTGCTTATTCTACCAGTTCCTAAGTGAGCTATATTTAACTATCCCGGTATGATTACATATTTATTTATTTCCCATTGTAGATTTGTCCATTCCTTTTAGTTTTGTGGCTATATAAATTTAAACTTCTTATATAGTTTTGGAAAATGACACCTTTACCTTTATGAGCTTTCCTTCTTTAGCTCTAGGATCCATTCTTAAAGTCTAGTTTTTCCTCCTAGTTCCACTAGTGTTATTTGTTTTTTCATAATACACGTTTCCCTTCCTTTTTTGGCTCCACTCACTTTCCCTGCTCCACAACGACAAATGGATGGGAGGCAGGGGAGAAAGAAACCCTCCCCCCTTTTCCACCTTCTCCTACATTTTGTTTCCTCCTTTTCACCCTCGTGCTGTAGTTTTCTTCCCACATGCTTCCCCAGCCATTTCTCACAGGTGGTTTTTTTGGTAACACTTTATAAATACACCCCATCTTCAGTGTGCAGTGGAGGGGCTGTTATAAGCAGTTCATGCTAGAAAATAATCCTGATGCCTTTAAAGGGGAAAAAAAAAAGGCCTAGATCTCCAAGATTTACTGATTTTTTAAAATAATATGGTTAATTAAATAATTACAGATGCAAAGTTAGATGCCCTTCTAATGCAATTATACAACAAAATGATTCTACGGAACAAATGTATAAGTTAAGTGATCGACGATGCTGTGTGCTTCAGACCAGATATTTAGTACCATTTCAGTATGCTGCCAACCACTAAAGCCCAGGTCCTATCAAGTTTGGCCTTTACGTGCTATTTTGAATGCAGGCCTGGGGAAGGCTGTGGTTGGATGAGGACCCCACGAGCCAAGTCATGGGTATCTGTGAGGGTCTGCCTTGGCCTGGGGAGTATCCCAGCCCTCAAGGGGCTGGGATTTTTAAATAGCTGATGAAATGGCCATAATGAGGCAGGAGGGAATTCATGAGGGAAACAGAAATGCATTTTACCTCTGCTTTTTTTGAACCAGGGGCCCTATATTTTCATATCACCCTACTCCCTACAAATTAAGAGTCAGCCCCATTTGCAAATTTGAGACGACCACTTTTCTCTGTAGGAACTATTCCAAACTCTCTGCTCTAAGGCAGATTGTGTAAACCTTTAGAAGACAGTGGGTGTACAGACCACATCGTATAGTAAATATACCTCTGTACTTCGGTCATGGTCCTGCAATGATTTGATGCTGAAGTAATTGTGGACACACCCAGAGGTGGACACCAGAGTCGTGGTGGTACACAGTGGACAACTGGATGTCCTGAAGCAGGCTTAATTACAAATATGTTTGGACAAAGTTAATTTAAAAAAATTTTTTAAAGGTTTACTTTATTTATTTGACAGGGAGAGAGAGATGACAAATGGGCAGAGAGGCAGGCAGAGGGAGAGGGGGAAGCAGGCTCCCCGCTGAGCAGAGAGCCCGATTCGGGGCTTGATCCCATGACCCTGAGATCATGACCTGAGCTGAAGGCAGAGGCTTAACCCACTGAGCCACCCAGGTGCCCCAATTTTAAAAATTTCTTAGGAAGACTTCTTTTACCTTGCAATGTACCTTGGGTACACCAAAATAGGATGAAATTATTAGTTTAGCATACGAATCCAAATTTACAATCTACAGGTAATCAAGATAAGTTAAAGGTAGACCCCCCAAATTCAAATCTCCGTGAACTTTTAGTTTACTTGCCTATATAGAACTTTTTTTTTTAATTTTTATTTTTTTATAAACATATTTTTATCCCCAGGGGTACATGTCTGTGAATCGCCAGGTTTACACACTTCACAGAACTTTTGCCTGAAATTTCCTCACACCATAGATAAGTTGGTCAGATAGCCAGCCAAAGTCTCTCAACTCTTGCCAAACATGAATTAGGTGACAGTAAATGTGCCTGAGAGAAAGGAAAGCAGGAACTCTTGACTCCCAGAGATGGTGTTGCCGATGTGCTACTCTTTTTCAAATGACCAATGGCTCTTCCAGTTAATATCTGCCTCATTTTGTGGTTTCATCTGTGGTAAGTGTTGGACTTGTAGATTTCTCCAATAGTGGTAGCTCTCTCTTTTTTTCCTTATCTGCTTTGGATATTTTCTCACAATGGCCATAGAGTAAAATAAACTATTTCTGAAAACTCTCACTGTTTCACACATGGGAAGTTTTGTATTTTTCAAAAGTGATTTGAATGTGAATTTCAGAAGAATCTTGGAGACTTTCTAAGTGAAGCTTCCTGTGAATATTTCGGCATACTGGTCTAGATATCCTCACAATAGCTAAGAGTAGGACCATGGAAAGAGGCAATATTGTAGCTCAGTTAATATAAAATACAGTTCTCTCTCTTTACATGATCCTTTTATAGTATAGACAAAATCATAGCATATTAGAGCTGGAACTCACTGCACGTGGTATCTGACTCAATTAATTTATGGTACCGGCAAAAAATAAAATGGACTGAGAGGGTTTGGGGTTTTCCCAGAATCCTGTAGTTAGTTACTTGCCTTTTCCTCTCTCCCTATTTGGTGCCATGCCCTCATCATTCCATGCTTCGAATGTCACCGTCTTACACTAATTGACTTGCTTTTCCTCTCTCCTCCTTTTCCATCTATCTTGGGTCTCAGATTAATCATCATAAAATCTGCAAGTTAATACAAATGTCTATCACATCAGGCACAAAATTTCTTTTTTTCTGGCATTAAACACTCTCTATCTCTGACCCACCCTTGCCAGCCAGCTTTATCTCCAGATGTCCCAGAAATCGAATTCTCCCGTGTGTCTCCTGCTCCTTTCTCCTTTCCCACCTTTGCTCAAGCTGGTGCCCGCCCCTCCCCACTTTTCTCCAAGAACTTGGCCCCAGCTGGTGTTCATCCTTCCTTTCCTTGACTTCTTGTGGATCTGTACCACATGATCTAGTTTCTATTTTCAGTTATGTAGCTCAAACTGGAAAGCAAGCAATTCCTTACTCCGATTTTTACGTGGATCATTTCTCTTAACCGGCCATAGTGCTCCCAGGCATGTAGGTTGGAACCAGGCCCATGAGGGAGGCCCTAGAACAGCAACTGTGTTCCTTCTCCTTCCTCTCATGTACTAGTTCATTCAACCAATAAACTCCATTCTGACAGACATCCTTGATCCCTCGCCTTCTTTAGATCATTGTTCAAAGCCTCCGTGACATTTTTCTCATCATTTACTTAAAACTGAAACCCCTTCCCAGCCTCATCATCCCCTTTTCCTTCTTCCATTTTCTCTGGAGCCATCATCACTGTCAAACATTTGTTTAGAGAATGCCTTGCTTATTTGCTTAGTGCCTGTCTCCCCTCACAGAAGGGAAGCTCCATGAAGCGTGGTTGGTGTCCATTTGGTTCATCGCTGTGTGACAGGTGCAGAGAACAAGTCCTCTGTGGAGACCGAAAGCCCGTCATGCACTGCGCGCTGCAGCACCTGGGAAGGATGCGGGAAAGTGGGCTCTTCCCTGCATTCATACAGTTTGGGGTGAGAGAGAGGACAGGCTTTGAACAGATAATTAAAACTAGTGAGTCCTTACAAAAAGTCATTACTGGCTTCTAGGGCTTGTGAAGTGAGAGCCCTAATCCCGCCTCTCTGGGCTGAAGACACTCTCCCTGAATTAGAAATATTTGAACTGAGAATAACTAGCTGTTGGCTCCCCTGGGGAGAGTGAGGGGAAGAGAAGGGAGTAAATTGGTTCAGGGGATCTCGAACAAAGCCAGGCACTAAATGCATGCTGAATGATAACAATTAGGGGCCTATTGTCGACATCCCAGTTGTACCTTAAACTACATTTCAGAGCGTGCAGACCAGTTTGGGGAGGTTTGCCTTTCCGGTTGGCTCTTTCAACCCCCTGGCACCGCTGACACACTCCCAACGGGATCGCCCACCTTAAAGCTGCTGTGAATCTCACAATACACCTCAAAGGAAAGCAGGGACATAAATGAATGTTACAGGTCTTTTAAAGCAATCATTATTAGAATATTGACTCAATTCTAATTCTCTTTCTCTCCCCAGCCACACATTTCTTTTTGTAATTTTTAAAGACTGTATTTTATGCTTCCTCGCCTGCCATCTATATGGCAATTCCTTTTTAAAAATTTTAAAATATTTATTTTTTATATTTATATCTTTTAAAAAAGATTTTATTTATTTATTTGACAGAGATCACAAGTAGGCAGAGAGGCAGGCAGAGAGAGAGGAAGGGAAGCAGGCTCCCCGCCGAGCAGAGAGCCCGATGCGGGGCTCGATCACAGGACCCTGGGACCATGACCTGAGCCAAAGGCAGAGGCTTTAACCCACTGAGCCACCAAGGCACCCCAATATTTTTTATTTTTTAAAGATTTTTATTTATTTGTTTGAGAGTGGGAGAGCAGAAGCCGATGGAGCAGTAAAGGGAGAGGGAGACGCTCTGCTGAGCAGGGAGCCTGACACAGGGTTCGATCCCAGGACCCCGGGATCGCGACCTGAGACAAAGGCAGGCACTTAGCCAACTGAGCCACCCAGGTGCCCCTGTATAGCACTTCAGTCCATAGAGGCTTCCCTGGCTTGTGTCAGAGCTGGGCACCATCTGGACTTGATAATATTTTCCTTTCCTACACGTCCTCCCTGTACCAGATGCTTTTATGAATGGGAAATGTTTCTTATCCTTTTGCCCACTGCCCTCCCTTCAGATTAGGGTTGCTATTCATTTCGCTTAGATTTAAAAGTAGAGATATTTTTCTTGAAAGTATTTCTGTCATCATCTTAGCTTTCTGTATACACCCTGCAACCCTCACTTCCTCCCTCAGGGAAACTGGGGAGCGGTTACTACCTCAGACCAATTTTAATAAAGTTATATAGGAAGCAGTTTTCAGATTTTAACATCTTTGTTTTCAAACTGATATAAGTGATGTATAAAATTTCACACATAAAATCCATACTCTTTGGCCTTCATCAAAAGGAGGTAGGGTAAAAGTTAATCACAAGAAAAGAACTGCGGCCTATCAAAAAAGAAAGTTTCTTAAAGGGGAAAAGGAAGTCATTGTTATTTCAAATTATGTTTCCAGGACTCTGGTTGGGGGTGGGGGGATCTATGTTAGCATCACCAGTTTTTAGGTTAGAAAACACAGAAAGAGAGAAAGATCACTCAGAAAATAAGGAGGAGAGAACGAGACTTGAATCCAGGTCTATGTGTCTCTCAAGTCTGTGTCTTACCCATCCTGCCATGTGGCCTCCAAGAACAAATAAATCTATGCATAAAGCAAGATGAAAGTCACAGAAATTAGAAGAGGAGGAAATAGTTTCTTTCTTTCTTTCATATGAAGCTTTCATTCAACAATTGCAGGTAATTAACTACCTTGTTCTATGCTTGATTTTGAAACCGGTACTTGATTTCAGAGTCTAGCATTGCTAGGTATTGGAGCTTTTTAAAATTTACTTTTAAAAAATTCAATTAGCGTTCTGACGGACTCTTCTTTAAAACAAATAATGTGCCTGAATATCTGCACCCTGGGCTGCGAAGACACTTCTACTGAGAAAAGTTGACAGTGACAAAAAAGGACAGTGTCATAGGTTCATTTATAGCCAGTTAGGGGTTAAATGGGAGAAAGAACCAAAACTCAAGTTCTCCTGCATTTTACTTTCCTTTTCAGAAATCAGCAGCAGGCTCTGGTGTGCCTTGATCTGGCGCTGGGCAGGGCTGGGCTGTCCTGGGACTTTTCCACAGAGATCTGTTGGGGGATGGGTGAGTGTGCAGCTCTCCCCTGCATTCCCCTGCAGAGGGATGCAGGAAGCTAGCATCCCTCTGTCCAGGGGCTTAGGACCCAGGAAAGAGGATCAGACCCACATGCTGGAACTATGAGGGGTCAAAAGAGAACATACCTGTACGAGGGCTGCTCTGGAAAGATGTCAGAGAAGGTCCTTCGAGACATGACAGTACAGAAAATCAGGGAGCAGGTAACCATCCTTAAGGAAACTGTGCCCATAACTAGACACCAATAAGGGAATACATCCAGTCTGGAGTCTTCAAATTCTAGAAAACACCAGAGAACCTGGAAAATGCTGATTATGTGTCATAAAAAGGATAGAATAAACAAAAGGAACAATGGGAAGAACTCATATCAGCAGACAAGGGAAGGAGAGGATGAGTGAGCTTCCAGTTCAATGAGTTTTACCTGGCAGTCCCAGATATTTGGGGAGCCATGGTTTTGGTGCAGACATGGCCAAGTTCAAGGCCACACAGCCCGAAAATGGCACAGAAACAGCATCAAAATGCTCCCAAAACAAAGATACTATTCTCTTAAGTGAAATGATCCCAAATTCCCAAGGAACATGTGCTTTGCCAGAAAGCACAATAAGAAGGACCTGAAGAAGATGCAGAAGAATGCCAAGGCCATGAGTGCACCTGCTGAGGCTGGCAAGGCCCAGGTGAAGCCCACAGAAGTCGAGCCCAAGGTTCCAAAGGGTAGCAGTTTTAAGCTTGGTTGACTTGCCTACATTGCTCACCCCAGCCTCAAGAAATATGCCTGCTGATAGCACCAAGGCTCTCAGGTGTGTTGGCCAAAGACCAAGGCCAAGGTTCAAAGCAAGGCCCAGGAAGCATCTGTGGCTCCAGCTCCCAAAGGTGCCCAGGCCTCTACAAAGGCTTCAGTGTAGAGACCTCTGTCGGCTGATGGGAGGACAGAAGGACTGGAGTGACCTCTGGGATTCTGTTGCAGGGGGCCGGTGTCCTCCCAGGCTGTTTGTACAAATAAACCTGAGGCAGGATCTGTTCGGGGAAAAAAAAGAGAGAGAGAGAGTGAGCTACTGAGCGAGCACATTACCTGAAAGGAACACTGACAGAGGCCCGGAATATCTGGGGTCTTGTTGATGGATAAACCCACGACATTGCACAAGTCATGTCATCTTTTAATGCTCAGTTCCATCATTCAGAAAACAAGGGACTTGCATTAAATTATAGATGAGGTTTCGCCCAGCTGTAAAATCATGATTCTAGATATGTGAAGAATATGTCTATAAGACAGGTGCTGGGAAACCATGCAGAGCATTTGAAGAAGACAATCGGGAAAAGCAATGGGTTTAAGAAGAAGGAAAAGAAAGTGTGCAATTAAAATATTCTCATTTCCTTAACTTATACATTAGGTCCCCTTCAATATTATAAAATGTTGACAGACAACCCTTTATTAGGGACAGTTTGGTGTAATAGCTATCATTTATTTGGGGCTTCCAATGAGGCAAAGTGCTACATTTAATGCTTTACATATTCTATTTGATTTAATATCTAAGGTCTGTGAGGTAAGTGCTAATATCATTTCTCACTTGACAATGAGACGGAAGCTCGCAGAGGTGAACTATCTTTCCTCAGGTCACATACATCCTAAGCAGCAGAGCTGGGATTGGACCTCAGTCTGTCCTACCGCAAAGAATTTGCTCTTAACCTTGACAATCCCCCGTCTTCGACCAAGAATGGACCAGATCAATTTGTGAGATCTCTTCTTTAATTTTGTGATCGTGGGACAGCTGATACAATTTTAAGTACAACTTTTTTTTTCAGATGTTACCTATCAAAGAACAAATATCTAGTGTTTACAGAAATAAAAGTTCTATTACATTTGCTCATGTCAAAGTATACAGAGGGTTTATGTGCATCTGTGGGAAGAAAAGGAAATACGGCTGTTTTGCAGGTAATAACAGTTTATTTTATGTCCTATTTTCTTTAACAGTGATTGCTCTTACTTGGAAACTCTCCTGGCATTTTGTAGGTAATAAAAACATAAAAAAGAATGCTCTTTGCTGAGAGTTTCACAAGCCTGGCCTCAGTTCATAATCTGTGGCAGAAGGCATTCGCCGCCTGATTCCGGAGTGGTTTATCAATATATCCTGCTGAAACACAGGACCTGGGGCCCCTGACGGGCTTCCTGCCTCTGGTCAAGTCTTCCATCACTGGAAACTCCAACACCATTGTGAGGGGGAAGAAGTGCCAGTTTGAGAGAATGCTGAGAAAAATGTTTCCTGCAAGAAAGAAACAGAAATGAAAATGACTATTCCAGGATAAAATTTATAAGTGGATGTTGGTAACACTGCTCTTTGATCAAATATCCTTGTCTAGACTCAGTGCTAGTCCCAAGCAAACTGTTAAAGAAACTATGTTTGAAGCCACAGAAAACTGCTTCTGAGCATCCTCTTTGCTTACTCCTCTAGAGCCTCTTTCTCCCCGGACCTCTGTAAGGTCCCACTCCCATGTCAGGGGACAGGTGTATTCTCTGAACCCTCTCTGCTCTCCATTTAGGTCTCTTTGGGCTTTACTTGCTACGAATGAATTAATCTGGATGAATGGGCATCAGTACCAGTGAATTATTTGCCTTTTTAATTTTTGAAATATAAAACACCTACTTAAAAATCATTGTTCTGAACCTAAGCATCATGCTGCGTGCTTCGTATAAATGGGCTTTGAACCTTCAAGAGTCTTGCAAGATGGATATTTGTGGAAGATGAATGAGGGCCTAGAGAAGTGAAAGGTTTTGTCCAAGTCCCATGGAGATCATGTGAAAGATGTGCTAGCAACACCCGTGTTTTCCTCACTGTTCTGCCTTCCCACCTGTGATGTTTTAGTTATGCCACTGGAGATGCTGTTAGAATCACAGGCTTCTCAGTCTTCAGAAGGACCCATGTGTAAGAGTGAGAATGGAGAAGGGGTGCTTAGCCGATCCATCAATCCTCAACTGAATCAATTCTGGATGTTCTTTTTAAAAATTTATTTATTTTAGAGAGAGAGAGTGTGGGGACGGCAGAGGGAGACAGTCTTCAAGCAGACCCCCCACTGAGCATGGAGGCATGGAGTTTGGGGGGGCGGGGCTTGATCTTGCCACCCATGAGATCAGGGCCTAAGCCAAAACCAAGAGTCCCATGCTTAACCGACTGAGCCACCTGGACACCCCCAATTCTGGAATGTTCTATCCTTCTTATTCATTTTCTTGCTTCCTATAAATATTCTAATAGCATAATAATAATAATAATAATACCCTATTTTTCTCTCTTTCAGTTGTGAAACACTTTATAGTACTGTTTCAGCTAAATCAAGAATGAGGTATTCCAGGAATGTTTATTTTCCTTAGCTGTTTGTAGGAGAAGTGGAAAAACACTGCATCCTGGACGTTTTGGACTTGTAGAGCATCACTGAAAGTCACAGCGGAAATTTAGGATAATTTTATAATTGTTATAATTTTATCTCATTGCTAGCTAGGGACTTTGAGGAAACATTCATGAGTGTGAATGGTTGGCATTTGTTTTAATGGCGATGGCTGATCAGGAAGACAGGGATTAAGAAAATCTCATTACCTAGTACAGTGTATTGATATTGAGGTTAGCACGTCCATGTGGAAAGTTGAACAAAGTATTTTGCAATTTATAATGATACTCTAGGTTAAATTGATGACTTTAAGGATAGTGGTGGCTCATGGTTCTGATGATTGGACCTCTTGAGTGACCCTGGAAATATACATATTTCAGCAGTTTTTCAAGATCAGTTGGCAGGTCAAATTACTAAGAGCAACACCCAGTCAGTTGGCCAGCATCAGCGATGGGGACTTAATGTAGTGCCTGCTCAGGGGTCAGAGGAGGGACTGCCACAGTGCCCTTAGGGAAAGAGGGCGTGAATCCTAATCCCCCCTAAGGGTGAGCAAGCTCAGAAACTTTTGGCTTCAGAAACTTTTGCTCAGACACAAGCTGTTGGGAGAGAAATACAACAGTATTTAAGCATTTACAGGCTATGCCAGTGCTGGAGGCCAGCTGACCTTTCTATCTGCTTTTCCGCAAATGGAAACAATACGGATTGCGATGGAATCTAAAAATATGGACAACGGCGTTTGGTAGAAAGCAGACACCTCCTAAAAGAATTTCAGAATGGGCTTCATTACTACGAACTGTATGGATTTCTCACTCTTAGAATATGGGCAATGTTACGTTTTTATACCCAGACAAGGAGGATTCTCTCTCTTGCTCAGAGATTTTGTTCTAAAGACCTTTTCTGTTTTCCTCTCCTAGAAGTCCTACTTAAGAAGTTAAATAACCAATTACTAATAAAGCGTTTCTGCAATATCAGGAACATCAGTAGAAGTTCAGTGGTATGTTTCTGTTGTTTTGCTTTTGGAGTTTCCGAGATTATCCTGCAAATGTGGCTCTTGTTACATTATCTTCATGTTCCTAGTAAGTAGGGGGTTATCTCATGCTGGCAAGCTGGCTTTTCCTCACCTTTATGGCCATGGTCATGGAGTCACCAGTATTTCTCGCATAATAACTGACATACATTTACAATAATAATTGAGTTAAACGTGGCTATGAAAAGACCTTAAGAAAAAGTCTATCTAATATGAATGCACATGTTAAATAACTGTATAATGTTTTTGTGTTTAAATTTGCCATTTCATAGTTAAAACTACTTCATATAATCCCTGGGACATTGGCTTAATTGTTGTATATGTAAACTAATGGAAATAAAACTGGTAATACTGACATAATTTTTTATAAAGATTTTATTTATTTATTTGACAGGCAGAGATCACAAGTAGGCAGAGAGGCAGGCAGAGAGAGAGGAGGAAGCAGGCTCCCTGCTGAGCAGAGAGCCCGATGCGGGGCTTGATCCCAGCTCATGACCCGAGCTGAAGGCAGAGGCTTTAACTCACTGAGCCACCCAGGCACCCTGGTAATACTGACATAATTAAAGAAAAATCATATCCTAGGTGTTAGTTTTAGCCAGTTGGCTCATTGTACTGGTGGCCTCAACACAACATTAAAGGTTTAAAATAAGTAAATAAAATGCTCCCAAAAAACTACTATAAAGTGTACTTAATAGTTTGATCGATATGCATGTTTGCTACACTGAGAGCTGAAAATGATGGATAAAAAGGAGTGGTCCTGTTTTCAAAGGGTTTGATGGGTATTCAGATACAAGAGTAGAATTTATATATCATATATATTTATATTGCATATTGACTACCTATAATTTTACATACCTATGTCAGCTTGCATGTGAGATCTATCTGTGACCCAGATGGGAAAGGCAGCTGCTGTGTACTAAGCATGTGTTATGGAACATATCATAATACATATGTAGGACATTTACTCACTAATTCCCATGATCTACACGCTAATCCTCTCATCCACAGATAGTGAGGTTGAGAAGAAAAGAACAATTTGTCTAAGGTCATGCATCTTAAAAGTAGATGAGTCAAATATTGAACTAAAGAGTTGTGACCCCACAGCTATAATGCCCAAATTCCACCTCATTGCCCATCTCCTCCATTCTCCACTGTGCCATATTGCATCAAACACTGCACACATTTTCGTGTGTTTTGTTTTACCTTGATAATGCAGTGCAAGTATTCTTTCTTGTGCATTACACTTGCTTTTTCTGAGTGCAGGCACAAAAGAAGATGAGAACCCAGAACTTTAAAGTCTGATTGCTCAAGTTTGACCGACTACTAAAAAATGGATAATTCACAAATATATCCATTATTATCTATTCAAAATGTAATGTAGAAACTGGAAAGGACCTTAGAGGCCTCCACTTTCTTTTCTTCTTTTTTTAAGGAATTTATTTATTTATTTGAGAGAAAAATAGAGAGGGAGGAAGAGAGCACAAACAGGGGGACCCACTGGTAGAGGGAGAAACAGGTTCCCTGCTAGCAAGGAGCCCAGTGCAGGACTGGCTCCCAGGACCCCAGGATCATGACCTGAACCAAGGGCAGACACTTAACTAGCTGAGCCACCCAAGTGCCCTAAAGCCTCCATTTTCATTTTACAAATGAAGAAACTGAACTTCATTTTGGCAGTTAGTTATAATCCATTAGTCAATCATTAAATAGGACAATAGAGAATTTTGTTGGAGCATTATTCAAGCAACGATTTGCAGGCAAAGACCTATTATCTGTCACTTGGATTTTTGGCACTATTTTTAAACCATGTTTGCTAGAATAAATATACATCTTCAAAACAAATAGATTATTGGTATGATCTTTTTGGCTGAGATTATGATTTCCTAAGGATTGGATAGAATCAAACTATAAGGAAGAAAGTAGGGAGAACTAATCTTTGCAGATTAATTTGGTTCTCCCAACCCAATTTATGAGGCAGCAATCTTGCCATGCTTATTGATTATCAGACAAGACTCCTAATCCCCTTAAGGTCATTAGTGTACTTAATTAAAGAGCAGTTAGCAAGCTTCTCTTTACTAAAGTAATGTGGCTATTAAAAGTGATTTGTACTTTACCAATATGGTAGCTATTAATCTGAAGGTCAATTTGTCATTTATATTTTCCCAAACAAATATATTTGGTAGGTCAAGCAAGCACTGATATTTATCACATGCCCACTTGACGCATTGTATCTGTAATTGTTGATTAAGAAAGCTTCCATTGCTCTGTCTGTAAATGAGAACAGTCATTCTTATCTTTTTGAAAGTCACACCCTATTATTATTTGTTTGACAATCTGATACCTTTCTCCTTTTGCTAAGGGTGTTGTAGGGAATGATACTGGTTAGAAAAATAATTTTTTCTTTGTAATCTGCTGGGTTCCAACAAGAATTTGGATAAAAATGAAAGAAACAGATATATTCCAATTAGGAATAGGTTCCGGAGACAGATTAAAAAAATAAACACTGAGTTCACAGTTGGAAATTGTTTATTGTATATAGTTTCATGGGATAGTTATGGAAATATGCAGGTGGTAGAATTTATTAGCTGGTCTCCCACAGCATTCTTCTTTCAGAGCCATGCACTTTGTTTCAGGACTGCACCTGCAAGATAGTTAGTGTTCAATAACTTGTATTTGGGAACAGACAGTCATGTGGATGATAAGGTATTAAGGAATTCCTAAGGAAAAGGAAGAGAAATTAGATAAGCCGTTGCTGGCTTTTCTGGGTAAAGCTGAGGAAAGGACTAGAGTCCTTACACGAAAGGCTGGAGAAGTTTCCAGAACTCAGAGAAGTGATGGCAAACCTAGCTGTTAGCAGACGGATTACATTTTAGATTATCTTACTGCCTCTCTCATTCTTCTAGATTTCGTGTCTATTTTCCAACTGGAAAATGAATTCATTAAAGACAGCTGTCTCATTTGGGAACATGTAAGAAAACTTTCAGCTCCCTGGAGAAAACAAAAGAAAACAAGTCAACAAGGATTTATTAACAGAAGTTCTTTTTGGTCTGTTCCTCCAAATTACAGTTCAAAAGGTTAGAGACTGTGATAAATAAGGAGAGAAAAGACTGTTGAGTTTTTGTGAGGTAAGTGGCAAAGGGAAGGTATATCTAAGAATCATGTCCTAGAATGAAAAAAAGTTTTGCCCTTCCTGATTCTAGAACCCATCCAACCCTAGTCATCATTTTCGAGTGGTATCCACCTTTACAACCGAACCAAATGTACGAACCTAACAATGTGGTGGCCAATTCAGGTGGGACAGGGTCCAACAAACTATCATCAGTCAGACTACCCTTCTGGGTCTAGGTTATCATTGGTATGGTGCTGAGATTATCTGGTGAATCTAATTTTGCTCTTGGGTTGGAAACAAATGGTTTGGGGTAATTACTCAGTTCTTTGGGACAACCTGTGACATAGTTCTCTTGTATTTCTAACTACAATTAATCTAACATACATATTTCAAATGCACTGTTATAGTACCAGGAAAGCAACTTAAAGAACCGTGGCCCATATTGGGAGATTCCCAGATGGCTCTCAGTAGGAGATTGAACCATGGGTTGGAGTCCGTTAGCAATGTTTGAGAACTGAAAGTGTAGTGTGAAGTGTAGAACAGCAAGTAACGTTTATTGACCTGGTGGGTTCTACTAGGCCCACAATTACCTCTTTTATGCAACCACCCATGAGGCATTATTATTAGGTCTAGTGTATAAGTTAGGGCATTGAGGTTTAGCAAGACACCGCACCTCATCGTCTGCTTCCAGGATGAAGTGCTTCTCCATTATACTAATACCTTAAGAAGGGAGAAGGACAGATGAATGAGCACATCAGAAGGGTAGCCAGGATTGTCCAAAACCACACCCACTGATGATGGAATACTGCAGGACAAACAATGCTCATTCAATAGTCATCTTGACACTCACTGACAAGTGGTAGAAAAGAGGGGTGACAGCCTCAAGTATGGTGTGTTACAAAAGTTTCCTTAAGCTCCCTCCTGTCTACTGGAAGAGCTGACTCTTAATGTAAAATAAACTTAATTCCAGAGAAAAGTATTTAACCGTGTTTTTAGTATTAGAATGTAATTGCACATTAAAGCATACTATTCAACATTTTTTTTTATTGGTCTGAGGATTGATGTATCCGAGGCAGCAGAAACCAAGACTTAACGAAATTAACCAAATTCTTAACTTTCACTCTATGATTTGTTTTCCTGGTTAGTATTCTGTGCTTTTCTTAAACTTTCTTTATATGTGTTCATGTTTGGCAATGTCACAGCCATACCCAGGACATCTCTTTAATATTCCTTCAGTGACTATTAAATTTGATTTAAAAATACATTCATTTGGATATTTTCAAGCTGCTTACCAGTTAGCAGTATTTTTAATGTCCTATTTATCTAATACAGTTGCTTGTGCTGTTTTCATAATCAGATAAGGGTCATTAAACCACTTTTGAGATTAAATAGCTCAAAACATTTTTTCTGTTTATGTGTCCCATTAATATTAGAGCTTATGCTTACTATGGCTTAATATTTCAATTTTTAAATACCATTTACGTTAATAGGGAAAGGGTCTATTATCTAATTGTGAGGGTTATTTCCATTACCTTCCAACCTAATCTTTGCAAATATTGGCCTCCATATTTCTTTGAACTGACAGATTTTTAACCTCGGACAGGTGTCAGGACAGGATTCAAAGCACTGTTATTTACTCTTACTCATATAGTTTTTTTAAACAACTTGATTTTTTTAGAGCAGTTTTAGGGTTTCCATCAAAATGGAGAGGAAAACATAGGGATTTCCCATAGGCTCTCTAGCACTGCACATGCATGACCTCCTCATTATCTGCATCACTTAGCAGAATGATACCTTTTGTTTCGTTTTATTTTACCAATGATAAACCAATATCAACACATCAGAATGACAAAGTTCATATGTGTATATGATTATATGATAAGCAGAGTTCGTATGTTTATATGATGGTTCACTTTTGTTGTTGTACCTTCTATGGATGTAGACAAAAGTTTAGTGACATGCATCTGTCACTATAATAGTAAGCAATACTTTCACTGACCTGAAAATCGTCTCTTTTCTGCTTATATGTGTCTCCTTCCTTCATCCCCACCAACACTGACCACCACTGATCCTTTTTGTTGTCTCTATAGCTTTGTCTTTTCCAAAACATGGTGCATTCGCAGCCTTTCAGATGGGCTGCTTTCCCTTCATAAAATGCACTTAACATTCTTCGATATCTCTTCCTGGCTTAGTAGCTCATTCCTTTCTAGTACTGAATAATATCCCATCGTTTGGGTGGACCACAATGTATTTATCCATTCACCTTCTAAAGAACGTCTTGGTTGCTTCCAAGTTTGGCATGAATAAAGTTGCAGTTACAACTGTGTGCAGGTTTTGTATGGACATAAGTTTTGAATTCATTTGGGTAAATACCTGGGAGCAAAACTGGTGAGTCATATGGTAAGCATATTTTAGTTTTCTTGGAAACCACTTACCTTCCAAGGTGGCTGAACCATTTTGCATTCTCACCAGCAACGTCTTCTCAACAGCAATTCCTGTTGTTTCACATCCTCGCTGGCATTTGGTGATGTCAGTGTTTTGGACTTTGGCCATTCTAATAGTTGTGTAATGGTATCTCGTTGTTGTTGTAAGGTACATTTCCCCGATGATTTTTATATGCTACCTATATGCTGTCTAATACTTTATATTAACCACCTATTTATTGTCTTTGGTGAGGTATCTGTTGAGGTCTTAATAATCACGGACACATAAGGTCATTGTAAATTTTATCCAACTTCATTTACAATGATTAGAGAGAAGATCTTCCAAGGCAAGGCTACCAAGATATCTCTTTGTTCAGCCTTTCAATCCACAGAAGTGGGGTTGCTTTTTATACAACGTACCTCCCGCACAGTGAGGTTTCTGTGTTGGTTGGATGGATTTCAGTCCTCCAGGCTGGTCTCTTTCATCGTGATCCGGGACCTCTTCTTCTTGCACAACTTATTCTTTCCCAATTCTGAGGCCAGTGTCAGCATTGATTCACACTATCTACATACAGGATGTCTCTGGATAAAGTAGTATTAGTTCCACTTGCCTTTATCTATGTTTCCATAAAAGGAAGATATAAAAGGAGAATGATTCATGTCAAGTGTCGCTGAGAGTGCAAATATTGTGGCGACAGCTCTGAAATTGAAGTCGAGAGCCTGGAGTGCCAATCCCATTCTCTTTCACTCACTAGAGATGTTGGTTAATCTCTCCAAACCTCAGTACTCTTCCTTAATAGTGGAGGTCAATGTCACCTACTTCTCAACAGGTCTTATGAAGACTAAAATAAATAAGTGGGTATAGGTGTAGTTTTTAAATCATAAAATACCCTATTGTTTAGATGCCATCAAACTTACTACAAGGAGTAATATATGTAAATATAAATACTTAAGTAGCATCTACCATGTGTCAGGCCCTGTTCCAAGTGCTTTATTACATCATATCTCTTTCATTTGTCTTAACATTGCCCAGAGGTGGGTATGGTGAATATCTCCATTTCACAGATGGATAAACTGAGAGGCTAAGCAACTTGCTGCAGAGTTTCATAGCTGGCAAGTGAATGAGCTGAAATTTGACTCCAGAGTCCATGATCATAAGCATATACTATGTTGCTTCTTGAGTAACAATAAAATAGTGAAAATAATGATGATAATAATAATGTCAAAATCATGTATATGTATATATTTTATAGTTCAGAAAGTTACAGTTTTTTTCTGATCATCCTGTACTCCTTAATCATTGACCCAGCTCCTGAGCAAATATTTCTGGTAAAGTAAGGGAATGACTCAGTGTGCAGAAATTTAAAATACATGTCCTAATACAGTAGGTCAACATCTCATTTTCCCTCCTGGTGACAGTGTTGTTGGGAACAGTGAAATTTAAATAGTAATATAATATTTTCATTTGATATAAAATATTAATAATGATTTTAAACTATATTTTCAAGGAAGTTATTGGTCACATCTGTGACTACAGTGTATTTTGCCGCCTCCTTTATTTTAGCTGCCTTCAATTTAGATAAAATGCATTAAACTTGTATTTATCTCTTCTCAGGTATTCATGACACTTCAAAGATTGTTTAGTTACACTTATGCTTGTCATCCTCAGCATGTAGCTTGCCAAATGGAGTTACAGTATATGCTAATCTATATGAATGCTTCCTAGTTGGACTATGGAACTTTGTCCATCACTCTGTATGTCTCTTTCTCGAATCCTCATTCCACCTAATGGCTGAACATGTTTTACCCACTTCTGTTTTTTTTTCAGGCATTTTAACTCAGCTAATAACCTAATTTAACTCAGCTAATAACCTTCTTTATTCTACCCCCCACGAGTACCATTTAATTCCTGGGACTCCCATAGCATCATGGCATCATGGAGAAGTCTCTGGCCATGATGCGATTGGCTAAAACGGCCACCGTTCTGTGCCATCTCAAGTCTTCAGTAAGGAACTCAGTAACTTCTTTGTCCTGAATGCAAGGTCTTCTTTCTTTATATTGAGCACATCTCAACACCAACACAAATCTTTTGGGGGCATGGGAAATTTGGGGAATTTTTCTTGTGTTCTCTGTGCTTCTGAAGATTTATGGGGGTGGATCTAGGGGGATTGAAAGGAATGTTATGTTCTGTCTTCTCTACTGAACCTGTCCCCACTTACTGCTTCTGACTTATACTGCTGCTTTTGCATTCTGGCAAAGGATCTTATTTAATTCATTGGGCTCCACCTAAGTGACTGCAAGACCTTCCCACACTTACATAATCAAACTTACCGTGACATTCTTTTGCCCTCTTCAACTCTTATCCCTCTTTGCCAACTTGGAGTGAGGCAAGGGGGTTGGAGATGGGGGGAGAACCGTACAAAATTGTTTCTGTAGGATTCCACATTTCCCACATCTTTCCTTGCAGGAAAGGTATTGACTAAGCACTTTGAAGTGAAAATCAAGATGATGATGGTTTTGTCCAGTGGTCCCAGTGTACACATTTCCTTAGCAGTAGGAGCTCCTGAAATGGAAAGGTTGAGGTAGACCAAGTATAGGACTAGGCGGAAGGTGTATATCCTGTTAGTATCATCTTATGCATATATTTAATTATACTTCCCAAATCTAAGTCAGTGCAATAGATAGAGGAGCATTTGTCCACTTTCTCTCCAATTTTCCCCCTTTTTTCTTTTAAAGATGAATGTGAGGAAAGTATGGTACAGCTTTGTTGTTGAAGATGGAATGCCACAGCTCTGATTTCCTGCCCCATAGAAGTCCTTCCTTTACCTTGTTTGACTGTATGTTGCAGTATACTACACCTCTCTCTCTGTGAACTCTAGACTGTATTCTGCTCTCCTATTTAGATTTGTGTTCAATTATGTACACTTATTTTGTTATCAATTTGATGTTTAATTCCAAAATTTATTTAACTATTCACATCTTAACAAATAACAGTACATAAATGAAGATGTAGATATCTAGGCAATTTACTTATTGTTTCTTTTGAGCTTATCATTCAAACATTGATGTATCCTTGTAATTCTTTGTATTGTCCTTGTTCCGGACAATGGAGATATAGCAATGAACAAGCAGATGACAACCTTCACTTTTATGTAGTTTGTAGCCTCTCTTGGAAGGTGGTTATTAGGTACTAACAATAAAGGATGGTCAGTGCAGTGAAGGGAGAAGCAGAGATCGGCCATAGTTTTCCAAAATTTCCATCTGTTACAGAAATAGAAGAAAAGAGAGTCATCTTATGTACCTGGGATCAAACTGCAGTTGAATCATTCCATGACTCTTCCCTGTGACTCAGAAGTAGGTACGGGGGTGGGAATGTTAAGGCCGATTCACCGCTGCTGTAGAGTATTACAGTTAAGTATAAATTTGATGCTCTCCAGGATGTGAGAGAGATAATCACTGACTAAATAAAAGCATATGGTGAAAATAGTCTCTTTTATCCTATAAGAAATATAAAATGTATATAAATAAACTTACTTATTATTTTATTCCAACATTACACTTAGGCATATAGCATGATATGATGAGTTTGACCAAAAGAGTCTGGAATGACATTCAGCACATTCAGCCACAAAAATAGCCCTGAGTGCATTGGAATTCATTGTTAAAAATAAGCCGGCATGGAATATGACTCACTCATAATCAACCAAAAGGTTTTTGTTAGGAAAACTGCACCAGTGCAGCAAACAGAAACATTTGGGAATCAAATAGTTGTATCTTATGGTGGAGTTTGTATTGATATTTTTAAAACAATCATGGGAAATTTGACTGGCTTTGTACTAGGCCACCAGAAATAAGAACCACATCTCGGGAGTTCTGGTCCCAAACTGTGTTTGCTTTTATAACACTTGTTTCTTTTTACCTCCAGTACTTTTTTTTAAACAAAGATTTCTTTTCACTAGAATTGTGCCTATAATGCATAGCCCTATCTCTATGAACAGTGCCTGCCCTATGTCTAGCCAGATGAATATGCAATTTGCATGTTGCTGATTAAAATGAAAGTCTGTATGGATCTATGAATGTCTGGTCACATTTTAAAAAGAAATCTCAAAAGCTGACAAAATACCTTCCCCCTTTCTATATAATCCAACAGCTTGAGTTCTTGTATACCCGCTAAGCCTTATGCCATATCTTTTGAACAAAGAATGAACCCATGTATGAAAAGCAGCCAGGAAGACTTTGGCTTTATGGGTCTGCAAGAAACAAATGCCCCATGAGAGCTTCTTCCTGCTCTTCTACTCCTCTGTTTCAGAATCCCTGGCTGCTGGTCTTTGAATGAGGTAGCAATGTGTGCTCATGGGATTTCCACCCGGCAGCAAGAAGCAGCCCAGTTTTAGATCATAATAGACCAGAGAATATAGAATGTTATCAGTTAGTTTTTACATTGGTGCCTTGGAAAGGATTTGGGGTGGGGGTGGGAGCAAAGGAGAGATTGTGTAGGAGAATATGCCATACCCTGTCAGTTTCCCGAGTTATACCGAGGGACCATGAAGACATTTATTCTAAACTATGTGAATACTAGCCATTGGTAAAAACTAATATTCTTTCAAGTACTGGCAGGTTGGGAATAAGACAGCTACTGCTGATATGGTCAAAGGAGGCCATCTTGCAGTATAATCTTAAAGTGTAATTAGAGAGGTGCTCACAAAATCCTTAACTTTTGGGAGTAAATGATGTGCAAGCACATGATATTCCTAGAACTTCTCAAAGCTGCATGTGTGAGAAAAGCACCTTGTCTTCAAGTTCTGAAACCCATCAATACGGTCATCTACATCATATTTTTCACTTAGGTCATTCATTTACCTTCTAACTAGCTTAAAACAAATAATCACAATAGTTAAAATTGTCAGAAAACCAATTTTTTTTCTTTCCCCCAGAAAAATTGAGAGTAGGGTTTATTTGAAATGCATTGGTTTTGCCTCCACCACTAGAATTAGACAATTCATTTTACCAAACTAGTTTGCTTTTTACATTAATGAAGTGGAACAAGAAAAAAATTTTTTTAGCCACCATACACAAAATGTTTGAAGGGTATATTTGAGGTATTGCAAATTAAAAACAAAAGAATAAATAAATAAATAGAAAATGACAGTCAATGACGTAGCACTTAGCCATTGGCTACCCTTTAGATGTGTTTAATGGAAGGATGTCTATCATAGGAATAAAACCCTACTGATAGCTTGAAATGAGTAGTCAAACCTCTCTGGGACAGCCTGGGAATATTTCTCAGAGGAGGTGACACTAGACTTTAGTCTTTAAGTATGATTAGGAATTCACAATTAAGAGAAAAAAAAAGAAGTTCCTTTTAAAGGAGAGTCTAGGATGTGTGAAAGGCAGGGAGGTAGAATGTATACAGCATATTTAGGAAACTCTGAGAAATTTGGTGTGAATGGCGTGTAGGGTTGAGTAGGAAGAGAGGATGGAGATGAGGCTGGATGGCACTGCATTAAGGGTCAGGGTTCAGAGAAGGCATGGTCTTGTATTTTACTCGCTGTTGCATGTTCACTACACACAGTTTTTGGTTTTTAGGAAGCATTGAATGAATATTTGTTGAGTAAACAACTAGAGAGATGAATGAATAGATAGATGGGATGAATGTTGTGATGAGGCCACTCATCGTCTCTTACAGACAGGGAGAGGTCCTTGGAAACGTTTAAGCAGAAGGCTGACATCAGATGGAAAATTTTGTGGGCTGGAGGACAGAGGCTCAGTGAGGGAGATCACCTGACTGCCAGTAAGTTTTGAAGGAGAAATTTGTTTAAATTCTGAGAGGAAGAGCTAAATATAAAGCAGAATTCGTAGATACTGTTGACCCTTGACCCATGGGTGGAGAGTCGAGGGTGACTGGCTGAGCACTTCACACAGACCAGAGGCTCAGGTATAGATAGAAATGTCCCATGGGTTGTTAGACTCCCAGGTATGGAGATAGACACGTCCTGTAGGTTGTTAGAAACACAGGTATGAAACACATCTGTCAAAGGAAAGGTTCAGCAGAGGGAGTCATTAGGCTACAGAGGATATCTGGGAACACAAAAAATGTGAGGGTGGGATTTTAAGGATCATGAAGGATACAGAAAGGTCCAAAAAGGAGCTAAAAATCTTGACTGAGAGTCAAGAGACACAAAACAACAGTCCGGTGAGAGAGGGCAGGGAGGAAGTGGGAGTGGCTAGTTCTTAGTGCTCATTGGAACACTTGGAGTATCATGTGTTAGAGTTACTGAATGTAAATTTTTTTTCAGTTTGGAATTTTCACTTATCCTAATGTCCAAACACTCAATTATCAGTAGCTGATTTAATGCGATTGTGCCATTTAAGTCGGCTAAATGAATATTTAAGCTACAATAGGGCTTTGTGATATTTTCCAGAAAGCTGCTTCATTAGTATCTGATATGAAGATTATCTTTACTTTTTACTTATTCATACCAAGAGAATACTTTGCCCCATGTTTTAACTTTTGAAGTAATACTGGCATACGTATTCTGTTAAAATCAGGCACAAACCTGGAAAAACGTGAACAAAATTAAGTTAGAACATTAAGATTATTTTCCCAAAAGCAGAGGAAGGAGGAGCAGAAGTTACAGAAGCATCCACACAAATACGGAGAGATTAGAAAAATCTCGAGTTTCCTTTTCTTTGTTTGAAAACTGTTTTCCTCTATTGGGATTTATCGGTTGCTCAGAGAAACCAGGTGAGTTAAGCTTGGTCCCAAGTGGGCATTTGCCTGGATCCCCAAATTCGATGCAATTTAACACAAATTGTCAGTCTGGGCTGAGAATAGCAGGGCTTGCTTCTCGGCCGTTCTCCGGTTCATTTGACAGAGCTTTGAGGGGAAATCACAGCATTTACGGGCACTAAGCCATTAGTCAGCATCTCAGTCACCACTAGGCTCCCTGTGCCTTTCAGAACTGAGAAAGCAGCTGTTGCCCCTTCTAGAAAATCAGAGAAAAGTGTGGAGCAAAAGGGAAATCAATTAATTTTACAAATAATAACAAATGGTAATAAGGTAAATGAGATCACGGGAGCAAATTGAGAAATGCATTGCCCTTCTTCTTCCTTACCACACAAATTGGTTTTCATAAATTAGGACATTAATGTATATATAAATCTGGTTGCTGCTAACACCATTAATTTATTATCTCTTTCTGAAATAAATAATAGCTATGTAGAGTCTATTAAAAGCATTAGTTGAATTCTGAGCTTGTTTATGAAATGAGGACTGAATGTCCAAGTTCGTCCTGTGTAACTGTTCCCCATCTATTTTTATTCACAATTTACTTTCTAAAACTGATAACAAGTTGACTTTACTGTTATCTTGAAAATCAGAATATCTATTACCCTATTCATAAACACAGAGTTGATATATGGAAGGAAATATGGAAGGAAAAATCAGTGGATACCCAGGGCATGGGGCTGTAATGCTGGCTTGGGTTCCCATGGGACCCTGAGACCATCTGGTTTACTTAACTCTGAACTACCCTTAATGTAAAGGTAACCTACATTCATAATTTTTAATTAGAACTCATAAGATTTTTTCCCCCCCTCTGGTCCTAAAAAACTGAGCAGATTCCTTACTGGTCAAAGCAAAAGAATCCGTGGGGTGCTTGGGTGGCTCAGTCCGTTGAGTGGCTGATCTTGGTTTCAGCTCAGGTCATGATCTCAGGGTCTTGAGATCGAGTCCTGCTTCGGGCTCTGGGTCAAATGCTAAGTATGCCTGAGATTCTCCCTCTTCCTCTGCCCCTTCCCCTGCTCGTGCACACACTCTCTCTCTAAATAAGTGAAATCTTTTTTAAAAGAGCCAAAGAATCCATAATACAGTAATACAGTAAGAAATAGACTTTTATTTAACAACCATTGAGTAGAATAGTGAAAAAGACATATTGCTTGAAGAGTTTGGAGTTCACAGTCCACCATGGAGACAACACAAGGCAACTATGATATAATGAACCACAATTATTTATTTATACCAGATAGAATTAAAAAAATATTTATTCACTTCCATTCTTACACTCCTCTTACACTGGCCTCCATTCCACAGAGTATTTGCTGTAATGCATGTGCACACACACTTTTACGAACGTAGACCCCTGGGCCACCTGACCTACTGTCCTCTCCCCTGGCCTGACCTCCATGTGATCTGCTCTACTGCCTTCTCCTCTAAGGCTTATTGTCCCACATGACCCACAGGGGAAACTGGGCTCCACATCGCTCTAAGGTCCTATCTCAGAGGCATTTTCAAAATGCCATGGAAACATAGAGGAGGAAATATTTCTACCTGATATGTGAGCAGAAGCAGTAAATTTATAGAAACATTGGCCGATACGTACTTTTAAATAATTTGTCTGTTTTTAGGAAATAGTTTTTACAGTCACTCGATTCCTTCCTGGTTGTTTTCTTCTAGATATACAACCACCATACATAACATTTTTTTCCTTTCTAAATCTTCTAATGATTCTAGAAGATATGCATACTGTGGATTCCTGATATTGGCTTGCAGATCTCATGTTAAAAAATAATCGACAACGCTCAGGAAATGTTTAGAAACAGGCCAAAATTTGGCTGCAACATGTCATATTTCCTTATTCAATAGGCTAAAGATAAATGTGCTATTTCAGAGCTGTGTTTGAAGGCTGGTAATCAGGAAAGCAGTATTTTTTATGAGTTGCATCACTGCTTTGTAGTGTTACTGAAATATCTTAATTGCTTTTATGAATGTATTTAATGAGTTCCATTTAAAATGTGATGTTATTTACCTTATGGGATTAAATGACTCACTCCATCCAGACACTGTGCAAACCCAAAGGAACATTGCTTTTTGCCTGCGGTGTAGGGTGAACCAGAAAGCTCTAAATCCAACTGTTAGTCGCTCTGCTCTGCCTGCGTGAGCTCGGTGCTGTACCCACAGGAGATCTGGGCTGGGGACTCTCCGTCCAGGAGCCTCTGGTCTGGTATCCAGGCTTAATTGAATAACAGCAGGGGCTTCAGCTAGAAGAGATGAGATGGCCAGTCAAGATGGCTACAAGGTCAAGAAACAGCCTCAGAGGAAGCAATGTTTATGTCACAGAGCTGGTAGAAGATCGGTGTCCAACAGTTAGTCAGTGTGTTACTGAGAAGAGTTTTGCTTTCTTGTGGACGGAGAAAGAGGAGGGCAGGAGGGGCACCTACTATGTTAGACCCCCGATGACCTGTGTAGCTCAGAGTAGAAGCTCTTATTTTTCTTTTTAGCCTTCTTTAGCTCCTTCTCTTTTCTTCTGTCTGATTTTAAACTTTGTTTATTATACTTTGGTCTAAGTAATAATAATAGCTAGTTCTAATGAGCACCTACTGTGTGCCATACACGGTGCTAAACACTTTTATGTGCTTATCTCACCTTGTCGTCCCAGCAAACTCTATGAGGTAGATGCTACCACTACTACTACTATTATTATTATTATTCCATTTTACACACAGACAAACAAAGGCTTGGTGACTTTGCTTAAGGTTATGCAAGTATTGACTGCAAGAAGGAGGATTTATTTAACTATCTGTTTATTTTTGTGGAAAAAGGGATTTTACTTCAGGATCATTGAATAAAAACAGGGAAAATTGACATTATGAGTTAAGCAGGGATTTATGTTCGATAGGATGGTTGTGTTTTAAAGCTGGCAAAGGAAAATGACCGCTCTTCAGTATTAAGGAAATCCATTCAGACTTTAATATTAGGCTTTAATCTAATGAGAAAAGTCAATGTTGGGAGTAGCCAAAGCATCCGCCTCCCCCAGACTGGGATTTTTCTAGTCTAATTTCATGAATTAGCAGTAGGTATTACTCATTCTCATTCCCATGGTAAAATGGAAAAATTAATTGTAGCTCCAAAGCTTCTTGAAATAATGGGATAAATGATTTTAATAAAAAATGAGTAAGATAATTATTTCATGACTCAAATAAGCAAATGCATCATCATGAGATTAAGCTAGAGTTGAGGGAATCCGGTGAATCTCACAAGTAGGTGTTAATCACTTATATGTGTAAAGAAGTGAAGAAATGTTACTTTACCAGAGTTAGAATTCCTGTTGATAAGCAAATTGGTGGGTAGGAAACATGGGTGAGAATATTGAGAATAGAGGGGAGGAGGAGGGTTGGCAAGAGGGGGTAAAGCAAGGCATTCTTAGGGGAAATGGCCAGTAAATTTCCACCATGGTGAACATTTTAAGACTTTAAAGATTCTCTCTGGGGTGACTGGAAGAGATGAGTAGGCGAGTATGGAAAATTTTCAGGGTGGTGAAAAGGCCCTGAAAGATATTATAACGAGAGATACATGATATATTTGTCTAAACCCATAGACTGTGAAGTACCAAGAGTGAACTTCATGTAAACTATAGACACTGGTTGATTATGATGTGTCAGGGTGGGCTTAGGTGCCATTCAGGTAAATGACAGTGATGAGGGAGAGGCTGTGACTGTGCAGGCAAGGAGAACATAGAGGAAATGTCTGTACCTCCTTCCCAGTGTTGATGTAAACCAAAAACTTTTTCTTTTAAATAAAGTTTTTAAAAAAGTACAGGAAAAATAGAAAGTTAAAAAAATCAGATCGTCTTATTGATTGAAAGAATTCTTCACAGCTTCCACCTATAAGTCCTTTGATTCATCTGCCATGGGTTCATTTGCCTACCTCCTACCAACTAATCGATTAGCATTTATTGACTATATACCTTATTAGACACTTTAGTAGGTCTAATAGTGTCCTCCCAAATTCTTGTCCCCCTTGTGCCTCAGAATGTGACATTTTTGGGAAATAAGGTCTTTGCAGATGTAATTCATTAAGGATCTCAAGAGGAAATCTTCAGTATAAGGTGGGACATAAATTCAATGACTAGTGTCCTGATTAAAGAGGCGCGTACACAGAAAGAAACACAAAGACAACCACGTGAAGACAAAGGCAGATATTGGCACTATGCTACCAGAAGCCCAAAACACCAGGAACCACCAGAAACTGGAAGAAGCCAAGAAAGAGTCTTCCCAGAGCCTTCAGCACGTGTATGATACTGTTGACATCTTAATTTCGGACTTTTAGCTTTCCAAACCAAGAAAAGAAATTTTTGTTCTTTTAGCCACCAAGTTTGTGTTAATTGTGCAGTCGCTCTAGGAAACTGGTACACTCTTCCCCGAGACTGGCTCCTAAAATGAAGAATATGTAGTACTCATCTTTAAGAGGTTGGAAGAGTGGTGTTACAGGATAAATAGGCAGCTATTTGTTGAACACACCTGCAATGTCTTTATAGGATTAGTAATGACTGAGCATCTTTTTTAAAAGGATGGCTAGGCATTGCCCAATCAGCTGTGGGAGGCGGGGAGGAAGAACCAGAGAGGCAAGATATAGCACACGTAGTAAAGTTGTGGAACCGTAAAAGAACCTGGTAGGGAGGGAGAGTGTGGATCTTGGCGAGGCCAGAGCCAGTAAGAGGTCAGGAAGGAAATAAAGTTGGAGAGGGTGGGAGGTGGAAATCATTTGAATGGCCTTGTGGGCTGTGCTGAGGAGTCTTATTTTATTCTGTAAGCAATACAGAGCAAACCAAGACCCGAAAATGGAAAACGATGTGATCAGACAGCAGTACAGCGGAGTGCTTAAGAAGACAGTTTCCTGGACCCAAACCCCAGCTCGGCTGCTTATTAGGTAGGTACATGTGGGCACAGTGCTAGGGTGAGGGGAGGTGAGGAGTAAATGAATTCAACAGGCGTCATTTTTAGAACAATGTCTGGCATCTACGAGACACTTAACACTAGTCATTATAATCTACTGCACATTTCATTAATAGAAAGTTCATTCTGGCAACAGTGTGCAAATACCGAAGCAGAGAAAACAGAAGGTAGTAGCATTCACTTAAGCAAAAATCTGAACAATGAGGTGAGAAGAGAGAAGGGTTTTTTTGGAGACGTTTTTTGAATGGAATCAAAGGGTTGTATCGATCAATGTGATGTGAAGAATTAGGAAAGAAGAAAAGATGTTGGCTCAGAGATTTCTGCCTTGACGCAGAGTAAACAGCGATGCCATTAGCAGTGAGTGGGAATACAATGCAAGTGATGGGTTCGGGAGAAGTAGGGCAGGGGACAGGGAAATACCTTTGATTGCAGACATGGTAAGTTTAAGGAGACTGTGACATCCAGGTAAGGAAGCTTAGAAGTCAGTTTTAGGCATTCTAAAAGAAAGGGAATGGACGAAACTTCTTAGAGTAATGTTTCTTAAAGGGTTCTCCTCTGGGCAATGCTTGATGATAACCAGACGTGCTCTTATTGAAAATGCAAAGTCTTAGATCCCACTCAAATCCTACTGAGTCAAAATACCAGGCAAACTGTCTGTGAAGGGTTGCATCTTAAGGACTGTTCGTAGGTGATGCTCAGGTTTATAATATGATTCGTTTCTGGATAAGCCTCCAGTTTTGGGTGTTGATTAGAATTATCTTAGGAACTTTAAAAAATGCTAAAATACTGATGCCTGGACTCCACTTCAAGAGATTCTGATTTAAGTGGTCTGGGGTGGGGCCACAGCTTCAACTTGCTTAAAAAAGAACCTCAAGTGATTCTAATCTGTAGACAGGAACTACAAGGAGAAAAGAAGAATACTCCAGAAGGCAGAAGATCTGAAGACTAGAGAAAGGATTCATAAAAGACAGAAATCTGGATACTGTCTGGGCTTTAACTGTGCAAAGGTTGTTTTTTGTTTGTTGGCTTTTTTTTTTTTTTTAAGATAGGAATAGGTAACATTACTACATTCGATAGAAATGTTGGCAGAAGAGAACCAGAGCTGAAAATGCGCAGGTGGATTTGACCAATAGGAGATCAGTGATGATTTAGGGAGGGTATTGTCAATGGAGTGGGATAGAGCTAGAAAGGATAGAAAGGGGGCACCTGGGTGGTTAAGTTGGTTTAATGTCTGCCTTTGACTCAGGTCTGTCCTGGGATTGAGCTCAATGTCAGGCTCCCTGTTCAGCAGGAGAGTTTGTCCCTCCCCCTGCTCATGCTCTCTCTCAAGAGAGAAAGAAAGAAAGAAAGAAAGAAAGAAAGAAAGAAAGAAAGAAAGAAAGAAAGAAGGAAAGAAAGAAGGAAAGAGAGGAAAGGATGAGAGAAAGGCTTGAGAACATGGAGATAAAGAGCACAGGCTACTTTCACAAGTTTGAAGAGAGCTGGAACACAGCTTACAGTAAGAGCAAGGTTAGTGTGCTCTTTCCCTTTTCTTTTTCTCTCTCTGTATGAATGAGTTCAAATATTTAGAATATTTGTAGCTGGAAGAGAAGGTACCAGAGGAAAGATACTCTTTTTTAAAAAAATATTTTATTTATTTATTTGAGAAAGAGAGCTCACAGGCAGGGACAGTGACAGAGGGAGAGGGAGAAGCAGGCTCCCTGCTCAGCATGGAGCCTGCTGGGAACTGGATCCCAAGACCTTGGTTCCGACAGAGGTAGACGCTTACAAAACTGAGCCACCTAGATGCCCCTAAAAAGAAAATCTTAAAAAGTCTATTTCAAGAAGCAATTTTAAGAGGAGAAATTTAGAGTTTTTGATATAAAGAGGAAAGACATGGTTCTTTCCCTGAGAACCAGAGGTAAGGATGAGGGAAGGAGTAATCGGCAGGGATGGGACCATATTTACCATTGTCTGCTGTGAAAGACAGGATTGGAGGATGCTGTAGGGGTAGAGGGAATGCTAATTGCACAGGGAATCCTGGAGGAAATGGACTAGTGACCAGTATAACAACTACTGGATGGTGTCCACAGATCCCACGAGGATATGATGTCCTTGATCTATAGTGGCAGCAAACTTGATAGCCTAGTGAGTCTTTCCAACAACACTTGGCAGTTCATACATGGGGAATATAAGGCTGCATCTGGGTTGGGACTGGCAGGGGTAAAAATGCAAGAACAGAAGTGTTTAGACTGTTAGAGCACGAGGATTCATATAATGGCTTTGTGATGTGGGTAGGAGTGTGGAGTGAAGAGGTAGCTAGGATAACTAGTAAAGAATGATGATGCAAAAATTCATGGTTTTTCATGAGGTCTTGCTGGGGCTTTACTGACAGTGAGGGCATGAGAAAGAGGTGGGAAGAATAAAGGTTGTAAGCAGCAAGTGGGATTTCTTGATGTAAGATTTCAGAGTGGGGAAGGTGTGGGTGACCACAATACCCTTGGTTTAGTAAAGACAGTGAGTTGCTTAATTGTAGCACAGTAATGATGAACTGGGATGAGAGAGAGAGGGAGGGAGACCAGATGCCTGGGTTCTTCATGAATTGGCATAGTGATTTGGGCTGTGAGATTGGAATGATGAATTTGATAAACTCTGGGGTATAGCTCAGGTCTGTAGTCTCTGAAGAGAGACCATCTGGGTTGGAATCCTAACTCTTATCCTTTACCACCAGGGTAATGTTGGGCAGATTATTTCTGTGATTCTCAACTTCCTCATTTATAAAAACAGAGGAAACAGCTATCTCCTAGTGAATTTTTTATTTTACTTCTATTTATGCCCTCTCTTATCCCTTCTTTAAGACAATGAGCAACAACTTGTTTACTTAGGAATGAGGGGATGTGAAGGGAAAGTAAATTTTGTGGAAAAGTAATCAATATGGTAGAAGGCCCCCCCATATGTATATACATATATATGACTTGTTAACTATCTTTCTGAAAATAGTATACTCTCAAATCTCTTATCCAAGCTAGTCCTGAAAAATAGTGATGAAAATTCTGGACCAAGTGGGTCAGTGTACCATTCTGTAGCTCTGGCAGCTGAGGGGCTGGGACTCCAAAGAGAAAATGAGAGAGAAATTGCTGGAATCAGCCTACAGAGTAGCTGTTTTTGCTTAGTTCCTTCATAGAATGCAAAACTTCTACAGCTTGTTGGTTAGTGAATACGCTTTTGGAAAGATTGTGTAATACAACAATATGCTTTTTGGAGAGATTATATAATACAAAATGAAGGGATACATGTATTATATGGATGCTTGTCTCAAAGATAGGCCCATTGCCCATTAAAAAAAAACTTCATTATTTACTTGAAATTAGATGTTTCTTCCTTTTTAAAAAGATTCATGGGATGCAATTGTCATATTGTTTTAAAATTCAAGCCTGGAGTCCTTAAGATCAAACTTGTTAAAATTCTTTCAATGTTCAATGTTTCAATGTTCTAATTAATTAATTAGATTAATGATATGAAATGTAACCAAACTGTATATTTGACTGCAGACTTCTTTTCTACATTAACAAATCTCAGAAGTGAAAAATGGTATTCCTGTGTTCTTTATGCAAAACACACTTGCTAGGGGCGAAGCATTGTATCAAAGCATGGGGGCACGTTTCTCATTATATTCTTTCGAAAGGGGATCCATCAGGCACAGTTCTAGACTCCTGTTATATGAGAGAAGAAGCAACACCAAGCAATTAAGGATAAAGAAATTGTGGTATAAAAAAATCAGAACAAGAATATTGAAATCTAAATAAGGATTGAAATCACATTGTTCTAAATTTGAGTATGAAACAGTAAAATCCATCTGAAAAAAGATTTGCAATGTTAACAACAGAAATAACAGTGATCTTAAACATTCTCAAAAGTAGCTTGTTAAGATCAGGAAGAGACAAAAGTATAGATGAATGAAGATGTAATTAATTCACCACCTACTGATGGTGGATCCGAAAGGCCTTTAGTTTTGCTCCTAACTTTGACAATTTAGAAAGCAATGTTAAAGAATGTGTCGAGACTTACATTATTCAAAATGAGTGACTGAGCTCATGGAGTGTCCCCTAATATTAAAGATTTGGGGGCGTGCCTGGATGGATAGAGCATAGAGCATGTGACTCTTGATCTCAGGGTTGTGAGTTTGAGCCCTACTTTGGGTGTAGAGCTTACTTAGAAAAATGTTGGTAAGATGACCAAAAATCAACACCATAACCATGCTGAAACACAAAGGGGGGAACTTCATACCAAAAGCAAGGAGAGAAAATTACAGATGGTAAGGGGCTTGTTCCAGATTGAAGGAATAAATCAAGTGGAAAGCTGAATGGAACCTTAATGCTAACAAAGGGAGAAGTAGCACCTGGAGCAGGGTGGAGCAGAGGCGATGCATGGGCTGATGAGTTCTAGCTGCACGACTTGATGGATCCTGGCAGCATCCCCTTTCCTTTTCCTTAGGCCAGGGGAAAATGATAGAGACAGAGGTTTAGGTGTGGGAGTTTGAGGCAAACAGACTGAAAGTCTGGTCAGACTGGGAAAAACATGAAACATTGGCACCTACAGAACCAATAACTAAAACATCTCTTTGACTTTTTCACTCCAAATATGCAGAAACATGAACTAACCTTCACTGTCCTATCCTTTCAATCAGGTTGCCCACAAAGAAATTGAAGACTAATTGACAATTTCTATAAAAGCGTGCATTCAGGACTCATCAAAACTTAGAGGAAAGCTCACCACTTGAGAGAGGACAGATTCAAAATAGAGAATGTTGCTAACAGAGTTTTTACTATATACATGACTTTAGAAAAACCATAAGTATCCATGGAAGGATTAATATCCACAGAGTAAAACACGGGACAATTGAACTATCAAGAAAGATGGAAGCAAAATTAAATCTTACCATTGAAACAAAGAGCTGGCTGGATTAGTCTAATGGATGTAGCCAAAGGTGCCATTCGTAAACTAGAATATGACCAAAGAATTATCCTAAATGTAGTACAAATATATGAAGAGAAATAAGTTTTAAATATTAGGATAAATACATTACTTTTAATAATTTGACTAATGTCCAGAGGAAAAAGGTAGAGACTATAGAATTGAGAAACCATCCAAACTACAGGCAGATGATAATGTCCCAGGACGACAGCACAGTAAGAATCTCCAAACTGAAAGGGTTAACTATGCCTAGCAGCAAAAATTCTAACAATGACTCCATAGTCCAGGCTCCACAATGGGAAACTGCAGAAAGAAAAAAATTGTAAAACTCCAAAGATGGGGGAGGGGGAAACCTGATTAACTACAAAGGCACAATAACCAATGGATATTCGGTTTCTTATCAGCAAAACCGAATGCAGAAGGTCATGGAACATTGAAGATCTTGGGACAAAGAACTTTAACCCAGAATCTATACCAAATAAAAATATCACTGGAATATGGGAATGAGTTAAAGACATTTTCAACTATGTAGGAACTCAGAAATTTGAGCATTCATGGACATCCTGTGAAAAAGAAACTACTGCTTCAGCAAGAAGATAAATGTGTTGGGGGGGGAGGGTTGGTAAATGGAATGGGAGCAGGAATATGAATTGCTTTAATAAAACTCAGGTGATGTGTCCATGTCAATGCTGACCATTGTTTAAAGTACAATTTGAAACTCATTCAAAATGATACGCACGTTAGAGGGGAGATGTTAAAGATGGGAACAAGGAAAACTATGCTGAAATTCTTGCTTTTAGGTAAAAGAGTGATTCTGATGAACTCTATATATTGTAAAGAAAATAAGAGGGAGGTCAAAACTTGAAAGCTAATCATTATAGGAATACAAATTATGATTTTTTAAAAGAGTGAATTGAATGCATGATTTTTTTCATCAGCGAGTAAAGAAAAAGGATCAGGAAAACTGTTCAACCCATTTAAAGGCAGAAACAGGGATAAATAGTAGCATAAATAAGTAAGCCCTAAAATATCAGAAATAATAACATTTAATCCATGAACTAAGCTCACCTATTAAAATACAGACACTGATTGGCATTTTTCCCTAAGTTTTTATTGAGTTCTAACATATACACAAAGTTTACCAATTATAAGTGCATTTTATGCAAATTGAACATGTTTTCACAAGTTGCACTTATCAAGTAGCCAGCATCCAAATCAAGAAATGGAGCATTTATGGATCTTCTAAAACATTCCCTCTTCCCTGCCTCCCCCATCCCCTCACCTACTTCTTTAACTCTCCTATTCAGGCATTACCTCTTTTAGGGAAACTATGTTGACTATATTGACTTCTGTCATTCTTCCCTGTTTTGTATTTTATGTAAATACAATATGTTATGTATGCTTTCATGGGTGACTCTGTCACTCAACATTACATTTGTGAGATTCAAACATGTCATTGCATATAGTTATCAGCTGTTCATTCTCAAGTCTGCATGGAGTTTCATTGTATGAATATTCAACAACTATTTATCCATCCCATTGTTGATGGACATTTGGATTTGAATTTTCAATTTCAGCCATTATGAAAAGCACTGCTATGAACATTCTAATACATATAAATGTATGTCATTTAGTGAACATGTATGTACACACTTTGGTTGAGTTTAAACTTAGGAATGGAATTGCAGTGTATAAGATCTCCAATTATACTGCATCTTTGCCCCTACATTATATCGCTTATCTTCTTAATTTTATCTATTTTGATTAAATTTCATTTTAGCTATTGCTATTGTTTTAAATTCTCTGATTGTGGAGGAAGTTGGCATGAATTCTTATGTTTATTGACCTCTTGTGAAAAGTTTATTCACATATTTTGCCCATTTTTCTATATTGTTTCTCTCTCATTGACTTGTAGGTGTTCTTTATATGTTGGTGTTCTTTATATACTCTGGATAATAATTGTTTATCAGATATTCCAAACGTTTTATCCCTCTCCTTGACTTGCCGTTTTACTGTTTTACTGATGTTTTATGTAAACAGAAATTTCCAATTTTAAAGTGTTTGAGTTTTTTCTTTCATATTATGGCAAAAAAAAGAAGCCAAACCAAAACAACAAACTTTTGCCATTTCTCTGAAGTGCAATGTTTTCATAAGTGAAGTGTCTACATAGGTATGAGTATGTTTTGGGTCTTTCTGTTCTTTTGCTTTGATGTCTATTTTCACCCCTACTACACTGTTTTATTGTACCTTTATTACTCCTTGGTGTCTGCTAGTGTCCTTTTCTAGCTTCTTTTTATGTCTCTAACATTGTTTTTCCTCTTTATGATTGTCATGACTACTATATGTCTTTAGTTTCATATAAATTTTATAATTTAGTTTCCTTATAATCAACCCAGCTAAATAGGATTTTGACTGACATCACATTGAATTTGTTGCTTAGTAATGGAGAATTGATATCTTTATAATATTGAGTCTTTCAACCCATGGGCTTGATCTAGCTCTCAATGTGACTTAGTTCTGAAAGTAAAATTTTGTGCATTTGTCTTTTATTTATTGCTTTGATTATGCTACTCTAATGATAACTTATAATTTTTAATTGTGCTATTAGGTTAAAAACATAATTGATGTTTATGTTTTGATCTTCTATCCACCTACTTTGCTAAATTTATTCCTTCATTTTAGTAGTGTATAGTTTTTTTGCACTTTCTGCATACTCATTATCGTGTGTGAATGCTTTCTTTCTTTCCCCTATTTATAACATTTATTTCACTTCATTGCTTTAGCCCAGAGTTTAATGATGAATAGAAATGGTGACAATGGACATCTATTCACCATTAAGCATATCTGCTATAGTCCTTTTTTGTTGTTGTTGGTATTCTTAATTTTTTTGAGTATAGTTGATGCGAAATGTTGCATTAATTTCAGGCGTGCAACCTAGTCATTCAACATCTCTATATGTTATGCTATGCTCACCACAACTGTAGCTACCATCTGCTATTACAATACCATTGACTCTATTCTCTATGAATACCTTTTATTACATAACTGTGAGCCTGTATTTCCTATTCCCATTCACCTGTTTTTTTTCCCATTCTCCCATTCCCCTTTTCTTCTGGCAACCATGAGTTCTGTGTATTTATAGATCTGACTCTGTTTTTGTTTATTCCTTTGTTTTGTTTTTTAGATTCCACATATGAGTGAATCATGGTATTTGTCTTAGTATTACTTATTTCACTTAGCATAATCCCTTCCAGGCCCATCCATGTTGTCATAAATGGCAAGACCTTTTTGTGGCTGTATACTATTCCCTTGCATGTATATTTATCACCTCTTTGTCCACTTATCTATTGATGGACACTTGAGTTGCTTCCATAGCTTGGCTATTGTAAATATTTCTTCAATAAACATAGGAGTACATATATCATTTCAAATTAGTGTTGCCATTTTTTTAATAAACACCCAATAGTGGAATTATTAGATCATATGCTATTTCTACTTTTAATTTTTTTGAGGAAACTCCACATTGTTTTTCTGTAGTTGCTATACTAATTTATGTTCCCACCAACAGTTTTTGGTTGGTATTCTTTTTTTTTAAGATTTTCTTTATTTATTTGACACACACAGAAATGACAAGAAGGCAGAGAGGCAGGCAGAGAGAGAGGGGGAAGCAGGCTCTCCGCTGAGCCGATAGCCCCATGCAGGACTTGATCCCAGGATCCTGAGATCATGACCTGAGCCGAAGGCAGAGTCTTAACCCACTGAGCCACCCAGGCACCCTTTGGTTGGTATTCTTAATGGATGGGAGAAATTCCCTTCTATTCCTGGCTTAGAGTTTTCTTTTCTATGAAGAATGGATAGCAAAATTTTATCACATGGTTTTTCCTAGTCTTTTGTGGTTTCATATGAATTTCAAGATTGTTTTTCCTATTTCTGCCTATTTCTGACATTTCCTATGTCATTGGGATTTTGATAGGGATGAGATTAGATCTATAGATGGTTTTGGGGAGTTTGGGCATTTTATCAATATCCAGTCTTCCAATTCTTGCACGCAGGATGACTTTCATTCCATTTGTCTTGTTTAATTTTTTTTTCTGTCTTGTTTAATTTTTTGTTAATGCTTTGTAGTTTTTGGCATACAAGTTTTTTACCACTTTAGTTTATCCCTAATTACTTTCTTCTTTTGGTGCTACTGTAAATGGGATTTCTTTCCTAATTTCTTCTTCAGATAGTTTGTTGTTAGCATACAAAAATCAGTAATATTTCTATTACTAATTTTGTATCTTGTTGCTTTTCTGAATTTATATATCAGGTCTTAGAGTTTCTTTTGTTTGTTCTTTCTATGGCATCAGTTGTAATGTCTCATCTTTCAATATGGTTTGTTTTATTTCAATCTTCTCTCACTCTTTCCTAGTCCAGCTAAAGGTTTGTCGACTATTTACCTTTTCAGAAAACTTAGTTTCCTCAACATTTTTGATTTTGTATTCTCTACTTTGTTTATTTCTGTTCTGTATATCCTTTTCCCCCCTACAAACTTTGGGCTTAGTTTTCTCCACTTTTCTAGATCTCTGAGGTATAAAGTTAGGTTGTTTATTTTCAGCCTTTCTTCCTTTTTAACATAAGCCTATATCACAACAAACTTTCATCTTAGTCCTGCTCTTGCTACATCCCATAAGTTTTCATAGGTTGTGTTAATTTTCATTTTTATCAAAGTATTTTCTAATTTCCTGTTTGATTTCTCCTTTGATCCAATGGCTGTTGAAAGTATGTTGTTTAATTTTAACATATTTGTGAAATTTCTACCTTTCTTTCTATTGGTTTCTAGTTTTATTCCATTTTGTCCAGAAAAGATACTTGGTAAGATTTCAGTCTGCTTAAATGTGTTAAGAATTATTTTGAGAACTAACTTTTGATCTATTCTGGAGAAAGTTTTGTGGGTCAATGAGAAGAATGTATATGTTGCTGCTGTTGGGTGGAATGTCTGTATATCTATTCTAGGTCCATTTGGTTTATATTAGTCAAGTCCTGTGTTTCTTTATTGATCTTCTGCTTGAATGTTGTATACATTATTGCAAGTAGGATATTGAAGTCTCCTACTATTACTGTATTGCTGTGTGTTTCTCCCTTTGGTTCTGTCAATATTTACTTTATGTACTTTGGAGCTCTGATATTGGGTGCATATATATTTATGATTCTTATGCCTTTCTGGTGAATTGACCCTTTTATCATTATATAACATCCTTCCTTGTCTCTTGTGACTGTTCTTTCCTTATTCTATTTTGTTTGACATAAGTATAGTCAGCTCTGCTCTTTTTGGTTACCATTTGCATGGAGTGTCTCTTTCTATCCCTTTATTTTCAGCATTTGTATGTTTTTAAAGCTGAAGTGGGTCTCTTGAAGGCAGCATATACTTGGGTCTTATTTTTTTAATCCATTATATTACTCTTTTTTGATTAGAGAATTTAATCCATTTACATTGGAGTTATTGATAAAGATTTAATACTGCCATTTTGTTAAATTTCTGTTAGTCTTTTATTCCTTTTGTCTGTCTTCTCCTCTTTTTTTTAAAGATTTATTTATTTATTTGACAGAGAGAGACACAAGAGACATAAGACAGAGGGAGGGTACACTTACAAGCAGGGGGAGTGGGAGAGGCAGAAGGAGGCTCCTCCCCCACCCCTCCACCCCCTGCCCCGAGCAGGGAGCCTAGTGCAGGGCTCAGTCCCAGGACCCTGGTATCAAGACCTGAGCCAAAGGCAGACGTTTAACAAGCACCTGAGCCACCCAGGTGCCCCTTTTCCTCTGTTTTTGTTTTTATTTTGTTTTGTTATGCTTTGATTGCTTTCCCTTTTGTGCAACTTTGTGTGTGTGTGTGTGTGTGTGTGTGTGTGTGTGTGTCTTTGTGGCTTATATAAAATACCTGATGATTATAACTATTTTCAATTCTGATCTATATATAGTCTATTTTAATATACAATCTATGTTGAGCTGATGATATGTTTAGTTCAACTGCGTACAAAAACTGTACACTTAAATCCTTTTCCCACACTTTATGTTCTAGTTGTCACAATTTATATATATACTTATTGTGTATGTCTTACCATTTCTTTGTTATGGTTATTTTTAATACTTTTGCCTTTAATGTTTATATAAGTTTAAAAGTTATTTACTCACCACCGTTATAGGAATACAGAATTCTCTATTTGTATTTTCTTTTGCTTCTTTTTAAAAATTCTGGTATATTTAATATACAATGTTACATTAGTTTCAGGTGTATAATATAGTGGTTCAACAATTCCATATATTAATCAGTGCTCATCACGATAAGTGTATTCTTAAACCCCTTTACCTATTCCCTCTTTATTACCCCCCTCCCCTCTGGTAACCATCTGTTTGTTTTCTAGTGTTGAGTCTGTTTTCTGGTTTGTCTCTTTTTTTGTCCTTTGTTCATTTCTTTCTTTAGTTCCACATATGAGTGAAATCATTTGATAATTGTCTTTCTCTGACTTATTTCCCTTAGCATTATACTCTCTAGCTTCATCCATGTTGTTGCAAATGGCAGGAGTTCACTCTTTTTTTTATGAATGAGTAATAGTCCATTATATACATACCACATTTTCATCCATTCATCTATTAATGGGCACTTGGGCTTCTTCTGTAGTTTTGCTATTGCAAGTCATTCTGCAACAAACATAGGGGTGCTTATATCCCTTTTAATGAGACTTTTGTATTTTTGTGGTGAACACCAAGTAGTGTAATTACTAGATTATAGGGTAGTTCTATTTTCAATTTTTTGAGGATTCTCCATACTATTTTCCACAGAGGATGCACCCTTGGCATCCCCACCAACAGTGCATGAGGGTTCCTTTATATCCACATCTTCACCAACACTTGTTTTTTGTGTTTTGATGTTAGCCATTCTGACAGATGTGAGGTGTTTCATACTTTCTTATGCTATGGTGTTGTTAGTTAACCAACTTTTCATTTCCACTGAGAAAACTGCTTTTTAACATTTTATAGGGCAGGTTAAGTGGCGATGAACTCCCTCAGTTTTTGTTTGGGAAAATCTTTATCTTTCCTTTATTTTTGAAGGAGAATTTTGCCTAGTATAGTATTCTTGGATGGCAGGGGGTTTGTTGTTGTTGTTTTTTCATTTTGCACTTTGAATATATCATCCTACTCACTTTTGACATGCAAGCTTTGTGTTGAAAAATCTGCTGATAATCTTATGGGAATTCCCTTTTGTGACAAGTACTTTTTCTCTTGTCCTACTTTCAAAATCTCTTTCTAACTTTTGGTATTTGACTGTAATATGTCTCAGTATGGAATTCTTTGTATTCTTTTTTTCCCCCTTTGTCTTTTGAGTGTTTGAATCTTGATAACCATTTTTTTTTGCCGATTTTTGGAAGTTTTCAGCCATTAATTCTTTGAATAAGCTTTATGCTCCTTTCTCTTCTCCTTCTGAGAAGAGAAATGTGTTTATTACTCTGCTCTGTAGTGTCCTATTAGTCTCTTAAGCTTTCTTCATTCATTTTCAATCTTATTTTCTTTTTGTTCTTCTGATTGAGTTATTTCACTGACCTGTCCTTGAGTTCACTATTTTTTTTTCTTCTGGTTGACCTAGTGAACTGTTGAATCCCTCTAGTGATTTTCTTTTTTCAGTTCCATTATTATGTTCTTTGGCACTGTAATTTCTTTTTAGTATTTTCTCACTGCTGAAATTCTCATTTTGTTGATACATTGCTCTCTTGAACTCAGTAAGCATCTTTTAAAAAATTTTATTATTTATTTATTTTTTAATTTTTTTAAGGATTTTATTTATTTATTTATTTGACAGATAGAGAAAGCACAAGTAGGCAGAGCGGCAGGCAGAGGAAGAGAGAGAAGCAGGCTCTCCAATGAGCAGAGCCTGATGCGGGGCTCGATCCCAGGACCCTGGGACCAGGACCTGAGCCAAAGGCAGCCGCTTAACCAACTGAGCCACCCAGGTGCCCCATATAACCATTATTTTGAATTCCATCTCAGATAAATTATGTGGCTCCATTTCATTAGGTTCAGTTTCTAGAGATTTATCTTGTTCCTTTATTTGGAAAATCTTGGCCTAATTTTTCATTTTATTTGACTCTCTTCTGGTATTTTCACATTAGACAAAGTGGCCACCTCTCTTATTTTTAACAGATTCATCTTGTGCAGGAGAAGACATCTACCAGTAAGCCCAGCCAGAGATTCTGGTGGACCTCTCAAATTTTACAGGTAGTCTAACTCTCCCTTCCTTCCTTCCTTTATTTCTCTGTCTCTCTTCTCTTCTCCTCTCCTCTTTCCTTTTTCTTTTCTTTTCTTTTTTTTTTTTTTACGCTCTCCAGACATCTAGTGTCTTGCAAATGCACTGGAACAAGGGAAACTGAATCTCCTTCCTTTGGCCACTCCCAGAAGAGTTGAATCATTGGATACTGAGTCAAACTCCTTCCCTCTCCAGGGAGAAGCTGTGAGTTTCACTCTGTGCTCAACAGGGTGATGGGACCGCAGCAACTTCCAGCCAGAATCTCTGTCTCTGTTCTTAATTGTCCCCAGATAGCTAGACCTTTTCTGACTCATCAAAAGTCTAAGACTGAAAAGAGAGTTGCGCATTCTCTGGGTATCTCTGAAGAGGTTGGGGCATTGGGCTCATGGATCAACTCTTCTCATCCCAGAGCCAGGCTGAGAGCTGGGATTTTTTTTTATCTGTGCTGAGCTAGGTGATGGGCGGGGAGAGCCTTGATATCTACTAGTCAAATCATTGTCTCCATCACCTCCCATGCTGGTAAACTGTTCCAAACCCCTCAGAGCTCCAAGACTGGCAAGACTGAAGCTAGTTATTTGGGGATTCCCCTTTGAAAAGTTGAGTTGCTGGGTGCCTGAATGAACTCTCTCCCTCCCCTGAGGAAATCCAAGAGCTGGTGTGTCTCTTTATATTTGTATGGCATTGTGCCAGAGGTAAGAGTTTATGCTGATAAAAGGTACCTGGAAACTCTGGCTTTGGTGATTTTGGTATTTTGTTCACCTGGGGTTCAGGAGCTTTTCAATTAGTTTTTATTTCTCAGAGGAGGAATTTGACCATCAGTTACTGTTAAATTGGCGCTTTTGTTGGGATTGGAAATGTTCTGGACTTCTTATTGGGCCATCTTACTGACTTCATTCTTCTAGGGATTTTGGGGGGAGGATTTTAAAGTTATTCAATAATTATACCTCCTTCCCAAACAAAAGCTCCAGGGTCAATCAGGTTTTTTCTGAATTCTTCCAAAATTCCAAAGAACATTTAATTCCTATTTTATAAATATTTTTCCAGAACACAGTGATCAAAAACTTGCCAGATTATTTCAGTAAGGTAACAAAACCAAATATAAAAATATAAAAATTGTCCTCTAATCCATGAATATTAATGTAAATTCTTTTTTTTTTTAATTCTTAAATAAAATACCACAATGTCTAATCCACTTATATATCAAAAGAATAAACCATCACCACCAAATGGGTTTGCCTCCAAAAATGTAGAGGTAACTATCATTTAATAACCTATCAATAAAATGTTACATTGTTACATCAAAATGAAAAAAAAACTCTTTGAAATGTGAATTAAAATTTATAGAAGCAATGTGAATAACACCCTAGAAATACAACACACATTGTTGACATTTTTTTTAGAAAAAGGTTTTATTTATTTATTTGAGAGAGAATGAGTCCAAGAGAGAGCAGAAGCGGAGGGGCAGAGAGATAGGGAGAAGCAGGCTCCCTACTACGCAGGGAGCCTGATATGGGTCTCAATCCCAGGACCCTGGGATCATGACCTGAGCTGGAAGCAGAAACGTAACCAGCTGAGCCACCCAGAAACCCCACTGTTGACTTTTTAACAGAGTATGTGATATTTGCAGTTTTGGCCTTAAAGCTTTCCAATAGTGGAAGAATCATTTACAGTGCCTGTTGTTACCCTCATTACTAAATTTTGTTCTGAATGTTTCAGTAAATGTGATATTATATAAAATAAAAATTAAAGAAATAGCTATTAGAAAATAGTGGGTAATATCATCATCAACTCTGTAATTGCTATTCTATAATTCAGACCCAAGTTAACTGGAAACTTGAAACATATTTCAATAAGGTGACTAGATACATATATGTATAAAAAATAAATACCTTTTTCATATATAACAATGATCGTTTTAACATTTTAATGAAAAATGATGTCATACAGGACAAGTTGAGAAAATATAAATTACATAAGAATAATAAAATAAATATTTGAGAACTTTATGAATAATTGTAATTAAAAAGATTTACCTGAGAATTTAAAAGAAGTCTTCAATAAACGTAAAGATGTACCATGTTCCTGGAAGGAAAGGATAAAACTTCAAACTATGTTAATTCTTTTTACATTATCTTAGATGTTTGGCATCATCTCACATATGCTGACAAGATTTCTTTATTCAATTTTGAGAAATGCAATTCAAGAGTCTAAAAGAATAATTGTGGGACACCCGGGTGGCTCAGTTGGTTGACCTTCTGATTCTTGATTTCAGATCAGGTCATGATTTCAGGGTGGTGAGATCAAGCCCATGTCAGGTTCCCCACTCAGTGGGGAGTCTCCTGGAGATTCTCTCTCTCTCTCTCTCTCTTCCTTTCCCCCTACCCCCCTCCTGGTCTTTCTCTATCTCTTTTTCTCTCCCCCAAATAAATAAATTTTAAAAAAAGAAAAATTGTAAGAAGCACAAATAATTTTTTCAAAGAATGGGGAAATAATGGGGTTACTTAGTTTACTTGTTATTAAGACATAATATAATTCTTTAATATTTCATGAAGTCAAGGAAAAAGATCCAACAGAATTCTATAACAGATAAGCCAGCTCAGAAACAAATCTTATATATAATTTTTATATGATAAAAGTGCCACTGTCACATTGATTTATATTTAGAAACATAGATTACCTTAATAAATGGTGCTCTGCTAATAGTTAACTTTAAAAACAATACTTGAATTAAAAATTATACCACAAATGAGTTTCGTATAGATCACAGGAAGTTTACATAGTTTTAAGCATAAAGAAATAAGATAATCACAAAGAAAAAAATTTAGATAAGTGATTTTTATATGTTTAGGTATAAATTTATGTCAAAGGCCATACACAGCCAGTGAGCACATGAAAAAATATTTAACATCACTAGTAGTTGGAAAATGCAAATCAAAACCACAATGAGATATTGCTTCATACTCAATAAGATGGCTATTAATGAAAAGAAATCAAAACCAAACCAGGAGGTAATAAATGTTGATGAGGTTATGGAGAAATTCCATTACTTACAAATTGATGGTAGAATTTTAAATGGTAGTGCCACTGTGAAAAACACTATGGTGGATCCTTAAAACATTAAACATAGAATTAGTATGTGATCCATCAATTCTACTTCTGGGTACATACCCAAAAGAATTGAAAGCAGGGACTTGAATAGATGATTGTACATCAATGTTCATAGCATCATTATTTTCAGTAGCCAAAATGTGGAAGCAATTCTAGTGCTCATCGAGAGATGAAGGGATAAGGAAAATGTGATAATTTTTTTTTTTAGATTTTATTTATTTATTTGACAGATAGAGGTCACAAGTAGTCAGAGAGGCAGGCAGAGAGAGAAGAGGAAGCAGGCTCCCTGCGGAGCAGAGAGCCCAGTTTGGGGCTCAAAGCGGGCCTCAATGTGGGGCTCGATCTCAGGACCCTGGGATCATTACCTGAGCTAAAGGAAGAGGCTTTAAACCCCCTGAGCCACCCAGGTGCCCCAAATGTGATAAATATTTAAAAAGGAAAATTATTCAGCCTTAAAAAAGGAAGGAAATTCTGACCTATGCTACAAAATGAATGAAACTTAAAAACATTATGCTAAGTGATGGGACACGTGGGTGCCTCAGCCGGCTAAACATCTGCCTTCAGCTCAGGTCAAGATCCCAAGGTCCTAGGACTGAGTTCCACTCAGGCTCCCTACTCAGTGGGAGCCTGCTTCTCCCTCTACCTCTGCTGTTCCCCCTGCTTGTGTTTGCTCTCTCTGTCTCTGTCAAATAAATAAAATCTTTAAAAAATTATGTTAAGTGAAATAAGACACAAAAGGGCAAATATTATATGACTCCACTGATATGAGGTAATTATCATAGCCAAATTCATAGAAACACATGTTGACTTTTTTAAAAGTTCATTTGGAACTTCTGACCCTATTTAAAATTTTTCTTTTTTTTCTTCTTCAGATCACTACTTTTATTATATCATAGAATTTGATACATAGTATTTCCATTTTTTTAATTTTTAAATTTTTTTATAAACATATAATGTATTTTTATCCCCAGGGGTACAGGTCTGTGAATCACCAGGTTTATACAATTCACAGAACTCACCATAGCACGTACCCTCCCCAATGTCCATAACCCCACACCCCTCTCCCTCCCCCCCTCCTCCCAGCAACCCTCAGTTTGTTTTGTGAGATTCAGAGTCACTTATGGTTTGTCTCCCTCCCAATCCCATCTTGTTTCATTTATTCTTTTCCTACCCCCCCAAACCCCCCATGTTGCATCTCCACTTCCTCATATCAGGGAGATCATATGATAGTTGTCTTTCTCTGATTGACTTATTTTGCTCAGCATAATACCCTCTAGTTCCATCCACGTCATCGCAAATGGCAAGATTTCATTTCTTTTGATGGCTGCATAGTATTCCATTGTATATATGTACCACATCTTCTTTATCCATTCATCTGTGATGGACATCTAGGTTCTTTCCATAGTTTGGCTATTGTGGACATTGCTGCTATAAACATTCGGGTGCACGTGCCCCTTCGGATCACTACGTTTGTATCTTTAGGGTAAATACCCAGTAGTGTAATTGGTAGCTCTATTTTCAACTGTTTGAGGATCCTCCATGCTGTTTTCCAGAGTGGTTGCGGCAGCTTGCATTCCCACCAACAGTGTAGGAGGGTTCCCCTTTCTTCGCATCCTCGCCAGCATCTGTAATTTCCTGACTTGTTAATTTTAGCCATTCTGACTGGTGTGAGGTGGTATCTCATTGTGTATTTCTCTGATGCCGAGTGATGTGGAGCACTTTTTCACGTGTCTGTTGGCCATCTGTATGTCTTCTTTGCAGAAATGTCTGTTCATATCCTCTGCCCATTTCTTGATTGGATTATTTGTTCTTTGGGTGTTGAGTTTGCTAAGCTCTTTATAGATTTTGGATACTAGCCCTTTATCTGATCTGTCATTTGCAAATATCTTCTCCCATTCTGTCAGTTGTCTTTTGTTTTTGTTAACTGTTTGCTGTACAAAAGCTTTTGATCATGATGAAATCCCAATAGTTCATTTTTGCCCTTGCTTCCCTTGCCTTTGGCGATGTTCCCAGGAAGAAGTTGCTGTGGCTGAGGTCAAAGAGGTTGCTGCCTGCGTTCTCCTCAAGGATTTTGATGGATTCCTTTCTCACATTGAGGGCCTTCATCCATTTTGAGTCTATTTTCATGTGTGGTGTAAGGAAACGGTCCAATTTCATTTTTCTGCATGTGACTGTCCAATTTTCCGAACACCATTTATTGAAGAGGCTGTCTTTTTTCCATTGGACATTCTTTCCTGCTTTGTCGAAGATTAGTTGACCATAGAGTTGAGTGTCTATTTCTGGGCTCTCTATTCTGTTCCATTGATCTATGTGTCTGTTTTTGTGCCAGTACCATACTGTCTTGTTCATGACAGCTTTGTAAATGAGCTTGAAGTCTGGAGTTGTGATGCCACCAACTTTGTTTTTTTGTTTTTCCAACATTACTTTGGCCATTTGAGGTCTTTTCTGGTTCCATATAAATTTTAGGATTATTTGTTCCATTTCTTTGAAAAAAATGGATGGGATTTTGATAGGGATTGCATTAAATGTGTAGATTGCTTTAGGTAGCATAGACATTTTCACAATATTTATTCTTCCAATCCAGGAGCGTGGAACATTTTTCCATTTCCTTGTGTCTTCCTCAATTTCTTTCATGAGTACTTTATGGCTTTCTGAGTATAGATTCTTTGCCTCTTTGGTTAGGTTTATTCCTAGGTATCTTATGGTTTTGGGTGCAACTGTAAATGGGATTGATTCCTTAATTTCTCTTTCTTCTGTCTTGTTGTTGGTGTAAAGAAATGCAACAACTGATTTCTGTACTTTAATTTTATATCCTGACACTTTACTGAATTCCTGTACAAGTTCTAGCAGTTTTGGAGTGGAGCCTTTTGTGTTTTCCACATACAGTATCATATCATCTGCAAAGAGTGATAGTTTGACTTCTTCTTTGCCAGTTTGGATGCCTTTAATTTCTTTTTGTTGTCTGATTCCTGAGGCTAGGATTTCTAGGACTATGTTGAATAGCAGTGATGATAATGGACATCCCTGCCGTGTTCCTGACCTTAGCCGAAAAGCTTTCAGGTTTTCTCCATTGAGAATGATATTTGCGGTGGGTTTTTAATAGATGGCTTTGATAATATTGAGGTATGTGCCCTCTATCCCTACACTTTGAAGAGTTTTGATCAGGAAGGGATGCTGTACTTTGTCAAATGCTTTTTCAGCATCTATTGAGAGTATCATATGGTTCTTGTTCTTTCTTTTATTAATGTATTGTATCACATTGATTGATTTACGGATGTTGAACCAAACTTGCAGCCCTGGAATAAATCCCCCTTGGTCTTGGTGAATAATCTTTTTTAATGTACTGTTGGATCCTATTGGCTAGTATTTTGGTGAGAATTTTTGCATCTGTGTTCATCAAGGGTATTGGTCTGTAATTCTCTTTTTTGATAGGATCCTTGTCTGGTTCTGGGATCAAGGTGATGCTGGCCTCATAAAATGAGTTTGGAAGTTTTCCTTCCATTTCTATTTTTTGGAACAGTTTCAGAAGAATAGGTATTAATTCTTCTTTATATGTTTGGTAGAATTCCCCTGGGAAGCCATTTGGTCCTGGGCTTTTGTTTGTTTGGAGATTTTTACTGATTGTTTCAATCTCCTTACTGGTTGTAGTTCTGTTCAGGTTTTCTATTTCTTCCTGGTTCAGTTATGGTAGTTTATATGTCTCTAGGAGTGCATCCATTTCTTCCAGATTGTCAAATTTGTTGGCATAGAGTTGTTCATGATATGTTCTTATAATTGCTTGTATTTCTTTGGTGTTGGTTGTGATCTCTCCTTTTTCATCATGATTTTATTTATTTGGGTTCTTTCTCTTTTCTTTTTGATAAGTCTGGCCAGGGGTTTATCAATCTTATTAATTCTTTCAAAGAACCAGCTCCTAGTTTCGTTGATTTGTTCTATTTTTTTTTGGTTGTTGTTGTTGTTTCTATTTCATTGATTTCTGCTCTGATCTTTATGATTTCTCTTCTCCTGCTGGGTTTAGGCTTTCTTTGTTGTTCTTTCTCCAGCTCCTTTACGTGTAGGGATAGGTTGTGTATTTGAGACCTTTCATGTTTCTTGAGAAAGGCTTGTATTGCTATATATTTTCCTCTTAGGACTGCCTTTGCTGTGTCCCACAGATTTTGAAGCGTTGTGTTTTCATTATCATTTGTTTCCATGAATTTTTTCAATTCTTCTTTAACTTCCTGGTTGACCCAGTCATTCTTAAGTAGGATGCTCTTTAGCCTCCATGTATTTGAGTTCTCTCCAAATTTCCTCTTGTGACTGAGTTCTAGCTTCAGAATATTGTGGTCTGAAAATATGCAGGGAATGATTCCAGTCTTTTGGTACCAGTTAATACTTGGTTTGTGACCCAGGATATAATCTATTCTGGAGAACGTTCCATGTGCACTGGAGAAGAATGTGTATTCTATTGCCCTGGGATGGAATGTTCTGAATATATCTGTGATGTCCATTTGGTCCAGTGTGTCATTTAAGGCCTTTATTTCCTTGTTGATCTTTTGCTTGGATGATCTGTCCATTTCAGTGAGGGGAGTGTTAATGTCCCCTACTATTGTTGTATTATTGTTGATGTGTTTCTTTGATTTTGTTATTAATTGGTTTCTATAGTTGGCTGCTCCCATGTTAGGGGCATAAATATTTAAAATTGTTAGGTCTTCTTGTTGGACAAACCCTTTGAGTATGATATAGTGTCCTTCCTCATCTCTTATTATAATCTTTGGCTTAAAAATCTAATTGATCTGATATAAGGATTGCTACCCCAGCTTTCTTCTGATGTCCATTAGCATGGTAAATTGTTTTCCACCCCCTCACTTTAAATCTGGAGGTGTCTTTGGGTCTAAGATGAGTTTCTTGTAGGCAGCTTATTGATGGGTTTTGTTTTTTTATCCATTCTGATACCCTGTGTCTTTTGATTGGGGCATTTAGCCCATTTACATTCAGGGTAACTATTGAGAGATATGAATTTAGTGCCATTGTATTGCCTGTAAGGTGACTGTTACTGTATATTGTCTGTTCCTTTCTGATCTACAACTTTTAGGGTCTCTCTTTGCTTAAAGGACCCCTTTCAATATTTCCTGTAGAGCTGGTTTGGTGTTTGCAAATTCTTTCAGTTTTTGTTTGTCCTGGAAGCTTTTTGTCTCTCCTTGTATTTTCAATGATAGCCTAGCTGGATATAGTATTTTTGGCTGCATGTTTTTCTCATATAGTGCTCTGAATATATCATGCCAGTTCTTTCTGGCCTGCCAGGTCTCTGTGGATAAGTCTGCTGCCAATCTAATATTTTTACCATTGTATGTTACAGACTTCTTTTTGTGGGCTGCTTTCAGGATTTTCTCTTTGTCGCTAAGACTAGTAAATTTTACCATCAGGTGATGGGGTGTGGACCTATTTTTATTGATTTTGGGGGGCGTTCTTTGTATCTCCTGGATTTTGATATTTGTTCTCTTTGCCATATTAGGGAAATTCTCTACAATAATTCTCTACAATATACCTTCCGTTCCCCTTTCTCTTTTTTCTTCTTCTGGAATCCCAATTATTCTAATGTTGTGTCGTCTTATGGTTTTACTTATCTCTCGAATTGTCTCCTCGTGGTCCAGTATTTGTTTGCCTCTCCTTTGCTCAGCTTCTTTGTTCTCTGTCATTTGGTCTTCTATATCACTAATTCTTTCTTCTGCCTCATTTATCCTAGCAGTAAGAGCCTCCATTTTTTATTGTACCTCACTAATAGCTTTTTTGATTTCAACTTGGTTAGATTTTAGTTCTTTTATTTTACCAGAAAGGGCTTTTATCTCTCCAGAGAGGGTTTCTCTAACATCTTCCATGCCTTTTTTTGAGCCTAGTTAGAACCTTGAGAATCGTCATTCTGAACTTTAGATCTGACATATTACCAATGTCCATATTGATTAGATCCCTAGCCTTTGGTATTGCCTCTTCTTCTTTTTTTTTGTGGTGAGTTTTTCTGCCTTGTCATTTTGTCCAGATAAGAATATATGAAGGAGCAAATAAAATGTTAAAAGGGTGGCTAAGACCCCACGAAAATGTGCTTTAACTAAATCAGAAGAGACCCCAAATTGTGGGAGGGAGAAAGGGAATAAAAAGAAGTTCAGAAAAAAAAATTAGAAAAAGAAAACAAATTAAAAGAAAATACAAAAAGAAAAAATATATATATATTAGACTGGTGACTAGAACAGGGTCATCCACTTAATTTTGGGAGTATTTTGGTCTCTTAGAAGAAACTACCTCCCAAAATTTTAAAGAATGAAAAACATATATAAGGGTAAACACAATGAAGAGATGGAATGTGCTTATAAAATGAAAATTTTTTTTTTAATTTCTAAAAAAGGAGTTGATAAAATAAGTTGGTTGGAAGAATAAAGAAAAAGAAAGTGGAGAGATTTTGCTTGGGCTGGAGACTAGAACAAGCCCGGAGCTAGAATTAGGGTATATTTTGATCTATTAGAAGAAGTTGTACCCCAAATTTTTTAGGAAAAAAAAACCCCTATGTGTATACAGAAAAATAAAGTTAGATACAATGAAGGACAAAATATGACCATAATAATGAAGATTCAAAAAAGATTATTATTATTTTTTATGAAAGGTATTGTTAAGATAAACTAGTTAAAAAATGTTAAAAGAGGAAAAGGTAAAAGTTAAAAAAAATTTAGAAAAAAAAACTTAAATTAAAAAAAATTAAATTAACTGCAAGACTAAAGAATCATGGGGAGAAAGCCATGAATTCCATTCTTTGCTTTCTCCTCCTCTGGAATTCCGCTGTTCTCCTAAGCGAACTTGTTCTTGGCTGGATTTCTTGTTGATCTTCTGGGGGAGGGGCCTGTTGTAGTGATTCTCAAGTGTCTTTGCCCGAGGCAGAATTGCACCGCCCTTACCCAGAGCCGGGGTAAGTAATCCGCTCGGGTTTGCTTTCGGAAGATTTTGTTCCCTGAACGCTTTCCGTAGATTTCCGGAGGATAGGAATAAAAATGGCGGCCTCCCAGTCTCTGGCCCGGAGGAGCCGAGAGCTCGGGCCCCACTCCTCAGTATGCCCTCAGAGAAAAGTGCTCAATCACTCCCATCTCCTTGGCCTCCAGCCACGCTCTGAGCTCACCCAGCCTGCGACCGGTTCAAGGTAACCCCGAGCTGAGAGCTCACTCCTCGGCTCTGTCTCTGTAGCCATCTTCCCTGTTCTAATACCTGTGAGCTCTGCTACACTCAGAAACCCCCGATCCTTCTGTGACCCTGCGGGACCTGGGGCCACACTGACCCCACGTGGACTTCACCCCGGTTTAGCCTCTGGAGCAATGTCCCTCAGTGGAGCAGATTTTTAAAAGTCCTGATTTAGTGCTTCATTGCTCTGCCACTTGCTGGGAGCTGGCCCCTCCCCCCCACAGTCTATCTTCCCATCGCTTTGGATTCACTTTTCCGTGGGCCCTACCTTTCAGAAAGTAATCGATTTTCTGTTTCTAGAATTGTTGCTCTTCTTCTCTTCAGTCTCCTGTTGGATTTGTAAGTGTTCGCAATGGATTGATAAGCTATCTAGCTGATCTCCTGCTACCTGATGTAGTCTCAGCCTGCTACTGCTCCGCCATCTTGATTCCCCCCTAGTATTTCCATTTTAAGTATGTTCTAGAAATTCTGTAATGTCAGTTTTTTTCTTTCTTTCTTTCTTTCTTTCTTTCTTTCTTTCTTTCTTTCTTCCTTTCTTTCTTTATATGTTTTTAAAAATTAACATGTATTATTTGTTTCAGGGGTACAGGTCTGTGATTCATCAGTCTTACACAATTCATAGCACCCACCATAGCACACACCCTCCCCAGTCTCCATCACCCAACCACCCCATCCTTCCAAACCCCTCCCCTCCAGCAAACCTCAGTTTGTTTCCTGAGATTAAGAATCTCTTAAGGTTTGTCTCTGTCTCTGTTTTCATCTTGTTTCATTTTACCCTCCCTTCCCCTGTAATCCTGTCTTGTTACTCAAATTGCTCATATGAGTGAGATTGTATGATAATTGTCTTTCTCTGATTGATTTATTTCGCTCAGTATAATACCCTCTAGTTCCATCCATGTCATTTCAAATGGCAAGATTTTGTTTTTGATGGCTGCATAATATTTTCCATTGTATTATACACCACATCTTCTGGACATTGCTGCTATAAACATTGGGTGCATGTGTACCTTCAGATCACTACATTTGTATCTTTAGGGTAAATATCCAGTAGTGTGATTGCTGGGTCATAGGGTAGCTCTATTTTCAACTTTTTGAGGAACCTCCATACTGTTTTCCAGAGTGGCCTCACCAGCCTGCATTCCCACCAACAGTGTAGGAGGGTTCCCCTTTCTCCACATCCTCACCAACATCTGTCGTTTCCTGACTTGTTAATTTTAGCCATTCTGACTGGTGTGAGGTGGTATCTCACTGTGTTTTGATTTGTATTTCCCTGATGCTGAGTGATTTTTCATGTGTCTGTTGGCCATCTGGATGTCTTCTTTGCACTAATGTCTGTTCATGCCTTCTGCCCATTTCTTGATTAGATTGTTTGTTCTTTGTTCTTTGAGGGTTGAGATTTTGGATATTAGCCCTTTATCTGATATGTCATTTGCAAATATCTTCTCCAATTCTGTCTTTTGGTTTTGTTGACCATTTCCTTTGCTGTGCAAAAGTTTTTATCTTGATGAAGTCCCAATAGTCCATTTTTGCCCTTGCTTCCCTTGTCTTTGGTGAGGTTCCTAGGAAGAAGTTGCTGTGGCTGAAGTCAAAGAGGTTGCTGCCTGTGTTCTCCTCGTGGATTTTGATGGATTCCTGTCTCACATTGAGGCCTTTCATCCATTTTGAGTCCATTTTTGTGTGTGGTGTAAGGAAATGGTCTACTTTCATTCTTTGGCATGTGGCTGTCCAATTTTCCCAACACCATTTGTTGAAGAGACTTTTTTTTTTTTCTACTGGACATTCTTTCTTGCTTTGTTGAAGATTAGTTGGCCATAGAGTTGAGGGTCCATATCTGGGCCCTTTATTTTGTTCCATTGATCTATGTGTCTGTTTTTGTGCCAGTACCATATTGTCTTGATGATGACAGCTTTGTAATAGAGCTTAAAGCCTGGAATTGTGATGCCACTAGCTTTGGTTTTCTTTTTCAACATTCCTCTGGCTTTTTGGGGTCTTTTCTGGTTCCATATAAATTTTAGAATTATTTGTTCCATTTTTTGACAAAGTTGATGGTATTTGGCAGGGATTGCATTAAATGTGTAAATTGCTCTATATAGCATAGACATTTCCACAATATTTTTTCTTACAATCTATAAGCATGGAACGTTTTACAGTTTCCTTGTGTCTTCCTCAATTTCTTTCATGAGTACTTTATAGTTTTCTGAGTACAGATTCTTTGCTTCTTTGGTTAGGTTTATTCCTAGGTACCTTATGGTTTTGGGTGTAGTTGTAAGTGAGATCAGCTCCTTAATTTCTCCTTCTTCTGTCTTGTTGGTTTATAAAAATGCAACTGCTTTCTTTGCATTGATTTGATATCTTGACACTTTACTAAATTCCCATATGAGTCCTAGCAGTTTTGGAGTGGAGTCTTTTGAGTTTTCCACATAAAGTATGGAAAGAGTGAGAGTTTGACGTCTTTGCTGATTCAGAAGGCTTTTATTTCTTTCTGTTGTCTGATTGGTGAGGCTAGGACCTCTAGTACTATGTTGAATAGCAGTGATGATAGTGGACATCCCTGCTGTGTTCCTGATCTTAGGGGAAAAGCTCTCAGTTTTTCCTCACTGAGAATGATACTTGCTGTGGGTTTTTCATAGGTGACTTTTATGATATTGAGGTATATACCCCCTATCCCTACACTGTGAAGAGTATTGCTCAAGAAAGGAGCTATGTTTTGTCAAATGCTTCTTCTGCATCTGTTGAGAGTATCCTATGGTTCTTATTCTTTCTTTTATTAATGTATTGTGTATTTGTATCATTAATGTATCATATTAATGTACTAATATTAATATATTAATTTTATTAATGAATTAATAGTATTAATGTATTGTATCATTGTATCATTAATGTTTGTAAGTTTTAATATTAGATGACAGGGTGTTGACCTATTTTTATTGATTTTGAGGGGGGTTCTCTATGTCTTTTGGGATTTTGATGCTTGTTTCCTTCTCCAAATTAGGGAAGTTCCCTGTTATAATTTCCTCCAATATACCTTGTGCCCCTCTCTCTCTTTCTTCTTCTGGGATCCCAGTTATTCTAATATTGTTTTGTCTTATGGTATAACTTGCCTCTCAGATTCTCCCCTCATGATCCAGTAGTTGTTTATGTCTCTTTTTCTCAGCTTCTTTATTCTCCACCATTTGTCTTCTATATCACTAATTATTCTGCATCATTTATTCTAGCAGTAAGAGCCTCCATTTTTTATTGCACCTCATTAATAGCTTTTCTCATTTCAACTTGGTTAGATTTTAGTTCTTTTTTTTTCTCCAGAAAGGGATTTTATTTCTCCAGGAAGGGATTCTCTAGTATCTTCCATGCTTTTTTCAAGCCCAGCTAGCATCTTTATAATTATCATTCTGAACTCTAATTCTGACATCTTCTGATGTCTTACTAATATCCATATTGATTAGGTCCCCTGCCATCAGTACCTCCTCTTGTTCCTTTTTTGGGTGTGCTTTTCTACCATGTCATTTTGTCCAGAGAAGAATAGATGAATGAGATAATAAAATGCTGAAAGGGTGACAACAACCCTAGAAAAATATACATTAACCAAATCAGAAGAGACCTGAAACTGAGGGGAGAAGAATGGAAAAATAGAAGTATAATTAGGCTGTTGAATAGAACAGAACCTCACACTTGATTTTGGGTGTAATTTGGTCAGTTAGGAGAAACTGCCTACTAAAATTTTAAAGAAAGAAAAGCATATACATGGGTAAACTTGATGAAAGGATGTAATATGACTGTAAAGGTGAAAATTAAAATAGATTTTTTAAAAAAAGGAATTGATAAGTTGTTGAAAAAATAAAAAAAGAAAGAAAGGAGAGAATGTGATCAGGCTGGAGTCTAGAACAAAACCGTATGCTAGATTTAGGGTGTATTTTGGTCTGTTAGAAAAAACTATCCCCAAATTTTAAAGAAATAAAACTTATATGTATATTTAAAAAAGGTTAAATACAATGAAGGGATAGAATATGACTATAAAAATGAAAATTAAAAAATATTTTAAAAAGGTATTGATGTGATAAAGTAGTTAAAATGGGTTGAAATAGAAAAGAAGAAAATTTCAGAAAAAGAAATAGAAAAATAGAAAAAAATGAAAATTAAAAATTTTAACTTTGAAAGACTAAAGCATCATGGGAAAAAGCCATGAATTCTAACTCTTGTTTTTCCCTAGCACTGGTGCTTTGCAGTTCTCATCGATCAGTAAACTTGGTCTTGCTTGGATGATCTTGCTGATCTTCTGGGGGAGGGGCCTTTTGCAGTGATTCTCATATGTCTTTGTCCAAGGTGGAATTGCTCTGCCCTTGCCAACAATCTGCCCATGTTTGTGCTTGGTAGCTCTTTTTTCCTGAACACTTTCCGTACAGCTTTGGAGGAGGACAATGAAGTTGGTGGCCTCCCAATCTCCAGCCTTGGAAGAGCCGGGAACTTGGGGCCCCATTCCTCAATGTGCCCTCAGAGAAAAGCAGTCAATCCCTCCTGTCTCCCTGGTCTCCAGCTGCACTCTGTGCTCACCCAGCCCGTGACTGAGCATTTCTATCTCTGACATACAGCCCTGTTAGGAGTCTCCAAACCCAGCTGATTCCTGCAGCATACTCTCGCACCACTCCTCCCAATGTAGGAAGTGGGGATCTCCCTGGATCTGCCAATTGTGGGGTCCCTGCTTGAAGAATAGTGGCCTGAATGCCTCGGATCATGGTTTAAGGTACCCTGAGCTGAGAGCCCCCCTTCTCTGCTCCATCTCTGCAGCTGGCTTCCCCGCTCTGATACCTGGGAGCTCTGCTACACTCAGACACACATGGTCTTTCTGTGACCCTGTGGGTCCTGTGACCACACTGTCCCTGTGAGGGCTCCACCCCTGATTAGCCTCTGGAGTGACATCCCACAGTGAAGCAGACTTCTAAAAGTTCGAATTTTGTGCTCCATTGCTCTACCACTTGCTAAGAGCTGGCCCCTCCCCTTACAATCTATCTTCCTGTATGTCACCTCAGATTCACTTTTCTGAACATCCTACCTTCCAAAAAGTGGTCACTTTTCTGTTCCTAGAATTGCTGCTAGTCTTCTCTTCGATCTCCTGGTTGAGTGTGTAGGTTTAGAACAGTTTGATTACTATCTAGCTGAATTCCTGGGACCAGATGGAATTTAGTTTTCCTACTCCTCAGCCATCTTGGTCTAAAATTCTTTTCCTTTTATTTTTTACTCTCTTATTGTTTTGGTTTCTCTCTTTCCCTCTGTCTGCCAGTTTTCTACATCTTTATTTACCTTATGTTGGTATTTTTAGGAACTCTCAAAACTAGTGTGTCTTGCTATAGTTCTGGGTTTTATATGTCCCCTGAAACCCAAACTGGAACATAGAGCATGGCAGTCCAGCACATGGGTTGGCATTCCAACCAAATTCTAGATTTAGATCATTTTTTCACTCCTTCATTCATTCAACAAATCATTAATTATTAGCTGTGTGTTGATATTCAACTGGATATGATAGAGTCATGCACAGTAACCCTTCCTCATAGAGTTTCTGAGGATATAGTATGTCCCATGATCAATCTTCAAGTTATTCTTTTCTGACCTATCTCTTTCTCACCTATCTCTTTCTCACCTATCATATGTCTCACCAGAACCTTACCCCTACTAATTTCTTTTGAACTCTACTCTGCTTTAGATGAGTTATTTGAAGACGGTGTTCTAATTCTATTTCAATTCTGGTGGTCAGTGTTGCGATTGCTTAACAAAGAGTTCCTTTTTTTTGTGGTCATAGTATCTCGTTAAGTTAGGTTACTCTTTACTGCATTCTCAATGCAAGCTGCAATTGAAATAGAGAGTATTTATCCAAGTAGAAAGAATTTTACAACCCCTATAGTGGTACTTTAGGTTAAAATTATAGCCGATTCATTTGCCCCTACATAAAGTGATTCCCTTATTGCCAATAACTTCAATCTTATCAAGTACTCATTCAAAACTGTGCTTTACTCCACATTTTTTCCCATCTCCATGGCTTTTTCTCAGTTAATCCTTCTAAACCTTCTCTATTAATGTTATTTTAGAACAACAGAACTGGAGACATCTGAACACACTACAGCAAAAAGGGGCTGCTTTCTGGGGATCACAATTAAACTAAGGGCTTTCTATTCTCTCCTGAAATAAATTTTTTTTTTCTTAAAGCAAAGGGCCAGTCCTCAATTTCAAGAGCTTTCTTAGGATTTGTATTCATTCATCAATTAGTATAGCCCAGTGCCTGGTAAAATGTAGATGCTTACTATTACCTTAATTATTTTAAGGGATATGTTAAGAATAAAAGAAAATATCTACTACTGGAATGTTCTCTGAGATTAACACTTTTAAGAACAACCTGGCATTGTGGTGAAGATTTAGATGGAGCTTGATTTGAATCTTGTTTATCCTCCTAAATATTAATTGTCAGACTTTAATAAATTATTTAATATCCAAGACTCAACATCGTGATATCTAAAATAAGGGCAGTGTTAACTACTGTTTGAGGTTAGATGAGGTTATTATTTCCCATATGGTGTTTGATACCTACTATGCACACAGCATTATTAATAGTACTGTTACTATTTCAAAAAACTGCTCATAGGCTCTTGTTCTGTCCCCACTCTATTCATGCACATTTTGATTTTACATAGTAATCAAATATGTTCGTGGGTATGGAGTGAGGTAGGAATCATGTTGACTTGGGCATCAGGAAACCTGGGTTGGTTCAAATAGAAACAATATTTAGTCCCATTGGGACTGAGCATCATGTCACTCCTTTTATATGCGATTTCTAAGTAAAACCTCTTATTTCTCAAACTATCCACTTTATTTATACCAAAAATGTGATAGTGTATGTCTTAGAAACTGTTCTGCAGATCTATTTTGTTCCAATTTTACTGTACTATTCATTTCCCTATTTCTTGTTCTCCTCTTCTTGAAGCCTTTGTCTTCTGAACCTAAAAATAATATGAATAAGCCAAATAAGTAGGTTACAATGGAGAGATACAAAGACCCCTTTAGGAGAGTTTGATAGTATAGCACATTCCATGTTATTTCCCCACAATCAAAAACAAAACAAAACAAAACAAAACAAAACCAAAAACATCTCTCAAACACATTTGTTTTTTTTTTTCTCCTAAGCAACACAGTTTTTGTTCCCATCATTACTTTTGTGTCCTCCACTTCTTCTAAATATAGCATACCTTAACCTTCACTTACTTTGTTTTAGGTGTTATTCAATCGGATTGAGTGTTGAAGACCAAATATACCACCCTCCCTGTTTAGCTCCCTGTGCGGTGTGTCCTGCTCTGTCTTCATGATTCTCCCTTCAAGATAATGGCACTTTTTCAAAAACATTATGAAACCACACACTCCTGGGTTTCAGGCAACCCAGAGCTTTCCCACCTTGTAAAAGAGGTGCCATGTCATTCTGAGAGGCACAGCTCTCTGTAGAAACCTGACTCTTAATTATTGCCGATTGTCTGTCTGGCTTGAGCTCAGTTCTGTGCTCTGCTTGCCTGCTGTCCTTCTCCACATCGTGTCATTTTCATTTTCAGACCCACACCCACCTATTTGTCCTGCTCGCCAGCCATTAAATCGCCTGCCGCTAGCTGTCCCATACTGCTTCCCAGCTGTTACGTCCCTGCCAGGCCCAGAGCTAGAGAGCCACTCTTGAATTCACCTGCCAGGCTCGGTCTGAGCCCTTACCCAGGCTGAGAAGAAAGAATGGACAGGAATTAGATGGCCTGCCACATGCTATCAGTGGTATCAAGTTCTCCTCCTCTCCCAGTGTAACCTGAAATATCGATGTGAAGCTTTTATGCCTCAAACAAATACAATTCTTGGATCATTGGAGAGTTTGCATAATTTAAGAAGTATACGAACATGAGTTCAACAATTTTGGTCAAGGCAAGAGAATAAAAACTGATAAGACCTAGATATTGAATATAAAACTGAGGCTCTTTGAAGTTGCTTTATAATACCCTTGTCAATGTTGCCTTATTATAACTAGGTACAGTACAATACCTATAGTACTTTATAATACCCTTGTGAAAGTGAACATTTTCAGAAACATCTGGAAATCTGATAAATTCAATGTTAGAGGGTTGAATTGTATTTCTCTGCATATTTCTGCAGGAAAAATGTGTCCCATATATGTGGGATAATAGTCTAAGTTCAATGTCTTCACTTAGGTTCTTTTTTGTCAGCCTAATGCTCATTGTTTTCTATAAAAACCATCAACTTTCCAGGCATAATTCAACACCCCACCCCACTTCTATGAAACCTGCTTAGCTCAACTTTGGTATAAAATGATAAGCATGAGGCTCAATGCAGATACTCTGGGCTTTGTCCAAGCTTTGCCACTTACTGGTCAAGTGACTTTGAGCAAGGCACTTTTAAGCCCTGATTCTCATTTTCTTCATGTGTATTTTTGGAGTGATGTTGTCTTTCTCCAGTTTGTAGACTTGTCATAAAGATCAAATGAAATTATCTATGAAAATGTTTGGTAAACTTTTTAATGAGAGAGAAATATTATGGTGGCATCTCCTCCAAATGTAATTATTCTATATGACTTTGGATGTACAAACTATCTCATTAAGTATAAATAGTAAAAAAATATAACAAATGCTAACTGTGAGAACCCAGTCATTGCTTTTGTCCTTTACATTTAATCCCCCAACAACCCCAAGAGATAGGTCACATTTTCATTTTATAGATGAGGAAGCCAAAGCAAGAAAGTAACCCACCAACAATGCACAGGCAATAGGCAGGGGAGTCAGGCTTTTTTTTTTTTTTTCAAAGTTTTTATTTATTTGGCAGGTAGAGATGACAAGTAGGCAGAGAGGCAGGCAGAGAGAGAGGGAAGCAGGCTCCGTGCTGAGCAGAGAGCCCGATGCGGGGCTCGATCCCAGGACCCTGGGATCATGACCTGAGCCGAAGGTAGCAGCTTAACCCACTGAGCCACCCAGGCGCCCCTGGAGTCAGGCTTTTAACCCAGACTGTCTGGGGAGCTTGCATTCTTAACCACTCAGTGGTTAACCTCCTGTCCTGATGCTCTGGCTGATGGGGGGAATATGGTTCATTCATCTAACCTTTTATTATTTTGGTGGGAGGAGGAGGAGAAATTTCCTAAAATATCAAACTTCCCCCACCAGCTTCTCCACATCTTATGGGAGATGCAGTCAGGCACGAAGCTTTGCTTGTCTTTTCAGTGACTATGTCTTCAGGTTGGATTGTGACCAACTCAGCCTTCAAGGGTCACATCTCTGTGGTCATGTCTCTGGCTCTGTCAGGGAACGCTGTCCTGGGGCTTTTCATTTTCTGGCTTGTTTATCTTTGGCTGTGAGATATTCTGAAGTTTCTGATATTTTCAAGGAGGCAAATGTTCCATTATCAAGGTTCTAGACCTGGCTTGGGGAATCAAACAATGGGGAGAAGTCAGCTTTCATGGAGCCCCTGAGTAAGTTGCTAACCCCTTCCAAGAAAGGGGGCTTCCCTTCTATAGCGCAGTGGAGTTTTCGGGAGAATTAAGGTGCAGCTCCTGCCTGACACTTCAGGAGTGAATGTGGAATAAAGAGGAACTTCCTAGTTGGCCTGCCATCTGGGTTGGGTGACCAGCCTTGAGACGGTTCCACACATAATGTCCCCGTCAACTCTGGTTATTTTCTCTGACTTAACTTGCTTCCACCTTACATACCGTCTCATTGCTCTGTTCCAGCCATCCCTTTACCCATCCTCTTCTTCCTACTGCCCCTCATTGGGGAGATTTCTCCCTAAGAGAGGTTTTCTTGCCAGAATAAATGATCTCCTTTTCTAAGCAAGACCCATGTGAGAAGAATGCGGTCAGCTTTTTGTTTTCTGTTTTGTTCTTCATTGGCTCTGTGGGCCGACTAGCTGCTGCTTTCTCAGATCTGCCAGGAAAATTAAAGATGCTATAACTGCTTTCTAGGCACTGCAAGCAGACGCTTCCCTGCTGCGGGGTCAGGCCTGCCAGCAGATGGGAGGAAATGCATTGCTGTGGATGCAGATTACGTCATTGGCTGTCCACGCGGTGTACCAGCCTTGTTCTTGAATGTGTAATAGGAGTGTCGGCAATTTACCCTAGTGCCTGTGTGGGAGTATTGGGAAATGCAGCGGGCCCTGTGTACCACATGGGGTAGTCTCTACTCTCATAACAAATGATCCTAAGAACTCAAAGTCTTCAAACCATGTGGGTTCATTTCTTGCTTTTGTTACATGTCCGTCATGTTACCTGTACATTGCAGGTAATTGGGGTGTTCTAGGTGTTGTAGTCATTTGGAAACCTGCAAAATGCTGGATGTTCCATCTTGATTAAAATTAGCACATCAGGGGAGGGGGCCACCTGGCCTTGGCTTCTTTTAAACTTTCTCCTGTAGGTGATAATGTTATGTTTACTCATATATGCTGTTACTTAGATTTACTCTTAGTACGAGTAGTTCAAGTATCATTTGGAAACCAAATGATAGGCGAATGATTGCTATTCACCAGGAAAAAAAAAAGTGAGTTCATTTACTCTCTGAATGTTAAGCATTGCAAGGAGTTGTTTTGGTTTAGAAAATTGCAAAAGGAAATGGAAGAGATATTTCAAAAATAGGAAACATTTTCCTAAACTTTTTCAGAATGTTGACTCTGTTTTGTGTAGAAAATACATGCTTCATGTTTGTAGAAAAAGGTAAAGATTCGAACAGCAGAGGCGTAATGAGTAGATGATTATGGGATGTGGCTGAAGACTTATTTTTTCACCCCACATTGCTTTAAAAAATCTTTTCTACAGTGCTCATATGGTACTTATGTAATTTTAAAAGAAAAAGAAAATGGATAGGGTGGAGGAAGGAAGAAGTTGTTTTTCTTCCTCTTCTTAAATGTGCTTTAATTGTGTTTACCCATTTTAACCTGTGTCAGAAGAAACATGCCCTGATTGGAGAACTGTTTCAACAGCCATCTTGTATCACAGAAACCCACACACGCCAGGAGAAAAGTAGAATGAATAAGAAAAAAATATATAGAATGAGATAAGCAGCAGAATTCATTGCAATAGGATAACAACTTATTGATATTTGTCACAGACATTGAGTGCTTTCCAACTTTCTGGCATTACCGAAACCAGCTGCTGTGCACATGTGGACTATACCCCCTGGTTTTCTAATGCAGATATGTAAGTGGAAACTTGTGTTTCTTAGGATATATGTAGCTTTAACTTTTCTAAATATATCAAATTGCTCTTTGAAGCATTTACGTCAATTTACTCTTCCACCAGAAATATTTAGGGTTCCTGTTACTACCTACTGTCCATTACAACTGGCATTTTCCTGATTTAAAATTTGTACTATCTAAATAAAATCTCATTGTGCCTTTAATTTGCTTTTTTTCTGATTACTGATAAGGTTGAACACTTCCTATAAGTTTATTGGACCCTTGTGTTTATTCTTCTGTGAAATGCTTGTTCCTATCACATCTTTAAAAAAATTCAGTATTTATCTTTTGACTTGTAGGAATTGTGTAAATATTATGTATAGTAATCTTTCTTTCTGTTATATGTGACATGTCCCCTACATGGCTTATGTTATTGCTTTGTGAGGACATTTGGGCAGAAATTCTTAGTTTTAATGTAGTCACAATTATTTATCTTTTATGTTTTGTGCTCTTTTAAGAAATACATTCCAATCTCAAAGGCATTAAAATGTCTTCTTTAGTTTCAAAAGATTTTAAAGTTTTGCTGTTTTCACTTAAGTTTCAATCTATCGGTATATGGTAATTTTTATATTTGGCGAGAGATTGGGATTCAGTTTCCTTTTATTTTCTACTAGTAAGGGTAATTAATTTTCCTTGAAATTCTTATTGACAGTCTTTTTTGTAATGATATGCAGAAATAAATATAAGTCTCTATAGGGATGTGAATTTTTTTGTGGTTCTTTATGTTTCTATTGTTTTTTTTTCCTGTCTCTGCCTTAATGTTACACTCTCCTAATTTATATGACTTTAAATATATCTCGTGAAATCTGTTAGCAAAGACAGATTTTTGTTGTCTTGTTCTACTTTAGCAATGCCTTGGATACTGGTAGGTCTTTGTTCTTCTTTTATGCTCTAGAGTAAGTTTGTCAAGTTCCGTAAATAACTCTGTCATGATTTTTATAGGAATTGCATCGGATTAACAGATTACCATATAAAAACATAATCCTTATGATAGTCATTTAATCCAAGGACATAATCTATCTCTCCCTTTGTTTTGGGGCTCTTAAATGTTAATCAATAAAGCTTAGCTGTTTTTTTTTTTATAGTAGTAATGCACTTTTTAGATTTCTTCCTAAGTACCTTATAAACAGCATCATTTGGTTAGTTACATTTTCTAGTTTGCTTAATTCATTCTTTAACTGGCATAGAGAAGTGCAATTGATTTTTGTCCATCGATCTGTATATCTGATGGGGTTAAATTATTCTGCAGTAATAAAGAAGACCAAAATTTCAAAAAAGTTCCTTTAAACAATAAAAGTTTATTTCTCACACATGCTACATGTCCAACAGGGTCGGCAGGGGGGACTCTGATCTATGTCTTCCCAGCCAGGGGAAGAGGCCGACAGAGCAGCACCATCTGGACGTGGCAAGAGTGAGAGAGAGAGTGAGCAAACATAGTAAATTGCACACTGGTACTCATAGCTTCGCCCCGGTAATGGCACATGTCACTGCTCATATTTCGTGAGCTAAAGCATGTCACGTGACCACCTCTAACTTGACAAGGGGTCAAGTAGTATGTGCCTAAAAGAAAAAGAGAGCCCCAGAAACTGAGGAACAGCATGGATCGTGTATGTACATCTTCTCTCCAGAACTTAGGTCAAATATTTGTCTTCAGATGGTGTTATCTAGAGAGAGAGATCACATTTGATAATCACTTCAGTGCTAACCTCACTATTCATTTTCCTTATTTCAATGCTCTGGCTAGTGAAATATTGAATAGAGGCAGTGATGGTGTGTGTCCTTGTTCTACTCCTGATTTACTAGGTTTTAGTGCCAAACCTATGTCAAGTTATGTTTTTAGTTTGTTGAAGGCATTCCTTCTAAATAAGTAGTTTTTGGTTCTAAATTAGTAATCTTTTCTTAAGGATTTTGGTCCCAAACAAATCACATGAATTTTTTTTCTTTAATATATTTTTATGGTGAATTATATTAATATGCTTTTAAGTTCAAGTAAATTTTGTAATTCTGAAATGAGCCCAACTTTGTCAGGAGATTTAATCTCTTAATCTTTTTGTACATTTATGGATTCAATTTGCTTATGTTTTATTCAGAATTCTTTTTTGGGTTTATGTACCTTAGAATGACCTATAATTTTTCCTTTTTATATTCTTCTGTTTTTTCTTTAATATGTGTATCAAAGTTATACTAGCCTCATAAAGTAAATTGGGAAATATTTTTTTTATTCCATTTGTAAGAGTGTAAAAATTAGAATTAGTTTAACTAATTTGGGTTGTTTCTAGTTGTCTTCTTGAATTAGCTTAGGTTGGAAATATTTTTAGAAATTTGTCTAATTTGCCTAAGAATTCAAGTACAGTTCTCATAAAATTATCTACAATATTTTTTATACTTATAATCAGGTTATACCTAGTTTATACCTGTATTTTCATTGTTATAATACATGTTTTTTTTCCTTGATCAGTTATGCTAGAAGTTCAACAATTTTAATAGCAATTCCCTGGGTGCTAAAAACCCATAGGAATAGGAAATACAACTTGATTTTGCCCATTAAAACTTACTCTCAAGTGCTTGAAAAACTAAGCTTATTACAGTAAGTTTTTCCAGAATGAGTATGAACTTGCTTAGAATTGTCTAATTAAAACCCCATTTTCTTAACTTATTCAGAATAAGGAACTAAGGATTCAATGTGACATGATGTCTTTACAATTAGAAAAAAATTGCTAGCAGTTCTGTGGTAGGTTGCAAAACGGTCACAAATTCTTTCCATTCTGTGTGTGTGTCCCTTTGCAGTGTGACTTCGCCATTCCTTCTTTGAAGTGTGGAGTCTATTTTATAACCTTGAGTCTGGGCTTGGTCATGTGACTTGCTCTTGCCAGTGGAACATCAGCAAATGTGATGCCAGCAGAGGCATGGAATGTCTTTGCACATGGTGGCCTCCCATCTTATATGGCTGGGAGTTTTTCTGCTACTATCAGAATGAGCCTGGGATTAGACTCCCAGGACTGTCAAGATAACTGCTAGTTGAAACAGTGAGGCCAGATTAGACCATATGACTGCAGCCAACCTAAACCAAACTACTCAGAGAAGCCACAGAAATAGATGAAAAAAATAAAAGAAGAAGGAAAAAAAAAGCTTATAGCTACATGTTTAGCTGAATTTCCCCCCTGTACACTTTTTCTGTACTTATTTCTCAGGCAGTTCTAGGGGTGGTGGAACTGTTGGTGCCCAATTCATTTACCTGATGTGTCCTCAGGATTGATAGGACCGAACTGCAAAAGTTGAGAGATGTGTCAATCCGTTGTCTGCCTTCGCAAATTATAAGCAGAATTTCTGAACGTGGAGCAGAATCGCTAATCTTAGATTGTCTATTTTGAGTCATGACTTCCTACTACAAAGCAGCAGTTATGTGGTAGAAGAATTCTTATCCCCAGAATGGTGACCCAAAAGATACACTGTAGTTACACAATTTAAAAAGTTAGGCCTTGGATTCACAAAGCATCAGGGGAAGCCAGGGATTGAATAACTTTTTTAAAGACAAACGTGAGTGTTTTGTAACAGGTCTGAATAATGCATTTGTCTAATTCACTGCCTCCTATGTATCTATTTTCAATTTCCCCAAAGTTTCAAGGCCCTACATATTAGCTGGTCTTGTTTTTAATGAATTTTTCCCTTGCAAGATTGTAATAATCAACAAATAGAAAATAGGATATTTTGACAAAAGATGAAAGGTTCCTCTAGAAGCAACTAGTTCTGATCAGGTTGATATATAAAGAGTTGTGGTTTTGAGATCTCTCATTGAAGAGAAAGAAGAGGAAGCTGAAGAGATGACACCTGGGCTTGTCTCTGGCTGCCTTACTAATAAAAAACACCATAAAACACTTCTCTCATTTCTAAACATGTCTCTAAATAAGATAACTTATAGAAAACAGAACCACAAAGGACTGGTTGTTTCCCAGACAAATTTCCATCTATAAGATCAGAGTAATAGAAGTATTGGTTGCTTCAGGATATTTCTCGTCTAGGATGAGATATCCCAGAAAATAGAAAAGAGAGTCCTGGATAGAATTGATATCAAACATGCACTCATAAATATATACACATTCATATCCAGTTAGGCAGCTAAAAAGTCAATAGTCCTATTGCTTCTGTAGTTGAATTAAAATCTCCCATTTCCAGATGCAACATTTAGAAATACCATCAGATGCTCCTCACGATGTAGAGAAATGTGTATTTAGAACAGGGTCTCCAGGGGCAAAGAAGGCAGCCGTAAGAGAAACTTATATCCATGAACCAAGCTTCTAGTGCATCAGTATATTAAGGTTTAGAATTCCATTTTGCTTCCCAGAAAAGAGAGAGAACACTAGAAATGACTCCTTGTGTTACTAATAGTGGCAGATCATTTTGATTCCATGATTAAATGGATTGAGGTGCCTGAAAGCGGGCAAGGGGAAGGGCACAAAGGGGATTATAGGATAAGGTGTACTGCTACTTTAAAATTATGCAGGCCTGGCCCCATCCAGGCCCCTCCCACTGCTTGAAGCACCTGCTGAAAGCTTGGGGAGCTCAGTTCCGGGCGGGCCACCAAGCAGACTGCGCTCTGAGGCTCTGAGTTTCAGGTAACCAAGTGTTTGCCGTGCAGAATGCTCTCTTTGGGCACCCAGGTCTTCCTTGCTGCATTCCTGCTGCTGTGGCCTATTTGCTGAGAGTAACCCAGGGGTTACCACAGCGTTGCCAGGCAACGAGGGACAGCGGGCCTGTGAAGAGCCATTTGTCACACTGAGGGGACTGGTTGAAATGCAATAAAGAAATGGTAATTCAGCTTATTTATCAGGACAATTACTTACGCAGTATTAGGGGTCCATATTTAACCTACAAATACATAGTCATAAGAGGAAACACGAACACAGACGTTTGCTAAATACTAAGGCATAGGACAGACAGATGGTGTTGGGTTTCTAATCAGCTTTACTGCGAGCTTAAAGTTGCTGCACATGCTGGGAAGGGGGGAAAGGCCCAAAGTGCTTTGCCAGCTTTATTTCGGACAGCTGTAAGTTAGCAGTGGGCTACAACATGAGGTGTGTGTGGAAAGAAAATCTATGCAATTCTTTCCCTTGTGAAGTAGATAGCGCTAATCCCTGGGGTAGAGTGGTAATCTGAAATGGCTGCTGGTGAAATGTAGGCACAAAAGTAGATATGTATCTGTGTATAGCTGTATTTATAAAACTGGTTGTCCTGTGGACTATTCCGGTATCTGATTTGCCCCCTAAAATGAAGACAGTTACCAAAGGAAGGAGTCTCTTCCTCTAGACAATGTACTTCCAAGTGTTTTTTCTTTGAGAATTTCAACAATGTTTCTTGTCAGGGCTCAAAGTCCTCAAGCCTGGGATGAACTTAAATTTTAACGATGTAGCAGCTTTTCCCTGACACTTTTGTTTTTGCTTCCCAGACAGCACCTGCTACTCATGCCTTCACCATGGCCCAGAACGTCTCTGGTGTTACCTCAGTGTGAAAACGTGTATGCGGTTTCCTGAAAATGGAGTATCTCAACATCACTTAGAGCACCCTGCTTCCAAGTGTGGCTGGCGAGTGGCGTTGGCCTTATTTTTTACTTAGGAATGCTTTGCTAGGAGAAGCATGCTTTTTGGTGAACATGAACGGCTGGGCTCTTTCCCTGGGCTTCTGCTTCTTGACCCATGTCACCAAAACCTTGATCTTTATGTATTTCACCGCCATCTCCTTGGCTGACTCGCGGGGTCTTTTCCCAAGGCTGGAGAACGTGGGAGCTTTCAAGAACGTGTCACTCGTGCCAACCCAAGCGACGTGCGGACTCCCAGACCGAAGCACTTTTTGTCACAGCTCCGCTGCTGCGGGTCTCGGGTTCTGTACCCAGCGGCTTTGCATTCAGGATTGCCCCTATAGATCTTCACCTCCCGTCTACACGGCCCTCTTTTCCAAAGGCCTCAGGAGCTGCATCACAGCAGACGAGCGTGATCTGTGTCCCAACTGCCAGAGCAATTCCACAAGTTTTATTTTTGGAAGTCATAAGAATTGCTCTTCTTCTCCTCCTCCTCCGAGGCTGGCGGCATCATTTACTTTAGCCGTGTGGTTGAAGCCTGAGCGAGAGGGTGTAATGTAAGTAGTAGCGTGAGTGTGCGCTTTCCTAGGGTCCTGGGCGGTCTGTAGCAGTGACGATGATGGCCGCGTGGATTCTAAACTAGAAATGAAGGCTAACCCTGGAATTTGCGTGATTGGAGGTCACCTCCTTTGCTAGTCTTCCTCTTCAGGTTTACTTTCCAAAGTTTCCCCCTAAATTTAGATTTTGTTCCTCTTTTTCATGGGTGAAGTGAGCCCGCAGAAAAGAATATGTTAAAACAGTTTCATTGCAGGCAGATCGGTTTCCCCGTCTCACTTATCTCCCAGCCACTGAGCCAATACTTTGATCTTGGCCTTCAGAGGCTCAGCCATGCTCGGTGGGAGTTTTAACGTGTAGGGGCTAGAGGTACAACTGATTGCTGTTTTCTAAGTTCTGATCTGGGTTTTTATAAACAGCCCATTCCTGCCAGAGTGTAAAATTTTCATCAGGCAGAGAGGTCTCCAAGGTTTAGGACTGTTTCATTCATCCTGATTTTCCTAGGAAGAGATGTTTGTTTGACTCATGGAAGATACCGAATCATAGGCGCTGAATACATGAATAATCCTCTAGCTCTGAGAACGTAGCAGCCTTTGGCCTTTTACCTTGTGGTGTTCTGATAGGATATATATAGGTAAGCATAAGAGAGTCCCAAAAGCTTTTATGCCATCGGTCATAGTGAAATGCTTCTGGTGAGTGTGGACTGGGGCTTCCTTCACATTATTTTTTTTGTTAGTCTGTATAATCAGCTGTGTTTCATTCTGTAATAGCCTCTAAAACTGACCGCTCATGTGTTTTCCCTAAGTGGTTAGAACCAATCTGGAGATGTGAATAAGTAAGGAAATTTTGAGACTTTTTTTTTTTTTTTTTTTTTTGCTTATCTTTTGTCTTCCTGTAGTAGGGTTTTTGGCTCTTCCCCTTCTGACAGTTTCTTTGTTTGAGAGTGTTGGCCAAATATCTAAAAACTTGTGAAACAAACCAGAAAAGTCTTATAATCTCATAAGCAAATAGGACTTAAATGCCTTTCGTGTTTAGTTTTAATTTGCCAAGTGAAAGTTGGCATATTTTTTTTTTTCATTTGGAGTTAAAGTGATCGCAAACCATTATCTCTATTTCTGTATGTCCTGTAAAAGCAAACCTTGGGTTTTTTTGTTTATTTGTTTTGTTTTTTTACTGTGTGAAATGTCAGTAAATCCAACCTACTCATTTTATGTAAAGGGGCCAAAGAGTCTTAAAAATTGTCTGTTGACAAATATGGCTAGGGAAAATTATTTTTTCCTCAAGTTTTTTTTCCATGGGATGAGTCTCTACCAAATTCTTCTTCTATTGGTTTCATTCTGTATAAACAAGACGGGGTATTGATAGAGGCAGTGGCACATGGTTTACGGTCTAGAGAGTTCCATGCATCAAGGTCGTTTCCATTCTCAAAACTAAAATAACTATGGGAATTGGGAGAATTTTGAGGTGTTTGCACTAGATAAGTAAAACAAACAAAGCATGGATTATCCAATTATTGTTTATCCAGGAGCAGAATAAATCCAGTTCCTAAATATTTTGCTACCTGCCTTCCTCTCACATTCATTATCTACCAAAGCTAGTATGTTTACAAGCAAACAAAATAGCAAGGAAGATAATCAATAACATATTAAGAAATGCATTTTCAGTAAGCTTGGGAAAATAAGCCTGCATTTGGCAAATATATTCTTGAGTAATGGTCAAATTTTAACTTGTTGATTTAAACTCAAGAAAATTGAGTAGAGGCAAACTCTTCTTAGGTTGTTTGAGACCTGGACACCTGGAGGCAGGGGGTCAAAGGACAGCACTTTCATCCCAGGGATTTAGAAATATCAACCCACCAGAGGGTTAAAAGAAAAAAAAATAATCACAGTAGAATTTCTATAAAGTTGAACCTGTTTGCCTGTGTTAAAAATATCCTTGTTCTCATAACTTCATCACCAAAAAATATACAAAATATAGGAAAACAGTGAAATAGTAACTATTAAGTGGTCTCCAATCTTATTTTAACCTCTCAACTCCAGGAAAGAGCACATGCAAGTGAGAAGGAATAAATCGTGGAAAATGTGACCTTTAAGGAAAGTTTTAAAACCTCTTTAGCAATAGTTCTTGGTTGGCCCTACCTTACCTTTGTTTCTTTGATGCTTCCTCTTCTCGATTTGGTTTTTGACTCCTTGGTTTTTGGGTCTGCTGTATACCTGGTTCTGCTGTTCTCAGAAAACTCATGAGCTAATGGGGAAAGACAGATCGGTGGGTACCATTACTAAGGCAGCACAGTGTGTTAACTGAACACCAACGAAGGCAGCTTAAGCTACCCTGAACCAGAGAAAAGGATTCCAGGATCAGGCATGGCCCTGGATATGCCTGAGCTGAGTAGGAGGCAGCTGGGTGAAGAAAAAGACCCAGACCCCTCCATGACCTGGTGAAGTTTTCCTCCCTGTTGAGTTCTTGTCTGTGACATCAGGTTGATGGGCATCTTTAAGAGCTAGTTATTTGGGGAGATGTTAATAGCTAATGTCAGTGATACTTGTCTTTAAATAGCAGATCTTTGGGAGTAATCCACTCAGGAGGCTACTAGCAAGCATTCGTCATGTTCTCTCTTCTGCTAAGAAGTTGAATCTCCAAATTGAAATGTAAGAGGGAGGAATGAGGCTTCAGTTCATTAGCTGTTTCTGCTCAGGGGCTACAGCGTGGCCCGAAACATGCAATCATACACTCAACATAAGATAATTTATATGAAACATAAATTATGTAGAAAATAAACATTTATAAAAACACCATTTGTCTATTTACAGGGATGGGAAAAGTGTGCCACTATGATGAGGATAGAATTGAATTTTTAAAAACTAACTGGGTAATTGGCCTGATGTAAGACCTAGAAAATTTCTGAACGTTCTTCCGTTTTATCAAAATATTATTTCACTGTGGTCTTTAGAAGATTGTAGGACCTTTCATCCAAGATCATTAACATCCTGGCAGTGCCTCAGTTGGGCTGTGTGGCCATGGAGAGCTCTTACAGACACTGGCTTTGGCTTCTGGCCAGTTGATGAGGAAGTAAGTAGAGTCTGCATGCAGTTGTCCATTCTCCATTTCATCATGGGAATTCAACAGAGCAATTCTGACTTCAGGGCTAGCACTTTCGAGTCTTCTATGGACACTAAATTCTCTTTACATTAAAAAAAATTTTTTTTTTTTGCACGGATAACTCAATCCCCAAGCAGGATGTCATGTCTTGTACCACTTCCTATAAAGGAAATAGCAGAAGACTAATGAGCCAACAGGCTAAATATTGGTTTTGCCAGATGATTCAAGCACTTTCGTTTTCATCATGAATCTCATAAAAGGTGTTGAGGTTCTGGGGAGTATATTGTAAATAAGAATTCCCTTTTTTTTTTTTTTTAAATAAAAGGGCATCTTAATTGGAGTATAATGAGTATATCTTGCTCTGAATATAATGGCATTCAGGCACTCATTCACTGGGTGCCCCTCTGAGGGGAATGTGGGGTGATTTTCACACCACTGTAACTGCACAATGCCTTAGCATGTCTTTGGTTGGATGCTGATCTTTTCTCTCTCTTGGTTGCTTCCTAAGGTGTGTTATAGAAAAGACAGCGGATGGGCAGATTGTGTTCAAACTTACAATATCCAAGAAAGAGACCATGTTTTATTATCGCACAGTCAATGGTTTGCAGCCTCCAATAAAAGTAATGACACTGGGGAGAATTCTTGTGAAGAAATGGATTCATCTTAGTGTGCAGGTGAGTAAAATAAAAAATATCTAACATTTGGTTAAACACAAGGATCTGTCTTCCTTTCTTTCCCTTAAATGCCATCTTCCCACAGAGTCTCGAGCTGTTCTTTTCGATTTCATTTATGTGTAAATGATAACTAAAGAAAAAATAACATTTAAATGACCTGGTGATGTAGCTCATGATATTCCAGCATTCCCCCCTCAAAATTGCTGCGAAAACTCCCACCAAAGCTTGGGACAATGCTCTTTGGGATAATAAGATCCTTAGGAAATTTTTGTTTAATTTGGTTAGTATATTATGTTAAAAAATGTGGCGGGCTCTTTCAGGGACTGGTACTGATTTTACTAGTTGTGGCAGCATTAGAGCCCCCGGATGGTTTTTACAGCTGTCTCTTGCAGATTGCAACTGATGATGTGAGTAAAATTTGGCTGTTGCATTAAAATGCTGACCTTAGAACTAATGACCTTTACACTTCAGATGCTCCAAAAGTGTTATATGATTACTTTAGTTGTCAGCCACAGTTTGTTTTAGCCTTAGAAGCTGTTCAAGGCTGAGATAACTGTGAGAAATCTGGTATTTTACAGTTCCTGGGAACGGAGATGGAGTTTACCCTTTCTTCTTTTCAGGGTCCTAGAATGGCCCAATGCAGTCAAAAGTCCCCACACGTGGCTTTCACACGAGAGGTCCAGTGTACAGCAGTCCCCACCCCATGAGCTCACAGGGCTGGCTGCAGAGTGGTTCATGCAAACCCCATTCACACTAAAGGACAGTTGTGCCCTCATTGTGATTATGGCAGTAATCTTTGACGTCTCACGTTGTTCTTGCAACCTGAAGCAGGTCGGAAGTGGACTTCCTTCAAGGGCCTTGAGAATTGTTATCTAGGTTTTCAAGTTTATTTTAGCACAGATACCATGCTTGAGGATTTCGATACACTTCGTACATATCCTTGTTTTGCCTGATTGTGACTGAAATTCCACCGCATCTTGGCATAGCAATACATTAAAAGCCTTGGGGAGAAAATTTGAAATATGAATGCAGAGAGGTAACAGTGATTGATTTCTATAGGAAGGTATTGACAGAAGAATATCTGGTCAGTGTGTTTTGCCTTATCCACTCAGCTTTTACTTAGGATTTGAGTTTATCAAATGCAGTTGACAGTAAGTGGTATTTCCATAGCACTGGGTTTGAAAGGAGGCTAAGTCATGCCTGGTGTTAAGGCCATGTTTAGCACACGATGGATTCAATCTGGTTGTGCTTACCTCTCATTTCCCAGTAGCTACAGATAGGGGACTCATATGTTCTGTATCTTGACATTGTCCATCCCACCCGCTGACCAGTGCGGCCCAATTAGGTTATAACAAAAAATATGGAAATAGAAACTCTTGAGGAAAGGGAATCAGCAGAAGATGTCACATAGATAATGTTTGTTGCATATTTTTGCATCAACAATGATAAAAAATGTTTCTACTTCTCTTTATTTTGCCTTATCTGTGAAACTGTGCCATGTTTTGGCAGGCAGTAGTACATTAAAAGCTTTACAAAAGAAAGTTTAAAATCCAAATGTGAAAAGGTAACTGTGACTGAATTACTCTCCTGGGAGTAAAATGCTCTTAGAGTGCCTATTGAAATCAGCATTATCATTTCAATACATGTCAAATATGAGTCGTTTCCTAGTTTAGGCAAAAATTTCTTTATAAATCTTTAAATCTTTCCCTTCTTTCAAGAAAAGGTTAAAGTACTTATGATTTAATGAGGCTGCTTTATTTCATATCTGTTGGACTATCAAGAGAAAACTTGTCCTTTCCAATCTGTGTACTACTTTTTAAAATTTATTTTTACATAAGTTTTCCCCCATTCTACATTGTAAGTTAAAACGACAGAACAGTCCTAAAACATTAGGACTACCATACAGATCAGTCATTTGTTCGCCTGGCATTTCTTGGTGCATTTGGGGACAACCCAGCGTTATGAGAATCTGGATTCATTCAAAGGAAAATTAGTGATTATTTATTCTCAATTGGAGATCTGCCTAGGGTTCCTTTAAATTGGACACCAGTCTGAACACACTGAAGATACTATGAAATTTATAATAATTCATCTTATAGATGTTTTAAAAGGAATGTGTTCTTTCTTTAAAGATTGCTGTAAAGTAGTGGGGAGGACAAGAGATCAGATGTAGGGATAATTTATTCAGGTAATTCTTCTCTGTAGTCTTAACAAAACCATTTGACTTAGTTTGTTTCCTTCCTTCCTTCCTACACTCCCTCCTTCCTTCCCTCCTTCCTTCCTTATGTAAAAAGAGGTTTGGACTAGGTGACAAAAGGAGGCCTCCTTGAATTCCTTCTGAATTCAAATAAAAAAGTAAGTGGAGTGTGGGAGGGAGGCACAGTTGAAGTTTAGAAATCACTTGAGTGATCGTAGGGTTGTCTAGATGTAAGTGATGGAGCCAGCTCCGTGAGCTGACCATTAGGCTTGTGCATTTTCTTCCTTCCCCATGCTGTCTGGTGTTCATAGAGAAACATTTTTTTGGCAGATTTTTATGGCCAGGATGGGGACAAGAGCAACTTGTAATTCGTTCACAGTATAACTGCAAAGAATATATTTTTATATTAAAGGCAACTTACTGTTGCATTATTATATCATACATCCAAATTCTGTTTGATTTGGGGATTAGAGACTTCCATCATGCTGGGCATGGGATAGAACACATAACTGATAATCTGGTTTAGTCTCATTTCAAATTGTAAGCCTAATTAATGTGTATGCATATTTTTACTCATCCTCTAATATGACCACAAATGAAGGAGTTTATACGGAGTGTGCTTGTGTGTGTGTATGCATATATGTGTAAAAATAAAACATAAACCTTTATTCATAAAATTGGCTCAGAAACCAGAATTTAACTTACAAAGGGCCAGTAACATAAAATTAATTAACAGATCTGACCTTACACCTTACCTCAGACAGTTCATTCTATACCAGCTTTCCATCAGCAAAATCAGAATTTTAATTTCCCAAATTCCAAAAAAAAGAAATGAGTTTTAAATAATTAAATCCCTGAGCAAAAAAGATGCCAAGAAGAGTCAGACATACGGAACACTGAAGGTCTAGTTTCTTAAACAAAAGATGCCTAATGTTATAGTAATGGATCTAACAGCTTTTGTTCAAGAACTAGCATTTTGAAGCTTCAACCTGTTGGAAAATGATTAGTTTTTAAATTAATATTCATTCAGGGACTTGAATCTGACATGATTGCCAATTTAAATTTCACTTTGGGGTTTAATATATTGGCTATTTCAAATTACCTCAAGCTGAAATTCGTTATGTCATATTTTTTATACTAAAACTGGAAAAAATCAATTCAGACTTTTTATTATCAAATGGGGAACACTGATACCATTAGCAGGTTTTTTTAAAAGCTTGGTTTTCATATCGAATCAGCACGTGGTTTTGGTTGTTGTAAGAGATCTCTTTTGATTTTTTTTTCTTAAAAAAGTTTGAAATATATAAAAGAGTTTTACTTTAGCAGTTTCTTATGGGTTGGGAGGTAGAATGACGAGGAAGCTTTTTCACATTTCGCTGCCTATCATTTAAAAGTCAAAGCTCAGACTTTCTTGTGGAACAACTGGTTTCCCTTAAGGAGTTGTACACATTTTATAGAACAAAGAGCATGTAAGAATCATTAGTATAGTAACCCTTGTAGTAATTATGCTAAAGTATGGTAAAACAATTTATAATTTGCAACTGATGAAGTAGTACAACCATGGAAGCAAGACATGGTTCAGCAGTGGGCTTGCATGCATTTTCTATGATCTTTCAAAGGCTCCTGGATACACTGACCGTTCAAGAGCCAAAGATGGTTCTAGCCACAGTGAGGTAAAAAAGAGCAGTTCTCATATAATACAGTGAAGGAAGGAATGCATGGTAAATCAAGTTTTAGGAATCAATAGGTGAAGAATAGGGGTTTTATAATCACAGTTTGTTCATGAAATATGTTCTTTTGATTTATGTATTCAATCTGAAAAAGGAAAACTATTGATAGTTCTGGAGCAAAAGAAAATGCAATTTAGTGAACACTTGCTGGAATAGATAAACCAAGTCTTGCAATTAATCTCTGGGGTATGTGCCCGTGTGCATACTTTATAAAAAGTATTCCATATCTCTGTTTATTGAAGGAACATAGAATGTCCATGCAGGCTGATGGAAGCTTCCTCCTTCCATCCAAAAAGCTCTTCGTGCTGGGATTTTCACGGGGACACCACCTCAACCCTCACTCCAGGAGAATCCCAGTTCATATTGTTTAATACTTCGCATTGCTTTAAACTGTAACTATTGATATGTGTGGGTGCAGGGGTCAAACATTGCTATTTGTGCAAAGCCTTCTGTTTGTCTCCAGCTGCTGAATGTCTCCTGAATTAGTTGACTAAGTTTAGTTATCAAAAATTAATTAAATACCAATAGAATTTATCAAATTATATTTCAGAATTAGTTAAAAATGCTGATAATAGTAGCTACCATTACTGAGCTCTGATTAGGTAGACTGTATTAAACACAGTATATGTTTAAATTTCAAATGCTTATAATAGTTCTGTGTCATTGGCTTATCTCCATTTCACAGATGAGGAAAATGAGCCTTAGGTAGGTTAGGTCAGATTTACAGCCTAGATTTATAGTCTCCAGTTTTTCTGACCTTTAGCAAATAATAATAATAATAAAATTGCCATGGACCTAGGTCACCATGATGATCTAAGGAATAAAGTTATTTGAATCCATTTACCCCAAGAAACAAGAACTGAAGACATAGCTATTCTGTTTGTAAATTTTTTAATGTAAGTATTTGTAATGCTTCCCATATTGGCATGATTTGTACAAATAATTAAAATCAGTGTATTTTACAACTATCTCCTCATTGAGACAAATGGTTTAAATGCACAACAGAGTGGAATTTTATATAAAGTTCTGCTCAGTATATCTCTGGTTCATGGCAGTCAGGAATGGAACAACTACAGTGGGTTAAAAAAAGAATATCCCATTTACCCCGTCCTGATCACTGGATCCATGACGTATAGAACCAAGGCACGTTACGATACAGTAGAAACAAGAGGAGGATTCTTCCCACTTGATGATAGAAAGAGGTAAAACCACCCAAGTAAGAATTATTCTCTGTGCGTTTTTGCACGTGACTTCCAATATTTGGTAGGAAGGTGTGGCTTTAAATTTTGACATTTTACTTAAATTGTGCAACCTTCAGGAAAATCATGTAATTCCTTGAAATATTGAATACCAATGACAAATATGGAACAAAGATAAACCCAGCCTATTTGGTTTACACCATAAATGTGACATGTAAAGACAATAATGTCTGATAAACTACTTTATAATCTGTCATGATGGAGCGTACAGTCTATTAGGAGAAAAAGACAAAGAATCATACCAATGAAAGCAAAATTATAACTGTGATATGTGCTGTGGGATCATATGAAGGATAGTTTGATCAAATCACTGAAGTCAAGGAAGGCTTACTTGAAGAAATTACATTAAACGTGCGTATTAATTTTCCAGGCCTGCCCTAAAAAAAAGTCACCAACTGGGTAGTTTAAAACAACAGAAATTTATTCTTACACAGTTCTTGAAGCTAGAAATTTGAAATCACAGTGTCCACAAGACGATGCTCTCTCTCTCTCTCTCTCTGAAAACTGTGGAGGAGTAGCCTTCCTCGTTTCCTCTGCCTCCAGTGTCACATGGCTATCTTCTCCCCTTGTGTGTCACTGTCTTCTCGCCCTATAAAGACATGGTTATATTGGATTAGGACCCACCCTAATTCAGTGTGACTTCATTTTAACTGATTGCATCTGGGAAAACCCTATTTCCAGTTGAGGTCCTATTTGTAAGCCGCGGGGGATTAAGATTGTGGGCTACACAATTTGGTAGATAACAAAATGTATACAGTAGAATGCATAGGATTCTACTAGGCAAAGAGAGGGGAGAAGGACATTCTATACATGCATAGTAAGTAGCACAAACACCCTTTTATAAAAGAGAGTATGTTGCATGGGAGAAATTAAAAGACCAGTGTGGGTAGAAGGCAGCAAACTAGAACAGCATGTACAATAAGCCAGAGGGGTTGGAAGAGGCTGTATTTTAAAGAACATTGTTGACCATGTTAAACTGTTTTCAGTGGGACTCTACTGAAAGGTGTTAGGTAGGGTACAGGTAATGGGGGAAGGAGAAGGAGGGAAAAATGTTTGACCTAAGCAGATGATCTTTTCATAAAAACCCCTTTGGTTCCAGTAAAGGAGAATGGTTTGCATGAGGACAAGATTACAGGGTTGTTAGGTTGAGCTCATGTTCCGCAGTGAGATATAAGTATACTTTGAGCTATAGAGATGATAGCAGAAATGTAGAGAAGTGGTCAGGTTTGAGAGCTCTTTGGAATGTAAAACAAAGGACTGGCCAATGGAAGAAATTGGAGGTTAAGGGAAGGGGGTTGTGATAAATTCCATGTTCCTGGCTTGGACAAGTGCATGGATAAGTTTCATTTGCTTAAATATAAACACTAGTAAGAGAATAAGATTTTTTTAAAAGATTTTATTTATTCATTTGACAGACCACATAAGCAGAGGGGAGTCAGAGGGAGAGGGAGAAGCAGACTCCCCGCTGAGCTGGCTAGGAGCCTGATGTGGGGCTAGATCCAGGACCTAGAGATCATGATGCCTAACCATCTGAGCCACCCAGGTGCCCGAGAATCAGATTTTTGATACTTAGCATGTATGAACTAGAATTTGGCTCAGGGCAATAATTCTCAACTGTAGAAATCATTAACATCATAGAGACTTGAAAAAATATTCTGATGCCTACACTCAATTATGTCTTCATTGGTCTGGGTGAGGGCCGAGCACTCTCTCTTCTCTCCTTCTTTCCTCTATGGGTTAAAGTGGGTAACAAAGTAAGGTAATCTGAATTCCAGACAGGAAATGATCATCTCCTATTCACGTATGTCAGGAAACATGAATAAAGAAGGTAAGATGTGAATTAACTCTTGAAGCTAGATAGGATTTAAGTAGGTGGGCAAGAAGAGGAAGGAAAAATTCAATAGATCAAAATGGGAACAAGGCCTGGGAGGTGAAAATAGCAAAAGGTTTCAGTAAGAGTGGGGGTCTGAGTTTCTTAGAAAGAAATACATCATGTCTTAAATAAAAAAGGCTGAAAAAAAAATAATAGCTTAGAGGTTTACATAGAGATACGGAGTTTGGGTTTTTTTCCTCCTGACAAGCAACCCATTTTTTCCCCCACCTGTTCCTAATCCAATCTATTTGGTACTGGCTATAAGCCATTAGTATATAAACAATGCATATATATACACACACATACACAAAAAGTTTAGCTAATATGAGCAGAAAATCATCACATATCACATTATAATGTTTACCTTGTATAAATCTGAATGTTATCAATCTAATATTTCACAGCAAAAGTTTAAGTTCAGTAAGACCTTTCCTATGGAAAGACTTCCAATCAAGTTCTAAAGCAAGCCATGAGTAAATAAATGTTTAAACTTAGAAAATGGTATTTGAAGAAGGTAGCAATTTTTCTTGCTTGAAAATGGTTGATTCTCAGCCAGTAGAGTCAATAGCCATAAATATATAGCCAATAGCTATAAAATACAAAAGGAAAATATGTACAAATATTATAGGACACATTTATTACACATGCTACTAAAACTGAAAAGTGCTGTAAAAAGAAGAGTATTTTCCAGTGTCTACTTATTTGTATTCAACAATCTCTAGTCTTGAAAATGCCACTATGGTAATCCTGTAAAATTTGTAGTGGTCAAAATTTGACAGTAGTGCTTTTTAAAACCTATATTATTTAATGGAATTGTCATTTATATTATATCACTTTCATCTAAAAGCCAAATATAATAAGATGGATAATTTGGCTTTTCCTTTTTCTTTTTCTTTCTTTCTTTCTTTCTTTTTTTTTTGTTTTTTTGAGGACAGGCATTCTTGTGCCCACAGGGCTAACTGATGCCTTCAGTTATACATGATCAATTACCACTAAAGTCAGAAAGAACAGTGCGCATATAACCTAGGGCAGAATTTGGCCTATGGTATGTATCACTTGGTAATGGAATGGAGAATATGACTTTATTTAAACATGGACTTTAATAATTTTATTTCCGCATACTGTTTCCCTTGGTATTTCTCTCTCTCAGATATAACATTCAAGTGTTCCAAGCAGCTGCATTGCTCTGGATACATTATAAAGGCATATGTTCAAGATACCAGTTTAGATATCTGTAAGCCAAAAAAAAAAAGGTTAAAATTAAAACAAATTAAGAGAACTTTTCCAAGAATGGAAAGGCTTTAATAGGTTTTTTAATCTTCTAATTAACTACAACAGTGAAAAAAATACTGATATTTATAAATTATTTATATAATCACCCACATTATATTATATAGTTGTATATTATAAGTGCTTACATCAGAAAAAGTGATCTCATTCTGCTTTCCAAAAATTATGTGAAATAATCCCTAAATAAATTGAGTTGCATATTCTAGAGGTAGAAAAATAGTTGGATCCATTTTGTTTATGCTTAGTGTTGATGCTTCTTAATCTGGGGAGGGTGGAAAAGGATGAAAAAAAAATAAGGGTAAGTGAAAGAAGGCATTTGTGTTGCAGTGGGAAGGTTGGGGATGGGGGAGAACCCAGGGGCTTGGGGAGGAAACTCAGCCTATGTCAATTTTCACTGTGGTAGAGCCTGACCAAGAAAGTTTAGATTTGGACATAGTAGGTAACTTTAAGTTGATTGCTTTCTGGGATACAAATACCTTGTATTACTCTAATTGGACCACATCTGTCACATATAGCCATTTTGGGGGTATTGGCACTAAGGAATTTATAGAGAGGAGTTGGCTTCCTTTCTAATAACGAGGTGGATGTACTTGCTTCCCTATTGTCCTTGCCATCACCACCCTAAACATATGGAGCATTGTCTCACATTGGGTGGTTGCTGATGAGTGGGGTTGAATTTTAGCTTCCCCTTCAATACCTTCCCAAGGAATGTGAGCCTCCTAAGGGGACCACACTGTGGCTTCTGAGTGGTGATGTATTCTGAAATGCCCACTGAGCCCTACTTCCCCCAGGGAGAGGGAAGCACATCACTGACTCACACCACTTTGGGGTGTGGTAGGAGTGGACACTGAGCTTCCTGCTGGTCCCTGTTGACACCAAAGGACGGAGGAGTGGATGTTCAGTGATGCCAGGTGTAAATGGAGGCTCAGCTTCCCACAGGGTCCAATTCACAAGGAAGTGAAATAACCCTACCTCATACTACATACTTCAACCTCACTAATACCAGTGGGGCCAGAGACTCAGCTTCCCACCAGTTCCTGCTTCCTTGATGGAGGCGGGTGAGGACCGGCCCTGATACAGAACCCCACATTCATTCTCTTTGCTGTGAAGTGGGTCAGAGGTTCAGCTCTCAGCCAGACTCCTCTGACACCAATGATTGGGGAAAATAAAGTCCCGAACAGCCCTGATGCACATCCTTGTGGAGTCTTATTGACGCTGGGAAAGCATGAAGGTCCAGCTCCTGATGGGTCCTGACAAAAGTGGGAGGAAGTGGAGTGCTGGTTGGCCCTGTCCTGGGCCACCTCCTGTCTCTTGTTGCCATCAGATTGGGGGTGCAGGGGGAGGCTCAGCATCTTGCGGGGCCAGTGAAGAGTTGGGGTACAGCCTCCTTTAGCCGGATGGGAATGGCAGATCAGCTCTGCTCACCCTGATAATACTACTGTGGAGGGAGAGTCAGAATACGACCCTCCCCCATCGAGCAGGGGATAGAAAACAAGCTCTTTACTCAGCTCCATTCAAACTACCCTGACAGTTAAGTCGGAGAGTTCCCTGCTTCCACCAAGTGGAGAGTGAAAGATCAGTTCCGTGTTTGGCTTGCCAGCACCACCATGCCCTGGAGTTGGAAGATTGCCTGATTTTGCCAGGAGGCCTGGAAGATTCCCACTGTGTGGGGGAATCAGAGTATAGCAGCTCACTTCTGCTGAGTGGGAGGGGGGATGAGAGGTTAGCCCCCCCCCCCATGGGCTCTGTGGGAACCCTGAGGGGAGGAGAGGGGGAGGGAGTAAGGAAGGAAGAGAGGGGAGGGGGAGAAGGGGCTTATCCTTGGTGTTTGGCTACAGTAGGGCAGATGTTGGCAGAAAGGGCTTGCTTTTTCATTCCAACATTTTCCTGGCCCTTTATCTTGGAGAAGCAGACTTTTCTTGGAACTTGTTTTATTGGTACCTGTTGAGGGTTCTAGGATAGATGCTTCTCGAATGTCCTGCCTAAGATATATGGCTAGTAATAAGAAAACCTTGAGGATTTACTGTCATGTTGTTGACTCCTGAGGTCCCTACGGTGTTTCCACCTTCTTTCCACCTTGAAGAGTTGTCGTATACTCGTTTGTTGTGTTATGCCCACGGTTTTTTAATTATAGAGAGAGCGCCTGGGAGGAATAGGGCAACTCCATCTCTGTCAGAATCAGAAGTCACAGTGTTTTCAGTAGGACCTTCCCCACCATTTTTTGAAGCCTGTGGTTATAAACTTCATTATATGTAAAACGCACTGGCTAACATGATGAGAAGTAAGGAAGAAACTTTTGTAAAATGAATTGGATATAGGGAAGAAAAAGAGGGAGAAGATATGCTGGTCGGATATTGCAGAGTCAGTTCTGACAACGCTAGACATGGTCATGTTTACAAGCAAAAATCGGACATAAATTGCAGCGGTGTTCAGATGTGCTGGCTAATTGTTAAGTGCTGATGAGAAATCTGTGCATGAATGTCGCAGATTCTTGTAAAATTTTTCGGCAACTATTTTGGTCAAAACTGCAGTTAAAAGATAGGGTAGAAATTGCTTCTGAACCAAATATCGGACTGGATATATGTAAAATAACCACTTAGGCCAACAAGGTGTGTCCTTCATTGCCTGTGATCACTGTGACTCCAGCTGCTGGCAGAGAGCCATCCCTTTCATGTGGGCAAGTAGAAGATTAATTCTCAATTAGAAATTTAGGCAAGATGCAAGGGCAACATTTAAGTTGGCGTCGTCGCATCATCATTTCAGCTAATTTACCTGACTGTGAATATTTCAGGGGGAAGAGAAATTGCTAATGTTTCATAGGAAACAGGAGATGGAGCTAGGGGGAAGTAACACAATTTGTACTTCTTTTCTACTTTATTTCAATTAATTTTGGCCCACGCATGTCTTTTTGGATCAACTCTAGATGTGGAAAAGCTGCTTACAAGCCCTCAAGACTTCTCTTTCTGTGTTATAGTTGCCATCACCTTTGGTGTCTGATTTGTGAGGAGGGGAAAGTAGTCATTAGGATGCACAATGATTATCATTATTTGCAGATCTCATGACCAGGAGCTTCTTGTGTTGTTATAAGTAGTTTGATGTTCATTTGTACCATGTGTAACTGGTTCATGTAGTGATTAAAAAAATAAGCAATGCTTGATCATGGTTAAAATAAATACCAAGGATAAACTCTTCTATTAATTAGTGAGAGCTTATCCAAATTAGCATCTATAATTATGAGCTGTTGTTAATTTTTGTTTCAGCCTATTAGATATACTGTCCTAAATCATTGACACTTGCATAAATGAGCATTAATGATAGGTGACTTATTTTATGAATGTACAGTGGATGCTTCCATGGAAAATGTATACAGTGAAATACACATTTGGGGGATTATTTCACATAGAAACGTAGAAAGTTCATGTGGAATTTTGGATTTAGCGTAAACAAGAAGAGTTAGGTTTGCTTGTTGAGCCTAATACTAAAAACCAGAACTGTCTCCCTATGCAGGAAGGTTTCGATTCAACGTTTGCCTGCACTCCCAGTTCTGTATGGCTTTCTGTTTCCCTGAGTCACATCACATGTCTTTGCATTACACACTTTTGGTATATTTGTTAAACTGATTCAATCTTATGTGTTTGTATAACAAGTGCCAGAGAAAATAAAGTTATTGCTGCTTGATACTGAAATATCCACTAGCATATATGTATATAGCTGTGAAGGGGTTGAAAACTGAATAAGTGAAAATTACCTAGAAATTACCCCAAGTTTGGATTTTGTTTGTATTCACATTTTTATTAGTATATGTTACTTTCTTTTCTTTTTCTTTTTTTAAGATTTTATTTACTAGAGAGAGCACATGCAGTGGGAGCAGCAGGCAGAGGGAGAAGCAGCCTCCCTCCCAACACAGGTCTCAGTCCTGGGGTCATGACCTGAGCCAAAGGTAGATGCTTAACAGACTGAGCCAACCAGGAGCCCCTATATGTCACATTCTTGAAGAGGTTAGTTGCTTTAGGGAAGGATTTCTCAATCAGCACTACTGACATTTTGGACAGTTCTCTTTTGTAGGGGGTTTCTGGGCATTGTAGGATGTTTAGCAGCATCCCTGATGTCCCCATACTAGAAATATGTAGTCAGTGGATAACAGAGTTCTGCAACCTCTAAATGTTCCTTTGTGTTATTCTTTTATAGTCACTGCCCCTCTCCCACTCCCCTGCACTGTCAAATGCTGATTTGTTTTCTGACTAAGTATCTAGGAGCAAAATCACTGGTTTGTGTGATGTGTGAATGTTTAGATTTATCAGAAATTGCCAAATTTTTCTCCAAAATTTTGTATCATTTTGCTTTCCCACCAGCAAAACGTAAGATTACGGTTACTTTGCAGCCTAGCCAGCACTTACTTGATATGAGGAAGGAAGGAGGAATTAGTAAGAATTCCAGTTTGTTTCAGATTTTCATTCATGATCTGCAAGACCTCGCTCTCTTTTCCTTTCCTTTCTTTATCTTACTATCCATCCATTTTTCTTAGCCATTTTTTCTGATAGACACGTATTGTTAGTATTGTTATCTTACTGTTGTTTTGATTTGCATTTTCCTGGTTATCAATAACACTGAAGTTCTCCTGCATTTATTTGTCCTCCCTGCATCTCTATGGTGAAGTATTTGTTCAAATCTTCCCATTTAAAAATACTGTGTTCTTTATTTTCTTATTATGGAGCTTCGGTGACCTTTTTTGTATTCTGCATACAAACCCTTTTTTAGTTATTTGTTTTGCAAATATTCCTCCAATCTGTAGCTTGTCTTCTCATTCTTTCAACAGGATCTTTTACAGATCAGAAATTTTTAATTATCCAGGTTTTGACTTCCTAGAACAATCTATTTGCTTTGGTTCATTTTCCCAGAACACTCATGTAGTTGCTTTTTAAATTTTATTCAGAGTTTGTAGCTCTCATTGGCAGGGAGAGATAGGCTGAAGTTGACTTATTCCATCTTTGTCAGAACCAGAAACCTGCATTATGCCTTTTTAATTTTCAATATTTTATGAACATTAATCTATTGATAACATGTCTGACTGCCATGTTCCAAGTAAGAAAATAAAAACATCAAAGTTGTTAAGTTTTTTGACCAAAAATAAACAAAGCCAGGTGGGAAATAACCAGTGTTTTAAAACACCTGAAAAAAATAAACTTTTAGATGTTAAATCCTATTTAGTGTATTCTGTCAGCCCATAGAATGAAGGTTGTTTGCCTTATGAACCTTACTGAATTCTTATTAAATTCTTACCTTTGTTTTATATATTCATTTTAGTATTTTTATAAATTGATTAAATTTTCAAGTAAATATTTGCTGGAAGATAATTTTTTTTTAATTATGAAAATAAGGTTGTCAAGGAAGTTTGTTTTTTACCATATGCAGGAGAGTTTTTTGTGACACAATATTCTTTGGTGACACAGTAGTCTTACTTAGAGTAAGTCCACAGGATGTTTTATGGAAGACCATGTGTTCAAGTCAGGATTGGCAAATATGTCTTCTGTTACTATACGTAATAGGTTACAAAGAACTTCTCTGGCCATCTGCCTGGTAAACAGTCAAATCCTCTTGCTTAAAGCATTTTACCTTCATGAGTATAAAAGAACCTAAATGGTCTACTATGTACACAATACTTTTTAAGAGGTCCTGAGGTTATTAAAGAGAGTGATTTCATGCCCTCTATCCTCCAGAAGAATAGAAATAAATCATTGTGAGGTGGGGTTGACATTTTGAGGAGATCATTTTTGAATAAAATGAGATTTGAAAAATCATAAAAGTTACACAACTCACATTTTTAGAATACTTAGAAAATAAGTAAGAAAAAAGACAAACCCAACCAACACCCTCCAATAATTTTGCTATAATACTAATTTTCTCTAACCTTTTTTTTTCTTTTAAGTGAACATTGTATCACAACTTATTTTCATGTAGCTTCATAGTTCAAGGCAGGTCTTGAGGGAAGTTGTAGAGATTCCCCAAGAGAAGAAGCAGGTTGCTAGAGAAAAGAGCTAGCATGAGAGTTCAGGAAGCTGGTACATTCTGGATAGAGTTATATGGATAGATAGATTATGCAGATTATATGTACACACACACACACACACACACACACACACACATAATGTTGAAAGTTATACACTTGTCCTTATATCTTATAAAGACTTGTCCTTAACAGTGCATTTTCTCTTAGACTATAAGCTCTTTGAGAGACAGAACAGTAATTATATAACATTTAAAAAATTAAAATGTACCAATCCACCCATCTATGTCCATTGGTTCTTGCTAAGTCAAAGGTTTTAATGTATCATTGTATGAACTACCCAACGAAGAAGGTACAGATAAGGCAGCTGAGGCACGGAATGATTGAGGATATTTAATAGAGGTGAGTAGAGTCTCACAAGCAGTTTGAAGCTCAACACATTTTTCTTGGTTGACAATATGCACAGACAGAAAAAGAAGATAGAAAGTTTGTTCAGTGTAGGATGAAAACCTGGAGCGAAAGCAGATGGGCACCACAGAACCTGCTTGCGAGGTCACGGTGCCCAGGGGGGAAACAACTCTACGCAAGCCGGTTAACCTCCCTCACCTTAGTTCTCTTGTTGGTATAATGCAGTGCTTATGCAAACTCAATACATGTCAAAAAAGATCTGCAAGGCATTGTCTAAAATTGACCCTCTGGATTTCTTCATGCATGCCTGGTTATTATTTATTAAGATGTATTGGGGGCAAGTCTCAAATGGTAGAAGAGATAAAAGGCAGATCTGCGAAGTGAAGAGGTGGGGTTAAGCACAATGCAACAGAAACTCTTACACTAATCCAGGAGGACTTCACTTGTCAATCAAATCTATATTCATTATTTCTTTTTAAAGATTAATAATGGCTTGTTAACTGAGCAAACTGGCAGCTGTTAAGCAATGAGATGAGATCTTGGGGGCATCTGTGACCAGTTGATGACTGACTGACCAATTTCAAAAGATGCTACGAAGGATCATAAAGTTTAGTTCCATGTGTATTTTGATGATAGTTGCATCTATATTTAAAGCTTTCTGTCACTGGAAGCACTCTTGGTGTTGTCAGACTGTCTATTGGACTGGATGAGCTGCAACTTCTTGCAATTGAATGTCAATAAGACCAAAGCAATTTTGGTTGATTCATAGCACCAGCTTAAGCATATTCACTTGCACAGATTACATTTGACAGATAGTTACCTTCAGCTGAACTCTGTGGTTAGAAGCCTGGGCTGTACTCTTGACAGTGAGCTTAGAGTTGATGCCTAATGTTTATTTCATATCCTGTTTTTACCTTCCCTAATACTGTATGTGTAAATCTATATTAAATATATTCACAGCTGATGTTCTTGTCTGTCCACTTGTTATCTCTGGACAGAATGCTGTAATGATTCCATTTCATTATTTTAATAAAAATAACTCACATGCATCCAGTTTTAATTTCATTAAATCAGATGAGTAATGATAAATTGCGAAGGGTCTCCTTGATGAGCAATGGCAACACGATAGCCGGAAAATTCCCACATGATGGGAGAATTCTAGCATCTTTAATAAACTTCAAATCTTGGAAATTTGGTGTGTGATTATGGATGCCTTGAGAACATCCCCACACTTATTTGCCATATCATTACTCCTTTATTTTTCTGTTAGTTAGGGCTGTGAGTTCTCTTCAAATCTTAGTACAGAAATATCCATGTTGGGAATATTTAGCTCTTTAAAAGGCGCGTATAATTTAAGTAACACATCTATAATATTTCCACTGAAATATAAAATACATATAATCCAATATAGTATAAGGTAAAAAGTTTGCTGCCTTTTTTGAATATTTATGTTGGGAAAATAATTAAGACTTGGGGGGGTGTTGTTTAGGAAAATTATAATTATGGTGTGAATTCATTCTTCATTGTGTTATTCCATTCTCCTCTTTTCAACTAAATTCATTAAGATTCTGATTGGAAAATTTAAGGGACACATAGATCTAATAATCTGAGCCTAAGTCTCCTGTTCTATACAAATAACAGAGCCAAGCTCTGGAATCCCTTTATTTAACGAGGCGAATGGCAGCTGTGTTTGCATCAGCCTCAACCTAGCTTGGAAACAGTGATTGCAAAGCAAACATGTTTCACTCATGCATTTCCATCTTTTCTAGAATCTGCGATTTTAACACATCAGACAATCAAATTATGTAGTTATACATTTCACACAGGAGAAAAACTCATGCTGAAGTAGGTAAAATATTTCTCAAAATGACTTCCTCCACATTTCCTGGTATGCTTTCTTTTTCTTATTCTTTTTAAAAACTGACAGTCAATTTTTTATTTTGCTCTGTTACTGACAGCTAGTACATGTACTGACAGGTGAGAAGCAAGATGTAAATGAAAGTCACTATTATTTTGTCCACCCAATACCTGAGCATTAGTAGAAATACTTGGCTATATTTTAAAATAAAAACTAAATCATTCCCAATGGTTCTGGAGGGAGGATGTATAGAAAAACTCTTCTTTGGTAAATAAAATTGTGTTTCGGGCAAGACTGCAGTGCATCTAGAAATATCATACTTTCCACATTAGGGTGTGACTAGTATTTGTATTGAAGAAAATAGGCCAATTATTTAAGGTGTGCATTTACTTTCTGTTCTATTAGCTATAAATCTTGTCAGCATGTAAATCTCTTTTAGAAGCTAATGGAGAGTGTGTAATAGTGGAGAAGAGAAAGCAAGTTAAAAACTTAATATCAGATAAAGTTTTTACTCCTGCTTACATACAAGATTCAAGATCAAAAGTTGTTTTATTATAATTAGAAATATCCTGGTTCATAAATTTATTCCTTGAAGAAATGCTATGTAAGTAGTTGGATGTGAAGAATTATGATGTGTTGGTAGAAGCATGTTAGGTTAACCTGAACCAAGACTTTTATCATAAGCACATTAATTGCTTACTTCCTTTAAAAAGTCATTTGTCTTTCCTCTATGTTGTACGTAATAGCCAGGATTCAAAACACAAGGAGGTAAGTAAAGGATAATGTTCATTTATTTACCACCTGGGGGTATTCACAAGATTTTATTTATTTATTCATTTGGTCCCAATATTATGTATGCGGGAATTGGTAGACTGGGAAGACTTGGCGTATATAGACTCTCTATGAAAGCACTCAATTTCGAGCTGGTCCGTTTCGTCCCAGAACCTGTCTCTCTTTTCGCTTACGCTAGATGCTCAGGAAAGAGGCCCTTAGCTACTGTTAATTGTCTTACTCTGCTTCTGTGGTTAATTCTCACATGCTTATCCTGGTCCTGCAATTATGCATAGCTTTGTGAACATGTGCCATATAAAATTAAAATTGATTTGCCTTTAAATACAGTAGTTTCAATATCCCTTTTATTGTTTGAAGAATATCTATTGGGAGGCAGGGAAAGACTTGCATAATAAGTGACAAAAGGCAGGAATTTCCTCACAGAAAAAGCAGCAGGAGTTTCCTTGGCAGGAGCGGTTTCAGCAGCTTAGAAGTTGCCATTGGACTGTCGCGTGTTATGCAGATAAATTGTAGCTCTGGCTTGTCCTCCAATGTCATTCTTTGATTTCTCTCTCTGTTAACATGGCATTTGCATTTGGGTCTGACTGAGAACAAGGACCTGTGCAAATGCCTCATGACATGTGTAGAAAGCTGCTTTTATGTTAAAAGTGATATGTTTTCTTGTTCACTATGTTCACAATAAAAATTCATCTTCTGAGTCCTAATTCCTTTGTGTGTTTGCAATTTCCATTTTAAGTCAAAATATTAAAATACAAAGAATGGAAACAAATTTTTTAAAAACTACAGAAACAAAGTTAGTTGGTTACTGGCAGCAACGACCAAAAAACAGAATAAGCCAAACAAACAAAATTAGTGGGTTTTCCATGAATGATAAGATCCTTATGGAGGAGGTCCTTACATTTGCCTTAAAGTGAGCACCCAGGAAGGGTGCTCCCATTTGTAGAAAACAATCCCATTTGTAGAAAAAGTATCATTCCTTGCCCTGCAGTTGTTTCATTGACTTCTCCAGTTGGACATCCTTGCCTTACATGAAAGCTAGGGGTTTTTTTGTTTTGTTTTGTTTTCATTTGGGTGTGTATATGTGTGTGTGTGTGTGTGTGAGCGCATGTGTGCGCTCATATGTGTTTTCTGAGAGAATATGGTTATACTTAAATTCACTAAGTTAAATTTACAGAAGCTAGCTGTTTATCACTTTAATAGCAGGGTAACTGGATCATGGCAGGATGTCGTCAGTCCAGACTGTTCCCCCCTTTCCAATAATGCTATTCAAGGGGAAGCTAGTTACTGTGTGACATGCTTGATTCTCAGGAGATTCAGACAAAAGAGAAGGTTAGAGGGTCAAGAGAGCCTGATGCTATTCAATGAGATATTTGAGTCGAATTCCCATACCAGAATTTTGCCTCATACCTAATTCAGATGGTGTAATAATGGGGGAAGGGAAGAAAAAGGGCAGGTGGGTTAAAATGTCCTTTCAGGTTAAATGTTAAAATAAGGTCCTTTATTTCTGTCTCTGGTGGCACAGGGCATTAAAGACCCTGTGACACATTTTGGAAGTGTTGCTTTAAAATAGATTTCAACGTTTGAGGATCTGTAAAGGGTATTATTGAGTACTTAATAGATTCTGTGTTTGCCTACTAAAGTCACTACACAGCCAATATCTACCTCATTAATTTGTAAAGCATTTTGGCCCACCTGGAGACTATGTATTATATTAAAACAACTTTTGCACCCCAAATCTTCCTGTCTAATAATTATAAAATGTTCAACATCTGAAGAAAATGGTCTAAATCCCACAGTTTTGGCCTTGGATAGTTTACTTTGCATGAATATTCCATGTGGAAAAAATTGATCTCTGTTGAGGACTTTTTCCATCTGGTCAGCTGTATAATACTAAATTGTAAAATGAGAACTAGAAACTAAATTGTTAAAAATGGATTCCGAGGTTTGTTTTAACTGACAAAATGGTAATGCCATTACTCTATAGTCTATTACTTAGTAGTTTGGGAAAACCACATTTTTAGGTATTACAAGTGATAAGTCTTTAACCATTTTACTTATAACCAAGTTCTTTATCAAGTTGATATTAGTTTTACACGTGTTTCTGATATTTATATTTTTAATTTTTATCTTTTCTGAACTGTATCCTATTACATTGATAGACATAAAAACTGTATAGCTCCTGGACCCTCTCTACTGTGTATTGTTTGCTCCTTTGCACAAAGTAACTCAGTGTTTGTAATGTGTCCTCCACTAGACCATAGAACTTTAGGTCAAGGACTCTACTGTATTTACTGTTTTTCCCTTCAGGGCTTGGCATCATGTCTGAGTGTGGTCAATTCCCAATAAATATTTTTTGAATGAATGAGTGAGTAAATGAATGGTATCATCCAGTATTGAAGTTAAAGAGATTTGGAAAACAGGACAATAATACAGATGAAATGTATTAATCAGTTGAATATGTAGCAGGAGAAAACTAAGGGAAAAACAAAGTTAATAGGAAACTGAGAGGATTTCCTTGGTAAGCTAGAGATTAGGAGAGCAGTAAAGATGAAAAGCAGTAAAGTTTTGAACAACATTCTTTACAACATGGCTTGCAAGTCAGAGCTAGAAGGAGGAAAAGAGCTTTCATTAACTTTTGCTTTGTATATTTTAATCCATTTATAACTGTTCCCTTCCCACTTCCCCACCTCCAGTATTTTCAATTACTTCTGCCTCCAAAACAACCTCTAGAGTGAAAATTGTTTTCTTTCTAAAATACAAATGTGGTTACATACCTCCTTTGTTTAAATAAACTGCGCGCTCACGGTTGCTTATACTCCAGAGAATGAACTGTCCTTTTCTTAGCAAAGCTTTCGAGAATCTTCAGAATTTGCTAGGCTATGTGTTGGTAGCCTCATTGTCCTTCTGTCCACCTTGAGCTTTAAACATGCTATTTTTGAGTCTCTGAATACCATGTACTTCATCGTCTTCATCCAAGTTTTTCATCCTACCTTCACTCAGTTTCCTCTGCTTTATACCTTTTCTTGCCCTCTTAACCCACAGATCTTTTGTAAACATATTTTAGTGACCAGCACAAAGGCAACCTCCTTTATTTAAAAAAAAACCAATACTCAAATATTCTGTTTCCTTTTCTTCTATCTCCTGTGCTTATACCATTGTTTTTAAAAAAATGTATTGGTTGTATGATATTTTTCATTTAGGTAGATTTTATTAGGTATTTAGAGGTAAGTTTAGCATTAGGTAGAGTTTGAGTCTTCAATGACAAATACCTTATTCATTTGTATGTGTCAAGAACAGCAAAATATCCGTTGCATGGTTGAGGTTTACTACAAATAAATATATAAACAAAGGAAATGAGGTGAGTTTGGTAAAGACTGATGTTATTGAGGAAAATATCATGGAATGAAAAGCCTGAGGTATTTTAAAAATGATGAATGAGCATTTACAATTTTGCTAACTTATGTATAACCCTCTTTCTTTATCCTATACAAAATTCTTTTTCCCATGATGATGATCACTTTGTAGTTTTCCAGCAATGGCTTAGTACTCTCTTCTGTCAGTTAAACTACTATTGAATTAGTGATTTTACTTTTTTCTGATTTTTTAGTGATTTTTACTTTTTTATCTCTTGATGAATTCAGTGATATCCTTTTCTTTTCACAAATGTGTTCATATGCTGCCCTTTCTAACTGTTATAGCATAGAGGATAACTGGAATTTCCTTCAAACTAACACATTTTCTTAACTTTTTATATCAAGGAGAAACGACGCAAACACTGCTTTCTCTCACATTCCCTAGAACTTTTTTTCTTCTGCATTTGACATTTCTGACCTCTGTTTTTTTTTATGATTCTGACTCTGTATTCTCCCTGGTGTCTGGGATGGTGCTGCTTCCCAGTAAACACAAAGTAGTGATAGTAACACATACACATTTTCAGCTACTTGGAAAGAGATGTTACTCAAAAAGTGTGTTCAGGATGACCTTCCATTTAAATAGAGTGAATCTCATACTCAGATCTTGCTTAATATCTGACCTCTTACATTTTCTTTTATGTTGTTTCTCAGTGACTTTTTGTAATACCTGTCAATTTAGTGCCATCTCTGGGTTTCATTAACAGACTAACTCCTCTTGCAGATCAGTAATGAAAATCTATAATAAAACTGGAATTCTTACCAGTTTCCCCCTTAATTTCATAAATATATAGTTTTAAATGACAGTTCTTGGATTTAAGTTCATATAGAATGTTATTTCAAATAACACTGAGTTAATGTCTGTATGGCTTCATGGTATGTATATATATGTATATGTATATGTATATATATGTATATATATATAATCTATTAACACTGTTTTCTGTTTCTTTGCAATATCCTGTGCTAAGCTTGTCCATTAAAATATATATTCCTTCTAAATTCTGGTTAGAGCAGAAGTGGTGTAGTCCTCCAGGGAGGCAAATGTAATTTGATTGGATACTCAAGCTTTCCAATTGTTTTATTTTCCTTAGAGAAATAGAGCCTTTCTAGCTTTCAGGTCAATTGGTGTAATGGTTGGATTCAGATGGAATGACACTTTCTCCCCCTTGTAAGTCTCTAGTTCCTCAGAGAAATCCTTGAGAAATCTGTTGACAACTTGCTGTCATCTAGCTGGTCTAATGGTATAAATGACTTAGACACTGATTCCGAGTAGTGTGAAAGCCTAATGGTGAAGTGAAATTTTGAGAAGATCTCTAGTGCATTATGAATAAGGTACTTAGGCAGGACCTATATTCATTTCTTGCAGTTAGTTGATCAGGTCCTTGCTGGTTTGTTGTTGTTGTTGTTTGCTAGAGAAGTGATTTTACAGTTTTCACTCAATTGTAACAACAGCCGATGTTACTACTGTGGGTATGGAAAAGACAGTGATTATTATGAAATTTGTTTTAGGAATCTATGAAAGTAGATAGCAGATGAGATTAGATTGGCAGAAGAAAGCACAGCCCAAAATACAGGCCAAGTGTGTGTGGCCAAGGAGAGCACCATGTCATGGGTAGTGTAAGGAAGCACATTTGACAGACTGCCAGGGACATGACTTGGCAAACAGCACTTGGAGTGACAACTTGGGTCAGCTTCCTAACTCTTACCCAACATCAGGCATCAGGGAGTAGAGACTTGTGACCTCAGCTTGAAGCACAGGATGTGAGTTGTAGGCCATAAGGAGGCAGGCTGATGCCACCAGGAGGAAAGGGAGTCCCCGTGCCAAGAAAAGGAGTTGTACAGCATACCTTCGCTTGCTTCAAGTTATTGGATCCAGTCTAGAGTGAAGAGGATCATGTCCACAGACAGATCCTATAACCCCCTCCCCCCACAGGAGTATCCGAGATGAAAACAGAGCATGGATGGGGGGAAAATCATGGGTAGGAAAAGTTACGTTCATGAAAGGAGATGTCTTTGAGTCAAAAGGGTCTTGAGCTAGGATGAGGGCAGTGAAATGGTCAGAGCTGTTATGTGTGTGTGAGTGTACATACACACGCACGCATTTGTTGAGGGATGGGTGAGGGTCAAAAAAGAAACAAGAAATGCATTAACAGAAAAGTAGTATCCAAAAAATTATAAGGGAATAGCAGGATAGCAAGTTATTTGGTGATTATTTGGGCCTGCTTGGGCATTAAAAGTCTCTCCAAGGTGACAATATATAAACTGAGATCTCAGTAAAAATAAAGACCCAGCTAATCCTGCATCCCTCCATCCCTACAACCTGTGCTAGAAAAAAGTCTCAAGTCCTAAAATCTCAACTTAAATCGGGTATTTGAACGTTATAACATAAAGACAATTTTGCAGAAAGCAGAGGTAAACTACTACCCTAATTCATACTTAGCAGGGCAGGAAGTTACCTTAATCTACAAATGTTACAGGTATTAGGAGATTCAAAACTACAGAGAAATATCCTGGACACTAGTGTTATGTGAGAGACATCAGATACTCAGTTGAGTTTTTCTATGGTAGATATTAGAAGCCTCGTAATTCTCACCCTAACCTTTTAATTTTTTCACCACACTTATTCTTGATTTGACCTTTTAAAAGATACACTGAAAACAATTATAACCTCATTTTTCTTTTTAACAAGTAAAATCAACATGCAAATATTTCCCCCCATGCAGTATCTTTATTTTGGACCTCATGCTTCTGTGGTCTGCCAGTCTTTGGAGAAGGCTAATCCAGGCTTTTCAAAAAGAGATGAACTATTCTAAATACATAGCCCACCAAATTTACAGATTTTTGTTGACAGCTGCTGCTTTCTTCGGGGGAAAGGCCTTGGGAAGAAATATGTAAGAATTTAACTGAATAAATATGAATTATAAAAAGACAAAATGAATATTATTTTCAAGAGTGTTACTTGTATCTGGTAATCCCTTAGCACGAGGTTCTTCAGGTGATAATAAAAATATACATTTATTTTGCCCAAATGGATATCATCTCTCTTTTCTTTTTAATGTCAAAGCGGATAAAATAAACTGCTGGATGTTTTACATTTGATCCATAAATAGCTATTTTTGTTTTTAGGGCTGATATAAAAGAATGCCTATTTGCTGGTGTATTTTTTTTTTTCGGTCTAAACCAAATTAAATGTGTGTGCTTCTCCATTACTGATTGAGGGAAAAGCTGCTTAGAGAATTATTTTCTCACCAGCTTCAGGGCAGAGAGCCCTTTAAACAAGACCTATTCTCAATTCTAGAATGCTTTTAAAGACAAAGCAATTCACATCAGATTTCATGATACAGTATTTAAAGGATGTTAAAGAGGTTCATATTTTTCCTTTGTCCAAAAATGGCTCATCTTCACTTAGTTTATGAGACTTAGTTATGAGTTTTAATAAATTTTGCTTAGTATCTATCATTGGAACTACTAAAAAAATCTAAGAGGACAACAACAAAATAAGAGAACACAAGTCTAGAAGATGGGTGGCACTTATGAAAAAACATGTATTTCAAAAATGTAAAATTAATAATCCATGCATTATTTCATAGATGATTCTATCCTCATTGAAGATTTTAGTAGGAATAACTTATGTATAGTATAAGTAGGCATTATTACCTCTGTTTTGTTCATATGGTGGGACTCCATTTCAAGTTACAAATTACTGCTCAGGATCTTTAAGATGTCAATTGAGTACTGGCATGAAGTTTAGTTTTGGACTGTACACAGAAATGATTTCCTATATATCTCACCGCATGTTGAGGGTTTGATTGATGGGCCTCCTGACTTTGGGTCAACAGTGAGTTCATGTCTCTTGGCAGGGCTTTGGCTTATTCCCTGAAAGTATAAACAGAAATCTAATGTTCACCATTTTTATTATCCTCTTTTAGGCATAATTTGACTTAGTGATATGTAACCTTAACATTATAATTTAAAGAGATTTTAAAAACTGGAACATATTTGAGGAAAAGTGAGAAAGGTGATTTTTAGATTCAACACATTAAAAGGAAGAAAAATGTAAAGAATGGAGCTTGATCAGCATAAATGGAAGTCTTGGAGTAACTTCTAAGACTCCATTTCCTTGTTTCTTGTGTTTTTCTAGTTCCTGCAACTTATTTCTTTCCTATTCTTTACCACTTTGTACTTTGCTAATTCCTATTAATCCTTCAGGAGCTGCTTTAGAGGACGTTTCATTCACGTAATGAAAATTTAAAGGGTACCCAGTCGTTGCTAGTTACTGTTCTGGGGAATGAGGGAACAGCAGTGAATAAAAGAGAAAAAAAAAAAAACAGAAAAAAGAAAAGAAAAAAAAACCCTACTCTCGTGGAGTTTATGGATATAGAGTTGGATCGGAGACTAATGCTAAAAAGAAAAGTTAAAAAAAAAAGAAAAGAAAATGCAACTTAAGTGTGGATAGAGAAAATAATCATATAGGAAGAGGGTTAGGAAGGACTAGGCTATAGTTAAGCTAGGAAAGGTTTGCTAAAATGACATTTGAGCAACTCTCTGAAAGAGATGAGCAAATAAGCCAGCATGTGTCTGTAGGAATAATGTTAAGTAGAGGGAAATGAAAATGCAAAGACTGAGGAAAGTAAGTGCCTGGAATATTTGAAGAGGTCAAGGTAGCTGCATCAGAAAGTACAGGAACATACTAAAAAGAAATAAGCTAGGGATAATAAGGGGCCAGATTGGGTAGGGTTTTGCAGAACTTTAACTTACACAAGGTAAAACTCATTAGAGGTATTTTTGCAGAGGAGTGGCATGATCTGCTTTTGTTTTAGCAAGAGTCCTTGGGCTGCTGTCTTGAGAATATACCAAAGGGGAACCTGTACCAAATCAAGGAAGCCACTGCAAAAATCTTGGGGAGGGACGGTGCTGGCAGCTTGGGCCAGAGTTGCAGCAAGAGGACTCATGAGCCATGAGTGGATTATGGATCCATTTTGGAAGTAGAACCTCTGGATTTGCTGGATTTGATGGAATAGTTGAGAGGCATGAGGGAAAGAGAGAAGTCGAGAAGGATTCTAAGTGTTTGGGGCCAAACAACTGGAAGAGAAAGAGTTGCACATGTTCCAAGGTGAGGAGAGCTGTGGAAGAAGTAGCGTGGGGCCAAAGAGCAGAGCTCTATTTTGAAACATTTCTGTTTGAGATGCCTAATAGGCTTCCAAGAGGAGATGTTGAATAGAAAGATCCATGTAACGGTCTAGTTTAGAAGTCTAAGAAATAATCACTTAGGAGTAATCAACCCAATGATGTTACTTAAAGCATTGAGATAAGA